>JAGSMP010000079.1:1486062-2229094 GCA_029286625.1 Parnassius orleans
ATCGCTCGTGATTGTCAACATGGCACTGTCTCAAAACTAAAATTATTATAACGTCCTTGAAGCATATGAAATTCCACAGCGCGAGGCGACACGAAGCAGCGTGTGTGTGAAAGGGAAGAGTAGAGTGAGTAAGTAGTATACCTAATGCATTGTTTCGTACCGATCTAGGTAAGAGTTCGGCGCCCGCGAGGATATTGACCCTATTGTCAGCTGATTTTCTTTTTAAAGTTTCACTGCTGGTTTCATATTTCAGTATTTTCATGATATTTTTTTGTGAAATATCGTTTCAAATAACTTTAATAACATGATGGAGCGTGAATAAAGTTAATAAAACGTTGTGAAAAGATGATTTTTTTTTCCTCGGGATCGAATTTCTTTGTGACCCATCATCATAGGTATCCTTAGTACTATCATCTGTCTTCGTTTTCGGGAGCGTTTCAAAAATACCCTGTATAGATATAATCAGAAAAATTTACAAAGGTAGCACAGCAAAAATAAAACTAGAATCCACTGGTCCTACGTTCTCCATCGGAAGAGGCGTGAAACAAGGCGATCCGCTGTCTCCAAAATTATTTATATCTATCCTAGAGTTAATAATAAAAAGATTCAACTGGGAAAAGACAGGATTAAACATCAATGGCAATTATTTATCCCACCTACGCTTCGCAGATGACTTAGTTCTGCTGTCAGAATCTAGCACACAATTACAAAACATGATCGATTCACTAAACACAGCTAGCAAGCAGGTAGGACTAGAAATTAATCTTTCGAAAGCAATGGTCATGACAAATAGTATACAGAGAAGAATATCAGTGGACAATGAAACTTTGAAATATACAGAGAAATACATATACCTTGGAAAACAAATTGGCCTCAACAGAAAACAAAATAAACTAGAAGTAGAACGAAGAGTACAAAATACTTGGAACAAGTACTGGTCCTTAAAAGAGATATTCAAAAGTAACATGCCAACAAATATCAAAATAAAAGTCATGATGTCATGCCTCCTACCTTGTCTAACCTACGTATGTCAAACTTGGAAATTTACATCCAAATTAAAAAGCAAAATCACTACCTGCCAACGCGGAATAGAACAAAGTATGCTTAACATTAAAAAGATGCAAAAAATTCGTCACACAAAAATTAGAGAAACCACCAAAGCGACGGATGCTCTAACCTACGCTAAAAAACTAAAATGGAAGTGGGCTGGACACGTAGTCAGGCTAAAGGACGAGAGATGTACCACCAGGGTAACAACGTGGAATGGTCCAATCGGCAAACGTCTCAAAGGCAGACCCCTAACGAGATGGGCAGACGATTTGATAAAAATAGCTGGTACCTGCTGGCCGCAAATAGCTCAAGATAGAGACACATGGAATTCTATAGAGGAGGCCTTCACCTTGACTTGAGGAGGGGTTCATGCAAACAAACTTATATATTATTATCCAGATTTAAAACATTTTTTTTCTTTTTGCTTTTTTTTTCTCTAAACTATGTAAACTATGTATATATCTCATTTTTAGCATGAAATAAAAGGCTTATTATTATTATGTGGGATATCAATATAGTTTTCTCATCTGGTTGGGCTGTATAAATATATAATTGTAAATGAAAATCATAAACATACATAAATATCAATAAAATAAAATAAATACATAACAAATTACATAAATAAATAAAACCCAACCAGATGTAAGCCCTCGGCAGAAAGACCAAACAGCCGAGGTTAGGAAAGGAAAGAAACCGGCGGACGATGCGGGCGGTATCGAGGAGCACCGCCTTCTGCATTTGAGCTTGGAGCGGTCCGTCACGGAGTCCCAGTCGCTTCAGATGACTCGAGAGGCTGACTGGGATTAACCCATTCGCAGAAACAACTACTCCAGAGCGTTCAGTTCGGTCTGAGTCCACCTGAATATGCCAAATGTATACATGAGAACAGGCATGACCCAACCGTTATATGCATGTGTCTTATTAACGCCCGACAAAAGGCTGTTAAGCACTTTTGTCAAGCGTGCATAAAACATATCGCAAACTGACTGCCTCGTGCCCGCCTCATCGATACCTATGTTCTGTGACATACCCAGGTATCGGTATGTTTCAGCCTCGGATAGGGTCTTTATGTTTATGGGCATAGACAAGTCTATACCCTCAGATTTAGTAACCCTTCCCCTTTCGACATGGAGGACCGCACACTTATCCGTCCCCAGCCCCATTCTAATAGAATTGCTAAAATCACAAGTGATGTTTAGCAATTCCACAAGATGAGAGCGACTGGAGGCGAATAATTTGAGATCATCCATATAGAAAAGGTGGGTCACTTTGTACCACCTTTCGAAGCTGAAATCCTCCCGGAACCCTCCAGTAAGGTACTGAGAGTGTTAAGAGAGAGGCAGAACCTGATTGGACTCAAACAATCGCCCTGGAAGATACCCCTTCTTATCCTTATGTGGTTCTCCGCAGCCGTCATCCGCTCGCCTAGATGACAAAGGATCGTACTCCACTGCCCCATACACTGCCCGAGAAGTCTCGAACTGTACAGTCAACCTTGTAGAGTCGAATGCCTTTTTGTAGTCTATCCAGGCGGCGGAGAGGTTCCGACGGTTGTGTTTAACCACCTTGCCAATGACCGCGTCAATGAGGAGTGGTTTCTTGGTTCCACGACCACCGCCCCGACATCCATTTTGAGCGCGCGACATCACCTGATTTGCGTTCAGGTGGCGGTGATTCTCGCGCTCAAAATGGATGTTAGTGTCTGTATATGGTAGGTAGACACGTTATGGGGCGGTATTTGCTCAGGTCTGTGGAATCCTGGTCTTTAGGAACCAAATGAGTGATCTCAGTAGTGAAGAGGCTCGGGGTGACTTTTGGTCGAGCCTCTTGAAACTGTCGGGCGAGCACAGCGTGACACACCATGAACCCCTTCAGCCAGTAGTGATGCAGTCCGTCAAGTCCCGGACTTTTCCAGTTCGGGGCCCTACGGACCGCCTCAGCTACGTCATCCGGCGTTATGATGACGGGGTCCATGGGCGTAACATTCGCACACTGACTCGCCACAACTTCCGTCCAAGCGCCCTCGCTGTGGTTTACGGGCTCTGACCACAGGCCGCGCCAGAATGCGATAGTGTCGGCCTGATTCGGTGCTGAGCCCGTTCCACGTACCATTGGCCGCTCCAATGATTCATAGAGCCTCTTCTGATCACTCTGGAAGAGACGATTCTGGTTGAACCTTGTCGACCTCTCGGTATATCGCCGAATCCGCTTCCCCCATGCAGCGATTCTCTGCTTCAGGTCGTCTATGCGCTCCGTCAGTTTTTGCGTTATATCCGGCTGGGACAAACTGATATTTGTCCCAGCAAACGCCATCCTGACGGTGCGCACAATTCTCGGCCTATTATTGCCCGACCTGAAGCTTATCAGTCTGCCGATGAGGGCTCTTGCCTTTGCGATACGGTCCTCAATCCTTCTTCTCCAGGCTGGGATAGCACTACTTTGCCCAGTAGCACGTCCAGACGTGGGAAGTTTGGCACCAACAATACGGCAAACTGCCAAAGCGGCGCCAAAGTATTGAGTCCGTATCGCAAAGGTCCCGCTGGTTTCAAAAGGATGCCAGCAATGGGTTCAGGGCCGTCACGACATCCCGATTCCGCTTGCTTAGGGTTATGCGTGGGGTCGCGGTCGATTTTCGAGAGGCGTACAGCGCGTTTCCACAATCGCCTCCTCCAATTTACTCCTCATCTGCTCTAGTTCTTGGGTGACCATTCCATCATCGCCTGAATCAACCAAAGCGGGAAGATCCATGGCGGCTTCCACATATGGCTGCTGGTCTATGGCCTTAGGAGCCGCATCCCCAGCTATAGCTGGTTCATTCGATGAGGGAATAGCCTCACGCCGTAGTCGTTCGAGTTCGGCATTATCAAATATTTTCGAGCGTATGATGTACCGAACTCGGTCTGCCAGGTTTTGCTCTGTGACGGGAACAGACGGCTCCAGCTCAGCAAAAAAGCGGTGCATCCGAGCCCGATACGCTATCCCTCCAGTTTCTTCCCCTTTCGCCCTATAGTACGCCCGCAATGCGTTTATGTTCATATCTTTTGTCCAACGCATGCGGCGTACTCCACCAGCGGCGGGTACCGCTTGCCGAGTCCGAGAGGACCCTGCCGACACCAAGCCATCTGGTGGGGATGATGGATGCGAGGGGCTGCTAGGTGGTCGTGCAGCACCTCGCGCTCGGCTGGCGGCCCGCATGCTGTCGCGTCCAGCGCCAGCTCCCAGACGCGCCCCGGCGACCCCCAGGCAGCAGCCCTATGCGCGTTCTATTTTTGTCCATCATCCATAAAAATGGGCGTCAATTAACGGGAGACGCCCAGGCCCTCCCTTATTATTATTATTATTACTACACTCTCAAATTATAATGCTCTCTAAATGTTTAATCTCCAGTCAATACTACGAATTCGGAAAAAGTTGAAAGAATTACTGAAGCAGAAAAATTTTAAGTGACTATAGGTAACCATCCAACTACAATACAGGATGGACAGAGAATGCAGCCTTTATCTACAAATTATCCAGAGAATATTTTTCTAAAACCGAATAATTTATAAATAAAATAGATTACCAACACAAAATAGAACAGGAAAAACCGAAATAAAGGTCTATTTCTACAAAATATCGTGAAAATACGAAAGGTTTTACAAAAAATGGCACATCAAAAAATGTATTCGAAGAAAGAAAGAAACATGGTGGACCAACGTAACCGCTTTCAGATGAAGATCTAAGGAAAATATTTGAAGAAGATTTGTTAAAAATAAGTCTTATAACAATAAGATGGAGCTTAAAAGATCTAGGTATAACTTTTTAAGACTTCCAATGGTGCCAATGATTATGCTTAATTTACAGTGCCATTCACTATGCTAAAGTGCCAATGATTGTAACATTCTCTAGAAAAAAAGTTTAACTAGATTTTTAAATTAATCAAACATTTATTTTTAAACTTAATGCGTCATTTTATTTATGGCTATGTAAACTAAAAACAATCAAAAATATAACAAATCTGTTTATTTACGAGAATTAACCTCTTACAAGTAGAAGTCAGCTTAAAGTGCCAATTATTATACTGTTTACCCTACGTTTTCTAAGTTTTATTTCTTAGACACTTGGTCCTTGTCTAAAAAAAAATATTGCGATATCTTCATTTAATATAAAGTTATTAAAGTTTTAAGAAACAACGAATTTTATAAGCACTACGTCTTCTACGATACTAAAGAAGTTTCAGTTAAAAAAAAACATAAGTAAAACCACATTTACATCCTAGCTTCGCACACTCCTGCATCTTGTCGAGGAATATTACAACTAAAGGATGATATAAATCAATAATTCTCTTTTGGTGCCGAATTTGATTTTCATAAAAGAACCTAAATCAAAATGTATTACGTGCTTCGTCTACGTGCTACGTCACATGACGTAGCACGAAGGCGCAGGACTGTACTATTGCTACAGTGTTGCATTATACTTGTTTGATTTAATGCAGCATGAGGACGACGATTCTCCTAATGCAAAAAGGGATCACCAGCAGGAAACTCGTAGTCTCGTAGCTGCATCTGTGAAACAAAGACTTGGACAGTGGTGAGAATCAATCTTTACATATCTTTATATCGATAACCGTCTTTTTAAATATCCGTTAGGAAAAATAGAACCGCAGTACAGCAGCTTGACTTAAGTTGCTAAATATTAGGATTCCTAATTACCAATAAATCAAGGACCGTTAAAAATAATGATTTTTATTTTTATTTTTTATCAACCCGTAAAAGTCCACATTAAGTTAATACCATCGAAACCAAGCCAAAACCACGCTCAACTTATTGTAAAAACTCACAAACATATTCGTCTAAAATCATTTGCAACCAACAACTTTGTTTTAAGTGCATATGTGTGCGTCCAGCAGTGGACTTTTGCGGGCTGTTAAGGAAAAAGAGAAGAAAATATGTGCGTCAGTGCCTGTCACAAAACTAAGCGGAACCATCGGAACATTTCAAATGGATCCGAAATCATCGGAGTCATTTGAAATATATGTAGCGCTCCGTCTATCTATCTTTGTTCATCTGATTTGATAAGTTGAATTGAAGTATAAAAGTAACCTGGTCGAAAAATGCACTTTGTTATAAGTGGCAGAGCCACGCTGCAGTTATATTATGGTTATAGCATGAATGGCTTAATGCTGTTGCAGCTACACTGGACGTCTCGTGAAACATAGAAAAGTTAGCTCTGAAAAGAGTTATTTATATTATCCGCATGAAGCATGATGTGGTTCTGTGAGGAGCTGCTTTACGTGTCTCATACTACGCACGACAGGGCTTCAGATCCGTCCGACGCGAGCGCTGAGATTTCGGTTTATACAAAGGTACACTGTGATGCAACTAGCGCTTCCCACTCATTCACGGCGTATTTATACCTTCGCCGTCCGCGCGTATCACGCGCGCACCGTTTCTAAGAACTCAAGAGCACAAAAAGTTCGCGCTATCGTCCTCTCGTTCATATAGTATCATCATCATCATTACAGCCCTTCACAAGTCCACTGCTGAACATAGGCTTCCCCCAAGGAATGCCACAAAGCACGGTCCTGAGCCACCTGCATCCATCGACTTCCCGCATTTCTTACCAGGTTGTCACTCCATCTAGTGGGGTTCGCCCTACACTTCGCCTACCGATACGAGGCTGCCACTCGAGAACCTTTTTTCCCTATCGGTTGTCGGTAATATAATATAATTCATATAATCGTAAGATTTTTATTCGAATCGTAATGTTAAGATTGTAAATATTTTAATGTAGACATTTTCGTTGGCTAGAAATAAAAATTTTGTCCATTTTTTGTATAAAAGAGTCACATTTTAGCAATAAATCCTTCTACACATCATCATCATCATCATCATCATTTCATTATAAAACCCCAACTTTTAAACTGGTATATTTCGTATGGTGAGTGCAAGAGAACCGGAGACACTTTTTACTGGAAATGAGGCGTTCCATCTTAGTCCTCAGGGGTGACACATAACACAGCATCCACTTACCATCAGGTCGACTATGCGCTCGTTTGTTACGCTTATTCTATTTTAAAAAAAACTTTGTGTATTTTGAAACCACCATAAGTAACTATATTTAGCGAAATGGCAATAAATAAACATCCATATTAATATATGTATAGTATTATTTATTCAGTGAGTAAACAAATACAAGTGATATGGAAGACTCGAGAGTATCACTGCCTGCGACATTATTGGAATCCATAAGCTTTCGAAATGTTGTCATTTTCAAAAGGATGTAAGGTATACAAAGATACATATGATTATCTAACTTGTTAGCTGAAATTAAGATATATTTTTAACTGAAATAACTAAACTATGTCTAAATTAGTAGTTCCTTTTTTAGCCGGCTACCATATTGGTACTCTGCAAGCGAGTTCGCGTAGAATTTATATTATTCTTTTAGTAACGAACAAAAATGAATTATGGTTGCATATTCTTGAGAATGAAAGGCTGAGAGCTTTATACTGGATCTGTTTTATCTAATATATCCTACTAAGGTTAAGTATACTCGTGTCCAAGTTGCATTCGCATTGGTAAATTTTTGAGAAAATTTTTCGTAATAATTTTTTTTTTTTTTTGCGGAGATTTAAAAACTTTACACTCCCCACATTAGGAGTTTTGCTATAAAAAATTGGACACATGGACAAACATCCAGACCCGGATTTGGAGACCTTACAAATACTTGCTCTCTACGCCGGCCAGTATTTGGCTCTATTCGAGTACGCGGCCCGCAACGGCGCAGATAAAATTTCAACCACGTATTACCAGCGTGATAACATAAAAACATTATCAAGTCGAAGGCCAAAGCAGTGGCAAGAAAGATAGATGTCCTTGCAAAGGTACGGCGGTACTTCACGCCGGGACAGCTGTTTCGTCTATATAAAGCGCAAGTCCGGTCGTGCATGAAGTATTGCTGCCAACTATGGGCTGGTGCTGCAAATTGCTACCTAGCAGCTTTGGATTCAGTGAGAAGGCGTACTAAGAGTGGTAGTAGAGTGGAGTATTGGTGACCTAAATCTGCTTAAAACAAATCTCACCAGTTTCGAACACAGGCGAAAAGTAGTCAGCCAGAAGTGTGCGCAGGAATTGCATAACTTAATTCAACTCTCTCTCTTCCAACATTGGACAACCAGATGTTTGGCCACTCCCTCGTTGTTGACTTACCATAAAATAGTTTCATTATTCGTCATGCGTACAACAAAGGAGTATGTAAGAATAGATTGCCAGCATCTGTCTTTCCAACTTTCCATCCGATTACAATGTGATTGTCTTGTTAAGCTAAGTCGCTTGTAAGTGCGCTTTACCATCTTCGGATGCATCACTACTTACCATCAGGTGGGATAGTAATTAAGCACTAGCTTAGAATATTTAAAAAACGTTAGCGACTGAATAGTGGTTATGTCACAGTATTGTGATTGTACGCAAATATACAGAACCACCTTAAATGAAACTAAGTTTTCCGACTTTACGTGGTAGAGCCATGCTGCTAGATTGTGGTTGCAACACGGATGGGTCTCGACCAGGGTAGGACAACGCTCTCACAGAATACCAGCGTAAAATAGCAGCTTAATGCTTCTATGTTTCATATGGTGAGTGTAGAGAACAGGAGACCCTTTTTACTGGAAGCGAGGCATTCCATCTCAGTCCTCAGAGGTGACAACGCATCTGCATTTTGATTCTTGATTAAGGATAAGTGTAGATATTTATGGGCCACAGCATCCACTTACCATCAGGTGGACTGTGTGCTCATTTGTCACCCTTATTTTATTAAAAAACTTACCATCAGGTGGGAAAGTAATTAAGCACTGGCTTAGAATATTTTAAAAACATTAGCGACTGAATAGGGGTCCTCTCACAGTATTTTGATTGTACGCAAATGTACAGAACCACCTTTGACAGTATTTACCCTGTTGTTACCCTGGTCTAAATCGGCCTCGAGTATATAAATGGAAGAAACAATGGCTTAAGCATAGTGCATAATTTTTCTTTTTATGCTAAGTATGTATGTAGTCCACTTAATGGTTAATGGATGATCTAGTCCATAGACACCAATCTATCCTCAATTAAGAATCAAAATGCAGTTACGTTGTTAACCTTGAGAACTTATAACTAGTGCCTCGTTAACCAGTAAAAAGGGTCTCCAGTTCTCGTCACTCACCATTCGAAACACAGTAGCATTACGCTGCTATTTAACGCTGGTATTCCATGAGAGCGTGGTTTTTCCCTAATCGAGGCGACCCATTCATGCTGCTATTAGAAGCTACAGCGTAGCTCTACTACGTAAGATTAGTACATATTTTATCCTGATTCAATTTGGTTTTCAGTGCAAATATTCGCTTCAAAATTCGTTCAAACTCTTAATAAGGTACGCCGACTATGAAGTTAATACGATCGTTAGTTAATATAAGGGAATGTTCCAACTCCAACTTCAGTAAGCATTGCAATCGAAATTCAACGAACGGGGCCTAGAGTACAGCTTATACGTACTTAGCGGTTAACAGCATGGGCGTTTAGGCGCGCGATCTACTTTTTATAGTACAATATGCAAACCCTCATTTTGTAAGCACTAAACCGCCACAAAATTCTAACCGCGGCGGTTAAATGGAAGGCAGCGGCTGGCCGCTATCTTGACTGTACGCACTAGGAGTTTCAGTTCTTTGCCAGTCACGGGTGAGTATCTACGTGAATATCGCACAGCCATCCAGTAAAGGGTGCATTCAACTTTTTTAACGTGAGTATGTCCTCAAATTTGCTTTCATAGTGGGAGGCAATTCAGAAAATTTATGCTAAGTAAGAATCGGGGGTTACAGTTTAGTGTTGCAGCTACATATCTATCATCTACAGCAGGAATTCCTTAGAGAATTTTTTTAAGAAATAAATATATTTACTTTGGCATCGCAATATATTTACGAAAATTTAATGTATATGCACAAAAACAAAAATACTTTTATTAAAAATAGTGATGTACATTCTGTAAATACTAGGAACAAGCACAAGTTAGTTATACCAGTTACTCGACTCCAAAGAGTCAGTAATTCTTTCATGGGGCTGTGTATACGCTTTTACAACAAAGTCCCAGAAAATATGCAGACCTTATCTATCCAAAGGTTTAAAATATTTAAGCAAAAATTGTTTAGTAAGTGTTATTATACTACTAAAGAGTACATGATTGATAATAACCCCTGGGAATGAGGTGTTCGCTACCATGCTGTATCTAAATGTGTTCGTAACAATTGTATAAATATTAGGTCCTTACATATGAAATTAGCGTTTTGTACGGGAGGAATATAAAGTCAATTTTTTTTTGTAAAATATATTTAATTAATCAAAGTATGCACCGTTGATATCTATCCACTTTTGCCATCTCATAGGTAGTTCATTGATCCCTTTACTAAAAAAAACCATGGGGGCGAGAATCAATAAACTCTTTGAAGGCGGTTTGAACTGCCGCATCGGAGTTGAATTTTTTTCCTTGTAGGAAGTTGTCCAAATTCCGGAAAAAATGGTAATCTGTTGGAGCAAGGTCCGGGGCGTACGGTGGATGTCGCAGACATACCAATTGTAGCTCATCTAACTTTGTGGTTGTTTGTTGTGCAGTGTGTGGTCTTGCGTTGTCGTGAAGCAGCAGTGGCCTAGAGCGATTGACCAATCTCGGTTGTTTAGCAGCTAGTTCTTCCTTCATGGTTTGCAATTGCTGACAATAGATATCTGCCGTAATCGTTTGGCCACATTTTAGAAAGCTGTAGTGAACGACACCGGCGCTAGTCCACCAAACACTCACAAGTAACTTTTTCTGAGTCAATTTTCGTTTAGGGCAGAATTTGGCTGGGTCTCCAGGGTTCAGCCATTGCGACGAGCGCTTCCGATTATCGTACAGTATCCACTTTTCATCACAAGTAATGTGATTCGATTTAAAATCCCTTCATTATTGTGTCGGTTGAGCAAAGTAACACAGCAGTCGACGCGTGTTTGCAAATTCGATTCACTCAATTCATGAGGTACCCATCGTTCAAGTTTTTTTACTTTCCCGATTTGCTTCAAATGGATCAATATAGTTTTATCACTTACCCCGAAGCCTGCAGCTATCTCTGAAGTGCTTTGTGATGGATCCACTTCCACAATAGCCTTTAATTCTTCATTTTCCACTTTGGTCTCCGGCCGTCCACGGGGTTGGTTCTGAAGGTCGAAATTTCCAGAACGAAAACGTTGAAACCAAAAACGTACCGTGCTTTCTTTTGCGACACCAGCGCCGTACACATAATTAATCCTTCGAGCTGTTTCTGCAGCACTGGTGCCACGGTAGAACTCGTACTCGTAAATACACCGTAATATGTTTTCCATTGTGCGGTAATAAGCGACGCCAAAGAAAAAAATAATGAGGAAAAAACAAATGAATGACTGTTTTCAAAACTCAAATGTACCAGCTAAATGAATTTATAAATTTGAATTTGGAATTCTGAACCAAAGAGGAGATATTTCAGATCAAAATGGTCAGTACGACAAAACGCTAATTTCATATGTAAGGACCTAATATTATATTGTAAATTATGCTCTTAAAAAAAAGTCCCGCTGGGTTTCTTGCTGGTTCTTCCCAGGACATAAGTTTTTTTCCGAACCAGTGGTAAAAGTAAAAAAATACTTTCAATAACAATTACATGTGATCTATTTTGAAAAGAAATGATTCTAATCTATTCTATTCTATACATCCAATATTTTATTACACCACTCGATAGCTAAAGGAATAAAGAATTTGTTGCGTTGAGTGACGACTGTGATGCATCGCGCGTGCCGCAGGGGCGAGCGCCGCTATTTTGTCACACTCAGATTTTTCTTTTCGTTGTTTTCTAAAGCTAAAATAGATAAGAAGCTTCCTTGACAGTGACTATAAATAATGGACCGAAACTTAGTTCTCCACCATGATACGGTACAACCGCTCGACATGGTTCAGCAGTGGCATGCCGCCATGGTAGTGAGTCGCTGTTTCACTAAAAGTTCACTGCTGAATATAGGCCTCCACTTTAGATTGCCTCATAGGGGGATATCTGTCATAGTTGCCGCGCAGGCGGAAGCAGGCGGATTAGCGATCGCAGTTTTTTATTATTATTATTTAGTTGTAGTTGTTATAAGAAGGATGCTGCTGCCCATCTTTTATTTGAGTTACAACGCCCACAGATTGATTTGTAGTCCGTTCACTTACACCGCCACTACACGGCACCGCGAACATGCCTCCTAAGCGAAAATGCTGAACCCAAATTCCATAGACTGGTGTGTATGGATGATATATAATACTTTTTCACATTCTTATTATACATATCCATCTGTTGACTATAGGTGTAGTTGCTGGTAATAAAGAAGTAAGTCTAATCTAGTTTAATCGTTAGACTTTAATGCATGAACCTGTAAGACTCGTACATATTATGTTTGTTTTTATACATTAAACTGAAATAATACAAAATGGGTGGTTACAAATTTATTATTCTACTATAAAGAGACGTAAAAGAAAACAGATTTTTCTCTTGAGAATCCAAATTTCTCAGAAAATAATTAAGAAAAATAACTTTTCCCTTGTCATTATCTACTGAAATATTAAATTTCAAAAAGCTATTAAAATCTGCGACACAAATAGACCAACTAATAACTTAAAATGTTTTCGGTATCTTCACTTTGCTAAAATTATTAATCGCCTTTTTCTTAATACACCAGAAAGTATTTATGCATTATTAGAAACTAGCTAATACCCACGACTTCGTCCGCGTTGCTTACACACATCATTGAACACGTAGTGCTTATAAAAATCGTTGTTTCTTAAAACTTTAATATCTTTATATTAAATGAAGATATCGCAATATTTTTTTTAGACAAGGACCAAGTGTCTAAGAAATAAAACTTAGAAAACCTAATTGAAATCTATCCAGTAGTTTCTCCGTGATGCGCGCACAACAACAAACCTCTATCATTTTATTTATATAGATTTTAAATAAAGTAAATTTACGTGCTACTCCAGAACATGTAACAGGTTGGTATCTTTCTTCAATAAGCAAAAGCATAGGAATTATCACGAAGAAAGTAGAAAACTTATACGTGGTAGCGCCACGCTGTAGCTATTTTTTTTTTTATAGGTAAGGGTGACAAACGAGCACACAGTCCACCTGATGGTAAGTGGTTGCTGCGACCCATAGACATCTACACCTATCTTCAATAAAGAATCAAAATGCAGATGCGTTGTCACCCGTGAGGACTAAGATGGAATGCCTCTTTTCCAGTAAAAAGGGTCTCCGGTTCTCTACACTCACCATACGAAACACAGCAGTGTTAATCTGCTATTTTACGCTGGTATTCTGTGAGAGCGTGGTCCTTCCCCGGTCGAGCCGACCCATTCGTGCTACAACTATACTACTAATATAGCTGCAGCATGGCTCTACCACGTAAAAAGCTATATTAAGGTTGTAACACGAATGGATCAGCTCGACCGGGGTAGGACCAGGCTCTCATAGAATTGGGTGACAAACGAGCACGCAGTCTACCTGATAGTAAGTGGATGCTGTAGCCCAAAGACTCTTTCTACATTTGTCCTCCATTGAGAATCAAAATGCAGATTCGTTGTCACCCATGAGGACTAAGATGGAATGCCTCGTTCAGTGGCGGATTATCCCTAAGGCAAACTAGGCACGTGCCTAGGGGCGCAAGGTTACAAAGGGCGCGTGGGGAAGTTATCACCGTCACCTATGAACATTCGCAACACCACGGGAATTTCAGGTGAGTTGCCGGCATTTTAGAAAGGAGTAGGCTCTTTTCTTGAAGGTCTCTAAAGTCGTAACAGTCTGGAAAAACCGCTGGCAATAGTAAATTCCACGTTATGATCATGCAAGGCAGAAAATTTCGTGTAAATCGCACATTAGTGGACCGCCAGCCATCGAGATGATGAGGATGGAATTTCGAGTTTTGTTACAGTGTAAGATGGTAGAATTCAGCAGCTGGTATTAATCTCAACAATTCTTCTGAGCACTACCTGTGGCATATGCGATAGAAGATGCATAGAGATTCAACGTCTCTTTGCAAGGCCAGTGGATTAAGCCGATCGAAAAGAACTTGTTCGTCGACAGGTGGAAGGAGCTGATACTGGGGTGCCCCGGCCTAGAGATGAGAATAGTATTCCATATGAGGCCGAACCTGCGCTTTGTAAAGCTGCAAGCGTTGGGCCAGTATGAAATACAATCTCGATCTACTGAGCACACCAAGCTTTTTTGATGCCAATTTAGCCTTCCCTTCGAAGTAACTGCGGACCTGTACGTCTCTCGAAATATCGATGCAAAGGATTCCGATGCTAGCTGAGGCAACGAAGGGAGTGTCCGAAATTGAGGAGATACGACAAAGGGGTTCTTTTTTGCGGTAAACGCACAAACCTGTGTCTTTTGGGAGTTAATATGGACTAGATTTAGAAAGACTCGATTTAAGACACAAGTTTGTTCCGGCACTCGACGATGTGTTCCCGAGAAATATTAGCACGGTCGGTGTATAAGGCATCGCCAGTGCTATCGTCTGCACAACAATGAATGTTACTAATACTAGTACACATATCATTGTTATGCAGAAGGAACACACAGCCTTGTGGAACACCAGCATTTACAGGCTCGAAGTCCGAGCATCTGTAAGAATTGGTGACCCAATTGCATAATTTCTCGGATAATAAGAGGGAAGCTTTGAAAGAAGCGCTTTGTGCCAAATCCGATAAAAGGGCTTCGCTATGTCCAAATTAACCGCCAGTAATTAAATTATTCCACTTGGTCTTGACTGCCTCCGCTCATCGGTGAGTCAGGTAAACAAGAAGATCACCAGTTGAACAACCTCGACAGAAACCGTTTGAAGGTTATTTAACTGATGCTCTTCAAGGTGCCTCGTGATCTGGCAGTTAATAATGGATTCCATTAATTAGGAGAGCAAAGGGGTGATGGCGATAGGCCTGCAGTTAGATGAGTCCGAGGGATCTTTTTATGGATCGGGTGCACTAAGGCTGTCTTTCATGAGCTTGGAACGACGCCTAAAGAGTAAGAGAACCGGAAAAATGCGTAAGAACTGGTGCTCTCTCTGGAGCAGACGTCTTCAGCACAATTGGGGGATTCCATCAGGCCCACTCGACTTATGGACGTCCAGGGAGAGTAGTCTTTATACACTGAGCACTGTGTGAACCGAACATTCTGCTTGAAGCATTCACACTGTGGGATGGTCGGCGGTAGATTCCCCCTGTCGTCGAGAGTCGTGTTGGGTGCAAAAAAAAACCTAAAGGTCGGCTTTCCCTTTGCGGCGTAGGCCAGCGAGTTATCCTCCCTGCGCAGGGATGATAATGATGCCGTACAGAAATTCCCATGCGAGGCCAGAATGCACGAGTTCCCGAAGTAAGGCGAACTAATTCCTCGCCAATTCTTTCAATGACTTTGCCCTAGCGATAACTCTTTTGAAGGACCTGGAGGAAGACTTCTTTTTGAGTGTGCTAGTGTTTGCATCCCGGGACGCCAATGCGTCGGCCCTGGCCTTGTAATACTCCTGCTTTTGCCGCGATACAATTTCGCAGGAGCGACCAAACCAAGGCTGGGATCTGCCGCTGATAGGCACTTAAGATGACAGGATGAAAACTTCCATCCCCTGAAGTACCACATCGGTGACAGACCCAGCAACGATGCTAGGATAATCCAGCGAGAAGCTTATCCGCCCCCATGGGTAGGATGCAAAAACAGCCCGCACCCCATCCCAATCCGGTAACCTATAGAGCCACACACGGCGACAGCCTACATCGCGCCTGCAAGATATGAAGAGCCAAGAAGGGCATCGACGGAGACCTGATATCCATCCGGATGAGAGACATCAGAGAATCCGCGTGGGCGAAGTGACCATAAGGCAAAGTCGTAACAGATCTCTTCGCATTATCGGTAGTACGAGAACCGAGCCGCGTGAGCGTTGACATCGCCAAGGAGCACGATCTCTGCGGATTGGATCTTTAGCCATTTGGACGTGGTCGCTAAGTACGTCTGTCTTGGCATTACCGCTGTGGGACCTATAAAGGCACCCATAGACGCAGGAGTGGTCGTATCTATACGTAGCTATAGGATGGACAGGTCCCTGCCTTCAAAACTACCGAGGCGTCGAGAACAGATATAAATGCCCAGTGAGGGATTCTGCAGGATTATCGATGCTGGATTATCGATTATCGAATCTACCCCTCCCGGGGTATTATTTTTAGTTGTTCTTATGAAGATAATGCTGCCCACCTCCTGTTTCAGTTTGTCGCATCTGGGTGTTGTAACCCACATTATAATGTTATGGAGTAGTGGAATCTCTTACGCTGCCCCTACATTGCGAAACCGAAAATTAAAAAGAAAGCAAAAAGTCACTCCATTACCAAAACTAACCATCAGCAGACATTTTTATATTATATCCAGGGAACGGATGTTATCGCATTTAATTTAATTATTTTAGTGTTGTGTACACGGCGAAACTGAAAATTAAAGAGATCTAAACAAAAAGTCACTCAATTACCAAAAAATAAGCGTCTGAACACATAAAAACGGCAAATCATCGCTTATTTTCGAACGTCTAATATGACAATAATGGAGTAAACTCGTCACGTAGCGACCGAATTAGTCGGACGAAGCAAACAATCCAATATTTGTAAAGATAAGAGAGTTAATAGAATTGTTGAGATCGCCGTGGGCAGGTGTTAGCTGACTCATGCATCGTTTCGACTGGCAATTTCGAAGCGTTGTCCTTGCCTTCTCGTTATTGTATCTTCTCATTTTAACAAACCTATTCCCGAGTCCAATATATTTATTAAATTGGACAAAAATACACAACTACATGGCTTTATTATTACAAAATAGCCATATTATATATTTGCATCGTTTGCAGAAACAGATATTACGTTATGGAAGCATATGAGGAATAAAAGAATATCATTAATCAAATTCTATATGTGAGTCGTATCATATGAAACCAAATAAAAAGTGTTCTTTTTTATTTTTAAAAAGTAACTACTAGGTGGTAAAATTTGAGATAGGGTTATGCAGAATTTTAAAAATTAACAATTTAAACTTTTCAAAACTTTTTCTACGTCTTTTTCGTCTTAGCGGTCATTCCAACATTCAGGCAATCAAATCAACGCCTCGTATTTACGGCATTTGCTAACCCTATATCTCAATAGAATAACTTTGCTTAAGTTATTATATATTCCCACGTATATACGTGGGAATATATAATAACACATTCCCACGTATATACAAAATTTTGTTTTGATAACTCAGTATTATCACGATCCCTATAGTATTTCAGGTTATTTTAAACGTACATGAAATGTTAAAATAATATAGGTTAATATCGAGTAATGCCTGCCTGTTTTCGGTCTAGAAGTCTGTTTAGGTGGATACCACTGCCGCCAAGCAGCAGTACGTGCTGTGTTCTGCTCTGGAGGATATAGAGAGCCATTATACCTAATTACAGGCTGTGGTATTCCATCCTAATCCCTAGAGGTGACAGCGCATCTATAGCCTTATTTGTTTGAAGTTGGTTACAGGTGCCCATAGTACTTAGGCCACTGGGTCACCGAAAAACTAACTGATAATACTGATATAGAGCGGGAGCGCAAATCATTGACTGTTCGATGTAATATGTTAACTCGTAGGTTTGCACGCTGCACTAAACAGGTAAAGGTTACGCTTTTCAAAGGGTATTGTCAGTCCTTCTATACATGCAACCTGCGGATGAACTATACACGGAGGGCATACAATGATCTGCGCGTCTAATACAATAACTCGTTGAGAATTATAGTGGGGTACCTCAGTATTGTAGCGCTTCTGGCATGTTTGCAGACGCTCGTGTTGATAGATTTGAAGCCATAATGCGCAAAAGATGTGCCTCCATGCTGAATCGCATGCGGACTAGCACCAACATCATCCTGAGTGTACTAGTGGACAGATCACCATTGTTGGGGCGTTGGATAAATCTGCATACTGCAAATTAGACACGCCACGACCTAGCTTCGTATGTTAATTTTAATTTTATTTAATGTATATTATATTTAGTAATTTTAATTTTCTTTAATGTCATAGGTGTTCAGATTATACATTTTTAACAAATATGAATAATTGGCATGAAATAAATGAATTATTATTATTATAGGCTGAAGTAGTCACTTACCATAATGTTGACTTTGAGTTCATTTGTTGAGTTGATGGTATTTTTCTCATGGTGATAAAACAATCCCTTCCCACCTTCAACAAGTATTAGCATTGTTGTGGTGGGCAATGGAAGGGCACTACACTAAGTACGGCCCGACCGTACATTTCAGCTGGCGTTAACATTTTACGCAAAGCAATCGCTATAGTTTGACAATTACAATAATTGTGTTAGTTCACGCAATGGACGCGAACTCATTAACGTTACATAGTAACATTAACATTTAACATTATTTAACATATTGTTGAGAATGAGGGTAAAAAATAAAAGGAAATACGAACAAATGAAGGTAGAATGGTAATCTCCCACTTGTTTTAGCAGTATAAAGTATCGCACAGGCGACTAAGAAGCATCAGTCTGTAATTCTAAGAGTCCCACTGTCGTTACAATGTCCGTTGCCGTATTCTACTAGTGTAGGCAAGGAAGGGCGTGTTGCTGTGTTACATTGAGATGGATAGTGGTGTTGTTGGTTTGCATACTTTGGTGTTATCATGTAATTGGGGTCTTGATAGTAAGCTGGGTTTGTTACCGAGTAGTGTTCTTTTATTTAAATACTTTTGAGAATTATTTCTAACAATATATTAATCTTATATTTTTTACTCGTTTAATAAACTGTTTTAACATAAACTTTGAATTATTATTGAACATTCGTCCAATACCCGAACTCTTAGAGTCAGTTGCTTTATCCATGATGATAAGCAGTGCCTATGTACAAAAATCTTTTTTTTTCTTCGAGCCCGACAAGGAAAAAGGAGTACATTTTCATCACAACAAAGAGATTATAAACACTATGTTTTAGATTTTATATTTAATAGTGATTTCGCCGTATCATATCATCATAGACTCCACACATTTTGACAAGCTATTATCGCTCACTTACGTTCCGGATAATCGCTGGTGGTAGTCGATTCCACAAGGCAGTTGTGCAAGGAAGAAAAGTTCTATAAAATCGCACTTTGGTGGACTGTCAATCATCCAGATGGTGTAGATGGTATCGCGAGTTTTTCGTGATATATGAATGTATGTTTGGATATAGACCTATTGAAATTAAGTCTTAATAAACATTGGTAATAACTTTGTCAGAAGCAGGCGCGCATACAACAACCGACCAAGTGACCTATGCCGCAGTGACCTCATGGTGGCTTGGCACAAAAACTAAGTTATTCTTTCAAACAGTAAAATCAGACTCCTAAGACTTTCAAAACGTAGAGATGTGTTGAAATTTGGAAACAGAAACAGAAACTTTTTTATTCAATATAGATTATAAATAATACTTATTGAAAGTCACTTTTTTGTTTAATTACCACTGGTTCGAAAAAAAACCTCTGTCCTGGGAAGAACCAGCAAGAAACCCAGCGGGACTTTTTTTTTAAAATAACAGCTTACAATCATGTATGTTACACAATTAACCACACAAAACAAATTAGAAATAGCTTATTAGAAATAGCTTGGTAGCGAACACCTCATTCCCAGGGGTTATTATCATCCATAAATTCCTTAATATTATAATAACCCTTTTTATACAAACTATGTTTAATAAAGTTTTTGAATTTTGAGCAGGTCGAATTTTGTATATTTTCTGGGATTTTGTTGTAAAAGCGTATACATCGCCCCAAGAATGAATTACTGACTCGGTGGAGTCGAGTAACTGGTACTCCTAGCTTGTGTTTGTTCCTAGTATTTACAGAATGAATATCACTTATTTTTGTATAACTACTTTTATTTTTGTGTACGTACATTACATTTTCATAAATGTATTGAGAGGCCAAAGTTAATATATTAATTTCCTTAAATTTTTGTCGGAGCGGCTCTTTAGGTTTTAAATCATAGATTGCTCTTATGGCCCTCTTCTGTAAAACAAATATAATTTCAGTGTCAGTTGCGTGTCCCCATAGCAAAATACCATACGACATTATG
Organism: Parnassius orleans; assembly: GCA_029286625.1. Taxonomy (NCBI): domain Eukaryota; kingdom Metazoa; phylum Arthropoda; class Insecta; order Lepidoptera; family Papilionidae; genus Parnassius; species Parnassius orleans. Next base: position 1,506,279 of record JAGSMP010000079.1, read on the forward strand.
CTATGGAAATAGCTAAAGTAAACAAGTCTAGCTGTTTCCACACTGGTAAGATTTCTAATCTTTTTTACAGCATATGCTGCAGAACTAAGTCTGCTTGCTAACTTTGATATATGGGCGCTCCATTGAAGCTTCGCGTCTAGTGTTATTCCAAGAAAAATGGTGGTATCGACAAGACTCAGTTCCTCCCCATTTAAAATTACATTGGTATTTAATTGTCTGACATTTGGAGTCATGAACTTCATACATTTCGTTTTAGTGCTATTTAAATGCAAGTTATTAACATTAAACCAATTTACTAATTTAGATATAGCATTATTTACTTCGTCATATTTTAATAATTGTCGTTTCAATTTGAAAATTAATGAAGTGTCATCAGCAAATAATACTATATTATGGTTATCCCCTACTATGTAAGGTAAGTCATTAATATATAAAAGAAACAGAAAGGGGCCGAGAATTGAGCCTTTTTTTGTTTTTTATTTGGACTTCTAAAAATTGGATCCATTACAACAACTTCAGTATGTAGGTAAAGTAAATTAGCTCTCAAGACTATACGTACCCCCTATAACAGGGTAAGAAAAAAAAGAAGAATAAAAGAAAGAAATAAGAAGTGATAAAAATTTTAGTGGTATCATTCTACTTTTTTTCTTTTTTCTTTTCTTATTCTTCATCAGTTCTAAACTCTACTGCTTGATATGGGCCTCTCTCGTTGTAGGGAGGATGATTGATTAATCGTCACGCTTGGCAGGCGAAGGCGCTAAAACCCGTCAACTTTGCAGACTATGCTAAAATAACTTACATTGGAGGCTAGAGAGTACCGCTGCATTCATTAAAGTTAAATTTACAGCCATTATACGTGTCACTGCTGGGTACAGGCCTCCACTCAATTCTGAGAGGGTTTTAGGGCAAGAAGAATGTCCGCCGCGCTGCTCCAATGCATGTTGGCGAACTTCACATGTCTTCATAATATCTTTTTCTTATTTCTCAGGGATGCAGGTTCCCTCACGATGTTTTCCTTCACCGCCGAGCACTTGGGGTAAATCTGCACTTAAAATTGCAATTAACAATTTCATTAGTGCTGGCTGGGATCGAACCCAGGTTGCTCGCGTACTGTGAAGTTTATAGCGAGCTAGTTTAGCCCCTGACCTACTACGGCTCTTCGTTCATTACATTCATTCATTACAGCCTATCTAAAGTTCATTGCTAAGCATAGGGATTTACCCATAGTTGCCACGCTTGGCAGGCGGGTGATCGCCGCAGTTTTTTATTATTTTCTTTTTTCAGTTATTAATATCAGGAAGATACTGCTGCGCATCTTACTGTCTCAGTTTTCTCTCTTTTGCCTCTTACAACACCCAAGGGATGATATAGGATAGTGGACTCTCTTACGCCGCCACTACACGGCTACGACTTATAGCAATAGAAAATACTACTAAAATACTAATTCGAAATACGAGTTTGTATGTAGATAATAGAAACTCATATCTCGGAAAATTGATAACACTTTCATATTAAAATTTTGTTTGTATTAAATTGAAGAAAAATCTCTTTGATTGTACTGTTTGTATCTGGCTGGTTTTAATATCAATACGTACTTATATGACATTAAGAAAAAGAAAAATAAAAAGTAAAAAAACACTTTCCCGCTATTTTTCAATTGTTTTTCTGTCCGCCAAAATGAGTGAATCCATAGACTTAGAATATACTAGCGTATAGACCACCTGACAGCCCGAAAACGCGTGACCAATTTTGATTTGTCATTGTGTGCGTTAGCTAGTGATGTATATTTTACTTAAAAGGACTATCGAAAATGATTGTTAAGGAAGCGGTAAAAAGATTATAAAAAATTGTTTAGTGCATGAAGTTGAATAACTTCAAAAATTAACTGAATTTTACCATGATAGTTCTAAAATAATTAAAAAATATTCATATAACATGTTCCTGGGAATAAGCTGAACCTACATGCCTTTTGTTGGATTTTAATTCAAATGTATAAAATCCCAGGTGACTTTACCGAAAAACCTAAAAAAACCTCCCCAATAATCAGATCAGAATGTTGTATTTTCGAGCTATGATCTTTGGAGAAAAATATTTACTGCCGTGGGCAGTTTCCCCGGAATTTATTTTTTAACATATTGTTAATATAAATAGGTGGATATTTAACTAAGTATATACCTATTTATATTTTATATATTTTATAAAATGTTTTGATGGGGAAACAAAAACGGGGACACGGAGTACAACATAATGGCTCCTTTATTTTTCATATAAGTATTACTTGTGATAATTACAAACATTTAATAATTAATAATTAAATAGATTATAGAAGTTTATTTTAACATTCGACTTAAGTATGAATGTAAACTTAATAATTTAAGGAAGGAAACTTGTAGGAATCAGTTAAATAAGATTGCTCTGTTTAAAGGCCAATATGTTTATGAGGCTTCATCATGCTTCATGTTTATATTCTTTCATCTGTCCCTGAAAAGTATAAAGTAATAATAAACTTATTACCATTTTAGCTGCATGAATTTTAAAAACATAATGATCTTAACACAGTAAAGTGCACTAAGTGTCTGAGGATACAGATGCATTCTCTATTCTCTCAATCTCGGTATGTTAAGAAAATGGTCACTCATTCATGGACTGACCGCGGCAAGTGCAACTTAATTTCGCAGATCTATTGATCTGCGCAGCTATTACTTAACCACGAGTTCCTCTTCTCTACGAATAACGCTGTAGGGGATAAACCACGCTATTTAAGCCCTCGCGACAATGTCGTCGGCCATCAAGCATGAATCGGGCATGGAACGTTGTGAGTATCAAATACTATGGAATTTATACTATCACGTCTCATGCGCGGTCGTCTAGTAGCGCTTGAGGAGCAGTACTAAATATCTATACCTAACTACGCTAAAAGTTTTATCGTTATGATTTGAGAATATAATCCGAAGTTCCGAAGCTCCGCTCAACCACTTGGGGAAAATAGCATGATGCTATGAATATTGTGCTAGTGTGACCATGAGGCTGTGCAGTTGGTTAAGCTAGGTTATACATTTATTTTGGTTGATAAATAGATACTTAGTTGGGTTCATAATGGCTTAAAGAGGATAATCTCAAGATTTTTTTGTCTTTAATGTACTACAGTTTTATAATGTATGAAAATCTGTCTCTATATTTATCTAAAGTTTTGAAAGTTATATTTTTGAAGTCTTATTATAACAATATTTTACTTACTGGTACAAATAATGTAGAAATGACTCCTTTTAATAAAATGTTTTATTCTACTTTTCTTTTATACTTCTCAAGAAAATGTTTGCTGCAAATTGTTGAGTTCTTCTTTGCATTCCAACCACCCCGTCAATGAACCTTAACCACTTTTTATAATTATAGAATCCGGAGGAATCTGTTTGAAAACGGCAAAATAAAATTACATTTTAGAACGCAAACCGAGGATTTATTTTCTTGTTGTGTAGGCAAGTCTATCGATTCATTATAAACATTCAAGATAAATATCGACATTAATTTTGATATAGTTGAGTCAATCCCTAGCGTACATGTAAAATATTTTGTATAAAAATGTATTTACCAAATTCATGCAAATTATCAACAACGTGACTTTTTTCTTTGCAAAATATCAAAATTAACAAAATAATTGAGTATATTCTATAATTAAAACAGTATGTAACATATATTTTAACCAAAAATAAACGCGTCATAACATTGACGATGTCTTGAGAATTTACCTGTGATATGTGAAATTATCAGGATTATTTCTATTATTAACAGCACACTCACTCACGGAACAATTAACCATTTTGGAAAAAAGTTACTTACTAAAAATAACCATTATTATACTTTAAAAAATTACAAAATATCTCGGAGCTATTTCTTGCGTGCCGAATTGTGCCGACCTGTCCATTTTGTTAATGAAGTGTAGTCGTATGCGCAACGTGCCTTGCAAAATGTCTATATTATTATTATATATTTAAGGTGATGCTGTGTGTATGGTAGGATTGGATGGGCATCCTTTATTATGAGCTTTTACCGCCGGGCAAACCCATCGATTCAGATCTCTATTGCCAACAACATAGACTTAGAATATACTAGCGTATAGACCACCTGACAGCCCGAAAACGCGTGACCAATTTTGATTTGTCATTGTGTGCGTTAGCTAGTGATGTATATTTTACTTAAAAGGACTCGAAAATGATTGTTAAGGAAGCGGTAAAAAGATTATAAAAAATTGTTTAGTGCATGAAGTTGAATAACTTCAAAAATTAACTGAATTTTACCATGATAGTTCTAAAATAATTAAAAAATATTCATATAACATGTTTCTGGGAATAAGCTAAACCTACCTGCCTTTTGTTGGATTTTAATTCAAATGTGTAAAATCCCAGGTGACTTTACCGAAAAACCTAAAAAAACTCCCCAATAATCAGATCAGAATGTTGTATTTTCGAGCTATGATCTTTGGAGAAAAATATTTACTGCCGTGGGCAGTTTCCCCGGAATTTATTTTTTAACATACTGTTAATATAAATAGGTAGATACTTAACTAAGTATATACCTATTTATATTTTATATATTTTATAAAATGTTTTGATGGGGAAACAAAAACGGGGACACAGAGTACAACATAATGGCTGCTTTATTTTTCATATAAGTATTACTTGTGATAATTACAAACATTTAATAATTAATAATTAAATAGATTATAGAAGTTTATGTTAACATTCGACTTAAGTATGAATGTAAGCTTAATAATTTAAGGAAGGAAACTTGTAGGAATCAGTTAAATAAGATTGCTCTGTTTAAAGGCCAATATGTTTATGAGGCTTCATCATGCTTCATGTTTATATTCTTTCATCTGTCCCTGAAAAGTATAAAGTAATAATAAACTTATTATCATTTTAGCTGCATGAATTTTAGAAACATAATGATCTTAACACAGTAAAGTGCACTAAGTGTCTGAGGATACAGATGCACTCTCTATTCTTTCAATCTCGGTATGTTAAGAAAATGGTCACTCATTCATGGACTGACCGCGGCAAGTGCAACTTAATTTCGCAGATCTATTGATCTGCGCAGCTATTACTTAACCACGAGTTCCTCTTCTCTACGAATAACGCTGTAGGGGATAAACCACGCTATTTAAGCCCTCGCGACAATGTCGTCGGCCATCAAGCATGAATCGGGCATTGACCGTTGTGAGTATCAAATACTATGGAATTTATACTATCACGTCTCATGCGCGGTCGTCTAGTAGCGCTTGAGGAGCAGTACTAAATATCTATACCTAACTACGCTAAAAGTTTTATCGTTATGATTTGAGAATATAATCCGAAGTTCCGAAGCTCCGCTCAACCACTTGGGGAAAATAGCATGATGCTATGAATATTGTGCTAGTGTGACCATGAGGCTGTGCAGTTGGTTAAGCTAGGTTATACATTTATTTTGGTTGATAAATAGATACTTAGTTGGGTTCATAATGGCTTAAAGAGGATAATCTCAAGATTTTTTTGTCTTTAACGTACTACAGTTTTATAATGTATGAAAATCTGTCTCTATATTTATCTAAAGTTTTGAAAGTTATATTTTTGAAGTCTTATTATAACAATATGTCGGGGGTCGGTGGGTAGGTGTGAAAAAGTCAACAGCTGATTTGATAGCTCCAGTTTATTTATTCAATTAAAATAATTTAAAATCAAATTTAAGTTAAATTACATTCAAATCAGTGAGTTAACACATTTTAGTTTACATTAATATTATAAACATATGTGTTTAAACAAGATTTAAGAACTTACTTGCATCACCCTACAGCTCAACTTAGCTTACAAGTGAATATCTATATACACATTTGAAGAAATTATCACATAATGGCAAATGTCACTAAGGTTGATCTGATGCAGAAGGAACTTGAAGTTAGCTGGATGCAAAAGATGACAGAGTTTGAAAAACGCTTGAAAGCTGCATTAGTCCCATCCAATCCAACTTTGGTCCAGCTAAGTGAGGAATTTCATGCTTTTAAAGAGCTAGTGAGTAACATGTTTAGTCTTCTGCAGCAACAATTTCAAAGGTGTACTAATGTAGTTGATGAAATAGATATGCGACAAAGGCGTAAGGTGCTTCTTTTTAATGGTATTCCTGAAGAGCCTGGATTAAATGAGGAACAAGAGGTACTTGCACTTATTAATAATAGAATGGGCCTTTCACATATAAGCAAGTCTTCTTTGAAACGCTGCCATCGATTGGGAGCTCCGGGAAGTGATCGGGTAAGAGCTGTACTTGTCCATTTTCATAATCATGATACTAAATCCGAAGTCTGGAGATCTAACGCTAAATTAAAGAATACATCATACACGGTATCGGAGTTTCTTACTAAAATGCGACAGAGTACATATAAGAAGGCTCGCAGACATTTCGGGATGAAGAATGTTTGGACTCTTGATGGAACTATAAACATTAAGCTTCCTGATAGTACCCGCATAAAAATTTTCACTGAGGAAGAGTTTGATATCCTTCTTACTAAATGGCCCCAGCCTAGTTCCACGTCTAACACTATGCAGCAAGGCCCATTAGAACCCAGTTGTCAGCAAGATGGGGCCAGGCGTAAACAAGTCATCCAGGCGGTTCAAAGTGTGGAAAGCAAGAAGACACGTCGTGTGGTGCCCAAAAAATAATTCCACTGTCGTTGGTAGTTTGTGTGTTGTATCTTTGTATCTTAGTTAAAAAAATTTTTCTTTTTTTTTGGTTGTTTCGTTGTTTGTTGTCATTATCAGTTATCATTAGTTGAAGGTAATTGTATTATTTACGTTTAGCTGATTACACATATGTACTTAACAAGTTCTACTATACTGTTTACAACTGGTTTATTTCGTTGTTAAATAATATCCATTAAATTATCTTGTTACTTTATTCACTAAACTAACTAGATTAATCTTTAACTTTAGTGGTCTTGTTTTGCTTGATCAAGTAGTCATAGTTTGTGTTGATTACCTTTTCTTATTATTATTATCATTGTATATTTTATTCATTATGTTTTTTGCAATCAATCAACTGTTGGGTGATATATATAAATTGAGTCGTATTTTTTAGTTAGTTTAAGTAATTTATATTCTGTGTTATATAAGTATTTTATAACATATTCTTCTATATTTATCATATATTATTATTAATGTCAGTTACGTCGGATGATGAATCTTTTTATTCTGCACATGATTCAGATGTCTCGTTCGAGTCTTGTAATCATACTAATAGCTTGCCTTCCCTCCGTGATGAGCTTATTGATTTACTTACTCCTTGTAAAAAATTTCCTAATGTATGTCATGTTAATGCTCAGAGCATACCGGGTCATTACTCTTATTTTGAAGAAGTTTTTTCTATAGATTGTGTTCATGCAATCTTAGTATCAGAAAGTTGGCTAAAGCCATCATTAATGTCGAGCTTGTATCCTCTAAATAACTTTGTTCTTGTGCGTAATGACCGGACTGAAAAAGGAGGTGGAGGTGTTGCCATATACCTGAGAGCAAATATTCCTTATAAAATAATTTTAGCTTCACCATCTCCTTATTCTGCCTCATTGGAGTTTCTGTTTCTGGAAATCGTTATCAAAGGTGTAAGGGCAATTCTTGGGGTAGTATACTGTCCACCTGCTATTAACTTTTTCAACGCTTTTGAAAGCGCTCTCTCTACCATTTCATCTGAGTACACGCACTGCATAATAATGGGTGATTTCAATACTGATTTGTTGAGAAATTTTCTCGTTCTCAAAATTTCGGTCAGTCATAGAGTTAGTCGATCTCCACATTCTCCCCTTAGAGGCAACTCACCACAACTTTGACACTGATGACTCATGGATTGATCATATTATCACGGCTTCTCCTGATTATGTTATTAAGCACGGACAACTATCGGCTCCTGCTTTTTCACGACATGACCTTACTTATATATCATATAAGCTTGTCTCTCCTAAGCACAATCCCGCAGTATTATATATTCGTAATTTCGCTAAAATGGATTCTGATAAACTTAAAAGTGACGCATATCGTATGGACTTAACCTCTGTTTTTAAATCAACTTCTATTGACGACAAAGTCTCCATACTTAATAATATAGTTCTTAGTCTGTATAACAAACATGCTCCTAAACATCAAGTAAGAGTAAAGCGTCCACCAGCCCTGTGGATGACGAGGGCCGTAAAGGTGGCAATGACCAGGCGAGATCGAGCATTTGTGAAATTTAAGAAGCATCGTACTCAGGAGAGCTGGGATTGCTACAAAATGCTAAGAAATAGATGCAATCAGATGGCACGAAATGCTAAACGCCGTTATATCCATAGTAATATTACAAATTCTTCGACCGCCGATGTGTGGAAATTTCTGAAAACATTAGGTATTAGTAAGGCCGTTACATCAGATCATGGTCCATCAATCACTCTGGATGAAATAAATCATCATTTTATCGCTACTTCTCCTTTTGATCCCACAGTTCGTTCTATAACAATAGTTTCCATTCAATCCATGCCTTCTCCTCCTATTCCTTTTTTTCACTTTTTACCCGTGACTGTGGATGAGATTCAGAAATCAGTATTAGCTATTAAATCCAAGGCTGTGGGTTGCGATGAGGTTAGTAAGGTTATGATATCCATGATCCTTGAGTGCCTTTTACCTGCAATCACACATATCGTAAACTATTTCCTTGACTCAGGCCAATATCCTACTCAGTGGAAAAAAGCATTTGTGCGTTGCATGCATGCATGCAAGCATTTGCATGTTGTACCTACCCATTTTCGACCAATTTCAATTTTGCCATACTTATCTAAAGTTCTGGAAGCCTGTGTTCACAAGCAAATCTCTATGTTCATAACCAAACATAACCTGCTGAATAAATATCAGTCAGGCTTTCGCGCAGGTCACAGTACTACCACTGCCTTGATAAAAGTCACAGATGACATTCGAATGGGAATGGATGAGCAGAAGCTTACAGTGGTAGTGCTTGTTGATTTTTCAAATGCTTTCAACACAGTCGACCACGATATCCTTATAGCCTTCCTAGCTAATCTTAAATTCTCAATCCCAGCTTTGGAATGGTTTTCATCCTATGTTCGCGGCCGCCAGCAATCAGTTCGATTAGGACAAGAGTCCTCAACATGGGCTGACATTGAAACAGGCGTGCCGCAAGGCGGAATACTTTCTCCTATAATGTTTTCTATTTATAAATTCTATCACTTCAGTTCTCAACTGTTCGTACCATCTGTATGCAGATGATCTTCAGCTCTATGTGCAATCTAGTGTTAATGATCTTAATGATAATATTAACAAAATCAACCACAACCTTGATGCCATAAGAGATTGGTCGTACAGACATGGTGTTTCAGTTAACCCATCCAAATGTAAAGTAATGGTTATAGGTAGTAGCAGAATATTAGCCAAGATTAATAACGATGATCTTGTTCCGTATTTTACAATGGAACGTTGCTGCCATTTTGTAAATCTCTAAAAATCTTGGCTTACATATGGACCATACCTTAAGCTGGGAGTTCAAGTTGCTGAAATAAGCCGTAAAGTTACTGCCACCTTACGTTCTCTTTGCTGTCTCAAAAACTTTCTGCCTTTTAAAACTAAACTTTTACTTATCCAGACTTTGATATTACCCATTATTGATTATGGATGTGTGTTACCCAGATCTATCTCAATATCTTCTCGATAAGTTGGAGCGCCTTCTTAACAATTGCATTAGGTTCATTTTCAGCTTACGTAAGTATGACCATGTTTCCCAGTACCGTTCTAAGCTTAAAAGGCTTTCTATTCGTCAAAGGCGTAGCTCCTGAATTTTACAAGTACTATATTCAATTTTAAATGACCCAAATTCTCCTTCTTATCTTAAGGATAACTTTCAGTACCAATATTCTACTCATGATAGAGTTCCCGTCCCCAAAATAGTCTTAAAATTGTATTCCACCACATAAGAGTGGTTTCTTTAATTCCTCTTTTACTGTGCAGTCCATACTGCTCTGGAATGCCCTGCCTGTTCATATAAAAAAAAACCAGTAACAAACATTATTTTAAAAGACTAGTTCGAGAATTCTTTAACAGGAATTGATTTATCCGACTTTTGTTTTTCTCTCTCTTTCGCTTTGTAATTGATATTTTGTATAATATGTATTTTAATATGCATCATGTTTTTTTTATTTTTATATTATATTATTTTATATTTATTTAAAGATTTTGTATATATAAGTATCCGTTTATATATTTACTATTCATTCTTTCTTTATTACAAAGTAGATATTAAGTTTGTATATTTTAAAAATATTTTATTTATTTGCATTTTGTTGTTAGATATAATGTTTTTACTTATTTATTAATTTATGGAGTGATTTTTACACCTGCCACAGCTTCTCAAATCATCCAGGGTTGACTGGTAAAGAATGCCACAAGGCATTAAGTCCGCCCTTTATATCCCTTAGTATAAGGTAGATGTAAAAAAGATTAAATAAATAAATAAATAAAAATATTTTACTTACTGGTACAAATAATGTAGAAATGACTCCTTTTAATAAAATTGTTTTTATTCTACTTTTTCTTTTATACTTCTCAAGAAAATATTTGCTGCAAATTGTTGAGTTCTTCTTTGCATTCCAACCAACCCGTCCAATGAACCTTAACCACTTTTTCTAATTATAGAATCTGGAGGGAATCTGTTTGAAAAACGGCAAAATAAAATTACATTTTAGAACGCAAACCGAGGATTTATTTTCTTGTTGTGTAGGCAAGTCTATCGATTCATTATAAACATTCAAGATAAATATCGACATTAATTTTGATATAGTTGAGTCAATCCCTAGCGTACATGTAAAATATTTTGTATAAAAATGTATTTACCAAATTCATGCAAATTATCAACTACGTGACTTTTTTCTTTGCAAAATATCAAAATTAACAAAATAATTGAATATATTCTATATTTAAAACAGTATGTAACATAAATTTTACCAAAATAAACGCGTCATAACATTGACGATGTCTTGAGAATTTACCTGTGATATGTGAAATTATCAGGATTATTTCTATTATTAACAGCACACTCACTCACGGAACAATTAACCATTTTGGAAAAAAGTTACTTACTAAAAATAACCACTATTATACTTTAAAAAATTACAAAATATCTTGGAGCTATTTCTTGCGTGCCGAATTGTGCCGACCTGTCATTCAAAATCGATTACAGAGTCATGAGATTTGGTATCCTTTTCTATCTTGCATTTTTGCCATAAGGAATTTTTTTCTCCCTTGCACACTGTGTTGGTCTATACGCTAGTATATCCTAAGTCTATGGCCAACAACTATATATTGCGAATATCCTCATTTCTAAGTTTATCACACAGAGAAACTCCGAGCATAGCCCTCTCTATAGCTCGCTGAGCTTCCTCATACGGCCAGCAGTGAAGGGTAACGTCTCAGATCCATAAGTCATCACTGGCAACACGCAATGGCTATACAATCTCGTTTTCATGTTTTAATGTATACCTGACAAGAAGGTGTATCGTAATTTCCCGAAAGTTGCCCAGCCGAGTCCAATCCGTCGATTGACCTCTAGGTCGAAGTTGGAATTACCTACCTAGTCGGACTATTTGATCCAGGTAAACATACTCGTCAACAACTTCAAGCTTAGTGCTCCCAACAATTACCGGCATAGGTGTGACATGTACGTTACACATGATCTTTGTTTTGTCCATGTTCATCTTAAGACCTATCCGTTAGGAGGCACTATTGAGGTCATTGAGCATAGTGCTTAGGTCCTCCAGCGATTTTGCCATAAGGACTATATCATCGGCAAATCGAAGGTGAGTGATGTACTCGCCATTTATGTTAATACCATATCCTTTCCAGTCCAGTAGCTTGAAGTTAGCTTGTAGGTCGTAGCCATTGCGTGAGGCGTTATCTAGAGAGTAAATAATCTAAGAATGTAATATTATAGAAATATAGTAGTATATTTTAGTATTATTATATAATATTCAAGTGACTTGTTTTCGTACCATGACTTTTACTGAATTATTATAAACTCCGCATATTATTGTTAGTTTATTTTTCATCGTTTCTTTCCGAATGGACTCTATAATATAATACCTCTGGCACATAATAAATAATAGTACTACGTACCTCTGGTTTAAAGCATAGATTAATTATTACACGTGTAAAGTGTAGAAGAGTCTTAATATAAAATATTTTGTTCGTAACATCCGAATTCTGAACAGAGCGGCAACATTCAACACAAAATTGTCTATGCACATTGTCGCTGTCCAAATTGTCGTAATTCTATTGGCCAAGAGAATAAGTTAAAAATGGCGCGCGTTTTGTCACATCCTGTTATGTGCTTGTGCTGGTGAATTGGTGATACATGGCCTCGAGGTTGATTCCGTTCCAAGATTTTTATTCCGCACCGCAGTCTTTTCATATATGTAATATTACTGCAATATATTATTCGTGATGGTGTCCTGTAAAAGGCCATGGATTTGATGAAAACGGTAAGAGTAACATAGTAACAGCACATTTCGTTTAATTTTGTTTGGCTTTTGTTTCTTGTTTTGGTGATTTTGAAACTGGCCATTACATTAGAAAAAATATCTCTTTCCAGAAAGTGTGTGCACGTGGGAGGTAAGTCTATTAGTATTTATTAAGTAGATGGTGTCCAGTTTCGAGTTTGTACAGTAAAGAATTGAAGTTTGTTGATTTGTCAATAAATGGCACCCGGCAACCGAGCGTTGTTACGCCATCTTATAGTCCTCCAATGTTCCGCACATTTTGCTGCTTTAAATTTTTACAAGAAAGTACTAGACGCTGAAAAACATACTATATTCAGGAGGAATTGAAAAGGAAGTGAATTTAATAAACATTGGTTCTAGGTATGTGTATTTCACTATTGCATCGTATTACATGACTTGACAAACCACATGTGCATAGATGGATTTGTTGTTGTTATTCGGTCGGCACCTACCAAGTTGCATAATATAATTTTGCACGGTATTCATATTTGCAAAGAACGTAGTTATACGATGTATTTATTTTTATTACATCATTATCAAACTCATTCCTGATATTATTATAACCTAAAAAAATTAACAAGCTGGAATGAAGTCCAATGTTCATTGTTGATGACAGTCTATATTCTAAAACCGATTTCAAGGTTATATAGCCTATTGGAAAAAACAATATTAAATTGAGTCACTATATCGATAAATTATTGCATATTAAATTTTAATTAAAAAGAAGTAAAAAACGTAAATTATGATTAGTTTGGTGTCAGTAGCTTAATACTATCTGCATGCAAATTTATGTTCAAATTTTCTTACTTCCTTGTCTGTCCTGTATTGTAACTTGAGACAGCTTTAATGTGGAACAGTTTATAAAAAGTAGGTATCTTGTTGTTTAAACAAAGCAATTGTATTACTTTGTTGTGATGGCATGCTTTTCTTACTTACTACTCTACTGAAATGCAGCTTCTGTCTAAAGTAGTAAGATAAAAGTAGCATGCAAAACTAATAAGTGGTACATCCTAAAAAATTGCACGCCACATTCAGTACTACAGTCACATTTAATTGTACCAAAGATTAATATACCATATAGTGCCAATCAATAAATCTAAAGAAAATAATAATTCTTGCTGTTTGGTATTTTGTTAAAAAATGACACTTATTAGTTTTACACTCTGTTTATTTATTTTCGACAGAATATAGTAGAGTTGTTGTTTATCCATTTAATTTGACGACCACTTGCCCTTAGTGGTCTCAGCACTTACCTACTATATCACAAGTTTTCAGATTCAATCTGAAGCAAATGATTTTGAAAAATTTGTTTGTTGGTCTAGTTGTCTTGTGATTGCCTGTTTGTCTCTTAATGCTTCATCCTAGCCAATTTCCAATCTTACTGTTAAAAGTTTTGGGGTTGATTTAGTATACTGTGGCACAAGGATGTGTTTGTTACGTGATAGAGCGATGCTGCAGCTATATTAATAGTATAGTTGTAGCACGAATGGGTCGGCTCGACCGGGGAAGGACCACGCTCTCACAGAATACCAGCGTAGAATAACAGTTTAATGCTGCTGTGTTTTGTATGGTGAGTGTAGAGAACTGGAGACCCTTTTTACTGGAAAAGAGGCATTCCATCTTAGTTTTCACGGCTGACAATGCAACTGCATTTTATTCGCTAACGAGGATAGATGTAGATGTCTATGGGCCACAGCAACCACTTACCATGAGGTGGACTGTGTGCTCATTTGTCACCCTTATTCTATAAAAAAAAAGGATGGTGGAAGGTGTGGCCTTCCCTCTGCTTTTGACGATGTGGAAGCTTATAGTTATTGTATGTATTTTAAAAAAGTTCATATTAAAAATCAGTCTTCAGTTATACTTAGGGCCACATTATCAAATTAAAAGTATCAAAACAAAAGTGATAGCTTTGACACTTTTGTCAAATCCATGATAATTTAATAAATTAATCCATATTTTTTACTAAATTATGTTTTAATTACATCATGTTAATAGTCTAGAATTCTGACAGCTATCATTTTTTGACATGTCAGAGATTACAAACCTTTTTGGCCGGGCACATTTTTCAATTTCAATACGAGTCTGAACATCTGATTCTATACATACATTTTATTTGTTAGTGAATGTATCCATTTTATTAAGTGCGGTGCTCCACATTAAAAGTGGTTTTATGGCGAGTGATAATTACGTCCCTTTTCATTACAAACAGTAAAAAACGCACAAGCAAAGATAACATATTTTTATTAAAATCTTTAATCATCATTAATACTTATATCACTATCTTCATCATCATCATCATCATCGCTGACATGAATTATTAAAGAGTCTGAGACTGTGTCAATCAAATTGTCGAGAGTGCACATCTTATCTTCTTCTTTGATTGTATGGCTGATACATTTTTGCCATTTATCAGGAGTAACATTACTTATACTTTCCAGTAATAGTTTTTTAACTTCTGCCATTTTAAAACTTCTGTTGTGTCTTGCGACATGCCCCTTCGCTTGAACCCACACCAATTCAATAGGGTTGAGCTCACAATGATATGGGGGCAGTCTAAGCCCAGTAATGCCTTGTGCTGCGGCCATCTTGTCTACAATACACTGTTGGTATTTGTATTTCTCCTGACCCACAATTCCCAATAAATTAACTTAGCATTTTTTCTTCAAAATTTAAATTTTTTGAAGTCAACCACGCTTGGATATCGCCTTTTCTCCATGCACTTGTTGGTACTTTTTCGACCTTCCTCGAATGATAGGGAGCATTGTCCAACACTACTACTGAGTTTGGTTTTAATTTTGGAAGTATTTTTGTGAACCACTCCTAAAATACTTCCCCAGTCATCTCCTTGTGGTAATCTGCCAAGCCTTTTTTTGCCTCAAAAACCAATAAGCCATCTTCCAAAAATCCTTCTTCGCTCCCTATATAGCTAATTATAAGTCGCCTCCCTTTGCCTGTAGGTGCCTTAAGCCCTGTTGTCAAGCCATCGAGGAAAGCTTGTCGTGAAGATTGAATGTTGGTATCACACCACTCTTTATTGACGGTATGTCCTGAAAATAAAAATATTTAATATTTCACTTATACATGAGGACAGTTATATATGCATATAAATTGAAAAATATTACCTATAAATATGGATTTCTTTATTTATTTATTCATTTCGGCAACAGAAATTTATTACCAAAGCTAATTTAAGTGTTACATAAGTACAGAATTTGATTGCCGACTAATACTTTGAAGAAAAAATTGGTTATAAAAAGTTAATTACCACATTATTCAATACTTGCGTTTAAACCTGCCTTCTCTTTTATATTGTTTAATTTGGTGCAAGTATTTTTGACGCCATAGTACTATCTCCATGCGATCTGTTAGCGCACTTTGACGTTTACAACTTGCATATTTAAAATTTAAATGCTTCAATACTTTTCTTAATGTTGATTTCGACATAACAGGCATGTCTGGATCACCAGCTATCTCTTGATGAATCTGAAATAAGCATTTACATTACAGTTAAAATTTAGACAGGCAACACAGGTTAAAGTATAGTTTTAAAACAATGGGGAATCTCAGCAACGAGGGGTTAAAGAATTAGCAATAACTTTACCTTTTCAATAGTCGGAATCTCGTTCCTGTAGAAAAACGCGTGAACCTTTCGTCGAATTGCGGCGAAAGTAAATTCCTCAAATTTTTGTATGAAAGATAATTGAGGTCCACTCTTTTTCGGCTTTTGAAACTCTTTTGTGTCTTTATATTCTTTGGTAATTTTATAGACACTTGACAGACCCACGCCAGTCATCTCAGAAGTCTTTTTAGCACATTCCGTTGCACTCCAATCAGTTGATTGCGGCCAATTTTCTATATTATATTTGTAAATATTTAGAATTATGGCCTTTTCGTTGGGCGTAAAAGCACCACGAGGACGCTTCTTTCTAGGGGAAAGAAAGTCTGAGTCTTGTGCTCTGTCAGATGGGGCTGCTACCCGGGAAGGGCCAGGTTGTGGCTCCATAACGTTTATAGAAGTCAACAAACGATCACAACACGAAAAGTCTACAAGAAAGAACTTAACAGAATAACAGAAACTTAACAAATATAACAAGATAATAACAACAAATAGCAGCAAACACCGAGAACACATGAGCACATTCGAGCATTCAAAGAAGTCGAATGAAAATCAATCAATGTGACAGATGCGACGTGACAGCTAACATTTTTTTAAAAGGTTTACTAAACCTGGAATTAGTAGGCAGTGATGCCAGCTAAAGAATAAAATAAAGTAATTAAAGTTAATTCGATATATTGTTCCTGATATTGAAATATTTGTTATTTTTGTATTAGGTCACTTAAGTAAATATTTAGATTTACCTTTTTGTAAGTAAAACATAAAAAATTCGTAGAATTTTATTTTTTATTGCCCTCAAATGGGTCAAATTTGGTCCTTTTTCGGTGGAGAACTTTTTTAGTAGCAGTACTTATGAAATGTCAGAATTCTACGAAATGAAAAATCAAAGTTTAGTGTATTTGAATTATTAACAACTTCCCATTCTTTTTCTATACAATCACAAAATCAATAATTTGTTAACTGTTTTGGTCTTATCTATCTATCTATAGTAAGTAAAAGGGTGGTATAGATTATAAAGCCAAGTCTTTTGTAATTGAGTAAATAACGTTTTTATGCAGAAACAATGACTGCTAAATGCGGCATTAAGAAAATGTTTTATGAGTATTTTGTCTTAGACCTTACACTAATTATGGATTATTAAAACTATATAATACTTGTCAAAAAGTATACCCGAACAAGTATCAAATAAAAATTATCAAGAGCTAAAGTATTGGTATTGAAAGGAAAATAACAATACCAATAAGTATGGATTCTATTCCATGTTCCTAGTTATACTTTTACTTAAAAATAAATTAATGTGAATCATAAGGAAGATCACCTTGACACGAGGTTGATGAGGGGTGGGAGAGGCAACAAGTGTCAACTTCCCACCAATTCCCCCCATCCTAGTGATAGGATACTAAGAGATGCCTTTAAATTGTTCTTCTGTGGCCTTGCTGGCCGCTGTCATGGTACTTTTGCTTCATCTCTTCGCTTTGTTCTCTTGGCTCGCATGTTTTGGATCACCAGTAATCAAAGGTCCTTCTTTGCTTGTTGTCATACCTGACATTTACATTAAACAAGGGCAGACTTAATGCCTTTAGGCATTATTTACTAATCTACTGGTTTGCCTAGTATAGGTGACATGAGAACCACATATATTAAACAAAATTCATTCATTAAAGCTAAATGTAAGTCAGTATAGAGAGAATATAGTTGGCAATCTGATAGGTTCTTGGATTTATTCACTGAATCAATCTAGTGTTTCTGATCACTAAAAAAATTATTCTTGTACACCAATACTTAATCTATCTTAGATTAACCTTTTCTTGAAAACTACATATTTCTAAGGACAAAGCTGCTAGGACATGCATCAGAGCATTATTGGCTCCAACCAAAATAACCATCAAAAACGTCAATTCAGCTGTCAAATTTATTCGATTCTTAAGAGATATTGATTCTTTATAATCATTTAGAGTTTTATCTAGATTAATACCAGAATAAATTAGAAAGAGATAACTCAAAACACAAAATTTACAAGATTTTTTTTTCTATTTTAATTTTTTTTTTCATTTTAAATTTAAGACCACTAGATTAAAAACAAATTGATTTAATCACTCAATACAACTAGTTGAGCTATCATCGTTATCATCGTTGTTTACATTAATTATTATTTGATTTTCTATAATGCATTAAAAATCAATGTCTCTTTCATAGTCGTCCATAACAGTTTTCTTCATCACTTAGGCCCAGTGATCGCATGTGTAGTAGTTCCCACATGGCAAGTTATGAAGCGCCCACCTTTTCCCAAGGGCATGTATCATCTGTCCATGTCTGCGGCACAGTGTAGTTAGTGTTTAGCCATGTTACATCAAGGCATATAACATTGTCCCAATTGGTTGTATTTTTAATTCCTTTTCAAATGGTTCTCAATGACTATACTACTGTTGTACAAGCCATCATCTTCTAAACTTACTTCGCCAGTGGGATCCACAAAAATAAAAATAAATGATTTGCTTAATAGTAATTAAATATGATTCATATAATTTATGCTTACTATAAAAATAATAAACAAATAATAAATTTAATGGCTTGATTGTACCTACCTCTTGAAGTGCTAAAAAAATATGGTTGACCCTGCAGGCCATCCCTGGAACTTCCCGCTATGTTCGATCTCAAAACGCTTGACAAATATTCCTTCACGAATGGATGGAATTCCATCCAAATCCGAGCAGAAATTTCGAAGTTATTAAAAAAAAACTTGAATTTTTTTGACAACGATAACTTTTGTCAACTGATTTTGATGTAATTGGTAGCAATCGACGAGGTATTTTAAGAACAATAATAAAATCTATTATAAAAAAAACGATTAGACTATAAATTCAAAAGTTATGTGAAAAAAACACTAGAAATTTTTCGTCATCGATTTCTCTACAACGTATTAACCGATTTTGAAGCGGTTCGCAGCAATCTACGTCGTTTTCCATGTTTAGAGCTGATTAGATTTTGGAATTGATCGTTACATCTGTTTAAAAGTTATTCCAAAAAAACAGTTTTTTGAAAATTTTATTGTTGAGTTTCCTCAAAATCTAACGGTCCAAATCGGTTGAAACAGTATTGAAAATCTAAGTTTGGTGAAACTTTCGAACGGCACCAAGTTCAAATCGGTCAAGTCGTTCAAAAGTTATGAGAGGTTAAAACACGCACACACACACACACACACACATACACATACGTACGTACAGACATAGTGACATCCTCGTAGGAATATTCAGAATAGGTTCCTAGGACCTCAAAACGTCGAGATCTGATGAAACCTCGATTTTCGAAAACTGGGGTGAAACCAATAACTTCCCGATTTATTGAAAATCATTGATTTTCATAGCAGGAAGTTAAAGAGTCCGTAATGAAAACAACTCACAGTAACCATTTTTATTTAAAAATTCGCGCAACAAAATAATTATGGTGGAGGTCGTCGCTGCGGTGGCGGGGGTGTCGGCGCGAGAGATACATAATATAGATAATTGTTCACCACGGGCAAAGCCGGAGCGGGCTGCTAGTTTAATATAATTTCATTTCATTTTCTCTTTGTACCTGTAAATAGAAAAGGTACTATTCAGTTGTAAGAGGGAATATGCCGTATTTTCCCCAAATGTCCAACATCACTTGCATGTCGTGCATTGACCTGTATGTTAGGCTGCGTGTCGCTTGTAACAATATTACATATTATAATGTTTTGCAATCTTAAATGTTTTCTCAAAATTTTTCATTAACCACACTGCTGACTCTGACTGTATCAGAGATGAGATATACGACATAAGACACTTATGTCGTATATCTCATCTCTGGTTTGGGTACTAAAGTAATGCTTTGTTGCAGTGCTTAACTGTATGCAAAGTTTATAAAGCCTGTTTGTAAAGCGATGTCAAGAAATTTTAAACACAAATTTGATGGAGACCAATACCTACGCTGGTTGTTATGACACCTTTATCCAATATTTTAGATTTCAGGCTGAGAGTCTGTCATTAACATATATAAATAAAATCATCAGAGTTTTACTTAATGGCCTTTATGAGACTGGAAAGCAACTGAAACAAAAGCATATTTTTAGAAACGAAGTAGACAATATTTACATGTTTTAATGTCTTTAACTATCCATATAAAAAAGAAAGACATTATGTAAGACTCATGGCGTGGTAAACAGATACTGGCGATTGAGCTTGAATATTTTAGAAAGTTACCAAATTTTAGGGAAATATTTTAATTACACAAGTATAATTAATACATGTAAAAACACAGGCATTTCTAAACTGCCATGTCCAATGTAACTAGAGAGTCGATTCCAGGATTGTATACAGCCTGGGATTTTGGATTGCTAATAAAAACAATATACAAGGTATATAATACAACAAATCAACTTTTTATCTTACTAATTATACATATATATTAGTAAAATAAAAAGTACGTTTTATTTATATTAATTTTATATTCATTATTAAGTGATTAAACAGCTTTTACTAATTCTAGATTTGGTTTGGTAACCCAACGTCCTGCCCGGCTAGCATGGGCGGGGGACAAAAATTTTATCCCCCGATTATATCCACTGACAAGAGATAAAATTATTTTGTTATGTCAAACGGGGAGAAGTATATCCCCGTTTGACATAACGAGTAGACATATATCTCCCTTCCGTAGCGTGGAACCAAATGAAAGATAAAAAATTATGCTTTTTTGACATTTGAAAGGGACAATTTTATCCTAGTTCATTGGACGTGGGTTGAATTTTATATTCATACAAAAAAAAACTATCTAAGTATAAGTCTATCTCCCATTTTATCTACTGTGGATATTATATCCACCGGTGTGTCCATGCTCTAAGGGTGGATAAAACTAAGCGAAAATGTTTATCCCCTATAAACATTTTCTCCTTTCCCCGGGGATAAAATTGTCTCCTGTCCATGCTAGCCCTGCAGGGGTGGTCACGGCCCACCCGGCAACCCCCTATATATAGGGGGTATACGCAACATGTGGGAAAATTAAAATATGAGTGTGTGACTTCACACTAATGCCTATATAATATTTCAATATTTCTTTTTTTTATTTATTTTATTTTAAGGTCAACAAATGTTTTTTTAGTATCAGACATGTTCTGAATGCGACCTGGCGTCGTGTCTCGTTTCGGGTTTGAATTTCGTGCGGCATTCAAACTCGCAGTCTTCAGATAACTGCCTACAAGTAATTGTTCCGGATCGGGATGTTTGTCCTTGTGCAATTTATGTATGGTAAACGGCCTCCACGATACAGATTGTCAAATTTAAAGATACATAACTACTCTATTAAACTTAATATTTTAGTCTTTATTAGCCGGAGAATTTACCCAGGACATCATCATCCTTACAGCCCTTTAAAAGACCGCTGTTTAAATATAGTTACCTGCCGAAGGAATGCCACAATACACGGTTTTTAGCACCTGCATCCATCAACTTCCTGTATGTCTTACATGGTGTCGCTCCATCTAGTGGATGAACGCCTTAGACTTCGCCAATGGGAACGAGGCTGCCGGGAACATTTTCTCGTTAAATTCAATATTTACGAAAAAAAAACTTAGCAATAAATCTGGTTTAATGGAAAAACAAGATATATAAAAATCTACATGTATGATAAAAAAAATTGACAGTAATTGTATTTGTCAGTGCGCCTTTAGAATAACAGTTATTTTCACAGAACAGAAAATTCTCTGGGTATTTTTTTGCGCCTATAACTCATCGCAGCGCCAGCTACAATCGCTAGATAAATTTGCATTGATAACACGTGAGTTTGAATTGCACGTGATTTGCATTGATATTGCGTAATTTTAAAAGATTTCAGTTTGAGATATCAATTACACCTCACCTCCTCAGTATCTGCCTCGTTATTGGATTAGACTAAAGTAACAAGTTAGGGGCATTGGCTTCACGTTTACAATTTGGTAATTTGACGCAATTGATATACTTTTAAGAATTGTCAGAAACATTACAATAGAAAGTATGAGAATTTAGTGTAATGACGTCATAGGTTATAAAGCCAAATTATTGTCTTATTTGTAAATTTTAAGGACTAGAAATCTAACTTAAAGTAGAAAATCTAGCAAGACTACTGTATGTGCAATTTTTAATTTTAAGATGTTTAATTTTGTAATCTATCCAATTGCGGTTTTTTGGCGGCATAAGGGAGTCCGTGACCCAATTTCGTTCTATACGGAAAATGCCAGGAAGATTTCATGGATTACAATAGATGACGCAATAATAATGCCGTTTACATTTGCGAATGTGCTCATTAAGGATACATTCACATTTATACGTGACAATGCCATGTTGCGGATGTAATGCAGAAGCACAATTCAAATGCGACCGAAAGAAGCCCTCCCTAACACATATCAGCTTAAAATAGCAGCATATTGCTACTGTATTTCGTATGGTTAGTGGCGAGACCCTGAGACCTTCCTGCAATGAGGCTCCATTCTTAAGGGTTTTATTTTGATTTTTAATCGACATAGGCGCCTTTGGCATCCACTACCATGGACTGTGTGCTCTTTTTCACCCTTACCTTTAGATTTTACATTTTGGGGTCGCAAATTACTTTCATAATCTTGCATCATTTAGCTCAAATCCGATTCGGGCTGTTCAGTAATATCAGACTTTCCACATCACATCACACACGGATCGAAGGTTTCCTATTTGAACAATTTTAAGAAATCCAATTTCCTTTTTTTTTGTATCGAACTTTTTATATAAATAAAGACTTGTCTTATTCAATTACGACTTGCGTCATCTCAACAGTCCTTGAACAATTTACTACTGAGCCCATCCTCGGTTCTCCCTCTTTGTTAGGGAGGGTTTGTTATTATCGCCACGCTTGGCAGGCTTGGAGATAGCAGTATCATACATATTGCACCTTTGACATTACTTTCCGTCGCTGGTGTTAAATATTTTACATCTAGTGTGAATACGATTGTTAAACTCATCTTATTAGTGATCGATGGTTAAACTGCAATCTGTCGACGGCTACAAGTTCCGGGTATTTCCATAAGTTGCCTGTTACGACACCGATTTATGGATTTTATCATACCGTAACGTATGTAACAATTTATAATCGTTACGATTTAAATATACATAATACTACTATACAGCTGATAATTTTTAAATTATGTAGTTATACAGAAATCCAAATTAAAACTTATTATCATATTAAATAAATTAATATTCTCGTATATATACCCAATAATATTCTCGTTCTTAAGAATTTATCCTGATTGTTTTGGTTACTTAGCAAGTTATATCAAGATAAAAATTTACAACAGAATTACCCATCATATGAATTCTCAAAAAATTTTTTACAACAAATACTTAGTAGCAAAGCTTGTACTGCAAGAAATATTTCGAGGTTTTTTTTAAGAGCTGTGATATTTAACAATATTATAATATAAGTTTGTCAAAAATTCTAAAACATGAAAATTGTAGCATCAAAAAATGATTGTTTTAGGTCCTATCCGAACTGCGATATTTCACCACGCGATTTTTTTTCCCTCGCAATTCTGTAAAACATTGAATCATAAAGGAGTCGTCAATAAAAATTCACGCGGGAAAAAAATCTGTGATTTGACGCAAATTGAACGCGATGCGGTGCGGATTTATTTCCACGCGAATTTTTTGTACAGTATTAAAGTAGTTATGGATATGGCCGCACTGCGAAATAAAATTCGCGCGTTACCAGCAACTAGTTGTAGTAAATTATCGAGTGATTTTGTAGTCATTCTGTAATGTCCGAAAAACTTTTTACTGTATTTTCGCAGCTCTTGATGTTTTATGTAGAAAAATCCTCTCATAGGTCTCAAGGCCGTAAATGGGTGAAACCAATGTTCATGACATCTTTTGATAATTCTGTCACGCCGCCGCGCCGCCGTTGTATCAGGTAAATGAAAAAAATTTTGTTGTTCATATTTAGATGTTTGTCTCAGCCGGGAACTGCATCAAACTGACAGAAATCGTACGAAATGTTATTCAGTGCGTATTAGGTGTAATTCCAATCACGGAATATAATACGCGAGAATAAAAATCGCGCGGTGAAATATCGCAGTGTGGACAGGGCCTTACAAATACTCTTTTGGAAACTCATAAGCATTTACCCATGGACTCCCGATCCCAAAAAAAATTTTGCGATAAATTGGTTGTAGATTGTGTGTGCAGATTTTGTATTATTTGTGGTGGATTTTCTTCTCTTAAAATGTTTTCAATATTTACTAAGTTTTTGTTGTATTATGGTGGCATTTTACATACTTAAAGTCCACACCCCGTATATTCAGCCCCGGAACAATAATTTGTCGGCCATATATATACACTTGTTCCTTGCACGTATCGAAATCGCGGTCCTCTGCGTCGCGTCGCTGCCTAACGTTCAATAACTACGCCACACGCCTTCAAATTCAGTAGCGTAGCATGGGTATCTAGAGCCAAAAAGACCGCCTCTTGACCTCTCTCATTTTTGAAGTACCTTAAAAATATAAAACCGTTAAAGGTCTTTAACAGTATTTGCATATTGTTTAAAAATGGACGAAACAATATAATGTAGGGATTTTTTTATACTTATCCTGAACCCACTCAAGTGCGTGTGGTGCAAATTATCTCTATTTGCAGAACTTGCAATACTACAATGTTTGTAATATTTAGTGAAAAGTATTCAGTAACAGCCAATGTTCAGAATTTTTTTAGTATCATTTTAAAATATAAGACAGGGGTTATGGGGTATCCAAAATGCCGCCCCCGTAAAGTTTGCCGTCCTGGCACACGGTCCCCCGGTCCTCTCCTTGCTACACTGCTGGTCAAACTGTGAAACTATTGCGAAGATATCACACTGCCGACGGTCCCTGAATGTAAATACATACGCTATTATGCCTTCCATACAATTTCAAGTATTACAATAGTACAATTGATGCCGCAACGCACAAATGACTGTTATGAGCTGCGTACATGCTGGTCTATTCACAACTTAACTCTTATCATTACAACTAGTGACAGGTTTTAAAGAATTGTCTAAGGCTTTGAAATAACTAAGACAACGATCTTATTGCAAAACATAATTAATTTATAGCCTACGGCTTAAAGTTCTTTCTATTCAGTACCTTAACCATCTTTAAAATACTTTAATTATCTCTGAAACAAAAACTTTGAATGTATGTTGTAAGGGGTGTGTTTACAAAACGAATATGGAAGGTAGAAGAGATTTTAGAGCCCTGCTAAATTTTGGTGGCGTGTTTCAGGAATATGAGTTCCTAGACTTATCAGATGTGAAAGAGGCGGAGCTTAGCAGTCTGCAGTGTGCACTATTTGAGAGGAATCCTGACAGTTGTGTGCCCACATCAACTGCATTGGGTTGGACAGAGCCTGTAACAGGTTAGATATCTTCACATATTTTAACTAACCATGTTATTATTATGTATTGTGTCATATATATGTAATTATTTTGTGAGTATACATGATAGTAATTTAACTAACAAACTTATTAAATAAATTGTATGTGTAATGTGGTAAAGCCATGCTGCAGCTAAAATATAATAATAATTTTGCATCGCCGAATTGCAATCACGGCGGCCATTCTCATTCTTAATGGAGAGTAGCCATATGTGCAGGACAGGATTATAGTGCCCAAGTGTATTCGCAAGCTCAGGTGCACTCTCTATTCCCTGACTCTTCATAGTCCGATGGGACGATAATCCGATACGACCGGATAAAGATCAGGCACTTGACTAACGACATTACGTGCTTTCAGAGGCACGGGGGTGAAACACCGCAAACTTTCTGACTCCGAGCTGCCACTGAGAATTTCTTGACAGAAAAACCCAATAATTAATTTCTGGCCGGACCCGGGATTCGAACCCGGGACCTCATGATCAGCAATCGCGTTTACGACCAATAGACCAACGAGGCAGTCATAACCCATAATATAGTTGTAATAAAAACCAATATTTACTTGTAGTTGCTTCCCCTGGTTGAGGAAAAAACACCAGAGTAAAATAGCAGCTTAATGCTACTGTTTCCTGTGGTGAGTGTAGAGAACCGGGGAGACCCTTTACTGAAAACAAAGCATTCCATCTTGGCCTTTAGAGGTTACAACACATCTGCATTTTGAATCTTAATCGAGGATAAATGTGAAGTCTACGCCACAGTATCCATTTATCACCAGGTGTACTGCGCACTTGTCACCCTTATTCTATAAAAAAAATTAAATTTGCTTTTCTTTGCTTTTAACATTATCAAATTGTTTTTTCTTCGTTATTTTCTGTTGAAAAGAACACCTTGATTGAGCAAAAAAAATCAGCAAAGTTTTGTGTGTGTGTGTGATGAATAATTTTTAATTTTAAGTTTGTTACTTCCTTACGAGTTGTTTTCGTTTGAATATGAATATGAAAAAGCTATTGCAGTATTTGATACAGACTTCCAGTTTCCATCCCATTTATACTTAGTGTGAATAATTTTTATATAACAGACCAGTGATAAAAGATAAAGATTATAAACAAAGTTTCAGAGGTGCAGTTAGACAGTTTATATGGTATTGTTTTAAAAACTTTACAAGGTTAAATAAAATTTTAAGTGATAATTTATAGAGATGGGCCGAATATGGATTTCACCGAATACGAATATTCGGCCGAAAGTTCGGTAAAACTTTTACTGAACCGAATATTCGGCCGAACATAATTCGGCAGGATCACCTCGGTACCTAACCAATTCATGTCGAAACTTGAGGGATTGGCGCCGGACCCTGCCCCTCGCTACCCCGCCACACCTGACATGTTATTGCATCATCTAGTACATGCGTAGTATCCTCTTAGTCTGTGTCTAGTACTGAGCAAATTGCCGGCACGTGCTTATTTTTTGACTGTTTTTGTGAGAAAAAAAGTGTTTCGTAGTGTTATTCTTAGTGAAAATTGATAATTATATGATCAAAATGAGTGGCAGGAGGAGATCTACTATTTGGACTAATTTTAGAGAAACTGACGACCAAAGTAAAGTAAAATCGACGACCCCAGATCACTTCCAATTACGAATTCAATTGCTGAAATGATAGCAATAGATAACCAGCCAATTTCTATAGTCTAAGATATAGGCTTTAATTGGCTCATGCAGTTGGTAAAGCCCAAATACCGAACTGAAAATATATAGGTGAAACTGTGATTCCACAACTGTATGAAAAATTGAAAAGCACTATTCAAGGTGAGCTATCTAAGGCCAAATGTCTATCGGCTACATCTGACATGTGGACAAACATGTTCGTACATTTCAATATAGTGGACACTTTGAGTACCTCTTTAACGAATCTTCGGTGATTTAGCCGAATATTCGGCCGAATACCGAATATGAAACGAATATTCGGCCCATCTCTAATAATTCACTACATTTCGGTGATAAGGAAAACATCATAAGGAAACCGGCATATCTGAAGAATTAAAATGTTTCGAGCACACGTAACTCGACTGACTAATTGCTTCATGACCCTCTCAAATGAAGGACCTATGCCTAGCTGTGGGACGAATATTAGATTTTCTATTTCTTATTAGCTTCTGGGGATTTCGATGCTAAAATAAGACACTAAGAACAATAATAGGAGTTACCGTACCATATTTTGATATCTCTCATCGAAATACTGCCTTTTATTGAGCTGAAGGGGGTCAGTTGCAGGCCATTTAAGACATGAACAACCAATTTTTTATTTGTGTCTGTCTGCCTGTCTGTCCGTCCAGGCTAATTTTCAGAATGGCTGAACCGATTGTGGTGAAACTTTACAAACAGGTAGAGAGCGATGCCAAGAGAGATGTAGGCTATATTTTATCTGAAAATTTGAAAATTATTTTTTGAATATAAAAACAAAATTGATAAAATAAATGATGTTTGATTATCTTTAATCTAATCAACTCCACATTAGTCCAGGCGAAGCCGGGGCGACTCGCTAAATAAAACCTCTTGTATAAATTTACGATTGGATGCATATTACTAGTGATGAAAATGTTCAATTAAAACTCCAAAGACAGAAGAATTACAACTAGTAGCGACCCATAATTGCTGAATATTAAATTAGTATAATTGCATTAAGAATAATAAAAGTGGGGTTTTCCTTTATATTAAGCGTTTTATCGATTCTTTAATGTTGTCCACATTTCACCAAATTATTTTAAACTAGCTGTTCCCCGCGACTTCGCCCGCGTGGAACTTTTTTTGCGCGGAACCCTAAAATAAAAGTAGCCTAAGTTACTCCTTATAACATCAGCTATCTGCCAGTGAAAGTCCCATCCTAATTGGTTCACAGGTTTTTGCGTGATGCGTGTTCAGACAGACGTCGTGTTAGAGTTTTATTATAGTATAGATTGCGTCGAACCAGCATCACAATTACTTGTAGGAATTTGTAAAGGCCGCATTAACTACTGTTTAAGTTTAAAATTAAATAAATAGGAGAATGCTTTCCAGCAAGCAGCCTAGTGGCCTAAATATGATTATATGAAGAAGGTCACTTATAATAATTCACTCATTCAAATATATAAACTAAATATTTATCAAGGTTATGAACGTGACCCGCTCATTAACCCTTACATCATTGATATGTTGAAAGTAGTTACTTTTTGCTTATTGTTTTTTAATCTAACATAATTATTTATTTTCTTAATACATAGTGGACCTCTCTGCTGGCTTCGCCTGCATAGGATCTATTAATGTGGCGTTATTTAGATTTAAGATAACCATCAAAGACCTTTATGTAATCATCAATTAAGACATTTGTTTAATCAATTTTTCGGTTTCTCAAAAAAATCTCCAAGTTTTTTGGATAAAATATAACATAGATCACTCCTGGCCTTGCTTTCTATCTGTTCATGAAGTTTCATTCAGCCAGCCAGCCATTCCGAAGATTAGCCTGGACCGACAGACAAACAAAAATTTTAACAACTTCAATATAAATTATTAAGGATAATTTAAAAAACTACTGGTAAAAAAAGAATTATCAAAATCGGTTCACCTAAGAAAGATTATGAGGTAACACACATAAAATAATATAAAAACAAATACAGTCTAATTGAGTACCTCCTTCTTTTTGAAGTGGATTAAAATGGATATTCTTATTTTAATAGTATACAAATAACCCCATCAGCTCAATAAAGGGCAGTTATTTCGATATTACAGACAGAAACTTCCAATTTTATTTCTATGTATAGATATATCATTCTATTATAATAAGATTGTTCCTGTCTAGTTCTCTGACTTAATCAGCCTGTAGCTGGGATCATTATAATATGTTGGTCCTCAGAAAGTTAGTTACTGTAGTTATTAACACAGCTATAAATTTTTTACTTGTAGTTTGCTCTTTCTTTCTTTCTTCACACGAGGCATTCCCTATTAGTCCTCAAGGGTGACAATGCATCTGCACTTTAATTCCTAATAGAGGACAGATGTCTATGCGTCACAGAAACGATTTACCATCACATAAATTGTATACTCGTTTTTAAAGTGTTTTTTCTCGATTAGATTTTTCATCGTGTTCATCGAGCACAGCGGGGCCACCGACCGTGTCGAGCAGCCTGGATAGTCTGTCGGGCGGCGAGTGCGAGATGGCGCCCCACTCGCCGCAACGGGGCGCGGCCGGGCCGCCGCCACACGGCCCCCCGCACGCCCCGCCGCCGCCCTACGTGCAGCCCCCTCCGACCTACCCTCCACCCCCGCAATGGCCCGTCGCACCCCCCAACGTATACGTCAGCCAGGTCACCGCCAACGTCAACGTACACGGCTACATGGGACAGTACTACCAGCCGCCCCAGCATCAATATGTGCCACCGCCGCCGCAAATCGAAAGGCCGCCTCGCAACCACAGACGAGACAGACGCGGCAAAAGAGCACCATCGCCTCCGCCTCAGCCGCCACCGTATTATGTTCAATACCCGCAGTATTATCCAGCGGCGCAAGCTCAGGGTGCACCTTTGTACCATTTACCGATGTATCAACCGCTAGTCTACGGTCCGTATGCTTATCCACCATACTATCCTGAATACCCGATACCGGTTGAAGGCGATGCTGGTGAAAAGGGCCCCGATGAGTATCAGCAAGAGGTTGTCATGGAACAGGAAGCGGTGGACGCATATTACGCTAGTGCACATTACGCAGGCCCGCCGTATGGACCTCCGGTAGAAGGGGGCGTGGAATACATGCCACCTATGTATTTACCGCCGCCTCCACATCCGGGGCCGATTCCAATACCACAGCAGCTACCTCACCAGTCGACTCCCCATCAATTCAACGTGCATGCGAAGAACTTTGTTCAAGGCCAGAACCATACGAAAAACTATACACCTCCGGATAAAACGGATAAGAATGCAACAGCTACCGCGTCAGCGTCCGCGAGTGGTACTGCAGGATCGGTCGAATCACTTCCCATGAAAGATCTCAAAATAAGTAGTAAGGGTCCAAGTAGTCCCAAACAGAATGAACGCCATGCAGACTCAAATCAACCAAAAGCTCCTTCAAATGATAAGGTTTCGCCAACACTAAAAACAGATCCTACGAAACCTGCGTGGTCGCCGAATGAAAATAAAGCAGCGGAGGTCAACAGTCAAGCGCCAAACGTTCCTAAGACTTTCCCGCCTGCTCCAAATGGTCAAACCACTAACAATAAAGCACCACCTGTTGTTGGAAAAACGCCCAAAGGACCCGCAGCGCCTTTCTCTGGCGGCAAACAACCACCGAAACCTTCATTGCCTCAGACAGCTGTACCAGTTCAATCTGTCTCTACCCCTAAAGCTCCATTCGGAAACAGACAAAAACGAGAGAATAAACCGTTCACCCTCTAATGATAACACAGAAGGTGACAAAATAAATACTGAACAGCATCCAAAACGCGAGCCGCCTTTACCACCAAGCAAAGCACCGATGCCAATTTCCATCACTCTGCATTCTCAAGGTCCACCTCTAATAGTCACTAATAAGTCTCCATTCGGACACTCTAGAAAAGTAGCCCCTATCCCCGAACCACCGCCAGTGCCCCAGCCCCCTCCGCCAGCTCCGACCGCATCAGATTTCCCCCCACCCCCCACACCCCGGAACAGAGGTGAACCAACTCCAGCAGTCGTCCAACCTAATCCGCCGCCTGCCCCTGGTAAATCATGGGCAAGTCTGTTCTCAAACAAAAGTACCACTATAACAGCGTCTCCACCTACAACAGTCCCTATTGAAGAACCTTCAAGTCCGACTACAACCACGCCGCCGGTTCCATCTAATGTGCAAAAACCAATTGCTAAAGTGCCTCCATATGACGCATCGCCACTACAAAATGCCGTGATTGATAAATCTTCGCCTACGCCAAAACCGGTGACGACGACTATGACTCCAACTGTCTCATATTCAGAGAAGACTTCGGTTAATGCCGTCAGCAACACTGCTAACTCTTTGGCTCCTGTGAAACAGAGCACCACACCCGTGACTACAGAAGTGCAAGTACCAATCCAGAAAGATCCGTCACCAGCGGTGCCTATTCAACCATCGCCATTTAGCGATGATCCGAACTCGTACAGGATGGGAGGTAAATATTTTTTATATCATTAAAATCATTATTAGAAAATAATTTTTACGTCACAGCTCAGATATAACCTGAGTATGCAAGTTGCAATTTAATAAATGAACCTTCAATGCTTGCCAGCCATGAATTTTAAAAAAAGGATAAGAAAGGATAGTAATATCACAACTCTTTTATTTTCAGAATTTCTAACAAAATATCAATTGGACAACAGACCAGTATCACTTCTTCCGCGCGGGCTCACAAACCGATCAAACTATTGCTATGTAAACGCCATTTTGCAAGCATTGATCGCATGCCCGCCGTTTTACAACATGTTGAAAGCACTTCCGTACCAGACTCGGCGTGGAAAATCAAGCACACCTGTCATAGATTCCATGTAAGCAAAAAACAACTAATTTAATAATTAGTATTAAATATTGCGTATGACACTGGTATGATATTTATACGATGTTTTCACGAATGTATATCTTGTATATTATATAGCTTCATTATAGATTGGGGTCTGAAATTATGACATTTACACTGCCTTTGCAGAACATTATAGAAATAATTTGTAGTTTTATTTTAGTGTCAATTTTCAGAATATCATATTAGAATATATCATATTTCATGTATTTTTTAATTCTTACTAGCTTTTACCCGCGATTTGGTCCGCGTTGAACATTTACAGGTTTATCTTATTGGGGCAAGTAGTTGAATTATTAAAAAACCAATGAACTCAGTCATTTGGCTATTATCTTGATAACTATGTGCAATATGGGAAAAGGTTGAAAAAAATTGAAGATCTATGAATTTTACTAAAAATGTCATCTTTATCACTCATACAATTCTATTGTAAAATGGTATTGAAGTAAAAAAAAAATGATAAAAATGGATTTTGTATCAAAATTTTAAGAGATACCAAGGAAAGTTTTGTGCAAGTGCAAACCAGAAAAGTTTTGTTGTTCTAAACTTTTTGTCTCTTACACTTACATCTCTGACATTGCTCTCTCTCTCTCTCTCTCCGTTTCTGAAATTCCACAATCAGTTCAGCCATTTCGAAAATTAGCCATGACAGACAGATTAACAGACAAGAATTTTAAAAATGGTTATTCATGTCATAATATCATGCAAAGACAACCTCCCAAACTCAATAGAAGCCAGTTATTTCGATATTACACATAGACAATTACATGACGAATTACATGTAAAGGTAAGCAAAAAAGGAACAATTATATTGAGCTTAAGTTCTTTGTGTTTACAAGATTTTTTCATTTTTTAACTGTAAAAAGCGAACAAACATTCAAGTGTAGAAAGCGAACAATGTACCAAAAAGCAAGTTAAAATTTAGCTTAAAAATACGAAATATAAAATACATTTGACACAAGTGGTAAAATTAAAAATTTTGTACAACCGACTTCAATATAAATAAAATGCATCATCAATGTATCTAAGTCAATTAAATACGCATGATTAAGGATAACTTTTTTTTTTCTTTTTTTTTTTTTATAGGAGAGGGGCAAACGAGCATGCGGCTCACCTGATGGTAAGTGATTACCGCCGCCCATGAACAACTGCAACACCAGGGAATTGCAGATGCGTTGCCGGCCTTTAAGAAGGTGTAGGCTCTTTCTTGAAGGTCCCTAAGTCGTATCGGTCCGGAAAAATCGCTGGTGGTAATCGATTCCACAAGGAAGTTGTGCGAGGAAGAAAACTTCTTCTAAATCGCACAGTGGTGGACCGCCAATCATCCAGATGGTATGGATGGTATCTCGAGTTCTGTCGCGATGTGCGATGGTGAAATTGAGCGGCTGGAATTAGTCCGAACAATTCCTCAGAGCATTCCCCGTGGTACATGCGATAAAATACGCAAAGAGATGCAACATCTCTACGCAGTGCCAGTGAGTCAAGCCGATCCATCACTCGATATGTCGACACCGAGGATTCCGATACTGGCTGAGGCAACAAGGGGAGTGCCTTGAAACTGAGGAGATACGACAAAGGGGTTCTTTTTAGCGGTAAACGCGCAAACTTGTGTCTTCTGGGATTGAACTAGACTAGATTTAGTCGTTTCAGTCTGAGACTTTGTTCAACAAAGTCTCGACTTCAGACACAAGTTTGTTCCGGTACTCAGTGACGTTTTCCGAGAAATATTGGCACGGCGGTGTATAAAGCATCACCAGTGCTGTCGTCTGCATAGCAATGAATGTTACCAGTTTGCAACACTGATATGCAGAAGAAACAGCGTTGGTGATAGCACGCAGCCTTGTGGAACACCAGCGTTAATGGCTTGTAATCGGAGCATGCACCGTCTACTACGACCTTGATGCTCCGATCTGCAAGAAAACTAGTGATCCAATTGCACAATTTCTCGGAAGCCCATAGGAAGGAGCTTCGAAAGAAGCGCTTTGTGCCAAACCCGATCGAAGGCCTTCGCCGTCCAAACTAACGGCCAACGCCTCTCCTTGACCCACTGCCTCCGCCCATCTATGAGTTAGGTAACCTGAAGATCACCAGCTGAGCGACCTCGACGGAAACCGTACTGGCGGTCACTAATCAGCTGGTGATCCTCAAGGTACCGCATGAGCTGGCAGTTGATAACAGTTTCCATTACTTTGGAGAACAAGGAGGTGATAGCGATAGGCCTGTAGTTGGACGGATCTGAGCGGTCGCCTTTTTAGGGATCAGGTGCACAAAGCTGCCTTCCATGAGTTCAGGACTACGCCTAGGGAGTAGGAGTACCGGAAAAGATGCGTTAAAACCGGTGCCAACTCCGGAGCACGTCTTC
Organism: Parnassius orleans; assembly: GCA_029286625.1. Classification (NCBI taxonomy): domain Eukaryota; kingdom Metazoa; phylum Arthropoda; class Insecta; order Lepidoptera; family Papilionidae; genus Parnassius; species Parnassius orleans. The sequence continues at coordinate 1,540,779 of JAGSMP010000079.1, forward strand.
AGCACAATGGGTGGGACTCCATCGGGCCCTCGACTTGTTGACGTCCAGGAGAGAAGTGCTTACGCACCGAGTGCTGTGTAAACAGCACTTCCCGCATGGAGCACTCACACCGCGGGATGGTAGGCGGTATGTTCCCCCCGTCATCAAGAGTCGAGTTGGAAGCAAAAAGAGAGCAGATCGGCTTTCTCCTTTGCGTCATGGGCCAGTGAGTCGTCCACCCTGTGCAGAGATGGCAGAGATGGCTGACAGAAGTTCCCTTGGACAGCCTTGGCGAGAGACCAGAATGCGTGTTCCCGTGGGAGGCGAACTAGTTTCTCGCCAATTCTGCCGATGTGCTCTGACTTTGCCTTGGCAATGACACTTTTGAAGGACCTGGAGGCGGAATTATACTTCTTTTTAAGAGCGCTAGTGTTTACATCCCGGGACGTTGATGCGTCAGCCCAGGCCCGGTAACACTCCTGCTTATAGCGTGATGCAACTTTACAGGAGCGACCAAACCATGGCTGAGTTCTGCCTCCGATAGGCACCACAGATGATGGAATAAATAATTCCATTCCCTGAAGTACCACATCAGTGACAGAATCAGCAACAACGTTGGGATCATCCGGCGAGAAGCAAACCCGCCCCAAGGATAGGATGCAAAAAGCGCATCCCATCCCAATCGGCTGACCTATAGTGTCAAACACGGCGGCGAGCTGCAGATCGCAACTGCGATGGGAGCGTGAGTGGCACCGTGCTCCGGATCAGACAATGGTCCGAAGAGCCAAGAGGGCATCGACGGAGACCTGATATCCGTCCGGATGAGAGGTCAGCAGAAGGTCCAACAGGGAGGATATGGTCTTCCACATCTGGGATCCGCGTAGGCGAAGTAACCAGTTGTGTCAGACCATATGCCAAGGCAAAGTCATAAACAGATCTACCCGCATGATCGGTTAAACGGGAACCAAGCCATTCAGCGTGGTGGGCGTTAAAATCACCGAGCATCACGATCTCTGCGGAAGGACCTGTTGTAGCACGGAGTCTGCAGCCATTTGAACGTGGTCGATGAGTCGGTCTGTGTCGGCATTACCGCTATGGGACTATAGAGGCACCCGTAGACGCGAGGATGGTCGTCGCTGTTCACGCGCAGCCATAGGATGGACAGGTCCGTACCTTCAAGACTGCCGAGGCGTCGATAACAGATGTCTCTCTGACGTACACGCAAACTCCAGCCCGGGGCACAAAGGAGTGTTCAATTTGTACCCGGGCAGGAGAGATATGGTATCAGCCGGAGAGGACACCTGTGTCTCGGTTAGAAAGAGCAAGGCCGGCTTTGCCGTCTCCAGATGGTAGTGGACGGCGTTAAGGTTTGAATGAAGTCCCTGATATTGCAGAAATCCACGGAAAGCGTTGCAGGGTTGCCTTTGTCTTTTGCTCCGCTTGCCCCGAGCAGGTTTCGTCTTGAGCGGAATTCGCCCCCAGAATACGCGGGCAGCCTGAGCACCCACGCTCAAAAAAAGTAGGGTAGCATGGGCGTGGATGCTCAGCGAGGGATTCTCCAGGGATGCTGGTACCCTCCTGGGGTAGTCCGCGTGGCTCTACCACTGTAAGACTGAATAACTACTGGTCAGATCTTAATCAAATTTATATGGGACCACATGAGAAGCCACCAGCATTCAAATAAAAAAAGAATCCTCAAAATCAGTTCACCTAAAAAAAATACAGTAATTGAGAACCTCCTCCTTTTTTTGAAGTCTGTTGAAAATATGAGCCTCAAGTACAGGCGCAAAGTAGCCAGCCACTTAGTACTCTGTAGGATGCATTTTAAAGATATGCGCAGGAATTACATGAACTTTATTTTTATTTTTATAAAAACTTTACCCCCACACTAGGATTTTCGGAGGCAGTTTACAAACACAAATTGCACAAGGACAAACATCCAGATCTGGAACAATTATTTGTAGGCCATACAAATACTTGTTCCGTGCGGTATTCGAACCCGCGGCCCCCAGTGCAGCATCTCATTGCTAAGCCACGGAGCCGTATATACCTTCCCTCTTTTTCAACCATCAGACAACTAGGCAGTTGTCACCCCTTTCTTGTCAATATTACAAGCATTCTACTCAAACTGTTTTCTTCGTCTTTGGTAATGTGTACAGTAATTTGACGGCGTCTATCTTTCCGTTCGATTACAATCTAGTTGTCTTACAAGGCAAGAATGAATAGGCTTTTTTTATAGTAAGCCAGTGCGAGATACCATCTCGGGCTTCAGTACTTACCACCAGCTAGGATGGTAGTTAAGCAAAGGCTTATAATGAGTTAAAAAATACATGTTTCAGGCCAGTACTTTATTACATTTTACGAGCATATTACATTGGTATTATTGAGGATAATGTCTCATCTAATGACATTTATAATTTAAAATTCATCAAGCCGTTTAGGTCACAAAAGGGACGATTAAACATAAGTTTAGGCCTGTCTCAACATGTGGACATCTCTGATTGTTTCAGGGTAGAGTTATGTTACGAGTTCGGGCCGCTGGCCAGCGTAACGCGTCGCCGCGGTGAAGCGGGAGCTGCGTCGGGAAGTGGCGCCGGAGTGGCGCCCGCAGTGCCGGCCGGGCCTCCGCTAGACGGCGCCGCGGGCCTACGCGTGTTGCGGGCGCTTCGCCCCTTCCCAGGCTCGCAAGAGGGCAGGCAGGAAGATGCAGAGGAGTTCCTTGGCTGCTTGCTCAACTCTCTTAATGATGAAATGCTTGAGGTACGGTTTTTAATATCTAAATTCTTACCTAATGATATAATTGCACAAATGTTTCAACAGCTCACATTTTAACAGTTGTTATAAATTTCTTAAGCAGTAGCATATGTGTAATAAATACTAATAGTGAGTCAACTCTGCGACTAGACGAAGCAACGATAGGGCGCGTTATAGTACCGGTCGGCTTCACTTGTGTACCGATACGCCCGATTAGAGTGTCACGTACACGGAATCAGTTACGCTTTTGGTGTTCATCCAGCAACATGATATTACTCGATATTATTTTGAAATATTGGGAAAAATTGTATGACGCTTTAAGTAAAATTGAATTCTAATAACCATGTGATTGCTTTCATCACAATTTTTAATTGAATTATATGTAAGGATGAGAATTCATTATATCATTCAATTCAACAAAAGACAATTAAAAAAAAAACAATAATAAATGTAAATATTTGTCGGTTGCACATCTGTAACAAGGCTGTTGAATAAACAAAACGAAGGTATAATCTTAACCTGTTTTGTTTATTCTGTCCAACCCCCTATCAAATGTTTTAAGCGTATGCGATATAGGTAAAATATAGTAAAATTAGATAGGATTTTTTTACGTGGTAGAACCATGCTGCAGCTATATTAGTAGTATAGTTGTAGTACGAATGGGTCGGCTCGACCGGGGAAGGACCACGCTCTCACAGAATACCAGCGTAAAATAGCAGCTTAACACTGCTGTGTTTCGTATGGTGAGTGTAGAGAACTGGAGACCCTTTTTTACTGGAAAAGAGGCATTCCATCTTAGTCCTCACAGGTGACAACGCATCTGCATTTTGATTCTTTATTGAAGATAGATGTAGATGTCTATGGGTCACAGCAACCACTTCCATCAGGTGGACTGTGTGCTCGTTTGTCACCCTATCCTATAAAAAAAAAAAAAAGGTACCAGCACAAGCCTTTATTTCCATCACGACGAATCAGATGAAGCTGCGGGAATGCAATTAGTTTGTATCTTTGTATAGAAAAATAAATTATTACGGGGAATACTGATAAAATATAATGTTATGATATTATTTTTTAGGGAAATGTTTTTGTAACAACCCTTGCATATTTTTAGCAACATGACGTCGAGACAGCCTTGTAGGTATTTTGCGCAAAGTAGTTGACCCACTATTAGTATTTATTACCAGGGCTCGGAACCGGTTAAAAAGAGCGGTTAATTTCGATTAATTACCGGTAAATATATCGCTCCTTCAATTACCGGTTAAACAAGTAACCGGTTTTTGTTTAACCTAAACGGTAAAGGTTACCGGTTACTTACGGTTTTGACACCCAAATTAACCGGTTAATTCCGTAAAACGTAAAAGTAATTATGAATGGGACAGGTAGATTCACGTTGTGAGGTGCTTATGCCGTATCGCCGCATGTGGGCATACTTATCGTCAATTAAGCCTTTAAGCGTCGTGCCTTTAAGCGACACGTTCTTACACTCGCGATCAGAGTGTCTAGTGGAAGTTTGGCATTTACGAAAAACGTGAAAGTATTAGAGAAGTATTCGCGCAAAAAAGAGCCCGGTGGGAAGGCAGTTATTGTGTTTGGTTTATTCGTTAAGATTGGACTTGTCTCATAACGAAGAAAATAATTTATTTTTGTGTATCGGTTGCTTATTTATGATGTTTTATTTATGATGGGGAGAAAAAAAGTAAATAGAATTTGTTCCATGTTTACGTTTTAATGATGTCGCACGGATGGGCCTGCTCGAACCAGGGTGATACTACGACCACGCAGAATACCATGAATGGTAGCGCAAACAAAAAAACTACCCTAGGAGGGTACCAACACCCCTGGTGACGGAGAATGCCTCGCTGAACATCCACGCTCAAGCTACCCTACTCTTCCAGAGCGTGGGTGCTTTGGCTGGCCCGCGTATACGGGGCCGTATCCGCTCGCGACTAAAACTGTCAAACCTTCAAATCAAACCTTAACGCTGTCCGCTACAATCTGGTGACGGCGAAGTCGATACTTCATATCTTTCATAGACCTACCCGGGGTACAAATTAGAACACTCCTTTGGGTCCCGGGCTGGAGAGTTTACGTATGCGTCAGAGAGGACATCTGTTTTCAACGCCTCGACAGTCTTGAAGGTACGGACCTGTGCATCCTATGGATGCCTCTATAGGTCCCATAGCAGTAATGCCGAAACAGACCGACTTATTGAACACGTCCAAATGGCTACAGATTCAGGATATGAAACTTTTTATTCCAACTTCTATGGTGCCCATCGGAGGCAGATCTCAGCCATGGTTTGGTCGCTCCTGTAAGTTGCATCACGCTATAAGCAGGAGTGTTACCGGGCCTGGGCTGACGCATCAACGTCCGGGATGTAAACACTAGCGCTCTTAAAAGAAGTATAATTCCGCCTCCAGGTCCTTCAAAGTGTCATTGCCAAGGCAAAGTCAGAGCACATCGGCAGAATTGGCGAGAAGCTAGTTCGCCTTCCTTCGGGAACCCGTGCATTCTGGTCTCTTGCCAAGGCTGTCTAACGGAACTTGTCAGCCATCTCTTCCATCTCAGCACAGTGAGGGACTCACTGGCCCATGCCGCAAAGGAGAAAGCCGATTTGTTAATCTTCCTCTTTGCGTCCAACTCGACTCTCGATGAAGGGGGAACACACCGCCGACCATCCCGCGTTGTGATAGCTCCATGCCGGATGTGCGTTTTACACAGCGCACGTTTCGCAAAGCACTCCTCTCCCTGGACGTCAACAAGTCAAATGGGCCTGATGGAGTCCCACCCATTGTGCTGAAGACGTGTGCTCCGAAGTTGGCACCGGTTTTGACGCGTCTTTTCCGGTACTCCTACTCCTAAGGTGTAGTTCCGAATTCATGGAAGACAGCTTGGGTCCACCCAATCCCTAAAAAGCCGTCCGCTCCTCCTTCTTCTCAAAAATAATGGAATCTATTGTAAACGGTTTTTGTCGGGGTCGATCAGCTGGTGATCTTCTGGTCTACCTAACTCATAGATGGGCGTAGATCTAAGGGGAAGGCATTGGCCGTTAGTTTGGACATAGCGAAAGCCTTTAATCGGTTCTGGCATAAAGCGCTTCTTTCGAAGCACTATTCCTATGGGCTTCCCGAGAAATTGTGCAATTGGATCAACAGTTTCCTTGCTGATCGGAGCATCAAGGTTGTAGTAGACGGTGCATGCTCTGATTACAAGCCTATTAAGGCTGATGTTCCACAAGGCTGCGTGCTATCATCAACGCTATTTCTTCTGCATATAAATGACATGATGCAAACTGGTAACTTTCATTGCTATGTGGACGACAGCGCTGGTGATGCTTTATATACAAGCCGTGCCAATATTTCTCGAGGAAACGTCGCCGAGTACCAGAACAAACGTATGTCTGAAGTCGAGTCTTTGCTGAACAAAGTCTCGGATTGGGGGCGACTAAATTTAGTCCAGTTCAATCCCGATAAGACACAAGATTGCGCGTTTATCGCTAAAAAGAACCCCTTTGTCGTACCTTCTCAGTTTCAAGGCACTCCCTTGCTGCCGTAGCTAGCATCGGAATCGTCGGCGTCGACATACTGAATAGTGTGCAGTTTCGTGGTCACTTGGAAGGGAAGGCAAATTGGCCTCTAAAAAGCTTTACGTGCTCAGCAGAGCGGGGCAGTATTTCATGTCGGCACATCGCTTGCAACTTTACAACTGCAGCATGACTCTACCACGTATAAAACTAATAATTCCTTAAATAATTCCTTGTTCAACTTCTCTGTGGAATTGTTTACCATCGGCGATTTTTACGGACCGATACGACTTAGGGACCTTCAAGAAGAGCTTACTCCTTTCTAAAAGGCCGGCAACGCACCTATACTTTCATGATATGTATTTAGTAAAAATCTGTTATTTTGACATTACAAACAGATACTTCAATTTTATTTATTTAAATAGATTTAATTCCATATTGGTTCGCGTAGTGTATATTTTCTTTGATATTGGTAAAGTATGAAAGGTTGTAAAAAATTCAAAAGCGATCACTATATTATTTTGATCTTGAGGCGTGAGGAAACTTGGTTGCACTTTTAATCATTCTCTTTTATAATTCAATACAAAATCGTAAATATCAGTGTGACTTATACTGTTGAGTATCTAGTTCATTGGGAGTTATTAATAATTACTGTTAGTAAATGACAGGAATTTTCAGTATATGTATTTCGTGACAGTCGACAGCAAAATATAGCCGATTTTAACAATAATGATTTGTTAGATTCAAATTATTATCTTTCTTTATTGACTTCAGTATCAGTAAAGTCAATTTCGTCTATGTGGTTACCTTCTACTCTATTTAAAAAAAACTAATATTTTTAGTAGCATCTTGTACGTATACAACATATTAAGATATGCTTCAGTTCCTCATTAAAGAGATGTGAAAATGGTAATTTATTTTTATTAATATAAATAATAACAATTTTTTATCGTTTAAAGACACGACTTCTAATTAAACTTTATTTACCTCAGAAGTGGTAATTATTAGTTTTGCAAAGACCGAGATAGAGGTTGGTTCTAATCACGAGCTTCTAAATCTAAAAATCTGGTGATCTGCCTCACTTCAGTCCTAAAAAGAACAAATACTGTAACATATAATTTCATCAACTTTTAAAAAAATCGTGTTTTCTGTTAAGAAAGTTCATCATTTATTGCGATATATTACTAAAACTAAAAGCATTGAATTAAAGATGCAAAGCGTAATTTTAGTAGAAAACTCTCAATATAATTAAAGTCAATATAAATATATAAGGTCAAATTAAACATGATATCGAAACTTAATTTTAAAGTGGAGATAACGCATAATTAATTGAAACAAAACTTATCTCTGTTATTTATAATACGGTAATTGCTGAAAGATGAAAAAATATGAGGGATGTCGTTATTAGGAAGTCGCGTTGATGCAATGAATATATCGTACGTGCGTCTAAAACTTCATGAATTCAACAGAGTGCAGCCGTACAAAGTTGAATACTAGCGGGGTAAGGGAGAGGGCGGGGACATTACAAAGCTTGGTTTTAACCGGTTAATTGTTGCTACCTAAACCTAAATTTGTGATAAACCGGTATCCCACAAAAACCGGTTTATGGAATACCGGTTTAAATTCTAAACCGGTTTTGGGGTCAATGACCGAAACCGGTTTCGAATTTAAACCGGTTTCCGAGCCCTGTTTATTACACATATGGCAGTAGTTTATAAAATAATTTAAGGCTGGATGTTCGAAGCACATTAGGTATTTACAGGCGGTCGTTGCAAAGATCGAGTCGGGCCGCGCATATGATCGTGACTTGTACAAAATAATCATACAAATATTGTTTTAAAGTTATAGACAAATATATACACAATGAGAAATAAACACACAAACAAAAACTTAACTATAGTCTATAAAAGTTCCATAAAATTATAGTTATTTACAATTTATTTTATTTCCTATATATTATTTACGTAGCAGAAGTGCAGTGATTGAAAATGGTTCCAAAATACCGGTATAGAACAGGTATTTAGGGGTTCCGGTACCTATACCGGAACAGGAACCAGAACCTAAATTGGAATCTTTAAGAACCTTTATTTTACCGGTTCCTAAGCAAAGCGAAAGCGAGTCCAAACTTGTTTGAGGTGCGTTCAGGTGGACGCGATGCGGCGCGCGGCGGAGTGTGAGGAGAGGGGAGTTTGTAAAACATCACATTTGTATTGGTGGATCTTCTGTTGCATATCAACGCAGCGTTGCCAACTCCACGGATTTTTCCGTAGATCTAGGGAAATTTGTCATCATCTACGGAACTACGAAATTTGAGGTTGAAATCTACGGAATTTTTAAAAACTTAACAAGATTTTTTTATCATGAGTGTAAACTTGCCGACAATGCCATTCTCTCTCTCTCTCTATTCTTCTATGCTGTCTTTATTAAATAATTAATTCTATGCTATCTGTATTAATATAAAACCATTTTTGCTTATAAATATCTATTTTTTTGTGAGGTTAATCGATTTCAAATTTACGCAAATAAAATTTATGCAATTTGAACACTTCTTGGAAAATAGGCAATTAATATAAACGCTTATAATTCTTTTATAGATTATTGAATTGTCACTTATGTCTCAAATTTTGCTAATCCAGACTGTCCCAATTGTTTTTACAATTATTTAAAAAATCTGCCGAATAAGTCTTCGCTTTTCCTCGATCTTTTTTTTCGATTTTCTCAAAGTTATTAGTTGTATAGTTTTTCATTGTTACATAAATTACCCAAGTCTGAAACACCGTTATTTATCAAATAAACTAACAAAAACCAGAAAAAAATTTATTTATGTTAATTTTAGTGAAGATGGTCCATTGTTTTTCATTTGTCTTATTATTGCTTGAAAAATTTCCAGCATCAAGTTTGTAACGTATCTTTTTTAGTATAACTATCCACAAATATTAGTGTTAATTATTTTATTTGTTTTTATCAAAAATAATTTAATTAAAAGAAAACAATTAATTTTTAATCAATTTTTTATGGTACTTTTACTTTAATGTGTAGATTGATTCGATGTTATACTACAATTTAACTTATAACAAGAATTTTACATGACAGACAGAAAGAATTTTTCCCAAAAAAATTGATCTATTCTATGACAAAAACAAAAATTTTCGATCCTCTTTAGAAGTCTGCAGATCAACGGATATTTTGAAATAGCATCTACGGAATTCTACGGAATTTTTTATACCAATCTACGGATTTGGAAAAATTCGATTAAAGGTTCTCGGAACCGGTATTTAGAACCGGTACATCGGAACCCAAACCGGAACCGATACCGGAACTGGAACCGTACCGAAAAGAGGAACCTTTATAAGAACCTAAATGAAGAAACAGAACCGAAATTGGTACCGGTATTCAATCACTGCAGAAGTGTCCCTCGGCAACGTCCCGCGGGACACTGGCAAGCGACGCGCGAATCGAAAATCACTTGAATAATCGATAATTTTTTTAGTAAATGTAATGAAAAAAAAACGATCGGGTGGAATCGATTCCAAAATGAATTACTTATAAATTGATATTTTTTTATAGAAAAAAGGGAAGTATTAGTACTTGTTTAAAATGAAGTTTGGCTTGTAAAAAAAAGCTACAAATCGAACTTAGTTCGGTAATTTTTTCTATCGAGAAAATTGTATTGTATCGTGTATTGAGCGGGAATATTTTTTTTTTTCGGATTCTAAATGTAATAATTTGGCTATCAAAAACCAATTTTAAAACGGACAAAAACAGGAACACCCATCCTAAATGTTTATTATTGTAGTACGAATTATCATTACCATGTTACTGTAATGATATTATAACAATGTTATCCATTCATGGCAAAGAGTATTTAACATGTGCACTCGTCTTCATTGTAGTTTTAAGCTTATAAGTATATTTTTAGCACGCATAAAAAGTCGTCGCAACAACTTTATGACGTTAAAAATGAATATTAAATTTATTAATAAAAATAAGTTTAATTTTACATAGATTTACCGGTAACACATTAACTGATTAATATTTAATCTTATAACACGTAGTTATAATTTTTTTATAATAATAAGAGCATGCTTATAACTTACATGCTAAGAATAATCTTTTAAAATTACTTTGGGCAATTAAGCCCTTAATCTTAATTATATTTAATAGAACAAAACAATTCCTTTCAGCTGATGAAACTAGTAGAGCCAGAAGAACCTAAAGATGCTAACAACCGACCAAACGGTGTTGTCACTCAAGAGCAACCTCCAGAGGAAGACGACGACAATGACGAATGGAAGGTACACAGACATTTTCGCATTCTTACCTCATCCAGAAGTGGTTTCTTTTGATTGCTAAAATTACACTTCAGAGTGCAAAATGAAAAAGAAAAAGATAATTATAAGTAAGAGATCAATAGAGGTGACCAACCATAAATTTAACTTACATCTGGGGATAAAACAGCTTTTTGTGCCTAATATAAGCTATACTAACATAAATATTATGTTCTTTAAGCTGGTATATTCTCTTCCAGGGTAATTGTCGCCTGTAATAGACCTTTTACAAGCATTCGAAATAAAACTTCCATAGAAATTATGCACTAAATAATTTATATTTCTTTTAATTAAATAAACATTGTATTCATATATTATATGAATACAATGTTTATTTAATTAAAAGAACCGTACATGTATTATATATAAATAGTAAAAGTTTAATATTGTAAAAAATTATATAATGTTGTAAGTTTTAAAACTACTAGAATTACTATTGTATCATTATCATCATTACAGTCAATAGAAAGTCCACTGCTGTAGTCTTGGTGTAGTTCGCGAACGATGAACGATTAGGCAACACATCTTAGCACTGTACTAGAAGAAACTTTTCCAAATGCTGATTGTTAATCGATCTATTAGCTCTTTGCGTACACCTACACTCGCAAGACGCAAGATGCCAGACCGTGCGTACGAACGAGAGCGTATGAGAGCGAGTGAGCGAGAGAGTCGGCGAGTATGTCATTTTACAATAGCTGACGAATGCCTATACTGCCACCATTGACTGGTATAATATTATTTTTGTGCTATTGACTGCAATGACAGTCCTAAGCCTGTTCAAGTATAAAGAGGGGACAGATACACATGAAGTATGACTTCGTATAAAAAAATACCTAGTAAAGTATTTTTCTGTACAAAGTATATTTGTATTATTTGAAATATACATTTTACACGAAACGTGATTACTATTGTAAAATCTTCTGAAAATATTTACTACTGATTGTTACAAGTCAATGATAAGCATAATATGTTAAAAATTCTTCACCTTTATTTCTGCTTACAGGTGATGGGACCAAAAAACCGTGGGGCAGTAGAAAGGCGCTGGGCGGCGCGACGAACTCCAGTAGCTGATATCTTCAGAGGCCGTACTCGCCATCGCTTACATCGCGCTCATCATCATGACGTCACTGATGCTGTGCAACCTTTCTTCACTCTGCAGCTTGATATTGAGGTACAATAAAACTGGTACATATTTGAAAAGAATCGAATCAAAATAATTATTGAAATCACGTCTGTTTTTTTTAATGGATTATAGACAAATTACATCTTCCCTAAAAAGTGGGGAAAATGTAATAGTAGACATAGTCATAGAATTAATATGTATTTAGGTTGCGTTTAGAATTATTTATTAACTATTTGCAGAGAGAAATGTAACATTATTTATTTTTCTTAACTAATGTAATATTTAAATTATTTATATACGTAATATCTTCTGTTGTAATATATATTCACAAATCTAATATGTAATTATATTATTCTGTTCGAAATGGTATATTTATATAAATATCTGTTATTTATTTTCCATAAAATCAATTACATTAGCTAATATATTTAAGATGTCCATGTGAACTTATTATTTGTAATTATTATTCTATATATAATACTCCAGGGCCTTAGCCCAAGGGTATCATAATTATATAGAGAAGTGGAAGAAATGAAAGAGGCAAATGCCTACGTCCATTTCTTGCACTTTTTCCAATCCAGCGCCACTTACAATTAACAAGTGAATAGTTGTCAGATAATCATTTTAGCTTTCAGAAATTTTTTCATTAGTTATTCATATTACTAGCTGTGGCTGTGGGCCGCGGCTTCAACTGCGTTAATCAGGATAAAAGCGTACACTGATCTCGATTCTTGACATTCTAAAAATCTACATGCTATATTTAATTTAAAACGGTTTCGACGTAAAGGTTACAACATACAACTTTCACAGAAGAGATATATTAGAAGGATTAAGAGTGCGCTCAGCTTCAAGTGAATATTATTATTACTTTATTGGATATTACGTTTTGCATTAAAACGTAATAAGATTCGGAAGGAGAAAAACTATTCAAATAAAACATGAAATTAAAAATATTTATTAAATAATATAAAATATACCCAAGTACTTAAACTAAACATCTCTTACTTAATGACACTGAAACTGCAACTGTTTTCTAAACAAGTGCCGCTTTGATGACACTATCCGCAAAAATATCATCTTTTTTGGATTCATAAAAGAATCTTACTCTTAGATAACGTTCCACAATAAGCCGCACCAGATTTGTGTCGTGATGTTGTGAATTGATGTGCTCTTCTACTATAGAAAATAGAACTTAATTTTGAGAGATAGCTCTTTTACTACGAATTGGGACTATTGGCAGTGTAGGGGATCTCATACATTTTACACTATACACCCTTCCTATCAGTTGGTCGACGTTTCATAGATTCGATCCCGCGCGGCATCGTCGATAAAACACCATATATGGTAATATCGTAAGGTTGCGGGCCGGCGGTGTGAGAGCACCGCTCCCTTGATCAGTCGATCATTCGCTTACGTGCTTCGACGCAGAGAGATTGTCGCATTGTCTTGCAGACGCACAATAACAATTACAATTACGATTTACGTGTGTGCCTATCTATGTTAATTTATTGTCACATTTTAAGTTTCTATCACTGTACTTCTTCCTTCTTGTTAAGAACTTGCGTTGCATTCTACTTCTGTCTATTTATTTCGGTGTAAGTTTATATTTGTGTGAATATTAAATAGTGAGTGTTAGTACAGTACTATCTTTTATTTGTACATTTTATTTATGTATTTTTTTCAGTGTGCATTTTGTCTTATAATTATAATAATAAGAAAAAATGGGGTAAAATATTTTACTATGCCCAGCAACATTTTTATTATATTAGCGTCTCTCAAATTTACAATTTATTATTTTGTTTTGATGAATGTTTTTACAAAAATATAAGATGCTAGGCAGTACTTTACCGGTGAAATGAGATTTTTAATTTTTTTTCATGATTGTGATGAGTTGTGACACTCTTTCAAGCATAGTACGTCATTTTTTTTTGCAAAATTGCGCGAGCTCTTTACACGACTACGTGGACTCGAGTACTGACGCGTCGAAAGTCGTACGTAGCCTTAAAAGGCTAACTTGAAATGGCTTCACTTTGCGTGCGCCTACGGCGGTTCTAAGCTTAATAATTCTATGTCTACATGTATCCTCGGTTAAGAATCAAAATGCAGATGCGTTGTCACGCCTGAGGACTAAGATTTTGCTGAAAATGATCTGGAGATAATTTTAAGTAAAAAGGGTCTCCAGATCTTTACACTTACCATACTGCTATAAGTCAAAATTAAACTCAATAAAATCCGTAAAGTTAGTAGTACTTTATTGAGTAGTATTCACGTAAATATAAGAAATCTTTACAGAAAATATAAATAATTTTCGTCATGATATTGTTTAAAGTAAACATATAAATTATTAATTTTACCTGTTAGGTCTATTCTTTAATTGTGTTGACATCAAAATGACAGTCACTTTTTAGTACATTTGCGTCGTATGTTTTATAATTATAATATTTATGCTCTTAAAGAAAAGTTATATAGCATATGAAGCAATGTACTGCAAATTAACTATCATTTTAGAGAATAGCCCTGCAGACTGCCTAAAAAAAAGAGGGTAATGATTTTAACTTTTGTTTTAAAATAAGCCATGTGCGTTTTCAGTTTTTAGCTGCAACAGTTACATAACCGATATTTAGTTTTCATATCGTTATTGAAAATGGTTTGCTACTGAATGCCAAAAGACAACCGAGACATAACCACAACCAGTGCAACATTTATTTTACGAATTACTTAGATTATTTTAGTTTGGAAGTCAGAGATTCTAATATAATCTTAGATGTAATATAATATCTATTTTATATATATTATAGGTGTCTAAAATTACGTTCTTTCTATCCTTACATATTTATTTCTATAATGGTTATACCCATTTTTCTTACAAGTGAGACGTAGGATCAGTTTGATTTCAAAGTCTATAATTAAAGTGTATTCATAAGAACTAAACATTGTTTATATATATAGAAAATTATTTTAAGTAGTTTATTTATTACTGATTATTTAAGTTGGTGATTTTCCTTCATGCTTAACTAGGCTTAAGACTATCAGAAAAGTTTTAAAAACCAAGAGACCTGTGCCCAGCAGGGGGTCGTATATAGACTGTAACTTTAAAGGTTTACAAATTGAGTGCCATTTATTTTATAATATTTATTAAAATGATTGGCTAGATTATTATTGATTCAAAAAAAATATTTTTAATTGTAATTGTATATTTATTTTAATTGTTTATTTTTCCACCCAGCGTTCTAACACTGTCAAAGATGCCTTGGAACTTCTGGCTGGCAAAGACACATTGGAAGGCGTGTCTGATGCCTGGCAGCAACTATCCATTGAAGAACTGCCAGTGGTGCTCCTTTTACACCTCAAGTGCTTCCAGCTTGACTCCGAAGGTCATACTGCAAAGATTGTCAAAATATAGATTTCCCAATAGACCTGAAGATAGACCCTAGTATGTATTATTGAATCTTTTTTACTGTAAATAATTTTCTGTTTGATCAATATTGACTTGAACTAATTTCAGAAATAGCTAAGTCCAAAGAGTTTCAATTCAGAAAATCTAAATTTCCCTTGTAGCCTGTTGCCATTACCATTTTATTATTTACAATGATGGAACTTATTTTTCGTCTCCGAATATGATAAAAATTATCATAACAATGTGGAGAATTATGACTGAGTATATTAAACATAACATAAAATGATGTGAAAGCATTGCCTTAACATGGTACTAATTAAAAGAATTTCTTACAGAGATAATGTCTGCGAAGTTAAAATATACACAAAAGCAACGCCTTTATAAGTTGTTTGCGGTTGTATATCACGAAGGAGTAGAAGCTGTGAAGGGCCACTATGTCACTGATACTTACCATGGACAGGTTGGCTGGATAAGGTATGTACAGATTAATATTTTTATTCAATATCATCAGGTAGGTTTTGCCGAAAATTTGTTGGCCTATATTAATTTTAAAGAACAAGCCAAGTATATTCTGACCTATGACTTTATAATTATTATATTTTATCTGTACTTATACTCACCACACTGGATAAATAAAAAAGTTGGGGATACTCATTACACTGGGCAGATGGAAGCGGGTTGGGGGACTGGGCAAAAACTACACCCTCATGCTGGCGATGGTTTACCCCATCACCAGTCTGTAGGTTTTGGATTTGACCTTTATGAATCTTACACTTGGTGTTCATTATGCGAATTCAAGCTGCTATACAGGAGTGGTTGAGCATCAAAACTAAACTGTTTTTATATGTATGAGAATACCACTAAATGATTTTATATGTGGTAGAGTCACGCTACAGCTATATTACAGTGGGGGCTCATATTATTAGAGCCACAGTAAAAAAAGTAGATTAATATTAGTTTAGGTAGAAATAAAATCATGATGTGAAGGTTTATTGTTTAGAATATATTTTATTAAGTATATTGCTTTATCAATACACTTAAGAAAACGGAACTTATGTATTGAATAAGTGCAATAAATATAAAAATACATTAAATCAATATTTAGTGACACCGCCTTTTGCTTCTATAACCGTCTGAATTCTCCTGGGCTACTTTCGATACATTTTGAGCAGTTTATCTTAATTGATTCACTCCTGTGCCAAACATCTATCAAACCCTCGATCAGTTGGCGTTTATTAGTGACGAGTTCTCTGGAAATTTCTCGTTTCATCAACTCCGAGAGGTTCTCTATGGGATTGAGGTCCGGCGAATTCCCCGGCTAGTCAAGAACCTTTACTTTCTGGGCATTTAGAAATTTGACCTTATTTGCTTTGTGGCAAGGAGCAGAGTCATGCATGAACGTAAATTATTTTCTGTAAATTCACTCCTGGACCTTAAGCAGCATCTTTGTCTCAAGGACCTGGATATATTGATCCTGCCGCATCGTTCCCTCCACAATGTATAGACGACCAGTGCCTTTGCTGCTTATTATGGACCATACCATGATGCTGAGTGGGTGCTTCACTCGCTTGATTATGCAATCTTCTTTGAATTTCTCACCCTTCCTTCTTCTTACAAATTCAGCTTTGTCTGATAAAATTTGCACTGACGATTCATCAGAAAAACAAACCTGAAATATTTATTATTATTTTAGTGTACAGAAATCAAAATTTAATTCCAGCAACTTCAAGAATTATTCACCTACCTTATTCCAGTCTCTGGCAGTCCAGTTCTGGTGTTCTTTTGCCCATTTTAAACGCTTTGAGATCATAGCCTGTGTAAGGAGAGGTTTTTTAGCCGGTCGACGACAAGTGAACCCCAAGTCTTTCATGCGTCGACGAACTGTTGCTGGGGAAATGTTGATTCCAGCGTCCTGTATCTTCTTCGTAAGAATCTTCCGAGGTGCTTTCCTGTTTTCAACACAGATATCCCTGATTTTTCTTTCATCACGTGGCGTGGTAATTTTCTTTCATCACGTGGCCTGGTAATTTTCTTTCATCACGTGGCGTGGTAATTTTCTTTCGTCCACAATTTTTCGCACGTTTCGGCGTCAGCTCAACATTTGTGTCAAGTTTTTTTTAATTCGGTCAACTGAAGCCCTCGAAACATTAGCAATTGATGCAATCTTCCTTTGGGAATGCCCAGTATGCAATAATAAAGTTTTAATTTCAGAAATTTTCCTTGGAGACAGATCTTTAGCTTTTCCCATGATTAAAATATATCCTGCAAATAAAATAACAAAATTTATGTAAAATGAAATTTTTAGAGATAAACATATTTTAAGCAAGCTGCATATGGACGAACATTGTTAAAACACACCAACACTGCAAAAAAAATCGATAAAAATGCATAAATAATCTCAAGAATACTCACCCGAACAACGAGACTGTTAAAAGTCGACTGTGTTACAACAAAATGGCGACCATGTGACAGATTATGCACCCTCAGTGTTGCCAGTTAAAAATTGATAATCTGCAGACATCCATAAATTCATAATAACAAAATATAAACTTAGCAGACATAGTTTGAATACAATATATATTGATTAAAATGCCAAATCGATTATTTAAGTAGATGGCTCTAATAATGTGAGCCGCCACTGTATGTTTGTAGCACGAATGGGTCGACTCGGCTGGGGTAGGGCTACGCTCTCACAGAATACCAGCCTAAAATAGCAGCTTAATTCTGCTGTAAATATACAGAAAGGCCAAAGTTAATATATTTATTTCTTTGAATTTTTCTCGTAAGGTTTTTCTCCGGACCTAAGTTATAAATTACTCTTATGGCTGGCTCTCTTCTGAAAACAAATATAGTTTCAATGTCTGTCGCATTACCACAGCAACATTCCATATGACATTATGTTATGGAAATAACTAAAATATACTAATCTAGCTGTTTCAATATATGTAAGGCCTCTAATAGTTTTTACAGCATATGCTGTAGAACTAAGTTTGCTAACTGGTTATGTGGGTCATATGATGTAGAAGTCATATTGTAGTTTTATTGCATGTTTATATTTTACAATGATGGTACTTATTTTTCGTCTCTGAAAGTGATTACAATCACTTCTATGTAGACATTTTTAACTGAGTAAAACATGCCATAATCAACGACAATTACGTTTACATCCACTTTTTTATTGTAAAACTGGCATTATTCCACAGGTATGATGATTCCACGGTGACTCAGGTTACAGATGCTCAGGTATTAAAGCCTAAGCCTCCTAGGATGCCATACTTGCTCATGTACCGACGACATGATATGTTGCCTCCACACAGAGCCACCGGAAAACCGGAGTAGAACTGGATAGTCTCTCAAACACTTGAGAGTTTGATGCGAACTAGAAATTTAAGTGTTATACCAGTGAGAACAGTGATGGAAAATAATTTGTATTTATATCTGTAAATAAACAAGACTCATGTGCCTATCAGATAAGTTCACAGCACAACGAAATTGTCTCATTATATTTAAGTACACTATGTTAAAGACTCAAATTAATGTAATTGAGTGAATAGTTGCTGTATGTTTTCTATTTGCCTATCTATTATGATTGCAAATACTTGTAACTGTTTTTGTCTCATGATTTTCATTTCTAATTAGGATTATTTAGTTATCCCTTAATTTCTTTTTGTATCATAGATGTACATTATACTTAAAATAATTATTTATGTTTAGGTGTTTTATGACTGTAAATAAATTAAAATTTAGATTGTATATAAAATAAAGAAAGTTCACATCTTTTTTATTACGCCAAAATAAGCCAGAGACGGATAAGTAAGTATATTTCATCAAAATGTTGAGTCACTCCAGTCAACAATTGGGTGTTAAAACTTATCGTGTGTGAGATCATAACCTAGATATGTAAGAGGAGTTGAGCAAAATTGATGGGACCTTAAATTTTTATCAAGTTTGTGAAATTCCATAAAATTTTAGTCAGTTTTTTTTTAATGCTCTTGTCACTTATATGTAACTGCCAAAGTTTTTAATAGTATATTTATTTGTTGCAACTCCTCCAACATTAGATACTAAGTTTGGACAATACGGAATTGTGCTATAAATAATTTAAAAAAAATTAAAAAAATGTACCATAGTAATATGTAACTTTGTATTGATAATATATAAATTATTAACATCAGTTCTAATAAAAAATGGTTGATCCGTTGGAAAGTACAAAGTTCTGATATTGTTGTGATATGGGAAGTTCTTAAATGCCAGAGTGCATTTTGAGATCTATGTGGTGTTTGTATATAACAGACAGAGTTTTACCAGTAAACAATGATTTTCATCCTAAAGGGTAGAATGTATATGAGTAGAGGTGTTATGGTCGGTGTCCACAATTAGTTTCGAAAGGTTTGAGTCCTTATTACATTTACGAATAATTTTATTATGAACAAGTGTTTCGATATAGCATTATAATTGATCTTCTCAGTATATAAATTATAAAATTGATTGTATGTAACATTCAGACTTGTAAGAAACCATCTACAAGTATTGATGCGATAGCCAAAAATGGGATAAGTATATCCTGGGCGAATTGAATTGCAGTAATATGCATGTTTGAATTTGCTTTTTGTTATGTGCATGAGTTAGCATGCATGTTTTATTTAAGTATTTTGCGATTTATTTTATATGCAATAGATGCGGCTGATCATGTGACAACCAGAGCAGTAAACTTTTTTACATATATTCTCATGAGAATATATAAGAATAGCGGCTGCACTTACAATGAGAAGCTAAAACCCAAGATGCGATAAAATACCAGACATTGGGAAAAACTATTATAACTAATATAGTTATTTTTTTGTGATAATGATGTAATCGACGATATTGTAAAATTGCATCTCACATCATCTCTGGCATTAAGTTACAAAAAATTTGTTATTTATTCGTCTAAAGCTTTTTAAATTTGCCCATTTCAAGAAATTCTTGGAATCTATTTTAGAATTGCCCGCATCTAATGCAACAACACCGGTCATCACGCTGTTCGCGTAACTCGGTGCTCTGACGGACTGGAAGCTAGGCAATGAGTGTATAGTGTAATGTGCCTGTGCCCTTTGCTATGTGATATCTGGTTTGGACGATTACTATGAATTGTTTAGTAATATTCATTGTATAATATTGTTATAACTATGTAAGTGTTAAATATAAATAGATTATATTATGGCGTGTTGAACATAGGGTGTCTGTTTTTAATATTATTGAAAGTCGACTCGAAACTTTTTTCCGTTGGAATTGATATGTGATTGTGGAAATCTGAAATACGTATGGTTGATAGCAATGCTGTTGGGTATACTAAATTCTACACTAAGCTATTGTATATTTGTTTATAAAATGACTAGTTATATACAGAAGCATAGCTGATCTATCTTTGATTCATTTATTGATCAAATATTGATTATGAATTGTCTGATCTCACTTTAATGTTGCTGTTTGGATATAAATCACACGATGGATGTAAATTTCTCTTTCCTAGAAGCATTATATCAATGCCTTAATTAAATACAAATATTTTGCTAAATTTGAAATTAATCGTAAATTATATAAATAGTATATTCTTCAAAGCTGCTGCTTTATTAGAGCTTTACTTAAGTGTTAAAAAATCTAATAAACACTGTGGTCGAGTCCATTATCTATGAAATAACTAAGCGTTAGTCAATTTGAAACTATGATTGTAAAAAAGTTAAATAGATTTAATTTTATTTCTAAAACTGATTTTATTTTTGTGGTTAACTCTAAGCTTTTTTTATTTTATAACTTGGTTGTTGTTTTTTTTTTTGTTTGGATAATGGGTAGCTAATAACGTAGATAGAATATGTACTACTGGCATTAAAACTATAAGACACCAATCAGTAGGTTATAATTCACACCAAACATTTACAATAAATAGCGGTTTATTGTCGTGCTATTATTAGCATATAAATGTTACATTAGGCTTTTTCGCACAGCGATATAGCGTTAAGCAGCTATTTGGTAAGACGTTGCCCTAGGTGAACGATAAAAACGGCAAAGCGAATCAATGTGATAATATCAAGAGTGCCTACACGTGTCCAACGTCGTATGTATGAGTTAGCAATAATAGTGTCAATAAAGTTAGTGTCGTGTTGGTTCGCGATTTGTCGCTTTCCGCGGTCACCAAGGACAATCGGTAAGCTCTATTAGAATATAATAAGTATGCTATGACGCAATGTCGCTCGCTGGTAAATGTGTGCTTTGTTTTTAACAGCAACAAGTTTAGTAAAGAAACAGCCTACATACGTTCAAATGCTTGGACACGAGCATTATCTCTTCTGAGAAGGTTTTGTAACAATACCATACAATTTTTTATATATAATGATCTTAAATAATCAAAAAAATCACAACGCAAGCTACCTCTAAATCCAGTATTGATTGTTGTTAATACAGACTGATGCAATAATTTGATTTTTGTCAAATAAGATTAAATTAAAGTTATCATGTAGGCAAATTGAATTGAATTTCAATCAACTCATCATACCATAATATATTTGCGATATTGCGTCATGACCATAAAAATGATATTGAACATTTTTTAACTAGTTATATCTTGAGACTACAAATTAATAGAAAATCTATAAAAAAAAATACGAATTTATAAAAACATATATAAGCACTACAGCAATAAGTAGTAATTTTCAATTTATTTTTCACTGGTTATTTATAAATGGGTTATTACATTACAGTTTGTGTAAATTTGGATTTTCTTGTTCAACTAAATTTTCTAACATGCGTAAGACTGAACGCAGGGTTCCCGAATGTCGGTTTTTGTAATATGATTAGAAGCGGCACGTTTAGGACGTAAGTTTCTTTTTTAACAAATGCTGCCTTTAAGTTAAGTTGTCCGTGTTGCTTATTTATTTCGATATGGTACTGATAGCTGTTATTTATAAGATATACATAATATCACCACCATCTGTTGAAGCAAAGGTGTAAAAAAAAAGCTAAAAATGTGTCAATGTTACAAATAAGCTAATTGGTATTGCATTAAAATCAACTGATATCCCTGTTTTTTATAATTCGCAGTTTAAAGATTTTTATAGGTATAATAAAAAAGTCTAAAGTCGTTTTACCTCCCATTGCTGGGCACTGGCTTATCGTTTCTGAGGGAGGTAAATAGGATAAAAGAGTTTTCATAATTATGTTTTTATTTATAACACAATATGAGAATGTCTTGTTCTTGTGACGGTTCTGTATTGGTATTCATTCCAATTTCAGTAAGTGTTATTGTTTGTTTAATTGTATGATCTAAGCTCATTGAAGTTAAAAAGGGAACAGTTGTTCACCTATCTAATAAATAACATTGCCATCGCTATTAGAAACTTCACATATTTGCTTCATCAGAGTTGCTCGTGGTACTGCCTTCATTTAGCTAACACCGACATTTATAATCACTGAATGATCCTATCGCAGTTGGCTGTGACATAAATAAGGATTTTCCACTGTTATAAATGACTGTTAGCGGTTTTATACGATTATTAATAATTAATTATTTAATATTAGACACGTCATTTAACGTAAATTATGTTTATATCCGATTTAGATCATCTAGGTTTCTGTAAACTAAATGGATGTCACATTTAGATATAGTAACAATGTAGATTAGTTTTATTGATTAATGAATGTTCCTGAGGATATTTTATTGTAATTTTTAATTATATGATCAAAATGATAGATTTGTAACTTGTTTCAGAGTGCAACTTTTTGTGTCGCAATTTTTTATGTCCATGAATTTTAAAAGTTGCCAGCTTTAACAAGAACTATTCTTATTTTTAAATTAACTCGAAGGCCTTATCCTATATTGAATAATGACCACATTTTTAACTTCTATGTTACAATGATGATGTATCATTCACGAGAGTTTTAATATTGTCACTCGAAATTTTAAATTAGTAATTTTGTTATTTGTGTTTAAAAGTTTTAAATATACGAAAATTGAGAATGAAGCAAAACATCTTAATAAACTAATAAGTATTTATTTTTAATATTGTAAGTAAATTATGAATACCATCCTGACTTTCATTATTTATATTTTTGCACAAATAATAAATGCAAATTGATACTTACGAAATTGACCCTTTCGCTGCGGTTGTACAGTATCTGCCAAAGCACGATCTAGCTGATTTTGTTGAAATGAAGCGTGAAGTAAAAAATGTGTTCGACTACAGTCATAACTACGTCATAACTACTATTATACCTAGTGCGTTTATACTTTAGTTCGTTCTCTTTAAAAGTTTTTCATTTTAGGTGTTTTTTTTTCTGAAGGAATACTAAATGAGTACAGATTTCTGATCATGCATGTTTCCTATTCGATATGGCCTATAACCAAAAATTTAAATTAACACAATAGTCTGAAACCCTTCAAGGTTGTGCCTTCAAATAATACATCTAACCAAATAGAAAAAGAAAATATTTTTTTGTAGTTTGGGCAGACGTACTTGTTTCACTGATATTTATTTTATATTATCTATAAAAACCGACCGGTTTCGCCTCACAGTACCATGTTATGTAACAACAGTCGCAAGTATAAATTATAAAAAGTAAATCTAATGGAGGACATAATATTATGTCAACCTAGTTGTTTGTTCTTGTAATAAATAGCAGATTGTAACCGATATGTAAATATTATGGCAATATTTCACTCTTTTTTGATATAGTTGACTAATGTTGAACAAGATAACTTAGCCTACCTTGTGTTACGCACAATTTTTTTTCGCACTAGATATAAGTACGTCATCTGACCATGATATCTCGCCCTTCAAATAAACAATAAATAACATAATTACATACGGAGCTCATGCGAAAGGGTTAATATAGTTCACATTATATGCCGAAAATGCATTATCGTTTTCTAAATTACGAAAATGATTAATGAGTTTTCGAATGTTATAGAAATACATCTAGTCCCCCGTATAAATTTGTTTATAACATGTTTTGCAGTCGGTATTTCATTTAAAAAGTAAATTGCAAATTTTAGTAATATATACGAAAAATTGTTAATAAATGTGCAATAGATTTATATAAAAAACTGGGTAAAAGAATCAATAACAATGAAGTCTTTATCGGTCTATCTACTTAGATTTTAATAATGTATGTAATATGCTTAACATTAACTATTATTATTTTTATATGAGAAGTTCTAATTTAAGTTACTATTAATTTTAGTGATAAGATCCAAGGCTGTATTAAAAGGAGTGTTTCCCCTTATGAGGTAAAGCTTATAATGTTTTTATTTTAATCTATTCGGAAAATATTGTAAAAATACTCCCAAACGTTCGTAAAAGTTGGGAGTTAGTTTATGAAAAATCGTATAATTTGCTGCAAAATAGGCAAACGCTTGTCTGTTGTGGTGGCTATCTCTATGTTGTTAATATGTGTGTATGACTAAATTAAAAAAAATCCTTTATTTTGGTAACAAATTGGTGTTATGAAAATTGTGAATAAAATGGTGTCATTCTGAAATTAAATATTATTGTTTTCATTTTTCAAGTTACATACATACATACATACTTGTTTTCATGAATTCATTCATTCATTTATTATCCTTGCATAGCAAACTCACGCGCAAGCTGCGTAAGCACACACACACACAAACGTAAGGCCCGTTTTCCACCAAAACAGAGAGGAGAGCAGACGAGAGATGTGTTTGAATAAACCAATCCGATTTCGTTATTTCCACATCTCTTCTCCGCTGCGGCGAGCGAGCAAGCGGCTTGGCAGAGCGGAGAAGTGTAGTCGGGCGGTTGTAACGACATGACGTCTTCCTTTCGTAGACAGAACTTGACTGGTTTCGTTCTCTCACAGCTCCCATGTCTGCTGCACAAAGCTCACATCTCTCCGCTTTGGTGGAAATAGGCTCAATTTACATTGCGGTGGAATGGAATGGAAACGAATTTTTGTAACGAAATTGTACATAGTAAAATGAATTTTATGTTAATTGCGTAACGTGCAAACTAGATATGATAAAAGAAGTCGCGCGTCTTCCGTGTAATTCTCGAGAATTCCACAGAAGACGCGCGACTTTTTTTTGCTCATATCTAGTTTGAACTTTACACAATTAACATAAAACTCATTTTACTATGTACAATTTCGTTACAAAAATTCGCTTCCATTCTGTTCCGCGGTAATGTAAATTGGGCCATAACCTGCCAGCTTTGCAGCACATCTCTCTGCTTTGGTGGAAACCGGGCCTTACGCACGCACTGACATTCACATTTGTCGCCGCACCTCATCGCGCCTCTGGCCAAAATCGAGGACGCGGGGGGGGGGGGGGGTCGCTGACCCCGCGGCAGAGCGAGCGCATCCGTTCCTCTCAGCTGTGGGACGCGGTAGCAGACGGGCATTTCACTAATTCAATATAATAAGTATAACGGCATTAAACCTATTGTTAATACTGTCCACTCATTTTATTTCTAAAGTACCGATAAGGCCTAATCAACATTCCTTAATAAATAAACCTTGTTTTATTCTTTATTTTAAGACTTAAAATCATACTTTGTAGACATGGGGCGTTATCAGTTTTTATGATAACCGTTACCCGATATGAAGTTTTCGTATCGATATCAAAAACCGTTATCGGATATCGATATAAAACACAATTCTGCCGTCGTACGAGAGAAGGGCACATCTATCATTTTGGTCAAACTGAGATAATTGGGATTAGTTTTTACCATATTCTGCTTCATAGTGTGGAAACCTATCGCTTAAAAGAAAAAAAAATACTGATATATGCGTGAAGGTTAGTACTATTATATTTTTTAATTTTTATATATAATTAATTATTAAATAAATTCAAAAAAATCCTTTCAACTTAAAAAAAAATATTTTAAAAATACCACTTACTACAAAGAAAAGGCATAGTTAACCAAATGTGACCTTTCTTTTTAATATTTCAAGCAAATTGGTCATTGAGTCTAAAAGAAAGGGCACATTTGTCTAATTGCGCCTTTTTTAGTGTAAATTGACTTAATGTTTTCTACAAAAAAAAAACAAATAATCATGTGAAGAAAGTTTAATAAACTATAAAACATATTTATAATATTATCATGCCATTTCTGGTTAGCTTATCCAAATAACTGAAACAAAACTTAACAAATCTTCTTCTAGGACACCAACATTTAAACAAAAAAAACGTTCTTAATATTCAATAGTTATTTATAAATTATTAGGGATAAGCATCTACATACAATTTTGGTTAACAAATAGAACTTATGAATTAGAAACAAAAAGTGCTAATACTTAAACTAAATTATACTTTTTGTTTAGTTAGATACCTAAGGAAAGTAAAAATTAATTACTTTTATTCTTTTTATTAATAGGTTGGACCCTAACTTAAAATCTATAAAAAATAGTTACTCTAAATCACAATATGAAAAATAAATCAAAATATTCTTAATTCATAATAGAGTAGTAATTAGGAGCATAAATTTTAGTTTTGAACTTTTATATAATTATAAAAACAATAAATAATTAGAATAAGCTCTAATAGGTAGCTTATACCTATTAGAGCTTATTCTAATTATTATTCATTACAGAAATAGCTTACACCCGTAATTATTAAAGGCACTCGTAGTTTAATATTTTTAAAAATACTATTATTATTATTATAAAAATTAAATGTAACTATAACAAACATAACATGGCACTTGGTTGAATTATCACAATGTATAACAAATAATCAGTTTTGCTTAAAATATTAATTTAAAAAATAGTCTTTTATTTCAGTCTTCATAAATTTCTGTGAGATCAGCTGAACTGTCGTTAACAGGTAGGGTTTCCCAAAACCTCTTCTGTTGTCAGGCATGAGTGGCCAAGCTTGGAAAGTATAGCTGATTTCCTCTCAGATGTTATACCTCGTGCAGAACGCTTCTGCTTAGGCAATGGAATGCCAAATTTAAGATTTTAATTCTCAAAAATCCAATTCTATTTGCTCTTCAGTGTCATGGCTATTCTTGTAGAACATCGAATTGATCCCACGCCGAAAAGTGATTTCAGACATGTTTCTTAAATAAGCTCGCGGCACAGAATGTTGTAATTTATACGACGAAGAGCAGTCTTCAAAATCGTGAAAATCCTGGACTGTCATTTTTTCACCACAGTATTTGAACCAGTATCAGCGACAGCTTTGCAAAAATCTTCAAAGTCATACACTCGCTTGTTCTTCTTAAGTGATTGCTCCACTCTATGGTGAAATTCATCGGCAGCCATAAAAGTATGACCAACTTCCAGATAACGCAGCACAACACTTTCAATATTTACACCTTGGAATTGACTAAATATACTAAGTAGGAAAAAGGCACCAATTTTTGTTTTGGGCCGCGCAGTTATCAACCACAAAATCACATTTTTGCAGTCCCGGTTTTCAAAGAAAAATGCTTGAAAGCAGCTAATTATGTCTTCCTTTTTTCTCCCTGCAATAGCTTCGTGCCATAAGACTCCCAGTGTTTTGCCAACTCCATGTAACCTTTTGTCACCTACAGGAACAAAACTCTGATTGAAAACGATAAGCCTTGGACAAAACATTACCGTTTTAAATTCTTCCATACGAGGTAACATATTACCTTTTCTAAATCAACTGCAAATATTATGGTGTCAGTACTTTTTTGCTTCGTTTGGCTTTCAACATCCTCTTCATATTTTTTTCTCGCTGAAATGTACCTAGTGTGATGATCTTCATATTCTTGGCATTCTTCGCAATTCCTGTACCTTATTGCTGCGTTAGGGTTGTGAATAGAAAATTTTTCGCACAATTCACACTCCTCGTGTCCAAGCTTTGTGAAGGATATTTTAAGCTCATTTACGATATTCCTATAAAATCCATAGGACACATTTATTTCAGGCTCTTTCTCACTGTAATTGTCGTACATCATGCGGATATTGATATCCGAGGGCAAATATTTCCGGTTTGGTGCATGAACTCTCCTATAATGCGACACAACTGAACGAAAAGACATAATATGTTCTTTTACCTTTGTACTGTCTATTTGTGATGGATTCGGGTTATGACCTCGGCCGTCATCAATAGGCTCTGCGTATTGTGTTTTATAGTATGTGTCTATAATGTTCCTCACAGCCTTACAGTTACTTTTCTTGTAACCCAAAGTTGTGAGAAAAACATTTATACCGTAACTTTCTCACCGTTTTCATCACATAAAATACGAAACAGTCTTAGTTTGATTATAGTGTTTACCATGCTCATCATCATGACTTTTTCTTTGGTCTTGTAGGCTTTTGCTGGATAGTATTAGCTAAAAAAGTGTTTTGTTCCGACCAAGACATTTTCCAGAAATTACGATTAATAATTTTGCGGTAATCCTCTGAGAATTTCGTTGAACATTTTTTTTTTACAAATGTTCTCTTGGCATCCGGGTTTCACAAAATATTTGGTATATATTTTTTCTTCTCTTTTAATTTTCTTTCGTTCTTTAAGACTAACATCATATCTTTTGCGCTTTCTTACTGTCCCTTTTTTTGTAAGTTCATCTTTTGTAGATTCATCTGAAGATTCTGGAATCGTTTTTTCCAAACACGGTTGAGAACATGGAATGGCGTCTGATTCGGAGCCAGAATCATCCAATAAAATATTGGCTTCACGTCGTTCATAGTTTTCATTATGACCCCTCATATTTAAGTTTTTAACCACTGATTGTTTTGAGCATTGAGCGGCAATAATGTACGTTTTGTGGTTTTTTGGTGGCTCATAATCTTTATCGGCTACTGAATCGTCTGAATCAAAATCTGATTCTGATACTAGAATTTGTGGCGACCAGTTTTGTAGACCACTAGTGGACGGAATCTGTTCGTCAATATCAGATCTAAGCTTTAGATTTTGTAAAGCGGCGCTTACTAATCTTTTACCACGTGACTGCATTTTTAAAATTATCTGAAATAAGGGAAAAACAAGTGAAATGAATGATAATATATGTTTATCATATTCCTACTTAATTCATTAAATATTATGACATGTCACATAGGTGTTAAGCTAAGGCACGGTAACATTATCTAATACAATTCCAACTTCATACAAACGGACGAAGCGCGGGCTATGCCTACGCACCTCGACCTCCGGGTGTAGACATAGTTAGATAATAATAATATTACCGTGGCTTTGTTTGACACATCTGTCTAGAAACCAAAAGGTAACTGTTGAGATTACCTAGGTGTACGACCTAACCTACAAAGTTATGTACCTACCTACTTGAATCAGAAACAACATGTAAACATGGATAAAACGTAAATAAACTTACCTAGCGTGGGCAGGCTGCTGACAAGCGTGGAGTCTTCGACGTCGCAGGCACAACTGGCGCGTTTCAATCAAACCCTGCCCTCCTTTCCTCACCCCAAATCGTAAATAATTTAAAGAAAAGGCACAACTGGTTGTTTGTGCCTTTTATACGTAAATTAATTGAGACATACATGGATCATTAATTAAGTAGACAAGGCACATCTGGCATTTGAGCCTTTTCTTTATGTTATGTTGTAGGTGTGCCTTTTCAAAGTAATTTTTAGTAAAAATCTGTATGAAGTAATAGTCACATCTACGTATTTGTGCCTTTTCAATATAATGGTAAATAAATGTGCCTTTTCATTCTATAAAATATGAATATTAGTCTCATTTGTGCCTTTTGAGCCTACTGTATCTCCGAATTCCTTGAAGATAAAATTCTACAAAAAATTGAGCAGATGTGCCTTTTTTTTCTGATTTTAAATATGTATATAACTCAATTTTTAAAAAAATGTTAGTTGTGCCCTTTTTTCTTACGACGGCAGAATTTAGTTACCGTTTCTGCAGTTATAGTTGACAGCGATCGATCAAGATTTTCAAAAAAATTTTTAAGAAATCAACGCGTTTTTATTTACACTGAATGATCACTTGACATTATGCTTTACCATGTTGAAATAAAGTTTAATTTAAAAAAAATTGTTAAAGATTTGGCGTTCGCATTTAGGTTGGCAACCAAACAACTAACGATAGCGCACTTGATATTCGCTTTGTCTCGTTTTCACAACTGATAGGGTCATCAGTTAGAGGCAGCGAATATCTTAATATACGTGGTAGAACCACGCTGCAGCTATATTATGGTTTGAGCCAGGTTGCGGCTATGTTATGGTTATGGCATGGATGAGTCGGCTTGACCGGGGTAGGATCACGCCCTCACAAAATAGCAGCTTCATGCTGCTGTGTTTCGGTATGGTAAGTGTAGAGAACCGGAGACCCTTTTTACTGGAAACGAGGCATTCCATCTTTGTTCTCAGGGGTGACAACGCATCAGCATTTTGATTCTTAGTTGAGGAAAAAATGTAGATGTCTATGGGCCACAGCACCCACTTACCATCAGGTGGACTGTGCTCGTTTGTCACCCTATTCCATAAAAAAAACGTATAGTGATAGTTGCGTTGCTTCGTCGCGGAACGGAATGGATAATATGGTTTTACGTTATGAGAAGTTACTTTAGCAAGCTGTGTTGCGTTTGGATTTACTTTAATTGAACGTTATTGCAAAAACCGTTGTCTTTGTGTAGTATATCGATACGATTTGTTTTGTTATGTGTAACCGTTTTTAGTTACGTTTTAATATATCGTACTCATGCCCGATACTTTGTACTGAATCGGTTCCCGGTAAAAAGGATGTCAGTCAATGTTCTTGGTTCCTGTGATACAAGCCACAGAGTAGGTACATTGTATATAGGAGAATACAAGCCCAGAGCTTAGTGCATAAACCACTGTAGGTATATGTATATGTTTAATTATGTAATGTCTTTTTGGTTAAATAAATTTGTATTTCTATTTATATCCTATTTACAGCCTATCAATAGTCCACTGCTAAACAATAGGCCTCCCCGTAGATGGCGCCTCACAGGGGGAATTCTGTCATCGTTGCCACGCATGGCAGGCGGGATGGTAACTGCAGTATTGTAACTATCGGTTGTTGTCAGGAAGATGCTGCTGCCCATCTCCTGTTTCTGTTCCCTCTGTCGCCTCTACGACAATGAATGTTGGATCAAACTGCACACAATGCAAAATTTCATAGAAATCAGTTCAGTAGTTAAGGTAGTTAATCGCGAACAAACAATGTGACATGTAATTTTTATATATAAAGATACCTAGATTATTTATTTAAACTGATGAACTATACAATTTATGCGAGCTTAAATATCTGGGATCCCACCATACAACCAAGCAACTACAACAAGAGTATTATAATTAATTATGTAGTAGCGAACTGTAATAAAAATAACCGGCAAAGTGCGAGTCGGACTCGCGCATGAATCGTAAAACACGTTTCTAGTAGGGCAGCCCCCTTTATTTTCTAATTTATTTTTGTTTTTATTATTTGTTGTTATAGCGGCCACAGAAATACAAATTCTGTAAAAATTTCAACTGTCTACCTCTTACGGATCATGAGATACAGCCCGCTGACAGACAGACGGACGGACGGACGGACAGCGGAGGCTTAGTAATAGGGTCCCGTTGGTTACCCTTTGGGTACGGAACCCTAATAAGGGGAGGGTCACAAGCCAGTCAGAGTGGAATTCGACTACTGACACGGTCTCCGTTAAGTCATATCCCAACTCACGGCCGGAGAGCCAGGCACTGGAGTAGAATGCAAAGGGCCGTCCTACACTCAATAGTTACTCAATAATAGACATAGAACTTGTATGTAAGGTCTGTCGCTAATTCCCGTCAACGTTCTGGGTATTTTACATCTGCATATACAAGATCCAGTATCTTCCATCTATCGAAGGCTATGAGGTATTTTTGACCTTTGCCATAGTCGGCTTTTACTCTTACAAGGCTTCCTTACTGGATTCCCTAACGCCGCGCCGCCACAACAAGGGAGTGCAATGTAATATAAAAGTCCCAAAGCCACGCTTGTACTCAAAATTTTCAACGTGGTAGAGCCATGCTGCAGCTATATTAATTGTATAGTTGTAGCACGAATGGGTCGGCTCGACCGGGGAAGGACCACGCTCTCACAGAATACCAGCGTAAAATAGCAGCTTAATGTCGCTGTGTTTCGTATGGTTTTTACTGAAAAGAGGCATTCCATCTTAGTCCTCACGGCTGACAACGTATCTGCATTTTGATTCGCAAACCCTTATCCTATAAAAAAAATTACATTGCAATCAAATTTTAACAAGATTTCAATAAAAATACGATCGAAGTATATAAATATTTACTAAAATATAAATCTAAAATGTAACTAGTCCGTTATTTCTCATTATCCACGATGTTCTGAAACAAAAAAAAAATACTTGAATAAACATTGCCAATGAGAATTTTTGAAATTTGCGAAAATTGGTTAACAGTATTTACAAGTCAGTACCAGACGAATCGTACTTTTGACTATAGTTTAAATATACAACATATGCACAAACAAAGGAGTGAACTTACCCTTACTCTGCACCTGAATACGAAATAGAAGATCAGGAATATAGGAATAGCCAGCAAAGATAACATGACTGATATTGATCCAACTGTCGCTTCAAAGGTCGATAGTGAGTCCATGCCAGTTAGAAGTATTACCTAAAAACGGAAATAGTGCAAGTACTAAGATAGGTACTTTTATATTGTTCTTTCTTTATTTGTTTAAGTAAAGTTAAGTTACAGCCTTTTTTACACAGAATATGGGTGACAAACGAGCACACAGTCCACCTGATGGTAAGTGGATGCTGTGGCCCATAGACATCTAAATTTATACTCGGTTAAGATACAAAATACAGATGCGTCGTCAACCGGAGGACTCAGATGGAATGTTTCTCTACACTCAACATACGAAACACAGGAGCATTAAGCTGCTATTTTATACTGGTATTCTGTGGGAGCGTGGTCCTAACCCGGTCGAGCCGACCCATTCATGCTACAACCGTAATATAGCTGCAGCGTGGCCCACGTATAAATACCACGTTTATATTATGTCGCATTGCTGGGCACACGGCTCTTCTTTCTGAGAGAGTAATACAACTAGTCGAACGTGCTGCACCGGTGCGTGTTAGCAGACTTCACATATCCTCGAAATATTTTCTTCTTAAACACGCAGGATTCCTCACTATGTTTTTCTTCACTGATGAGCACGTGGCAAATCAGCATTTAAAAATGCAGTTAACAATTTCGTGGTGCCGGCGGGGTTCGAATTCAAAAACGGTGAGAGTATACCCTGAGCTAGCCAAGGCTTTCAGTCGGAGGTCATGATAGCTTCCCGACACTTTTTATATTCGCCTCTTATGTAACCCACGGAACTTGATGCATTTTGACATCTCAATGCCGAGCGATAGTGTAGTAATATCTCATGTAGGTACCTAAACGGTTTCAAAAAAAGTTTACCGTTAAATTAAAGTTATTATATTTTTGAAAATCACAACAGTTTTCAGTCTCTATCACCGGGTGACTAACGCTCAGCTGCTGTCCAAAACACGATCAACGTCATCAAGAGAACGTAAGAATATGAGAGTACACAGTCCGTTAGTTTCTTACCACAAGAATGACTGGTGAAACAGCCCAACATATTCTCATAAACATGCACGGGTATTCACCCACTGCAAAGTAGACCTCTCGCAGAACGTCGTCTGTCCATACACGTATGTTATGACCGTCGCTACCACGGCCGCTATAGGTGCGCGCACTTTGGACACCGGCCACGTCATTAGAAAGTTTAGGACATACAATCCCGCCTAGAAAAACAAAAAGACACTTCAATTAAATTTTATTGCACAATTAGCGGGTCCGATTCTCGGCTCGAGGGGAAGATGAACCATTTAATTTATATACACACATTTAAAAACAAAAGCAAGATAATAAAATATGCACGCATCAGTGTGGACAGCTTGTGGATAAGGCGAGGATTTCCCACGTTAAAAGGCTTTTAGCGCTCCAGCTGAGAACGCTGCATGCATATTGGCCCAGTACAAAGTAAACGTGCGTCATTTGGTGGACAAAAAGTTACTATATTTTATACGTTATTGTTTATTATCAGGAAATAAAGGGTCTGAATAAAATGTAGCCGTTAAGAATCTAATACGAGAACACGGAACGCCAACGTTTTTTTCACCGACAAGGTGTGTGATCCATCAACTACGAGTTATTTTAGCTTTTGGTCCTGCGACTGATCTCTTTCCGGTCGTGTCAAATTGCCGTCCCCTCGGACTATGAGAGTGAGGCACAGAACATTATTACTCCTAGCGGAGGAGAGAAGTGAGGGAATAGCTTAGATTATTTATAACTCTAAGGAGAGTGCGCATGTGCTTGCGCACACACTCGTGCACTATAATCCTGTCCTGCGTAGATGGCTTATAGTTTCCGTTGAGACTTGCCGCCATGAAAGAAAGCTCGGTTTAGAGCACATTTTGCTAACGTAGCTAACAAATAAATAAATATAAATAATAAATTTTATTGATGTAATAATAAATTCTATTGATAGATTTAACAAATGTAAGCGAGAACAGTGAGCTAAACAATGTTCAAGATAAGATATAAGTACAATTATTTTCCGTTGGTCCCCAAGCTAGGATAATACTTGAGGTCCGAGAGCGCAAGTTAACTAGAGAAGTGTACACCGTCTAACGAAAAAGAATAACATATTTTCATAGTACGTGCGTTCGTGCGTACGTGTGTGTGTGTGCGTGTGTGTGTGTGCGTGCGTGCGTGCGTGTGCGTGTGTGTGTGTGTGCTTGCTTCTAGTGGCGTTTGACTAGATCTTCAGTTTTCTCATATTATGTTAACGCCATTAGCCAATTTATAATATGGTGACAGATCTGTGAGGTGTTGAGGTTTCTGATGTTATGGTATCGTGATATTTTGTTATAAGTGCGTGGTAGGTAACTAGCAAAAGATGTTTTAATGTTAGGACGGGGATTTTGTATACCCTTTTTTTTTAATATGTTGGTAGTTAGGCAGGTTTGGAGTGTTTTTATGACATCTTATTACTTTTAGAATGTACAATTGGCTGACAGATAGCACACGAGACACATGCACAGTGGACTGGCACATTGCATAGTATAACATTTTGAGAATATTTATGTTAGCACTGTTACGTATTAGTTTTAATACATAAATTAGTTTGCGAACTCGAGCAGCCAAATTGGTGATAGGTTGTGGTCAACCACTACCCCCAAATATTTTATTGTTTCCGCTGCATCTATCGTTTGGCAATCGCACGTTGTGAATGTATAAGATAGGGCACCACAAGGAAGTGTTGTGCATCTATGAACTTTTAAATTGACCAAAGAAGATGGTCTAGAAGCCCGAGTCTTATGAAACGCTATGTATTTAGACTTAGTAGTATTCAAGGTGAGGAGGTTCCTGTCCAGCCATTGAGCAATACGCGCAAAACCATATTCAGCCAATTTATACACTTCTTTCCAGCTGCCAACATGAAAAAGCACTAACGTGTCGTCCGCGTAACAGATTAGTTTCACATTATTAATATTTAAGTTTAGGATAGCATCCATGTAGATAGCGAACAGGCTCGGTCCCAAAATACTTCCCTGTGTGACGCCATACAGAACAGGAAGATCGTCACTTCGAAAATTAAGTACTTGGACGCATTGTTTCCTGTTCGCTAAGTAACTATGGAACCAATTCCAGACCGTACCCCTGATACCGATCGCCTCCAATTTCTTCAATAGGATTGTTTTGTCATAGCTTGTTTTTGTTTATACTGAAATCAATGTACGATTTCTTTATGCAAATTTCTCTAACGTTGAGGAGCAATAAGAAACCTCTCAGACAATTTCATGTTGGACTTCGCAAAATGTCGATACTCAATTCTATATTTTTCCACTAATTTTAGGTATATCGGAGGCGATTTACAGAGATTCGTAGGCGCCACAAACATTTGTTCCGTACGGGATCATTACCCGAGGCCGGAGCGCTGCGCCGTAGCCAAAAGCTTAGCCACTCGGCTACCTACCCGTCATTGGCCTTGAGGCGGCATAAAATATTTAAATACTTAAATTTAGGAAATTCCGAAATATCCTGCCTTCCTTAGATACCTTCTATAGATGGCGCTTTATACATCTCCTACTTATTTCAGTCATTCATTCATAACAGACCATCAAAAGTCCACTGCTGAACATTAGCCCCTCCTCTATATATATATATATATATATATATATATATATATATATATATATATATATATATATATATATGTATGTATATATACAGGAGGTTATACAATATATATAATAATATATGTATAACCTTACTTCACCACCCGCACCTCACGGTAACACTAGTGCAATATTCATAGCATCACGCTATATTCCCCAAGGGGTTGCGCGGAGCTTCGGATTATATTCCCAAGTTACAATGATAAAACTTGTAGCGTTAATATAATATACTATTTATATTAACAATATGTTACAAAAGAAATTCCGGGGAAACTGTCCATGGCAGTAAATATTTTTCTCGAAAATACAACTTTCCGATCTTATTCTTGGGGAGTTTTTTTTATCGGTAGAGTCACGTGGGATTTTTTACGTCTGAATTAAAATCCAACAAAAGGCATTTAGGTTCAGCTTATTCCTAGGAACATGTAATATGAATATTTTTTAATTATTTTAGAATTATCATGGTAAAAATTCAGTTAATTTTTGAAGTTATTCAATTTCTCTTCCTTAACAATCATTTTTCGATAGTCCTTGTAAGTAAAATGTACATCACTAGTTAACGCACACAATGACAAATCAAAATTGGTCACGCGTTTTCGGGCTGACAGGTGGTCTATACGCCAGTATATTCTAAGTCTATGTTTTTTTTTTATTATTTTGGGCTGTTAATAATATACTACTTACCATCTCCTGTTTCAGTTCCCCCTCTGTCGTCTCTTACGAAACCCACGGGATGACATGCGATAATGGATTCCCACACACCGCCTCTACACGGCAAGCACCACCAACCAAACTTCTATACAACTTGTGCTAAACAGCGCGTAAATATTTATGCTTGTTTTTATAAATTGTTGAAAAAAATACTTTTTAATTGTTATTACCTGTGTGCACAGAGTCATGATGCCGATGAAACAAAACAACACACAAATCATCACCAGAAATGCCCAAGTGATCTTTCTTATAGAATGCCCCGTGAACGTTGACATTATAGTTTGAACCAGTAACGCCTGTGAAAATAATTAGCATTCTGTTATCGTTACAGTCTATTAAAGTCCACTGTTGAACCACAGTTTAAAGCTCCTTAAGCTGTGGCTGAACATAGGTCTCCCCCATCGAGATCTCAGAAGAGGGATATTTGCTATAGTTGCCACGCTCGGAAAGCGGGTTGGCAACCGCAGTTTTTATTTTTAGTCGTTATTAGGAAGACGATGCTGCCCATCTCCTGATTTTTTTGCCTCTGTCGCCTCTTACGACACCCACGGGATAATATGGGGTAGTGGATATTCTTACAGCGACACTACACAGTAATTAGCAATCAGTTCTTGTTAAAATGTTATTTATTAATTATCTGGTTTTAAACGTTGCTTATGACAATTATTATTTGTAATACCGACTAACTTACGGAACCGAAACATGGTTCTTAACTGCTGGTCGTATGAGTAAGGCCAAAATCACTCGGCGAGCGATGGAGAGGGCTATGCTCAGAATTTCTCTATATACAGTAAAACTCGCTTAAGACGATTTTGAAGGGACCCCGCCAAAATCGCGACTTATGCGGGATAGCGTATTATGCGAGATAGGAAAAATAAAACATATCATTTACAAATTTTATGTAGGTATTGAATTATAGGTATATTTTTAAATTTTTTAGAAAGGTATAATATTATACATATGTATATGTAATTAAATACGTTACATTATAGTTAATTATTATTTATAATGACATTACTTAAAGTAATGACTGCTATGTTCTGCTAGGGCCTAAAAATTAAGATTCCAACGTTTTGTCGCATGAAATCGTATCTAGCAATCATATTGTACATATAAGTGATATAAAAAGCACATTGTCAGAAAGATAAATGATAGTTGAGCGTATTAATTTTTTTTTAAATAGATTAATTGCTATTTTTACATAAAAAAGGGGTTTTAGCGGCTTATGGTGTGGATTTATCACGTCCGCATGGCTTCGTAAACACGATAACTTTTGAAAATATCAATTGTTCAACTCAATCTATTTTTAAAACTCTTCATCTATCATGTGGTAAGCCATTGAATGTAAATGGCAGTTTAATTTTGTTTTGTTCAGTTATACTTAATTTTTTTCGGCTGCAAAATGTCGAAATATTTGGTGTTTTAGCAGCCTAGTATGAATTTAGTTTTTACTAAATAGAGACTGCGTCACTCACTGAGTTAGTTCCTGTATAGGACAGTTACTATACTCTTTGGTTCGGCATCAATCGCCGTCGTGAGTGGACACTGTATCGGTTGTTTGCAGCGGCTCAAAAAGATCGCTGTACAAATACACAATATTCGAAAAACCAAATTTCTTACATACTTGATTATAATCAGAGATTTTTATTGCAATATTTTAAAAGCACAGAATAAATAATAGTAGTAAAAGTAAGTAGGATGTAATATTTATACTTAAATACGTCTTGAACTTTATGGAGTGACCTGAATGATGATATGATGATCATATGAGCATTATGAGTCGTGCACTTTTGGATTTTCCAAACTTTTTTTTAAATTGAAGTTTGACATAAAATTATCGGAAAATTGGAAGTATAATAAGGTTATTAGTGAAAACTTGTGTGTATTTAACTACTTTAAAAAATTCCGTAAATCATGTTATACGTAATTTTTTTAATGCGCTTAGGGCATGCCCAATTAGATTTACCAATATGTTTTTAACTTATTTTGGTTTGACAAAGAGATTTTGATGCATTTGTAATGACAAGACTTTCAGCACTTAACTTTTGCACCTTAACTTTTGCAGTGGGTCTTCACTTTCCCCGAAAGAAGAAACATAGCGCCTTA
Organism: Parnassius orleans; assembly: GCA_029286625.1. Taxonomy (NCBI): domain Eukaryota; kingdom Metazoa; phylum Arthropoda; class Insecta; order Lepidoptera; family Papilionidae; genus Parnassius; species Parnassius orleans. The sequence continues at coordinate 1,579,861 of JAGSMP010000079.1, forward strand.
AATCGTTTACTGCTGATAATGCCTCTGCGTTTGACAAAATCCGAATTGACTCTCCTTCATCTTCATCGTCATCACTTAGGGCTTCTTTTTGGGTGTTATTCACATCTTCAATAAGATCTTCGATTGAACGGGTTGCGTAGGGTGCAACATTGTCATCAATGGAAGAATATCCAGGAAAACCCTGCAGTATCGCGCGTTCTTCTTCCAACACGACGTCAGCTTTGTTATTTCGGAAACCTGCTTTCTTGAAACAATTTTGTACGGTTTCAGGCGTGTTTGCCATGCCGCTGCAATGTTTAGGATCGCATCATGCACAGTCAAGGGTATTTGCTGTCAAGGTCTTCCATTTCTTTAAGATAGCGATATATCAATCGTGTTCTGTAGGCTTGTTTAAGGACTTTTATAATGCCCTGATCCATCGGTTGCAACTTGCTTGTCGCATTCGGAGGTAAGAAAACAAGCTTGATGTTCTTTAACTCAACATCTTTAGGGTGAGCGGGGCAGTTATCAATGAAGAGAATTATGCGTGCTACTCGGCTCGGCTCCGGTGTTGCACAGATGGCGTATTAGACGGAATGACGAAACGTATTAAGCGTGTTAAAAATGTATGAAAACATGCCTCAAGTTGCAGGGACTGATATAAAATGGTGCGTGTTTTACTGTAGTTATATATAGGTGGGGCTACTACACTACGAGTATTCTGTGATAGCGTGGTACTACCCCAGACGAGCCAAATTCATGCTACAACCATAACGTAGCTGTAGCGTGGCTCTACTCCGTATGAAACCATCCTAAGCTTTGATAGATTATCCTACTAATATTATAAATGTGAAAGTTTGTGAGAATGTATGGATGTTTGTTACTCTTTCACGCAAAAACTACTGAATAGATTTTAATGAAACTTTACAGTGATATAGCTTATACATCAGAATAACACATAAGCTATAATTCATAAAAATATTGTGTAAATTAGCCAAAATATAACGATAAATGTTATGTAAGTCTGAAAAAAATCAGTCATTTGCGAGCTATTTTGGCGTGAACACGCATCACGTAAAAACCTGTGAACCGATTTGGATAGGACTTTCACTGGCAGATAGCTGATGTTATAAGGAGTAACTTAGGCTACTTTTATTTTAGGGTTCCGCGCAAAATATTCCACGCGGGTGAAGTCGCGGGGAACAGCTAGTTAATAAATAAATACATTTAATATTGCACTGATTACATAATTACCGTGGTAGACAGTGCTAGAACAAAAAGAGTGAAGAAAACAATGGCCGACCAAAACTGACTGCCGGGTATCCTGGCTACGTAATCTGCCCATAATATTAGCGATGATGAAGAACCTGGAATAATAAAAACGTCAATGTTTGGCTAGACCATAATAAATATAATATGTAAGAAAAACTTGGTGCGTATTTAGTTATACGAGAGAGTGTAACCTTTTTGCCATAATCCTGTGGCAATTTTGTCCGAAGTCGACGGAAATACAATATAAATAAATAAAGAACGAGTATATTATTTTGTTATCACCTGCTGCTATGTTACGTTTGGTGAGTGTAGAGAACCGGAGACCCTTTCTACTGAAAACGAGGCATTCCATCTTAGTCCTCAGCATTCACTTACCATCAGGTGGACTGTGTGCTGCTGCTGATCTCATAGTTAATCCAGGTTACCTTCAACTTTTCAATAGTATTAATTATTTTATATACTAATATATTAATTATTTTATATAATATATTTTATTACAGAAAGAGCTTACAGTATCTTGAAGTCTAGTAGTGGGGTAGGCTTGGGTTTGGTTTTAATTTTATTATTACTAGCGACCCACCCCGGCTTCGCCTTGATAGGCTGTTATTTGGCCTTATTTAGATATAAAATAACCAAAGACTATTTATTATTTAAAAAAAAAATCAAGTTTTTCGAATCAAATGTTGGCATTGCTCTCTATCTATTCGTAAAGTTTCATGACAATCGGATCAGCCATTCCGAAGATTAGCCCAGACAGACGGATAGACAGACGAAAATTTAAAATATGGTGTCTTATTTGCATGCAAATAACCCCCTGAGCTATAGACGTCAGTTATTTCAATATAGATTTTAGATGAGATTATACGCCAGATATAGATTATAGATGAGGTACCAAGGTACCAAGCAGATGGTAGCACCCACTAACTTATCTATGTAAATGAGGATGTTTATTTTTTGACGGCTGCGTGGCGCAGTGGCTTAGCAATGAGTTGCTGCGCTGGGGGTCGCGGGTTCGAATCCCGCACGGAACAAGTATTTGTATGACCTACAAATAATTGTTCCGGGTCTGGATTTTTGTCCTTGTGCAATTTGTGTTTGTAAACTGCCTCCACGATACAGGAGAAAATCTTAGTGTGGGGGTAAACGATTTATAAATAAAAAAAATCCCACCAATCATCCTTAGTTTTTCAATGTTCTTTTGTGAGGATTTTTGGTTTATCAAACTGATAATACTGAACATGTTCAAAGACAGCAGACTTCCCGGAGAATCGGTTGCATGTTTTTTTATATCTATGGGTTTTTAGTGATCGTTTTGTTTGATATTATGTATGAGAGATCACAATCGTCGGGTATTAAACATAAGTTCAATTTTAACGCGATAAAACCTGTTAAATTGATATTATTCAAAAAGAGTTTCACATTAAAATATTAATTAAAATGACTAACCGTTCCAAATTTTTGTTTCGGTATCATAATCTTTACGCAGAGCTCCGTGAGCTGCGCCAAGTACGAGGGCGCTACCCATACAGCACGTTTTAGATACGATGAACGTAAGTAGAGCCGTGGTCGCGAGCTTGTGTTGCTCCTTGGGACAATATGAGCCCAGCATGACTAATACACCTTGCGAGACAGACATCTGTACAAAGGAGTATTCTAATGCATCGCGCCAAATCTGTAAATTAGTGGAATTACCTATACCTGCTGACTTTTTAACGTGAGAAAAACATGTAATAGATCAACGAAGTAGAAGGAGGTTGGACCAAGACTGTAAATTGGTTTATATGAAGTAACGTGTTTTTTATTAAAACTAATAGTTTTATAGAATTTGGATAAAAGGTTAATAATCGAATATGAAAATGATCGATTATCACAAAGATACTGCGTAAATGGCTCTGTGGCGCAGTAGCTTAGCATTGAAATGCGGCGCTGAGAGCCGTTCGTGGGTTCCAATCCCGCATGGAACATCTATTTGTATTAATTGTGTAAGTATTACTATCACAAATAATTGTTCCGGGTCTGGATGTTTGACCTTGTGCATTTTGTATGAATGTTAATTGCCTCCACGAGTCCACGACAGAGGAGAAAATCCTAATATGGGGGTAACGTTTTTTTTTTTTTGAAATAGATATATTCACCTTTTGCCCACGTTAATAAAATATATACCTGGGTTCCTTCAAACAATACGCCCCAATCGCATTCGTTGAACATCGTAGTAGCTCCACCGAGGCGTACAGCACCCAGCACGCAGATAAGCAGCATGAAGTAAGCAAGAACATCTTTGAATAATATTAACTGAAATTAACCAAAGCAATAATTATCCATTACATCCTGCAAAAGTTCACTGCTGAACATTGGCCTCCCATAGATTGCCTCATAGGAGGGATTATGCCTTAGTTTTATCACGCTTGGCAGGCCGGTTGGCAACCGCAGGACGGAGAGAGATTAGACGCAGGACGTGTCAGATGACCGTCCCATCGGACTAAGAGAGTGAAGGAATAGAGAGTGCACCTGTGCTTGCGCATTCACTCGGGCGCTATAACCCTGTCCTGCGCAGATGGCTAGTCTCCGTTGAGACTGGCCGCCGCGACCAAAATTCTTTATTTAACTTCAAACGATAAAGACTTCAGATGCCTCTGAGGACTATGAAATGCCTCGCAGCCTGTAACTACGAGTATACTAGCTCTCACCGCTGCACCGCACGCACTGCTGCATGCCAGCAAAAATAGGTAAGAGGCTGTACCTTCGCGGACAGACTACTAGGCAGAGAAGGTACTACTACTACCTAGTAAGTAGACATGTTTGAACATATTGTTTTGAAGACGGTGATGTACGTAGTTTTATAGAGTTTGTTATCTTTTTTTTAACCGACTTCAAAAAGGAGGGGGTACTCAATTCGACTGTATTTTTTTTGTGTGTTACCTCTAACTTTTTTCTAGGTGAACCGATTTTGATGATTTTTTTATTTGAAAACTGGTGCTTCTCACTTGGTCCCATATAAATTTGATCCAATTGATCGAGGTCTGACCAGTACCTAGTTTTTGAGTTATCCTTAATAATTTATATTGAAGTCGGTTGTACAAAATTTTAATTTCACCACTTGTTACAATGAAATACAAAAGTATTTGTATTTTTTAGAACCAGCAAAAATCTTCGAAGATTGAAATGACAATTGCTGCGTTATTTTCTGCCGGCAGACGTAAAAGGTAATATGTATCTACATACATTTTTTCTTATAAAACTGAAGCAAGAAACTAACTTACGGTCCACCTGATGGTAAGTGGTTACTGCTGTCCACAGACACTTACAGCCAACTCCAAACAAACAAGGCGACAGATACGTTGTCATCTCTGAGGATTAAGATGGAATTAATCTTCTTGTAATAATTGTATTGTACTCTATATACCCTTTACACATGAACACCGCAATGTTACCTACATTGCCGTGTTTGTTGCTGCTAATAAGCGGCATAAATTGGTAAGATACTTACCCAGACGCATTTCTAGGCAGAAAATGAGTCCTACGACCTAGACAAACATTTATTAAAGCACTAGAACTTACATTAGACGTTTTATACGCAGTAGAGCCAGGCTGCGGCTATGTTATGGCTATGGCATGGATGAGTCGGCTCGACCGGGGTAGGACCACGCTCTCACAGAATACCAGCCTAAAATAGCAGCTTAATGCTGTTGTGTTTCGTATGGTGAGTGTAGAGAACCGGAGACCCTTTTTCACATCTACGTCCTGTGACAATGCATCTGCGTTTTGATTCTTCGAGGATAAATGTAGATGTCTATGGGCCACAGCATCCACTTACCATCAGGTGGACTATGTGCTCGTTTGTCACTCATATTCTATAAAAAAAAGCAATCATAAAATCTTACTTTAGAATAGCCATATATTCGCTTGAAGGTAATGAAGTAGATCAGTACCCAACAAATTATATAATAGAATGTCACTTCTGGCACTATGTTACCCAGGCCACCTTTTAGCCCGTCACGTTTCAACATCAAAACAAAATTGCTGGAAATAAATAGAACTATTAGATGATTTAGTATGATGTAAACTAAAAATCTATCACTACAATAAGTCCGTAGAGATGCGGATAAACCCTACTGGAAAAAAACGCAGTTAAATTGAAATTTGCAGAATAAATACTCTAACATGCTCTAAACCTAATGGAAGTAAGGAGGGCCATATCGGTCTTGCACCGATTGCAAACTTAGTTTTTAACACTTTATTATACGTGGTAGAGCCATGCTGCAGCTATATTATTAGTATAGTTGTAGCACGAATGGGTCGGCTCGACCGGGGAAGGACCACGCTTTCACAGAATACCAGCGTAAAATAGCAGCTTAACGCTGCTGTGTTTCGTATGGTGAGTGTAGAGAACCGGAGACCCTTTTTACTGGAAAAGAGGCATTCCATCTTAGTCCTCACGGGTGACAACGCATCTGCATTTTGATTCATTTATTGAGGATAGATGTAGATGTCTATGGGTCACAGCAACCACTTACCACCCTTATCAAGTTTGTCACCCTATCCTATAAAAAAAAAACACGAAGGAAGGTGAAAAAGTTCGCGGAATGAAAGGGAAAGGGTGAAATTAAACATGATATTATATTCCCATTAACCCTAAACACTTTTTAGACCGTTCAAATAATTTATTTATATCTTGGAAAAAAAATATTTTGTCAAGGCCCTCAAAATAGGCAGAAAATGCTGGCTACACTTCTTCGTCATCTTTAAATTTCTTTCCCAAGCTCTTTTTTGATATTTGGGAACAATCCGAAGGGGCTTAATCTGGACTATGGGGAGGTGCTTTAATGTTTCGAAGCCGCGTTTGTGTAAGGAAGCCATCACAACATGACTCTTGTGTACGGGTGCGTTGTCGTGCAAAAAGGACACACCTCGAGACCACTTTCCCTTCTTATTTCTTTAATCGCATCTTTTAATTTTTCTAGTAGCGTAACGTAATACTGTCCCGTGATATTGACATATAAGCAAAGCCACGGGCATACCAGCACACATCAATCGCAGTTCGTTTTTATTTTGAGTTGCTATCAAGAAGATGCTGCTCGTCTCCTGCTGTCAATTTTGTCGTCTCTTCTTACACCAAAGACTTCGATATATACAAGTCTTTTTATTTCATCCACAAAATCCACTGTACTGTATACGTATGTTTAGTTGTGTTTTTTATTTAAAACTTTTTTCTTTATTTATTTATCTCCCTCAAATACAATACGAAAAATACATTCATAATTAATTTGCAGTTGATAATTAATCAGTTCACAGTACCTAATTGATTTTTTAATACTTATTGATTGCTATATGAGTTAACAAAGCCTATTTTAACGGCTCCGTGGCACAGTAGAAAAGTAACTAATTGCGGCGCTGAGGGTTGCGGGTACGAATCCTGCACGAAACAAGTATTGTTATGGCCTACAAATAATTGTTCCGGGTCTGGATGTTTATCTTTGTGAAATGTATGTATTTAAACCGCCTCCACGATACAGGAGAGAATCCCAGTGGGGTTGCGTTTTTTTAAACAATATTTTTATAAATATATGTACGACAGTATAGCATAGGAAATAATTATATATGTATGTATATAATTATATATAATAACAGAAGTTTCTTAATCTTGCTAAATATATTAATAATTACAACAAGAATTTAATGGGTTATAACAGATAGCGTTTTTATAGCCGTGTAACGTAAACTTACAGCCTATATAAGTACGTCCCACTCCTAGGCACAGGCCGCCTGGGCCAAGGTTTTGGAACAATCAAAAGTCCAACGCATTTCCCAATACATGTTGGCGGACTTCACATGTCTTCGAAATATTTTTTCTTATTTCCCAGACATGCAGGTTTCCTCACGATGTTTTCCTTCACCGTCGTGCACGTGGTAAATCAGAATTTAAAAATGCAATTAACAATTTCATGATGCTGGTAGGTTGCTTGCATACAGTGAAATTTCTTCGAGCGTTTAGTTGCTGATCTACCACGGCAAAGCTGTGTAATGTAAATAAAAATAAAAGTATATAGGTACTAACAAGAAGAAGGACTGTGGTGGGGTCTCGCTTCCCTGTGGGAGGGGTCGGTGCCTCGCAGCGCAGGCCGGCTGCGCCGTTGCCGCACAGTGCAGCCACGGCAAGAACGAGTGAAATGAATGCACGAACAGTGCCAAACACCACGCACTCACCACACCTGTCACTAAAGCCGTCAATGCGCAAGACGACAACATTGCGAAGCCTACACCTGATAAAGAAAGTTCTGAATCAGACCTAATTTTAGATACCACACCCAATCTCTCTCCGGTCGACAGACTGAGAGTGACTGATAAAGAGTGCACCTGTGTTTGCGCACACACTCCTGCATTATAAGCCTGTCCTGCGCAGATGGCTAGTCTCCGTTGAGACTAGCCACCGTGACCATAGTTCGGTCTGGAGGACATTATTATTGGTTTATCGCAAACGGTTCAAAAGACTTTGATGAAATTTTGTATTTATGTAATGTTCTACTTTACAAGTTTATTATATATACTGGTGTCATCCATGAGAATTTTTTTTTTCCGAGCGAAGCTTGATTTACTAAGTAGGTACAACTATAATAAATAAATAAGAAGTATGTATAATGTAATTTATTGTTATAAATATTGTGTATGTTATAATGTTTATCGCCTGTGGTAGAAAATAGCGAATTCAACTCCTCGAGTCGAGTCATGACTCATACCATTACTTCAGGTCTGTCAGGGGTATATAATTACACTATAACTTTTTCCTCTCCCATTTCCTTGACATCCTATCCTTTTTCTACACCAGCCCGTAATAGTTTACTGCTGGAGATGAACCTCTCCCGTTGTACGGAGGATTTGCCATAAACATCGCGCTTGGCAGGTGGGTTTTCGATCACAGTAACAGTAGGTACAATACATCCCCGTAACTTTGACGCTGTTCCACATAAACGGACAGTGAATTGTAAATCTATCCTAGGCGGGTTGGATACACCGCTATCTTTCGTAAGTAATAAGCTCTTTTTGACATTTCATAGCGTCTTTTTCTCATAAAAATGTCGTAGATACGTAATAACGTGTGACCTACATTACATTAATACAGGGACACGACTTGTCTCTGGCTGGAAATAAGTACGCAACTATATTCATCATCATCATTACACCCTTCACAAGTCCACTGCTGAACATAGGCCTCCCCAAGGAATGCCACAAAGCACGGTCCTGAGCCACTTGCATCCATCGACTTTATGCATGTCTTACCAGGTCGTCACTCCATCTAGTGGTGGGACGCCCTACACTTCATCTACCGGTACAAGGCTGCCACTCGAGAACCTTTCTTCCCCATCGGTTGCCGGTACTAATTACTAGTACTAATTATTAAATATTAGCATTAGCACCTATATTATCTAACCTAAAATGATTGGCTTATGAATTCTAATTTCTAGTGAAAGTATTACGATAAATATTAGTATATTTAGGTCCGATCGTAGGTTATACTAGCTTAGCTATGCTAATCATATATAATAAATATTAATTAAGTAAAAGTTTTATTTTTTATATTATTTTAAGCCAGCGCTAAGTACAATCCCACCTAAGATGGTGAAGCAGTGCGCTTCACCATCTTAGGTGTAGCCTAAACAACAAGCCTTAACAAAAGACTTAACAAAAGCCTATTCACTCTTGCCTTGAAGACACCTACACTCTAATCGGATGGAAAGACAGATGCTGGCAACTTATTCCACTCCTTTGCTGTACGCATGATGAACGACGTAGCAAACCGTTTTGTTCGAATGCGTGGTAAGTCAACAACGAAAGGGTGGAGACTGGCCGAACGTCTGGTTGTCCGATGGTGGAAGGGAGAGGGAGGAATTAAATTATGCAATTCCTGCGCACACTCTCCGAAATGCATCCTGTAGAAAACCGAGAGGCTAGCTACTTTGCGCCTAATAATTAATACTATATATTTTTAATAATTAATACTGTATATTTTTAAGTAACTGCATATATTTATTACCTCTGGCCATAGGTGCTAGATCCCAACAATTTAGAACTCCTTTTTTTGTTACCACTCCTAAAGCCAATTCCAAATATAGCAAAGGATAGCCGAAGAGTACGCTAAATATATTGTAGAGAAAAAGGAACGGTAGAAATTTACGCAAGTCGTGTAAGTAAGGGTGCCACCATACTTGGACGATGCCAATGCATGAAGACATTACAAGCTGCCTGTAATTTATATTATTCGTCCATCTATCAGCGATCTGCAAGACAAAAAAGATTATTGAACCAGTTAAGAAGTATCAACCGTGTAGGGGCGGTGTAAGAATACCCATATCATCTCGTGGGTGTCGTAAGAGGTGACAGAGGGAAACTTACAGACAGGAGATGGACAGCATCATTCGGATAACATAAAAAACTTCAGTTGCCAACCCAGCCAAGCGTGGCTACTCTGGCAGATAATGTGTTCCCATGAGGCAGTCTATGGGGAGGACTATATTCAACAGTTGACTTTTATAGGATGTAATGGATGGATGGAAACAAAGTGTAGAGCGATCTTTCACTAGATGGAGCGACGGCTTTTCGAACCACATGGGAAATTGATGGATACAGATGACTGAGAAGCTCAGGACCGTGCTTTATGGCAGTCGTTGGAGTGTATGTTCAGGTGTGTACTTGTGATAGACTCATGCACTGCAATGATGATTCTATTAATGTTTTTTTTAACAATCTTATTCTGCCTAGGAGCGCGTCTGGGAAGGTACCTACCACCCTCGTACCTATTTCTGCCACCAAATAGCAGTGCCTGCACTGCTGTGTCCTGGTCTGAAGGGTATAGAGAACCAGTATACTAACAAGCTGTGAGGCTTTCTATTTTAGTTCTCAGAGGTGACAACGCATCTATAGTTTTTTTTACTCTTAGGTTCTTAGGCTGCAGGTGTCCATGGACTTCAGTGGCCACTTACAATTTTGTTAAAAATATGTAGTAACATTTATCACATGTGTGTCCTCTAGGAATCGAGCCTAGGAATTTCTGATAGATAATGCCAATCACATTTTCATAGCTTAATATTTTTACGTGGTAGAGCCACGCTACAACGCATGAAGCATGAATGGATCATTATACTGTTGTTTTGTTAGGTGAGTGACAACTGGGGTCACTTTTTACTGGTTAACGAGGCATTCGAACTTATTCCTCAGGGGTGACAAGGCATTCACTTAACATCAGGTGGGATGTGTCTCGCTAGTTACTCTTATTTAAAAATAATTCTACACTTTTGGTGAGAATCTGATGACGGTGCATAATATCTCGAAATTTGTAATCCATGAGAACTTTGGTTTTAAAATTCACAAGAGAAAGAAGTGAAACTTGAAACCACTCTTTCTATTTAAACAATAATATTATCAAAATATTTTTTTTAATATTCCATTATAATAAAATAATAAAATGATTTCTAATGGTAAATTAATTTGCGATATAATTTAATTAAACATTTACCAAAGGGATTTCTATTGACTCAGCTGTGCTCGTTGCGCTCAGTGTTTTTGTCCGTGTGCTCTGCAAATGGGAAAAAAAATTATTTTATGAAAGTAAAACTTACGAAATTTTTAAATATTGAGTTATAACCTACTAGTTACTACTATCTACGCAGGACAGGATTGTAGTACACAAGTGTGTGCACTAGCAAAGGTGCATTCTCACTCTCTGACGACAATCCGACACGACTGGATAGTCGACCGACTTTCCGAGATACGGAGGTAAAACACCGCCAACTTATAAATAACTGATTTTGGCCCGACCCAGGATTTCAGCTCGGAACCACATGATTAGGCAGTCGTGCTTATGATCACTAGACCAACAAAACAGTCATGAAGTATGCATGCTCATTGCAATAGACTAGCAATGCTGTTGTAGTGTAAAAAATTGATTAAAATACCAATAAAAAGAAAAAAAGATTGATGTAATTTGTACATACCACACTATCGTTCATCGTCACAATATATACCTAGAAACCGAAATAATTTTTATAAAAATTCTTAACTGCTCGTCGTTCTAGACCCGCGGTAAACATACGTCAAAATAGAAGTCACGTTGAAGTTAATGAAATACATATCAGAAAAAATAGAACCACAAGAAGGTTGAAATAAAGAGAATATTTTTTTGTTTTTTAGCGTTCAATAAAAATATTTGATAGTCATACTTAGTAAACATTACTTAGATATGTTAATTGTGATGGATAGAAGATGTGGTGCTTCACTGCTTGGTGTATTTTCCTCACAATTCTTAAGGTCACTCAGCGAGCATAGATAGATATAGATATAGAGAGGTATAGAAGATAATGAAGACATACGCAGTAAAACTACAGTAACCGGCATAGCAAGTCGATGAATGCAGGTGGCTCAGGAGCTCAGGACCGTATTTTGTGACGTTCCTTTGAGGAAACTTATGTATAGCAGTAGTGGGCATGTGAAAGACTGTAATGATGATGATGATGACTTCTTGTAATATGTAACATAGTGTACAGTACGTACGGATAAAGAATAAGATTAGAAATGGCGGCTCATCGAGCCCGTACCGTCAACATGCACAGTACCAATAGCGAAAACCCGCTAATAACGGTATAACGTTATATTATTCGATTAATTGGAAATTTTCTATTAATAGGAAAATATTTCAATAGAATTGTATACGCAAGAAGGTACATTAATTTTAAAATAACATTTATAACTTTTTTTACGTGGTAGAGCCACGCTGCAACTATATTATAGTTGTAGCACGAATGGGTCGGCTCGACCGGGGCCGGTCCTCGCTCTCACAGAATACTTAATTCTGTGAGAGCGAGCCTCACAGAATGCTTAATGCTGCTGTGTTTCGTATGGTGTACAGTACCCACTTACCATCAGGTGGACTGTGTGCTCGTTTGTCACTTATGCTATAAAAAAAAAAAGATAATTAGCGACCCGCTCGAACAAACGAAAATTGTAAAAATGGTTACTCATATCTCAATAGCATGTAAAATTTTTATACAAAAATATTATCTAACAAACAAAATCAACAATAGTTATAAAGAAAATTGTCAAAACGCGTCGTAGCTTACAAATTAGCGAAACCGGACTGAATTATCTTTTAAAGTTTGTGGCATTTTGTTATCATAGATTCCAATGGCTTGATGTACTGAAGTTATAGAATTTACGAAAAACGCATGTAGAAACGTAGTTTTTTTGCAGTCTTTACCGGCGGGTGTGAGTATAGATAGCGACAGTGTGCGAGCGAGAGATGTATAGAGGCGACGCCATTTCAATCCCATTCTTTAACTGCACGGGTACGAAGTACTTTAAACCCTTCCCACGACAAGGCGGGAACGGATTCCCGCCTTGTCGTGGCGGGGGCTTAGTAGCCGTGGCTTGGTCACCTGCGGTGAACAAAGAGGAACCTTGGCTGGCCCGTGGTGTAGGGCCGGCCTGAGGTGGCCACTCCTAGTGGGCTTGACGAGCCCACTTAGGATGTGTGTCGGTGGGCTGCGGCGAGAGGGTGTCCTCCCCTACCGCAATAGCCGAGGTGGAGTCGCGGAGGAAGAGGAGGTTGGTATGGCCATGCGCTACTCGCCCTATTCTCCGCGACTTTGACGGGGTTTGGTGACGCGTTTTGGTGGTGCCGCGGGGAGAGGAGTGTCGGTATTGCGAGGCGCCGCTCTCCCTACCCTCCGCGGCCGAAACTTGGTTGGCGGTGGAGCCAGAGACCAGATCTGCCGCTGGGGTCGGGAAAGCGGGTGCTACTGAGCGCTCGATTTTCCTGGCCCCATGGCCTCCGCGTATCGGACTTGGGGAGCCGTTACGCGGGTGAAGTTGGAGGCGTTCCTTGTGTTTCTGGTGCGCCTTGCCTGAGAAGGAGTATGGGGAGGAGACGTCCTCCCCCGAAGAGGGGCTGGCATGGGGCGGCCGGCGCTGGTGGGGCTGCGGATGTGTGCGAAAGCGTTCCCGGGGGCCTGTCAATATGCGGCGAAGGTGGAACACCATGGGTTTTAGGCATTAGGCATTTCCATAAAAAAGCTACTTTAAACAATAAGTAAAGAAAATCCTGTTCGATTCGAAAGCGGCACATGGGCTCCGTAATGAATTTTTTTTTAACTTATTATTAGCCAGTGCTTGACCAAAATCCCACCTGGTGGTAAGTGGTTATGCAGCCTTAGATGGTAAATCGCACTGTCTTAGCGTAACAAAACCCTATTCACTCTTGCCTTGAAGATGCCCAGATTGTATTCGGACGGAAAGATAGACGCCGGCAAATTATCCCACTCCTTTTGCTGTACGCATTACAAAAGTCGAAGCAAACCGTTTGGTTCTATTGCGTGGAATATCGACAACAAAGGGCTGACAACCCGCCGACCACCTGGTTGTCCGATGGTGGAAAGGAGAGGGAGGAATTAAAGCGTGTAATTCCTGCGCACACTCACCGAAAAGCATCCTATAGAATACAAAGGCCTTCGAAACGTCGAGGAAACAGTGCTTCACCATTGTTCTCGAGGGCTTCGCCCTATATGTGAGTGGCATACGTTAGAAGGTCCCCAGTTGATCGATTTCGGCGAAACCTGTACTTGCGGTCACTGAGATCATTCTGCTCTAGGTATGCCATGAGGTGGGCGTTCAATATACGCTCCATAATCTTGCAGAGTATGGAGGTAATTGAAATTGGCCGATAGTTGGCAGGTCGGTACGGGTACCTTTTTATCAACTTACTTATTTATTATCAAAAATAAAACATAATAAATTAACAAAATTTTTATTGTTATTTAAAATATATGTTTTATTTTACATCTTAATATCTGGCAATAACGTCATCAGCGACGTTTGAACTTGTGGCGGAATTGTTACCCATTAACCAGGTAAGTAAGCATTTAATTAAATTTCATTTAATTTTTAGTTGGGTATTTTGTTATTTATCTCTCAAGAATTACATGCACAGTATCACATCACGATACCTACAAGCACCCTCACGGATCGGACGGATTTTTTTACACATTGTATATGTGTTAATCATCAACGTAATCCTTTTCAAGCCCATTGTTGGATATAAGCGTTTTTAACCATGCTCCAACTTCTTTATCAGCCTTATAAGAACTGGCATGTATGTATGTTGTATACTTTGAAAGATTCGTCATATGTATTAATGTTACATCATAAGCGTTATGGTGATTGTAGAACTGTCACCCTCGCACCAAGCATGAACGTATATGTGCCGCTATTTGTTGATCACCAGCGCTTAGTTAGTTATTTAACAGCGTGAGCTAAATTCACGTGAGGTTAATATTCGTTAGATAGTTGTTATCTCCAACTATAGCTGTTATCTGAACGCAGACCAGACACTCGCACAGCTAATGCAAGTTCGAGACTCGTCCTCTTTCAGTCTATAGTAAGCCATAAGAGCGAAGCCACACTGTGCATTGCAGTAGTACTCGGCACCTGAGTAATTAAATTGTGGCGTTCTACATACAAAATTCGTGGCACATGTTGAGGTCGATTCCAACCGTGTAGTGGCGTCGTACGAGAATCCACTACCCCAGCTCATCCCGTCCATGTCGTAATAGATGACAGAGGGCAATTAAACAGAAGATGGGCAATTAAACAGAAGATGGGCAAAAAACTGCGGCTGCCTAATCGCCTGTCAATCGTAGCGACTATCGCAAATATCCCCATGAGCCAATGTATGGGGGAGGCCTAAGTTCACTGACTTTTGATAGGTTTTTATAAACTGCAACTGCTAAATTCCACTGTCGCGTACTGCGGCAGAACGCAAAATTTCACCATCATTAACTGGATTGTTGGCAATTCAGCAAAGTGAGTGCCTCCAGGAATTTTCTCACGGTTAAATTTACTGTTGCCAGCGGTTTCCCAGTATAGAATGACTTAAATACCATAAAAAATACCTAATTATTTCTGAATTCAGCCTCTAATGTTCTGGATGTTCATATACCACTTACCGTCAGGTGAGCCACATGCTTTTTTGCTCCTACCTACTAAGACATCGGAGCGGCAAAGCACACACGCTTTTAATGCTATGAAACCATTGTGCAGTTGGCCGTACCGCCACAACAAAGCATATTGCATTTCACCCTGATAATCTTTTTGTGTTAAATTTGAATTATGTCAAATTGTTTCAGATAAACTCGACTGTGATGACCGAACGGACATCGAAGTCCCGTTTCGATATGTTTCACACGGAACACTTAAAAAAAATGTATTTGGTAAAAAGGAAATGAAAACAGCGGTTGTTAATATAACAAATTTATTTTAGCCTATTATATCGAAGATAATATCGAACTGTACACCGTCAAACGACTAAGTATATAAAGAAAATCAATTCGCACCGAAGGCGACTACTATTTGGTCTACGAAGGAGAACACAAATTCTACATAATTTAAAATTAATCATTTGGACCTTATGCACTCGACTTTTGCATTGACATGCATTAAAAAACTTTGTTAGTTTAGTCCGTAACAGTGACATCACGTTTTATGACATGTTATATGAAAAAAAATTAGAATAAGGATTACATTTATTTTGTTAAAACAAAATAATGACAAAAAGTATCTATTTTTTTTTCAAACAAATTTTTAATGTATCATGGCAATGTTATTACTTTTATCAGTCACATTTTTTATTCCGCATTATTTATTTATAATCTACGTCGCATTACGTAATATTATTATGTATACTAACATAATATTATATGTTACGATTATTTTGCCGCATGTATATAATTCTATGAAATGTCTAAATTTAAGGTTTTTTTTTTTATAGAATAAGGGTGACAAACGAGCACACAGTCCACCTGATGGTAAGTGGTTGCTGTGGCCCATAGATATCTACATCTAACTTCGTTTGCGAATTTAAATGCAGATGCGTTGTCAGCCGTGAGGACTAAGACGCCACTTTTCCAGTAAAAAGGGTCTCCGGTTCTCTACACTCACCATACGAAACAGCAGCATTAAGCTGTGTGCATTGTGCAAAGAAGTGGCTGATTGCTAAAATTTTTGACGAATAATATGTTGTAGGTACAAACAATAGTGAAAATTAGTTGTAATCCATGCAAGAGTGAATAGACTTTTTTTTAGCTAAGACAGTGCGCTTTAACAATCTGTCGAGCACTGGCTTAAAACAGTTGAAAAAAAATAGTAAGTAATATGTAAAAGGGTATGACAAAGTAAATATTTCGACTAGTCAAATAATATAATTTATTTTTGATTCAGAGTAAAAATACCCAATAGTTGTTGAATTGAAGCTCCATTTAATAATTTAGGCATAACATCGTTTTCTAAATAAGGCCTAGATCACACTAGAGCAATAATTTTCAGTACACGCTAAAAAAACCTGCCTCTTTTTTTTTGAAAAAACTTAGTATTGAGAAAGAATACTTTCTTACTCACACAATATAAACCACAATGGTAATAAAATAGATTTTAAAGCAAACAAAACTATCAGTTAAAGTGATCCTACATATTTAGGAACAAAAATAGAACGTGCGAGATGATTAAAAATTCTATTTTAATTTCGTAAACTTTTATTCGTACTTTGGGGTGAAATAAATCTAAACCACGCGCGCGATAACAGTTCTTAACGACTTGTCCTTAAATAATATAATTGTATCTTCCACTACACTATTTACATGGAAGCAAACCAAACGCATAGGCAATAAAAACATACAAGCCACTTTTATGGACGGTATTTTATATCACATGCTACTATAGTAGTCTAGTCATTCATTTGGAATATGTTGGATCTAATGTACTTAGACCTCTGTGAATGTGGTCAACAATTTGCTTGTATGGCGTGATCGCGGAGCAGGAAGAATTTAAATTTATTTCAATTCATACAAATGTGAACTTTAACAACTTGATATTAAACTCGGTTTTCGAATCACAAATACTGTTCAAAACATAGACTTAGAATATACTGGCGTATAGACCAACATAGTGTGCAAGGGAGAAGAAAATTCCTTATGGCAAAAATGCAAGATAGAAAAGGATACCAAATCTCATGACTCTGAAACCGATTTTGAATGACAGGTCGGCACAAGTCGGCACGCAAGAAATAGCTCCTAGATATTTTGTAATTTTTTAGAGTGTAAAAGTGGTTATTTTTAGTAACTTTTTCCAAAATGGTTACTTGTTCCGTGAGTGACTGTTTATATGTATTAGAAATAATCCTGATAATTGCACATTTCACAGTTAAATTCTCAAGACGTCTTCAATGTTATGACGCGTTTATTTTGGTTAAAATTTATGTTATGTACTGTTTACAATATAGAATATATTCAATTATTTTGTTAATTTGCAAAGAAAAAGTCACGTTGTTGATAATTTGCAAGTATTTGGTAAATACATTTTATACAAAATATTTTACATGTACGCTAGGGATTGACTCAACTATATCAAAATTAATGTCGATATTTATATTGAATGTTTATAATGAATCGATAGACTTGCCCACACAACAAAATAAATCCTCGGTTTGCGTTCTAAAATGTAATTTTATTTTGCCGTCTGTCGAACAGATTCCTCCGGATTTCTATAATTATAAAAAATAGTTAAGGTTAATTGGACGGTTTGGTTGGAATCCAAAGAAGAACTCAACAATTTTCAGCAAACATTTTCTTGAGAAGTATAAAAGAAAAAGTAGAATAAAAACAATTTTATTAAAAAGAGTAATTTCTACATTATTTGTACCAGTAAGTATATTATTGTTATAATAAGACTTCAAAAATTTAACTTTCAAAACTTTAGATAAAAATAGAGACAGATTTTTATACATATAAAACTGCAGTACATTAAAGATAAAAATATCTTGAGATTATCCTCTTTAAGCCATTATGAACCCAACGAAGTATCTATTTATCAACCAAAATAAATGTATAACCTTACTTAACCAACCGCACAGCCTTACGGTCACACTTAGTAATGCTCCTGAAGCGCCACTAGACGCCCGCTCATGAGACGCGATAGTATAAATTCCATAGTATTTGAAACTCACAACGCTCGATGCTTGAATCATGCTTGATGGCATGATTCAAGCATCGAGCGTTAATTCATCGCCACAGCGTTAGTCGTAGAGAAGAGGAACTCGTGGTTAAGTATACATATGTATATAGCTGCGCGGATCAATAGATCTTGGAGATTAAGTTGCACTTGCCGCGGTCAATCCATGAATGAGTGACCATTTTTCTTAACATACCGAGATTGAGAGAATAGAGAGGTGCATCTGTATCCTCATACACTTGGTGCACTTTACTCTGTTAAGATCAATATGTTTTAAAATTCATGCAGCTAAAATGATAATAAGCTTATTATTACTTTATACTTTTCAGGACAGATGCAAGAATATAAACATGAAGCATGATGAAGCCTCAAACATATTGGCCTTTAAACAGAACAATCTTATTTAACTGATTCCTACAAGTTTCCTTACTTAAATAATTAAGTTTACATTCATATTTATTAATTATTAAATGTTTGGATTATCAAAAGTAATACTTATATGAAAAATAAAGCAGTCATTGTGAACTCCGTGTCCCCGTTTTTATTTCCCCATCAAAAAATTAAATTTTATAAAATATAAATAAGTATATACTTAGTTACTTAACACTTTAATTGCCGAGCTAATTTGACCTATATATTCCATTTGGGCCATTTGGTATATAAATAGTATATGCTCTGATATATATGTACACATTTTTTTATTTTTTATTATGTGCTTATTTTGGAAATTATAAGGGTTTTTTTGTTTGCGGTCACCGGTGGCCGTCGCGGCGTACAGATTGAAATTTGCTTCACAGCGCCGCGCGGGTCATTTCGCCGGTCACCTGTCTCTTTCTCACCCCTTTCTCTGATTGGCGGGACGGAGCGGCTAGCGTGATCGCGCGTGACCATGATTTAGTAT
This sequence comes from Parnassius orleans, assembly GCA_029286625.1. NCBI lineage: Eukaryota > Metazoa > Arthropoda > Insecta > Lepidoptera > Papilionidae > Parnassius > Parnassius orleans. Next base: position 1,599,056 of record JAGSMP010000079.1, read on the forward strand.
GTTTACGGAAGTGCAGCGTGTTGTTTATTTAAATTACGAGTGCACAAATAATTATCTTTACAAGTATTTAGTTCCTGTTTTGTGTTCGTATAATGGAATTTGATAACTTTGAGTTGACACAGGACGATCTGTCGTATTTGGACCAATTGGAATTAGAAATTACCAAGAAAATGACGATATTGTGCCGATTACTGTGTGAAAATGTGGATTTTGCTTTTCCATATATTCTGATATTAGTTCCGATTCTGATAATGAGGATGATTGTTTACAACCAGTGCGTAATAGAAAACGTCACCGCATTGTGTCTGAAACTGAAAGTGAGGATGAAATAATACAGCCGTCGCCTCGCGGTACTACGTCATCTTCGGAAAACTGGTACTCTCCATCTGGTAATCAACCGAAAATAATACCTTTACGGAAACGCCAGGTTTGAAGCCTTTTCGTTACGCCATAGGTTGTCATGTTCTGGTCCAAGTGATTTTATAGCTTGATGGTACCTGACGATATTTTTGAACGCATAGCGAGAAAAACTAACATATATGCCCAACAACTTATATCGAAAGACACGATAAAAGAGTTTCGCGATTGAAAACTGGACAGACACAAACAAAAGTGAAATAAAAAAATGTTTGGCCTCATCATGTACATGGGGCTTGTGCGACTACCAAAACTGAGTGACTATTGGTCAAATGACGATATGTTCGGACAACAATATGCTAAAAAAAGAATGAGTCGTAATAGATTTGAATTGCTTTTACGCATGCTTCATTTTTCTGATAATACCCAGGCTACGTCACATGACCGCTTGTACAAAATCAGATCCCTCGTTGACGAACTGAATGTGAACTTTAGAGCACATTTTACTCCGGATATTTCCCTATGTGTTGATGAAAGTATGATACCTTTTCGCGGGAGAATAATTTTTAGACAATATTTAAAACAAAAAAGACATAAGTACGGCATTAAAATATTTAAGTTATGTACAGTTCCGGTTACACGTGCAAGCTGGTAGTCTATGCTGGAAAACACTGCGATACAACAAACACTACACCGACTCAGATTGTTATGTCACTTTGTCGACACTTGTTCCAAAAAGGACATGTATTGTACACGGATAATTGGTACACAAGTATTGATTTGGCTGAAAATCTATTACTGGAAGAAATGCATTTGGTCGGAACGTTGCGCAAGAATAGAAAAAATTACCGAAAGATGTTATGAATGCAAAATTAAAACCAGGAGAATACAGTGCAGCTGAAATGACAAAGGATCACTGTGATGAAATGGCGTGATAAGAGATGTGTCCTTGTTGTTTACTAAACATACCACAAAATTCGTCACTACCACAAATAAAAGAGGACAGTCAAAAAGAAAGCCACAGATAGTTGTCGACTATAATAAAGCGAAATCTGCAGTTGACCTGTCAGATCAAATGACAGCTTATTCGTCGCCATTACGATAAACTGTCAAGTGGTATCGAAAGTTAGCTTGCGAACTGCTACTCAACACAGCTATGGTAAATGCCATGGTTCTGTATAAACAAACCACGAAAAAGAACATTTCTGTCGTTCAGTTTCGTAAAGCAATTGTGAGATATCTTGTAAAAGCTGATGAGGATAAAGAAATGTCTGAAAGTGCTTCGAAACGTCCTAAAAGATTAAAACACGAACTAAAAACAAAAGAAGGCAAAGTTCGCACAACAAGAAGATGGTGTCAGGGGTGCTACAAAATAAATGTTCAAAACATGGGCAGGAACATTGCTAAAAACAAAACTAAAAAAGTAGCCACTTTTTGCCCCGACTGTCCGTCACAGCCACATTATTGCTTGACCTGTTTCAACAGGGAACATCGTTATTAGATGATTGTTAATTTGACTGAAAACAACCCGATAAGATTACTTTCTTGTCCATCTGTTTTTCCTTAGCTTGTTTCTATACATAATTATTATTGAAGAACAGAAGTGTATTTTCGTTGTTTGTTAGCCAAGGGAGTTTAGAAAAGTTTTGACTTTTGTTAAGTTTTCAATACTATTATATAATTTTTTTAATGTCTAAGCACCTATTTCTTGATAAATATAATGTTTTTTTTAACTTAATTAAATATAAAAATAAAATACATTTTTCATTTATTTCCATTCAATTTTTACGAAAATTTACTTGAAAACTTATAAAAATTTAGAAACCAAGCGCTCAGAAATGTTCCTGGGCGCCGCGCGGGTCATAACGTACTGTAAAACGCCAGTTACGAGTGACCGCCGGCTCTCAGCAACGTTTCAAAAACTAGTCTTCCTTACCGGTCACCGGTGACCCCCATGGCTCCAAGAGAAGGGTATGATGCCGGTCACCGGTGACCCCACGGCGATTAATGTGTTAACTAAGTATATACCTATTTATATTAACATTATGTTAAAAAGAAATTCCTGGGAAACTGTCCAAGGCAGTAAATATTTTCTCTAAAGATCATAAGCTCAAAATACAACTTTCCGATCTGATTCTTGGGGAGATTTTTAAGTTTATTGGTAGAGTCACCTGGGATTTTATACATTTGAATTAAAATCCAACAAAAGACAGGTAGGTACAGCTTATTCCCAGGAACATGTTGTATGAATATTTTTAATTATTTTAGAACTATCATGGTAAAAATTCAGTTAATCTTTTAAGTTATTCAATTTCGTGCACTAAATCATTTTTTGAATCTTTTACCGCTTCCTTAACAATCATTTTCGATAGTCCTTGTAAGTAAAATGTACATCACTAGCTAACGCACACAATGACAAATCAAAATTAGTCACGCGTTTTCGGCTGTCAGGTCGTCTATACGCCAGTATATTCTTGGTTCAAAGGTCCTAAAACTATCTTAGTTGCAATAGAAATAAAACTTTTGTGATGGGAATTAAGTTTAAAATGCAAAGCAATAAAAAATTCCTGCTCCGCGACCGTGCTTTAGTGGCAATTAGGGCAAATCAATTTAATTAGAGAGAACTCTTATATCTAGCTTTGGACTGTTAATGGGGTAGGTATTTGTTAATGTTGTGTAGTGGTGGCGTAAGAAACCCACTACCCCATGTCATCCCATGGGTGCCGTAAGAGAGGCGACAAAGGAAATGAAGCAGAAGATCAGCAGCAGCATCTTCCTGATAATTCAAAATAATAAAACCGATTTCTTTATTACTGACACATTTTAAACCACACAGAATACCAGCGTTAAATAGCAGCAATGCTACTCTGTTTCCTATTCTGAGTGTAGAGAACGGTAGATACTTTTTACTGGAAACGAGGCATTCCATCTTAGTCCTCAGGTGGCAACATATCTTCATATGGATTCTTAATTGAGGATAGATGTAGATGTCTATCGGCCACAGCATCCATTTAACATCAGGTGGACTGTGTGCCTGTTTGTCACCTTTATTCTATTTTTAAAAAACACTTACGCCATATACATAAATATTTAAAATTGGTTTACAAAAACCCTTTGAATCTATTCCATGCACAAGCATGACCGCTAATGATCCGAAGCACATATTTTTGCTTTTAGCGTTCCAATTTAACAAACATTGTTGTATGTGTTAATTCAATCCAATTACGATATTTATATCGAACACTTCTCAATCCATAGCGTTTTTGTCCTACGTTTACCAAACATAACAGTGGCTTGTATACTTCTATTGTATATAATATTTAAGGTAAATAATGTATATTTTCAGACGCTGAACAGATCACCGGCAGAGGGCAAAGGCGCCAAGCCTCCAGTAACATCGGGTAGCCTCGACACATCGGGCAGATTTTCAATGTGATTTGACTTCCGCTTTAACTGCATAGATTTTCTGTAGTTTAATATTGTATTCCTGCAAATAAAGCAAAATATATATATACAACACATCGTGTAAATAGCACTTCATTCAATCATTCATTCATTACAGTCCACTGTTTTATATGTATATATATACAGACCGGCACAGTAAAGTTGGGTGATGTAATTATTATGAATTCAATGTTGGGCTAGAATCTAACATTTTATTTAAAACTGAGGCAGTTATATTTTAACTTTTAACTGTAATTTACAGAAGAGTTATTCATGGTTACATCACAGGAAAAAACTAAAGAAAAGTTAATATTTGTAGTCACAGGACTTGAAAGATCATCACAAGGTGTCAGTTTTGAGATTTATTTTGAATCCTTATAATCTGAAAAATACTTAACCAAGATTTTTTATATTTTCTAATAAATGTCACTTGTTTTCGGCTTGACGTTGATTTCTGGGACACGTGATATATATACAGGGTTATTTTGCAAAACCGGCCAAATTTGCAGAGAGGTTCAGAATAAGTATTGTATGCAAATGGTGAAGAAAATTAATTTTAAAAAATCTCAAATATTCTGTCCTTTTTATCTTTTAAATTCCAATTGCGTGGTAATGCATTATTTTAACTGATTTTACTGCACACGCACACATTCGTAAGGGTCGATCGGTAGGCAAAACGATGTAGCAAATAAATCACATTCAATGTGGGATAATTTCAAATAAAGTAGAAGCCTTATTTACTCGTATTATCAAAAACTGCAATAACGGTATATCATTAGTTATATATTTGAACTTAAGTTTAAAATTTGGCTACTCTTTGAAAAATAACCGGTATATACATACACTATATTATGAATGTTAATATATGTAAATATACGGATATTTATGTATTCACTTACAATATTACATCATAATATATTTTGTTACATAATATAATGTGTATTTATTTTAGTTCTTTTTCTTTCAATTGCTACACCTACGTTAAATTCTCACCACTCCATGGCTTGAGACTTCCTTATAGGCATTAAGTCCACCTTTGTATCCTTTTTTGTTATGGAATGTAATAAATATTTTAAAATGAAAAAATAAGATAAAATAATCACTGTATTTAAAACGACACGTTGCATTTACACACCAATGAACAATAAAAAACATATGTAATTCACACGCGGTAGAAATGAAACCTTCAGAAAATTGTTAGAATAATTGCTTTGTAATATCGTGAAATTTACTTCATTCATTAGGTAAAGTTGTCATTTATCAAACAAAATTTATTGACTCTCAAGTTCGTACGTTAAATACTACTAATTTAATATAAATTGGTAAGTTATGAAATCGTGGAGTGTGTTGAATGGATTGGTTAAGATAATTTTATTTAATATGGTTAATTTTATTTATTTAATAAATTTGATAATTTTTTAACTGTTTATTTTAACAGTTAAAAGTTATATTAATCACCCATAAAGCACCGTACAAATAGGAGTCTGAGATAATAGGAAACTATATCTTGTATTCTATCTCATTCTTTCGCAGGCTAAATCCTATAGATGTATATATTTGTCTCTTATTAGTGTTGCTTTCTCGTTTCATCGAGTTTCAAATCACAACGATTCTAAAGATTTCATTAAAAATATTAAATAAAATCGAATCATTATCGATAAGAACGATAATCTACGTAACATTATTTAATCTGTGGTAATTGCAACCGCGCAATACGCGACCTCCCACGCCCACCCTCCCACCCTTGTCACCATTTTGTTTCTAAAACTATATCTGCGCAGCACTCGCGACTAACTTCAGCCCGGCCAAGATAGAATGCGCTGACTTTATCTTCGTTTGAAGTTGGTTGAAAGTGTCATTTGCTATGTGGTGGCGACGATATAGAACCCATCATCCCACGATTATGAGAAATGCTAAAAGACTTCATGGTTTCCGGTAGATGGCGGTATGCGTCCCGTTTTATCAGACGTAAAATACCCAGATCAGCGAAATTTTGATCACCAGTCTTAGTATATAGTCTATCATCAGCCTTGTCCAGCAGTGGAGTTACGTGCTGACGAAGAAGAATATTTAATAGAAGTTGGACTGTTAGCTTGTTTCTCGCGGTAACATTATATAAAAACTAGCGACCCACCATGGTCCGAGAGCTCATGACGCATTTTTCTTGAAGTCTTTGATGCACCATGAAACTTTGTTAAAAAGTATCAGTCCACTCAATAAGCAGGTATTTGACTGTTTGCCTGGCCTACCTGAGTACACCTGGTACTGCACACGCATACAGGTAAGTACGCACAAAAATTCGCCCAAAAAAGTGTTTGATTCAAATAATAATAATGACTATCCGTCAGCTAAGTTGAAAAAGAATTAAGAAAAAAAAGGGCAGACACTTCTGAAGGGGTTGACATAGGGGCAAACAACCCCAAATTTGTGTTTCAAAAATTCCAAAAAAAGTGTTTGATTTAATCTGCCATTTTTACAGCGTGTTTATTATATATAATAAAAAAATCTCACAAAAGGGCAGACAGTTACTCCGAGGGTTAATAATTTAAAAATATTTAAATAAATCTGATCTACTCTCTGGTTACACGCTTTACCACAAAGTAATTTCGGCATATTACTTGATGGGAAAATCTTGCGCATCGCCGTAGAAATCCAACTAGAAGCAGCGATTTGTCAACCCCATCAGTGCCCCTGAGGCAGCAGCATCAACGAGTTTGGGCCCCACGGACTTTCATGTAAAAAGTGCTGGTAGGTTAGGTAGGTTTTCACGGTACGGTTCTTTGAACGATGTCATCCGAAGGGCTCTTGTCTCTATAAATGTTCCTCGATTTTAAAGCCTTGTAGAATATTTAAAGACGATAGCAGGAGGCCCGACGGTATGACATTGGTCCTTGGGAGAGAGGTAAAGCCCTAGTGTGGGGTGCTACTTACGTAGACAGTTTGACGGCCAAGGTACCTCGTTTAGAGCCAGGGCGGCATCAGAGGCAGCTGAACTGAGTAATTGGTGCAAATACGAGTCTCTGAGATGACTACCTACATATTTGTGCCATTTGCTGTGGACACTATCGGTCCGTGGGGTCCACGTGCGGTGAAGTTCCTTTAGGAACTTTATCCACGACTGGTCGTTGCTGCTGGTGATAAGAGGTTCTTTCTCGCTCAAAGGCTAAGTATAGTCATTCAGCGAGGAAACGCAGCCAGCGTTCTTGGCACGATACCACGGGATTAGGACTGTATGATAATTAAGTTATAATAATAATATAATTATAATAATAAGCCACTCACAAGTCTAACTCCACGTCTGAGCTGAACACCTACGCTCACGTGAGTGGCGGACACCCGCAACGAAGGTACTTTGCGGGTGACCAACGGGGCTCTAGCACACCCATCAATATGGAGTTGAGAAATAGAAGTATTCGTAAAGGACCGCTTCCCGAAGGCGATCGTCGGGGCACGCCTGGAGCCGGTGCTGGGCGTTTCAGCATGCGAACCACCGGTGGCGAGGGTTTACCTGGACGGCCCTCTGCCGGGTCTCTCGAACAATGCGAGTCTAGCGCATCATCAGTACTAACATCGTCTGATGAATACAAGTGCGATAGTAGAGCAGTCTCTCCGGCCTCGGATGTTTCACGGGCGGCAAGAGCCACTCAGCCTGTGACCACCAAAGCTGGCAAACCTAGAGTACGCATGAAATGGGATGAAGAAATAAATACTTTCATTATGCGCACTTACTTTACATTACTAAATAAGAAACCGATCGCACTATGTATGTTAAGAAATTATTTGACCAATTTAAATTAAAATATCCTCATTTAAATATCACATCTCAACGTATTGCAGACCAGAGACAAGTAATAATAAGAAATAAATTGTTATCTGATGAACAAATTAAAAGTATAAAGCAACAATTAGCTAAAATAATTGAAAACGAGAAAGCTGGGAATAATATTCGGGCTCACGTTCAGATACAAGAGACACCGACCATATAACAGCGGGTAATTCAAATCTCGACCTTTTAGCCTTCGTCAGACATCTCCACCCCTTCCTTATTCGAAACTCAATCAACTACCTTAACGTCTAATTCTGCAACACAAACTGTAGCAATGAGCTGCATGGCTCAAACTAGTATTTTTAGCGTTTCACACCCAGCTGAAATAAATCTCACAGATAATGGTACAGTACAGAAGTTAACCGATGAACTGCAGACTAATCTTGCATTGTATAATGATACTGACCCCAGCATAAGACCAAAAGTGCTGAGATTAAAAGAAAATAAGCGGCTATAGTTTACTAAACATTTTCAATAGTCATATTTTACCAAAATTTATAGTATTGATACTGAGTTACTACATATTCATACCCTTATATATTGCTCAGCTTTAGTTATCTCAAAACAATTAGGATACAAAATTTCAAACGGCCCTTAAAAAGCGGAATTCATTTAACAATAAACCGGCTTGGCAAATCAGATTAGAAATAGATATATCTATCTAGCGCGCAGATGTGGCTAGATTAACACAATTCATTAACAATAGACATCCTAGATTATTAAAGAAAATTGATTTAATATTTGATAAATATAAAGTTCATTCAACTTATGATAAAAATAATATTAGACCATATGAATTTTTAGACACTCTAAAACATAAACTTGCACTTAAAACCCAAAGACTAGCTAGATACAAAAAGCCCTACAAAGAAAAAAAAGACTCGGTCTGCGTTCTAAAATGTAATTTTATTTTGCCGTTTGTCAAACAGATTCCCTCCGGATTCTATAATTAGAAAAAATAGTTAAGGTTAATTGGACGGGTTGGTTGGAATCCAAAGAAGAACTCAACAATTTGCAGCAAACATTTTCTTGAGAAGTATAAAAGAAAAAGTAGAATATAAACAATTTTATTAAAAAGAGTAATTTCTACATTATTTGTACCAGCAAGTACAATATTGTTATAATAAGACTTCAAAAATTTAACTTTCAAAACTTTAGATAAAAATAGAGACAGATTTTTATACATTATAAAACTGCATAACATTAAAGATAAAAAAATCTTGAGATTATCCTCTTTAAGCCATTAGGAACCCAACGAAGTATCTATTTATCAACCAAAATAAATGTATAACCTTACTTAACCAACCGCACAGCCTTACGGTCACACTTAGTAATGCTCCTGAAGCGCCACTAGACGCCCGCGCATGAGACGCGATAGTATAAATTCCATAGTATTTGATACTCACAACGCTCGATGTCTCATTCATGCTTGATGGCCGACGTCATTGTGCCGAGGGCTTAAACAGCGTGGTTCATCACCTACAGCGTTAGTAGTAGAGAAGAGGAACTCGTGGTTAAGTAATAGCTGCGCGGATCAATAGATCTTGGAGATTAAGTTGCACTTGCCGCGGTCAGTCCATGAATGAGTGACCATTTTCTTAACATACTGAGATTGAGAGAATAGAGAGGTGCATCTGTATCCTCAGACACTTGGTGCACTTTACTCTGTTAAGATCATTATGTTTTTAAAATTCATGCAGCTAAAATGATAATAAGCTTATTATTACTTTATATTTTTCAGGGACAGATGCAAGAATATAAACATGAAGCATGATGAAACCTCATAAACATATTGGCCTTTAAACAGAACAATCTTATTTAACTGATTCCTACAAGTTTCCTTACTTAAATTATTAAGTTTACATTCATATTTAAGTCGAATGTTAAAATAAACTTATATAATGTATTTAATTATTAAATGTTTGGATTATCAAAAGTAATACTTATATGAAAAATAAAGCAGTCATTATGAACTCCGTGTCCCCGTTTTTTATTTCCCCATCAAAATATTTTATAAAATATATAAAATATAAATAAGTATATACTTAGTTACTTAACTAAGTATATACCTATTTATATTAAGAATATGTTAAAAAAGAAATTCCGGGGAAACTGTCCAAGGGAGTAAATATTTCGAAAATACAACTTTCCGATCTGATTCTTGGAGAGTTTTTTTAAGTTTATCGGTAGAGTCACCTGGGATTTTATACATTTGAATTAAAATCCAACAAAAGACAGGTAGGTTCAGCTTATTCCTAGGAACATGTTATATGAATATTTTTTAATTATTTTGAGAACTATCATGGTAAAAATTCAGTAAATTTTTGAAGTTATTCAATTTCGTGCACTAAACAAATTTTTTTGAATCTTTTTACCGCTTCCTTAACAATCATTTCTCGATAGACCTTGTAAGTAAAATGTACATCACTAGCTAACACACACAATGACAAATCAAAATTAGTCACGCGTTTTCGGGCTTCGTCTATACGCATACGCAGTATATTCTTGGTTCAAAAGGCCCTAAAAATATTTTAGTTTCAATAGAAATAAAACTTTTTATGGTGGGAATTAAGTTTAAAAATGCAAAGCAATAAAAAAATCCTGCTCCGCGACCGTGCTTTAGTGGCAATTAGGGAAAATCAATTTAATTAGAGAGAACTCTTATATCCAGCTTTGGACTGTTAATGGGGGTAGGTATTTGTTAATGCTGTTTAGTGGTGGCGTAAGAAACCCTCTACCCCATGTCATCCCATGGGTGCCGTAAGAGAGGCGACAAAGGGAAATGAAGCAGAAGATCAGCAGCAGCATCTTCCTGATAATTCAAAATAACAAAAACCGCGGTCTGCAGTCATACTTTACATTTTAATTCGCATTTTTTGCCCCACGTGATTTCTTTATTGGTACAGACAGATTATTAAACCTTAGACTAATTATAAGCTACTTTTGGTAATAAGAAGGTTTGAGTTTAATTTTACATGAAAATCGAAAATATTAACGTAGATAGGTAGAGCTACGCTGCAGCTATATTATGGATGTGGCACGAATGGGTCGGTTCGATCGGGGAATGACCACGCTCTCACAGAATACCAGCGTTAAATAGCAGCTTAATGCTACTCTGTTTCCTATTCTGATGGCCAAATACTCAAGCGCTACTCAATTTTAAGATGTCGTTAAGTCTGGTGGTGTCACAGTCACTTTGACTTAAAGTGATAGAGACAGCACGAGACTTAACGGCGTCTTAAAATTGAGTAGCGTTTGAGTATTTGGCCATGAGTGTAGAGAAAGGTAGATACTTTTTACTGGAAACGAGGCATTCCATCTTAGTCCTCAGGTGGCAACATATCTTCATATGGATTCTTAATTGAGGATAGATGTAGATGTCTATCGGCCACAGCATCCATTTAACATCAGGTGGACTGTGTGTCTGTTTGTCACCTTAATTCTATAAAAAAACACGCCATATACATAAATATTTAAAATTGGTTTACAAAAAAATTCCCTTTGGAATCTATTCCATGCACAAGCATGACCGCTAATGATCCGGAAGCACATATTTTTTGCTTTTAGCGTTCCAATTTAACAAACATTGTTGTATGTGTTAATTCAATCCAATTACGATATTTATATCGAACACTTCTCAATTCGTAGCGTTTTTGTCCTACGTTTACCAAACATAACAGTGGCTTGTATACTTCTATTGTATATAATATTTAAGGTAAATAATGTATATTTTCAGACGCTGAACAGATCACCGGCAGAGGGCAAAGGCGCCAAGCCTCCAGTAACATCGGGTAGCCTCGACACATCGGGCAGATTTTCAATGTGTGATTTGACTTCCGCTTTAACTGCATAGATTTTCTGTAGTTTAATATTGTATTCCTGCAAATAAAGCAAAATATATATATACACAACACATCGTGTAAATAGCACTTCATTCAATCATTCATTCACACAGTAAAGTTGGGTGATGTAATTATTTTGAATTCAATGTTGGGCAAGAATCTAACATTTTATTTAAAACTGAAGCAGTTATATTTTAACTTTTAACTGTAATTTACAGAAGAGTTATTCATGGTTACATCACAGGAAAAAAACTAAAGAAAAGTTAATATTTGTAGTCACAGGACTTGAAAGATCATCACAAGGTGTCAGTTTTTGAGATTTATTTTTGAATCCTTATAATCTGAAAAGTACTTGACCAAGATTTTTTTAAATATTTTTCTAATAACTGTCACGACTTGTTTTCTACTTGACGTTGATTTCTGGGACACGTGATATATATACAGGGTTATTTTGCAATAACCGGCCAAATTTGCAGAGAAGGTTCAGAATAAATATTGTATGCAAATGATGAAGAAAAATTAATTAAAAAAATCTCAAATATTCTGTACTTTTTATCTTTTAAATTCCTATTGCGTGGTAATGCATTATTTTAACTGATTTTACTGCACACGCACACATTCGTAAGGGTCGATCGGTAGCCAAAAACGTTGTAGCAAATAAATCACATTCAATTTGGGATAATTTCAAATAAAAGTAGAAGCCTTATTTACTCGTATTTTCAAAAACTGCAATAACGGTATATCATTAGTTATATATTTGAACTTAAGTTTAAAATTTGGCTACTTTGAAAAATAACCCGGTATATACATACACTATATTATGAATGTGTCAATATATGTAAATATACGGATATTTATGTATTCACTTACAATATTACATCATAATATATTTTGTTACATAATATAATGTGTTTTTATTTTAGTTCTTTTTTTTTTCAATTGCTACACCTACGTCAAATTCTCACCACTCCATGGCTTGAGACTTCCTTATAGGCATTAAGTCCACCCTTTGTATCCTTTTTTTGTTATGGAATGTAATAAAAATTTTAAAATGAAAAAAATAAGACAAAATAATCACTGTATTTAAAACGACATGTTGCATTTACACACCAATGAACAATAAAAAAAAAAACATATGTGTAATTCACACGCGGTAAAAATGAAACATTCAGAAAATTGTAACAATAATTGCTTTGTAATATCGTGAAATTTACTTCATTCATTAGGTAAAGTTAAGTCATTTATCGAACAAAAATTGATTGACTCTCAAGTTGGTACGTTAAATACAACTAATTTAATATAAATTGGTAAGTTATGAAATCGTGGAGTGAGTTGAATGGATTGGTTAAGATAATTTTATTTAATATGGTTAATTTTATTTATTTATTGAATAAAACTACTTTTACGGATTATATCGCGTTTAACTTTTTTATTAATTCCCGACGTTTCGGCTGCTTTACAGCACCCATGGTCACAGGGGACTGAGGTGATTGACGTCCCGATGTCAGAGTTAATCCGGAGTACCTTCAGCTTTTTAATTATTAATTTTGGTCCGATCTACGCAGAATGAACTAACTGTGTCTTGAAGTCTTGCAGTGGTATGCTTGGGTTTAGTTATAATTTTATTAATTACAGGATCCCAAGCACGTGGTAGTACCCAGCCTCCCTCTCTATTGAAATTAGGATGTTCTTTAATTTCATTAGCCTCACGTATCATATTGGCAGGAATCGATGTTCTTTCGCGAGAATCTGTGGTTTATCAAATCTAATGTAATGGCGGGGGCCGTCTAGGATATGATCACAAACTGCAGACTTCCCGGAAGGTTGGTGCTTCACGTCAGCTATGTGTTCTTTTACGCGGGTTTTAATAGATCATTTTGTTTGCCCTATATATGAGAGACCACATTCACAATCAAGCTTGTACACTCCTGCATCTTGTAGAGGAATATTGCACTTGACGGATGTTAAGAACTGACTAATCTACTCGGCGGCTTGAAGAATGTTCTAATAGAAGCTAGCTTCAAGATGTAGCCAATCTTGTCTGTGACACCTCTGACATATGGTAGTACAGCAGGCACACGCTCTACTGTGGCCGGCTTCACTCGGTCACTGTGACGTAGGCGCGGGAAAAGTTTTACAAGCAAGTAGATGGTGTTGCAATGGGCTCACCGGTATCTCCCATTGTCGCCGATATTTTCATGGAGGACTTTGAGGAGAAAGCCCTGCTTACTGCACCAGTAACTCCAAGGTTCTACAAGCGGTACGTAGACGATACTTTCACAATTTTACCATCAGACAAAGTAACTGCATTTTTAGAACATCTTAATTCCATAAACTCTAAAATTCAATTTTTCACATAATACCAGCGTAAAATAGCAGCTTAAAACTGCTGTGTTTCGTATGGTGAGTGTAGAGAACCGGAGACCCTTTTTACTGGAAAAGAGGCATTCCATCTTAGTCCTCACGGGTGACAACGCATCTGCATTTTGATTCTTTATTGAAGATAGATGTAGATGTCTATGGGTCACAGCAACCACTTACCATCAGGTGGACTGTGTGCTCGTTTGTCACCCTATCCTATAAAAAAAAATACTATGGAGTTAGAGGCAAATAATTCTTTAGCTTTCCTAGATGTGTTAGTCATTCGAAATCCTAACAACACCATAGGTCACACTGTGTATAGAAAAAAGACCCATACAAACCGATATTTAAATGGTGAATCCCACCATCATCCTTCACAGTTAGCTACCGTGGGCAAATCTTTGTTACAGAGAGCACGAGGGATCTGTGACAGCAAACACCTGGCCGCCGATCTTCAGCACGTCAAGCAGGTTCTGCACGACAACAAGCTTCGGGTCCCGCGCCTACGTCACAGTGACCGAGTGAAGCCGGCTACAGTCGAGCGTGTGCCTACTGTACTACCATATGTCAGAGGTGTCACAGACAAGATTGGCTACATCTTGAAGCGAGCTTCTATTAGAACATTCTTCAAGCCGCCGAGTAGATTAGTCAGTTCTTAACATCCGTCAAGTGCAATATTCCTCTACAAGATGCAGGAGTGTACAAGCTTGATTGTGAATGTGGTCTCTCATATACAGGGCAAACAAAATGATCTATTAAAACCCGCGTAAAAGAACACATAGCTGACGTGAAGCACCAACCTTCCGGGAAGTCTGCAGTTTGTGATCATATCCTAGACGGCCCCCGCCATTACATTAGATTTGATAAACCACAGATTCTCGCGAAAGAACATCGATTCCTGCCAAGGATGATACGTGAGGCTAATGAAATTAAAGAACATCCTAATTTCAATAGAGAGGGAGGCTGGGTACTACCACCTGCTTGGGATCCTGTAATTAATAAAATTAAAACTAAACCCAAGCATACCACTGCAAGACTTCAAGACACAGTTAGTTCATTCTGCGTAGATCGGACCAAAATTAATAATTAAAAAGCTGAAGGTACTCCGGATTAACTCTGACATCGGGACGTCAATCACCTCAGTCCCCCGTGACCATGGGTGCTGTAAAGCAGCCGAAACGTCGGGAATTAATAAAAAAGTTAATTAAACGCGATATAATCCGTAAAAGTAGTTTTATTCAATGAGTGGTGTTCGCGTAAATATAAGAAATCATTATTTATTTATTTAATAAATTTGTTAATTTTTTTAACTGTTTATTTTAACAGTTAAGAGTTATATTAATCATCCATAAAGCACCGCAACAATGAGGAGTCTGAGATAATAGGAAACTATATCTTGTATACTATCTCATTCTTTCGCAGGCTAAATCCTATAGATGTATATATTTGTCTCTTATTAGTGTTGCTTTCTCGTTTCATCGAGTTTCAAATCACAACGATTCTAAAGATTTCATTAAAAATATTAAATAAAATCGAATCATTATCGATAAGAACGATAATCTACGTAAGATTATTTAATCTGTGGTAATTGTAACCGCGCAATACGCGATCTCCCACGCCCACCCTCCCACTCCTTGCCACCATTTTGTTTCTAAAAACTATATCTGCGCAGCACCTTGCGACTAACTTCAGCCCGGCCAAGATAGAATGCGCTGACTTTATCTTCGTTTGAAGTTGGTTGAAGGTGTCATTTGCTATGTGGTGGCGACGTTATAGAACCCATCATCCCACGATTATGAGAAATGCTAAAAAGACTTCATGGTTTCCGCTAGATGGCGGTATGCGTCCCGTTTTTATCAGACGTAAAATACCAAGATCAGCGAAATTTTGATCACCAGTCTTAGTATATAGTATATCATCAGCCTTGTCCAGCAGTGGAGTTACGTGATGACGAAGAAGAATATTTAATAGAAGTTGGACTGTTAGCTTGTTTGTCGCGGTAACATTATATAAAAACTAGCGACCTACCATGGTCCGAGAGCTCATGACGTATTTTTCATGAAGTGTTTGATGCATCATGAAATTTTGTTGAAAAGTATCAGTCCACTCAATAAGCCTACGCCGTAGATACATGACTGTTTGCCTGGCCTACCTGGGTACACCTGGTACTGCGCACACAGGTAAGTCACAAAAAAATTCGCCCAAAAAAATGTGTTATATTCAAATAATAATAATGACTATCCATCAGCTAAGTTGATAAAGAATTAAGAAAAAAAATGGCAGACACTTCTGGAGGGGTAACATAGGGGGGGACATAGGGGCAAACTACCCCAAAGTTGTATTTTCAAAAATTCCAAAAAAAGTGTTTGATTTAATCTGCCATTTTTACAGCGTGTTTATTATATATAATAAAAAATTCTCACAAAAGGGCAGACAGTTTCTCCGGGGGTTAATAATTTAAAAATATTTAAATTAATCTGATCTACTCACTGGTTACACGCTTTACCGCCAAGTAATTTCGGCACATTACTTGATGGGGAAAGCTTGCGCATCGCCGTAGAAATCCAACTAGAAGCAGCGATTTGTCAACCCCATCTGTGCCCCTGAGGCAGCAGCGTCAACGAGTTTGGGCCCCACGGACTTTCATGTAAGAAAAGTGCTGGTAGGTTTTCACGGTACGGTTCTTTGAACGATGTCATCCGAAGGGCTCTTGTCTCTATAAATGTTCCCTCGATTTTAAAGCCTTGTGGAATATTTAAAGACGATGGCAGGAGAGCCGACGGTATGACATTGGTCCCTTGGGAGAGAGGTAAAGCCCTAGTGTGGGGTGCTACTTGCGTAGACAGTTTGGCGGCAAAGAGTAGCTCGTTTAGAGCCAGGGCGGCATCAGAGGCAGCTGAACTGAGTAATTGGTGCAAATACGAGTCTCTGAGAGATGACTACCTACATATTTGTGCCATTTGCTGTGGACAGTATCGGTCCGTGGGGTCCACGTGCGGTGAAGTTCCTAAAGGAACTCTATCCACGACTGGTCGTTGCTGCTGGTGATAAGAGGGTTCTTTCTTGGTCAAAGGCTAAGTATAGTCATTCAGCGAGGAAACGCAGCCAGCGTTCTTGGCACGATACCACGGGGAGTAGGACTGTATGATAATTAAGTTATAATATAATAATAGTAATAAAGCTTTATTCTCTACACATTTACAGAGTTAACAAAAAAATAAATACATAAAACTATTACAAAGTATGTGTTGGTTTATGTAGTCCCTCTTGGGTAAAAGCCTCCTCCAACTTGAACCATTCTTCGCGGTTTTTGGCAATTTGCATCCATTCTTCTCCTGCTGTGTTAATGATATCATCCACCCATCTTTTCCTTTGCCGAACTACACTCCTCTTGCCAGATGGGCCCTTTCATTTTGTTGTTTGGTAGGTCCATCTTTTGTCCTGATATCTAGCTATGTGTCCTGCCCATTTCCATTTTTGTATTTGGCTATGCTGAAGTGCATCCGTTAATTTAGTTTTCTTGTGGATATCTATATTTACTGTTTTTTGTATTCTCCTTAGTTTAAGGATGCTTCTCTCCACAGCATGTTGGCAAGACAAAATTTTGTTTTTCACTCTTTCAGTATACACCCATGTTTGGCTTGCATATGTTAGACTTGGGAGGATACACGAGTCCATTATGACCCTTTTCATTCTTAGGCTGCAATTTCCTTTAAGAATTTCTTTTTGAGCCCAGTATTTTTTCCACGCTATGTTTATTCTTCTGTCTATTTCTTTTTCATTGCTGTTTGATTCGAAAGATATCAGTTTGCCTAAATATACATAATCATCAACATATTCAATGGACTTTCCTTCTATTTTGATTGGTTTTTTGGAGCTGTTTGTAATAATTTTTGTTTTTAATGCATTCATTTCAAGTCCTACTTGTTGGCTTTGGGTGTTCAGGCTCTGAAGCATGGTTTCTAATTCAGTCGCAGATTCACTGAAGAGAGCTATGTCATCAGCAAATCGTAGATGTGTTAATCTTTTATTTAGTATCCATATACCTTTGTTTTTCCTTTCTAGGTTTTGAAATATGTCTTCAAGGACGGCTACATATAGTGTGGGTGAAAGAGGGTCACCTTGCCTCACTGCTTTCCCAATTTCGAACTCTTCTTCGTGTCTTTCTAGTTTTATTTGGCTTGTACTCTTAGCATATATGTTCTTTAGCACACTTATGTATTTTTCATTATTTTGTTTTTTCTCAAAGGCTTCCATATAGATGAGTGTGATATGCTATCAAACGCCTTAGCATAATCTACAAATGCTATGTATAACGGCATGTTGTATTCTTTATATTTTTCTATTATTTGTTCCATAGCGTGTATGTGATCCATTGTTGAGTAGCGTGGTCGGAAGCCTGCTTGCTCTATTGGTTGGTTTCTGTCTATATCTGGGGCTATTCTGCTTAGGATTATCGAAGAGAACAGTTTATAGATTGAAGATAGTAGACTAATTGGTCTATAATTGTTAATGTCAAGTGGATTTCCTTTTTTATAGAGCAGTATTATGTTTGAGCTGCACCATTGTTTTGGTATTTGTTCTTGTTGTATGATTAAGTTGAATAGTTTTGTCAGGTAGTTTACTAGAATAGGTGACCCAAGTTTTAGAGCTTCATTTGTGATTTTATCTGGTCCTGAGCTTTTTTCAGACTTTAGTCTTTTTATGTCTTTCTATCTCCCCTTCAGTTATAGGAGTTAAAGTTACTTCTTCTATTTGTGATTCCCTTGTATGTTTAATTTCCAATTGTTCATCCTTTCGGGTTTCATCTTGGTATGTTCTTCTGTAAAGCTCTGAGTAGAAAGCTGTTGCGCGCATTACTATGTCTTCTCTGTTTGTTGTTTCCTCTTTTCCATCTTGTAGACCTTGTATCCAGTTTTTATGCGTTGACAGCTCTTAAAAGGCTCTCTTTGAACTTTTATATGTTGCTATATTTCTCTCTATGATTATTCTTCTATGTCTTTCGTAATCTTGTCTGATTGCTCTGTTTGTCTTCTTGTATAGTTCTTTTAATTCGTGTCTTATTTCTTTAGATTTTTCTCTTTTAGATAGGAGTTCTGTACTCTTAGAAATCAATTCTTGTGTTTGTTCGGTAATAATTTTAGGCTTTTCGGTATTGGTTTTTAATGCTTTATCCTGTTGTAGACTATTTGTGATGGTTTTTCCCAGCTCGTTGCTCAGAGTTTGTACATTTTCTGTGTTCTTCATTGTTTCTTCTAGTAATGATGTATTTTCTTTTAGCTTTTCTAGATAAGTTTCTTTTTCTTTTGAAGTCTTTAGTATGTTATTAGGGGCTTTAAATGACTTCCTGTTCATTTTTGGGGTCCGGAGATTCAGTGAACATCTGACCATTATATGATCCGATGGGAAGTTTACATTGTTTAAAACCTCTAAATTTGTGATTACTTTGGGGTTGTAACTTAGTATGATATCGATTTCGTTTTTTGTGTTGTTGTCTGGAGACATCCAGGTCCATTTGCGAGTTTCTCTTCTTGAAATATGTGTTCATCACTGATAGTTTGTTTTCATATGCGTATTGAATTAATCGTTCCCCTCGTGGACTTTGTTGACCGTATCTGTACCGTCCCATTATCATATGTTCTTCATGTTTCGGGTACCCGATTTTTGCATTTAAGTCTCCGATGACTAGTAGGATCTTACCTACTTGTTCTTGCGCTTTTTATAAATTCATGTAGAAACTTTCAATTTCTTCCTCACTGGAGCTCTCAGTGAGGGCGTAAACTTGGATAATAGACAGTGATACGATGTTGAAGCTCATTTTTAACAAAGCGACTCTTTCTGATATGCCTACAAAGCGCACGATATTTTGTTTCAATGTTTTCTTTATTGAGAAACTTACGCCATAGAGTCCCAATGTCTCGCCAATATAACAGAACATATAATTTTTATGTTCTTCTATACTGTACCCTAATCGTTTAATTTCGGCGAGCCCTATGATGTCCCAGTTAATTTTGTCTATTGCATTATCTAATTCTAATAGTCTTGTCATTGATGATAGTGATCTTACGTTATAGGTGCATATTTTGAAGTTGTGTAATTCTTCCGATTCACAGTTTAGATTTTCAGATTTTCTGCTCTTATAATTATTGGTTTTATTCAATGGATGGTTGTGGTCTTCTTCCCCCACGGTGACCAGCCGACTTGGGGTGCTGATTGTTTTTATTTTATTTTGTCGTGTTCTTTGATTTGTCTTATCCGGATTACAGTTAAGGGAGGCAGTTTTTAGTTTTTTGAACTTTTTGGCTCAGACCCCGATGATGCTCTACCTCGTAGCGCATAATTAAGTATGCTTGGTTTTACTATTCCTTGTGTATTATTTGTAGTTGGCTCATCAATATGTTTGTCAGTAATCTGTTTCTTCTTGGTGTTTTGTGCCATTGTTTCTGGTGATTCTACCTTTTCTCTTTTCCTTTTCTCTCGGTTAGAATCTTTTAGGGTTTTTACTACTAACTTATCGTATTTCAGAAATGCTAAATTTTCCTTCTTTCTTTTCCAGCATTGGTTGGAGTTTTTTTTGCGAGTTTCTAGAACCTATTTAGGAAAGTCTTCTTTAAGATAGATGCCTTTGGGCAGGTTAGATTTATTTTTTTGAATAAGATGTTTTTTCCATGTTGTTGTTAATGAGACTACTACTGGTCGATTTTTATGTCAACGTTGCCCAATTCTATAGATTTTGGCCATCTCTTGACTGTCCAGGTGTGCGCCCGTCTCCACTATTATTTCTTTCAAATAACTAATTCACATTCTGTTTTCTGTTTCTCTTCTATGCCGAAAAATACTAGATTGTTCTTTCCCTTTTCCCTTTCCATGGATTCTATTTTCTGTTCAAGGTTTGTTATTTTCGTTTTTAAGGTTTTGTTTTCATTTTTTCGTCGAGTGCTTGCATGACATTATTGGTGACATTGGCGGTTATTGTCAAAGTTTGTTGGTTCAGCTTCTCGTCCACTTTAGTTAGCAAAAATTCCATACTTTCATCTATATTTATTTTGGTAGACTTTACAATTTTTCTACTGACAACACTAGAACTATCAAAATACAAGTTCCTTCGTTCATTCAATATTGTTAGGTTGGCACCATAGATTAATGTATTTATGTTGGCACTACATTTGTGACAGTACCAGATGGACGCACTTTTTTGTAGGATATCTTTATAATAAATGTTCTTGATTTCACTATATACACTATTTTCCACTGAGATTTCTTCGTTATTTGTAGTTATAGTGGGTTTCTTCAGATATTTTCGCAGTTTTATGGTTAATTAACTAGTTTTAATAGCAATTGTGAATTATTTCGACGGAGCTGATTCGTATACGTGTTTACGTCCACAATACCGGAACCGGTACTCCTAAATTATAGTATATATTTAAGATTAAATAAAAAAATAAATCTTGCGTGGACAGGAGACAAATGTGCTACGGGTCGTAATGAGTTCGACAGAGTTAGAGATATGCATAGGCATGATATTACACATAATTATATAATATATTATGTTCATTATATTATTTTATAAACTTACTTAAAATATTTAAATGCATAACAATAATTACAGCTAATGGTAATAAGGAAGTAATTGTCCACGCAAGATTTATTTAAATATTTTTAAATTATTAACCGCCGGAGAAACTGTCTGCCCTTTTGCGAGCATTTTTTACTATATATAATAAACACGCTGTAAAAATGGTGACGGATAGTCATTATTATTATTTGAATCAAACACATTTTTTTGGGCGAATTTTTTTGCGACTTACCTGTATGCGCAGTACCAGGTGTACCCAGGTAGGCCAGGCAAACAGTCATGTATCTGCTTATTGAGTGGACTGATACTTTTCAACAAAATTTCATGATGCATCAAACACTTCATGAAAAATGCGTTATGAGCTCTCGGACCACCAGGGTTTCGTCTTCGGATTTCGGAGATTAGATTATATTATTAAATGGTTGTTTTTGTCTTGCATAACATAGCACAATCATAGCATGCAAACAACTCCCCGAGCTAAATAGAAACCAGTTTTTCAATATTACAGACATACACTTCAATATTATTCATATGTGTGATATTTAAAAAAAAACATCCAAAACAGAAAAAACAAAAACAGTAACATACCTCAAGTCTAGCCTCTGCTTGCTTAGCGAGATCTCGCTGTGCTTGAGCAAAGTCTCTTAACATGCCTGCAACCTTTCTTCTCTTTTCTAACTCCTCTGACAGTCTTAGGTTGTATTCAGCTAAGAGTTCCACAGCTGAGTTCACTATGGCACTGAGGTTTAACGCGGATTCCTTATCTATAACATTATAAAGTCTCTTTTATTTAAATAATCATGGATTTAATGTCGCCGTATTGTGAAAGCTATTACTAAGTCTAATGTATTAAACCAGTGTAATATTATTGTATATATTTTGTTAGAAGTCACTGGACAGTATTTATTATAACTTCGTTTTATAACTATCCGCTTATTGTTACTGGCCATATCACTGTTACAAGCGAAGAAAAATAAATATTGTGTCACTATCTAATAAAAAATAATAATTATTGCAAATATCTCATGTATTTCTAAAGTCTTCTTTAAATAAAATATAAAATTGTCTATTTGATCTGAGAATCCACTAACCTATATAGTTCCGTGGGTGTCGTAAGAGGCGACAGAGGGAAATGAAACAGAATTATCTAGCTGATAACAACACAGAATAATAAAACATTGCGGTTGCGAACCAGACTGCCAAGCGAGGCAACAAAGGCGTATATCCTACCTATGAGGGAAGCCTGTTTAATATTAGACTTTTCGTAAGCTGCAATTAATAAATCAATCAAGTGTAGAATGATTTCGTATAGGACTCTATGTTTTTGTTTATAAAATTGTAATGACAAACGAACTTACAGCCCACCTTATGGTGCAAGTGGCTACTACAGCCCATGGACACCTGCAATCAACTTCATAGAAGGCTACAGATTCGTTATCGCCTATGAGCACCAAGATCGAATGCCACACAACCTGTAATTATACGGGCCCTCTGTACCCTCCATACCGAAACACAGCAGTGCATACACTGATGCTTGGCGGCAGAAATAGGTGAGAGGTTTGTACCTACCCAGACAGACTCCGCAGGCAACAGTAGGTTAATATGTCAGAACGTGGAATTTATTTAAAAAAAAAAAAACATTTAAGTCGTTTGTATTAGTCATTACAAACACAAACAACAGTGTTAATATTTACAGAATGTATCATTTTAAAGTTCTAGGCGTAATATTTTGCAGTTCTACGATGGAGTTAGCCAAGTTGACTTTGTATATATCTTAATGCTTATAGAAAACTAAAAATTAATGAAATATCATATTGTTAAAAGTCACATGAATATCATGTGACAATGATGATTTTTATTTTTACATTTTTAGTTTTTTCACTTGCATTGAGCCGCTGATTGTATGTCTACTATATACAGGGTTATTTTGCAATAACAGGCCAAATTTGCAAAGAAGTTTCAGAATAAGAAATATAGGCAAATGGTGAAGAAAAATTAATGAAAAAAAATCTCAAACATTCTCATTCTCTTCGAAAGTCCCTCTTAACTTTTAAATTCAAAATGCGTGGTAATGCATTATTTTAACTAATTTTACTGCGCACGCACACATTCGTAAGGGTCGATTGGTAGGCAAAAACGTTGTTGCCCATAAATCACATTCAATTTGGGATAATTTCAAATAAAAGTAGAAGTCTTATTTACTGGTATTTTCAAAAACTGCAATAACGGTATATCATTATTTATGTATTTCAACTAAGTTTAAATTTGGCTACTCATTGAAAATTAACCCTGTATATAGTAAATCATAAAAGTAACTTATTTTACTTTTAAAAAGAACAATAAGTCCCTTAGATTGGCCCGCACGCATTTTGATTGACATAAGTAACAAAACAAAATACAGGGATTAAACTAAAAACTTTGACCGTTGAAAGTATTAATATGAATGTTTGTTTATTCCATAATATACTGGGCAGATGGATAAGTGAGCGCAGTCTATATCAAAACTATGACAATGCTGTTGAATTGTATTGGGAAATTAAAATGGAGTTGATGTAAAGCTGTGAAGGAAGTATTGACAAACCCTGTAGTTTTTAAGAAAATAAATTCTTTCTACGAATTATCCTGTAGCGTGAAGGGACAAGGAAACAGGTTTTAAGTGCGTGAAAGTTATAAGCTATTCAGGGTTGCAACTACTCCAGACGCTGCGGAAGTACAGCCCTACCGTCCTTGCAGGCTTGTTGTATTATTACACAAATGACAGACGAGGATATTTATAATAAGAATATTTACAAGTATAAGGCCGGTAAATTTGTGTTTAGAGTTCCAGGATGGATTTTCTGCCATTGCTGATGTCGCTATAGCTTCATCTGTCAATCTGCAGGGTACACCTCATATTTGTATGTCATTAAGATTTGGTTTACATAAAAATTAAGTATATTAGCTTAATACCTGATGTATACACCCATCAGTTAACACATGGTAGTGTCAAAAGTTACAAAATAAAAGACAGTGTTCATTGGATTACTTAATAGTAAACAATTATGTGTGTACGAAATTCTAATACATGATTTTTTTGTGTACCTACGTTTTTGTTAATTTCCTACAATAATGTTTGACCGTTTACGACGAAATAATAAATATCCGTTGCTAATTAATTAATAAATTACATTTGCTTTTTTATAAAATTTTAATTTAATTATTTAGGTATTTAATGTTTTAGCTCTTCTTCAACTAAATGGGGTGTGTATTGTGGATTTCTGTAAAGCCGGCAATACATGTTCGCCAAGCCTCAGTCAAAATTGATACAAGGCGAGTGCTACAGTCTACATGTTGGTCATGTTTGAATGAACATACTGACATGGTCGAATAACATGTGGGCACGAATTGTCGAGAGCAGGCGAGCGCCTTTGATTAATGCAAAAAAACCGACAAGCAAGTAAAACGAGTCGTGGCGGGCGATCCCAAGTGATGGCAAGGCTCGCCAGACGAACCGTATACACGTTGGCACTCGCATACACTCTGCCAGCTAGGCGAGCGACGACGAGCAATGACGAGGCTCTAGACAAATGTTCTGTCCATATGCTGGTACTCGCCTTCGCTTTGCGAGCTATGGCCAATGTGTATTGCCGGCTTAGTATTGTGTAAACTACACGATTTAAAGATGCATTTCATTCTTAAGTAATAGAAAAAATAATTGGAGTAAAAAACTAACTGATTTAAATAATTATGATTAGATCTGGTTGAGATTTAAATGAAACCTCCGTGAAAGTATACTTAACAAAAAAACATCTCAATTGGTTAACTAACTTTGAACAAATTGCGTTAAATAGTGAAATTGATAAATTCTGTCTACTTTGAAGTTTTAAATCGTTGAATGTTTTAAATAAATGAAACAAAACTTTACAGGTCAACATTTATTTGTACAAGTATCGAAATAATGATTTTAAATGAACTATACGGTGCAGTACAAAAGCTGCATGATGCGGTTTGTAATGAAAATTGCCATTACCTTCTAACTTAGATAATAATTGCACTTCCGACACTTCTGGGGGGAGTGAAGCTATTCTTTCCCTTACTGCTTCGTCACTTGATGCACTTGATTCCAATTCCAATAAAGCCTGAAAAAAGCCATAATATATTAAAAGCTTTTTTTGATTTCATACTGGTATAATTTTTAACAGTTAATTGAAAATATGCATTTTGATTGCATCAGCATCTATATCCTAAGTAAGAAAACATTTATCTTTATAACAAATTGTATATTTCATAAACATTGGTAGAGCCGTTAACGAGAAACATATATATATATACATAAATATATATATATATATAATCGTTCCTGAGCATTAACATAGAAAGCTTCATTGCAAATAAAAAGTGTCTGCAATTGACTCATGATATGAAACAGCAGAATTATGCTTCTATTTTTCACTAGTTTTCAGTGAGAGCAATCCTTCCTTCACTGATTGCACCGACCCATTCCCACCGGCTCTGGACCAAATTTCGGTCACGGCGCCCAGTCTTAACAGAAAGGAGCCATCTGTGCAGGACAGGATCATAGTGTACAAGTGTGTGAGTAGGCCTAGGTGCACTCTCTGTTCCCTCACTCTCATAGTCTGATGGGATGGTAATTTGACACAACCAGAGAGAGATCAGGCGCAGGACCAACGGCTTTACGTGCTTTCCGAGGCATAGTGCTGAAACACCGCCACCTTCCTGACTCCGGGCTGCTACTGAAAATTGTTTTGACAGAAAACCTGACAGATTTTTTTTTACCCTGACTCGGTATTCGAACCTGGGACCACATGATTAGCAGTCGCGTTTACGACCACTAGACCAGAGGAGTCTTAATATAGTTGTATTGTAGTTCAACATGTACATGTGTTTGCAAGTTTCATTCAACAACGTCAGGTTATATCATAACAACAATCAGGTTGAATCAGGTCACAAATGGGTGCGTTTTTCTTATTCATGCTATTGCAGTCTTTTATTATATCTGGCTTATTCATTTTCATATATATTTTTTACTAAGCAAATATAATAAATAGCTAAGCATTACAGCCTGAAAACACCCGAAATGTATGCAATATAGCTGCATCACATTAGCATTGCAACAATTGTGATGTATGAAAAGGTACCCAGAATGTCAAACCAAGTTTGTCTGACAATTTGTTTGCAATACTGATGTGATGCTGATGTATAGAATATGCATCTGGTTTGAAATTGCCTTTATGCAAGAACATTTTAAATTCCAATCAGATTTTTTCATAATTTAAACTTAACTTCAATGACATTTAGTATTCAAGCATTAAATCAAAAGAAAAAATTATATTATGTTAATTATTTACTTTTTCAATTCCATATGATTTATATTGATTACTAGCGATCCGCCCCGGCTCTGGATCACGATAACAGCGCCACCTACCGGGTCCAATTCTGAATCTAAACCATCCAGGGACTCACTCAAACACACACAATTTTTTTTATCAAAATAGGTCCAGCCATTTTCGAGTTTAAGCGAAACTAACAGACAGCAATTGATTTTTATATATATGTACCAGTGATCTGCCCAGGCTTTGCACGGGTAATTGCTGGATCTCGACAACAACGCCAACTTTCGCATCCAATTGTGAATGCGAAAGTTGATCTAAACCATCTCGGAACCCATATAAACACATACTAGAGATGATGGGAGCAAAACACTGTCTCAACTCATGTTAGGGAGTAAATAAATTTCATTCTCAAGCTGTCCAAAATGTAACTAAATAAATTACTAGAAAATAACAATAATTTTGAAATCAAACCTTAATTAATTCCTCTGGTTCAGGGGGATCGCCAGGTGGAGTTTTAGGGCTAAGTGTAATGTGTGTCTCTATATGGCCATCGACTTCCACTTTTGTTTCACTGCGGCGCCTTTCACGGTTTTCCTTATTTTCCAACTTTGGCTTCTTTTCAGTCTCTTTGATATCAGTGTCTAATGATTTACGTTTTTTCACTTTATTAGATATTGCATCATTTGGATCCACTGGAAATAGTTATTAATAATTAAAACTAGTCAAAAGAAAAAATATTCATGTCTTCTTCAGATAAATCATGCAATCCTAATATCCACAGAGGCACCAAATAAAGTTTAAAGTGTCCATCAGACACTTTTACATAATTTTAGTATTATTTGTAAGCCTATTTTTATGGAAAATCATTTTCTAGAAATTAAGAAATAATACTAAAAACAAAACTAGACCACTAGTATAATTTTATTATACATTACAATGTACTTTTTAAAAGACAAGACTAACTACGATAAGACTACCTAGATGTTAGGATTCTTTTTCTGCCTAGAAGCTCGTCTGAGTAGCTCTAACCCTCTTGCCTACTACTGGCGCCAAATTTCAGTGCTTGCACTGGTGTGTTACGGTAGAGAGAGTATAAAGAGCCAGTATAAATATATGCTGTAAGGAATTTCATCTTAGTCCTCCAAGTGAAAATTTATTATATTAAGAAATGCAGGGATTTGATGGTTGACAGTAGCTAGGGAATATCTTTAAGGAAGGTCTATGTTGACCAGAGTACGGTAAAACTATAGACATCGGGTACTCGCGTACGGGGGTGGGAAGGAGGTGGGGGGAGGGAGAGGGTTTAGGGGAAGCTCCCTCTACTATAGAGTAATAATTATTATTTTGGAAAATCATAACCTCACTTTTTACACAGGAATATTGGCACAAAGTTCCATCTTCAGCCACAAAAGCATTGTCTAGGTCCGAGTAATTAACTTTTTTATGGGTGACCCGTTTCGTTATATGCAATTTTTAGTTAGTGATATATATTTTTATCGTAACAATTATCGAAATCCAAAAACAGTGTAAAATGTTCAAGCTTAACCCTGACAAACCTTTTAAACTGAAAACATAATTAAAATTAAGTACTCGACGTCTACTTCATAATACCAAACCAAATTGACATACTCGTATTTCGTTATAAGCAATTTTTAGTGAAATTTATTTTTATCATAATTAATTCAAAATGCATTTCCGACATCCAAAACCAGTGTAAAAGGTTCAAGGCTAACCCTGACAAGCTTCCTAAACTTAAAACATAATTAAAGTCAAGTACTGCACGTCTACTTCATAATACTAGCATTTTTCATGAAGTGTTTGATGCATCATGAAACTTTGTTGAAAAGTATCAGTCCACTCAATAAGCAGTTATATGACTGTTTGCCTGGCCAACCTGAGTACACCTGGTACTGCGCATACAGGTAAGTCGCAAAAAATTTGCCCAATTTTTTTTGCATTTTGATTTTGATTCAAATAATAATAATAACAATCCGTCAGCTAAGTTGATAAAGAATTAAGAAAAAAAATGGCAGACACTTCTGAAGGGGTTGACATAGCAGCAGACTACCCCAAAGTTGTATTTTCAAAAATTCCAAAAAAAGGTGATTTAATTTGCCATTTTTACAGCGTGTTTATTATATAAAATAAAAAAATTCTCATTAAAGGGCAGACAGTTTCTCCGGGGGTTAATAATTTAAAAATCTATACAAATAAATAAAATTGATGTGTCTGTATGTAATGTCAAAATAACAGTTTTTTACTAAACGCATAGTAAATTATATACGGTATTTATAACAAAAACACAATTTTTTAAATTTTTGTGTGTCTGTTTGTTCCGGATAATCTCCGAAATTCCTGGACCGATTTTGACGGGACTTTCACTGGCAGATAGCTGATGTTATAAGGAGTAACTTAGGCTACTTTTATTTTAGAAAAATTAGTACGGTTCTGCTCAAAAAAAAAACCTAAATTACACGCGGGCGAAATCGCGGGGAACAGCTAGTATTTAAATAATTGTTGTAATGAGTGCGACAGAGAACGACGTTCGCCGATATGTGAAAAAAGTGTTTGATTTAATTAATAATAATGACTATCCGTCAGCTAAGTTGATAAAGAATTAAGAAAAAAACTGGCAGACACTTCTGGAGGGGTTGACATAGGGGCAAACTACCCCAAAGTTGTATTTTCAAACATTCAAAATTTTCAAAAACTAACAAAATATATGCATTTATCTATATATTTGCTATAGATATATTTTTTACTGTCAGAATTTTTTTCATTGTAACCAATGAGATAATTTAAAAAAAATTCTCACTTCCATCAACCCTACAATTACTTCCTTACTACCATTAGCTGTAATTATTGTTGTGCATTTGAGTGAACTTCATCTTTACCTACTTCTTGAAATTTTCATCTAATAAAATATATATTAAAGTATATATTAAAATATATAAATATTTTTAAGTAAGTATAAAAAATAATATTATAGTCATATTATGTGCAATATCATGCTTATGTATATATTACAATTCAGTTGTAACAACTGTACAAGATCACGTGATCCGCAATGGGAGCGTGAAGAATGACTAAGGACATATCGGCGACTGTTGCTCTCTGTCGCACTCATTAAAACCCGTATCACATTTGTCTTCTTTCCATGCAATATTTATTTAAATATTTTTAAATTATGAACCCCCAGAGAAACTGTCCCCCTTTTTGTGAGAATTTTTTATTATACATAATAAACATGCTGTAAAAATGGCAGATTAAATCAAACACTTTTTTAGGAATTTTTGAAAATACAGCTTTGGGGTAATCTGCCCCTATGTCAACCCCTTCAGAAGTATCTGCCATTTTTTTTCTTAATTCTTTATCAACTTAGCTGATGGATAGTCATTATTATTATTTGAATCAAACACTTTTTTTGGGCAATTTTTTGCGACTTACCTGTATGCGCAGTACCAGGTGTATCCAGGTAGGTCAGGCAATTCAATTAAATCAGTCCACTCAAAATTGCTTATTAAATGCACTGATACTTTTCAACAAAGTTTCATGATGCATCAAATACTTCATGAAAAATGCGTCATGAGCTCTCGGACCAATATTTGCGTTTCGTTATATGCAATTTTTAGTGAAATTTATTTTTATCGTAATTAATTCAAAACGCATTTCCGACATCCAAAAACAGTGTAAAAGGTTCAAGCTTAACCCTGACAAGCCTCCTAAACTGAAAACATAATTAAAATCAAGTACCGGACATCTATAGGCAACCCCAGAGTACTTGTGAAAAGCTGTAATGATGACTATGATGATGAATAATATTATTATTTCAGTAAAATATAATAAACAACTGTTGAGTTTTCATAATGCCGTGGCCACACACATCGCGATAGCGCGAATATTTGCGTTACCGCAATGTATGTGGCCGTCCCTTTGTGAATACTTCATCACTTCGTGCGAAGTCACTAGCCCATCTTCGCTGTCGGTAAATTTTCACACTTCAAAGGGTTTTATCGCGATGGACTTCGCTTGTGCGGCCATACTTCAGTCTGCCCACAGACATTGTGCGTAGCGGATGTGTTAAAGTAAATTTTGGTTTGCAACGTATTTCCGACTTGGATTGGTGTAATGAAAAAAATTTTGAATTTATTTTTATTAATTTTTTACATGGTAGAGCCATGTTGCAGCTATATTATTGGTATAGTTGTAGCATGAATGGGTCGGCTCGACCAGGGAAGGACCACACTCTCACAGAATAGCAGTGTGAAATAGCAGCTTAATGCTGCTGTGTTTCTTATGGTAAGTGTAGAGAACCGGAGACCCTTTTTACTGGAAACGAGGCATTCCATCTTAGTCCTCACAGGTGACAACGCATCTGCAACTTGATACGTAATCGAGAATAGATGTAGATGGGCCACAGCAACCACTTACCATCAAGTGGACTGTGCTCGTTTGTTACCCTGATCCTAAAAAAAATATTATCAGTAATTACGAGACCGAGCTGATATTTTATATATATAATTTTTCTTAGTTTTTAAAAACTGACACAATAATAAAAAATAATTATTCGCTGCCATATAATATGGAGCGACCATGGCATCCATTTTGTGTTTAGCTTGATAAACTTTACAATGCACAGTGTGGTCAGGCACCTTCGCTGTATCGTGATGTGTGTGGCCGAGGCATTATAGAAAATGTGAGAAATTAGAAATATTTATCTAACAAGGTGACAACCTATTTACAGTAAAAATCCAATGTGTTTGAAAAAAAATCTTGTAATTAAAAAGAGAATGATAAGCTGGAATTAAAAATAATTAAATTATATAATATTCAATACTTACTAGCTTCTTTGAACTCTTGTATCTTGGCAGCATCATACACTCCCCTCTCTTGCCAAATAGATAATATTCTATGGAGTGACTGTTTGGTTTTTACATTAATTCCTGTCTTAGCCATGTGTTGAAATGATTCTACAAGCACTTCTCCAAATTCCTTTCCATATTCTGGACCTTTCTTTTTACTATTCTGTATGACATCATTAGCGAGATACATAAAAGTGAGTTGTTTAGCATCTTTTGCTAGAACATAAAATTTTTATGTCAAAACTTAGTATAATCCGAAAATGAAAAATAAGATTATGCTTAAATATATTTTTACTAAAAAATATTTTTTTTACACACTAACAAAATCGATTTAAATTGATCAAAATATAATAAAGCACAGATAACATGCAGGTAAATGTTTTAAATAACAGAGCTGTAACTTTTTCTATAAATACAAGTAAAAAAACATTTAAAAATAAAATAACTTGCAATAATAATATTGACATAGCAATAATACAGATCGCGTATGGTGACGGTATATAGGTTTCATCATCCCATTTTGTTCCCTGGGTTACGTAAAAGCAGTATAACCATCTCGTTTGCGGACGTTAAATACCCAGACCGGTGACGGGCAGTAGCGTCAAATGTGCTACATGTCTGGCAAATCGTCAACCCGCTTGCAAAGCGTGACGATTAAGACAAAACCTCCCTACAACGCAAGAGACCCGTGTCCAGCAGTAGAATTTTACAGGTCGGTAAAGAAGAAAAATAATAATACAGGTTACCTTTTAGCAATTCTTTGAACCAAGTTTTAACTACGGCGGCATGGTGTTTGCGATGATGTATTAACCATAAGGATAAAGTTTGAATACTTTGTTGGCTAGAATTCAATTCTTGCAGTTTACGAACTAATGCGTTCTCTGTAAAACCTGCCATGTCACAGCTAAAATTAATTCAAACAATAAAATTTACAACATCCACCGCTAAATAATTGTATAATATTGTTGTTTTTATTATTCGCTCGAGAGAGCAGGCAAAGGAACTAAGCCATACAGCCTAATTGTATAATAAATTTGACAGTTACCACAGACACAGAGTATGTTAAAAACAGAATATCACAGATTACTAAGAGGATACTACGCAGAATATAACCACAGAACAGTAGTATGTACTCTAGCGGAGATTTTATGTATCTTTTCTAACAATAAATAGACAGTTACTTTTTTCTGAGACTGTGCCTTTTCATTTACTTTTGAACACAGACATCTTATACAAATATGGTGCTTTTAAAGAAAAGTTTCACATAAATTAGGTATTTTGTGTTGGAAAGTAAAGTTTCAATTTGTTGTTGTTGATGTCATGATTTGCCGCAAAGGTCTTAGACCATACAGCCTAGTTTAATGTGCATTTTATTTACAAAATTCTTCACAATACGCTGATGAGTCACATTGCGAAGTTTTTGATTAATTTTGAAGATAGTTAAATCCAGCGGACAGTCATGACGACAGTATTTCAAGTCACCTAAGCGGATAAAATACTTGTAATTTATATAAATCGGCATCGAGGTATTTATAACATAATTTCCACGAATAATTCACACATGCGCTGATATTTAATACACACAATCGCACCACTTTTATGTAACATAATTCACTTCCAAAAAGCGTATAATCACTAGAGCTATTTCCACGCATCATTTTTCTCAATATTTTGATTGATTTTAACTATAAAATAACCTCATCATCATTACAGCTTTTCACAACTCCACTGCTGAATATAGGCCTCCCCCAAGGAATGCCACAAAGCACGTTCCTAAGCCACCTGCATCCATCGACTTCCTGCACGTCTTACCAGGTCGTCACTCCATCTAGTGGGGGGATGCCCTACACTTCACCCGCCGGTACGAAGCCGTCACTTGAGAACCTTTTTTCCCCATCGATTGTAGATTCTTCGAGCTATATGGCCGGCCCATTGCCACTTCAGTTTACTAATCCGTTGGGCTATGTCGGTCACACTGGTTCTACTGCGGATATCCTCATTTCTAAGTTTATCACGCAGAGAAACCCCGAGCATAGCCCTCTCCACAGCTCGCTGAGCGACCTTGAGCTTCCTCATACGGCCAGCAGTGAAGGACCACTTCTCAGTTCCATAGGTCATCACTGGCAACACGCACTGGTTGTACAGTCTCGTTTTCAAGTTTTGAGGTATACCTGATGGGAAGATGTGCCGTAATTTCCCAAACGCTGCCCAGCCGAGTTGAATCCGTCGATTGACCTCTCGGTCGAAGTTGGACTTACCTAGTCGGACTATTTGTCCCAGGTAAACATATTCGTCAACAACTTCGAGCTTAGTGCTCCCAACAACTACCTGCATAGGTGTGACATGGACGTTATACATGATCTTTGTTTTGTCCATGTTCATCTTAAGACCTATCCGTTGGGAGGCAGTATTGAGGTCATTGAGCATAGTGCTTAGGTCCTCCAGTCATTCTGCCATAAGGACTATATCGTCGGCAAATCGAAGGTGAGTGATTTACTCGCCATTGATGTTAATACCGTATCCTTTCCAGTCCAGTAGCTTGAAAACGTCTTCCAATGCAGCAGTGAAGAGGTTCGGGGATATAACGTCACTTTGTCTTACACCTCTCTGCAGTTGGATAGGTTTCGTACTCTGGTTCTGTACTCGGATAGCCATCATAGCCCTACTGTATAAACACTTCAGCACTTCGATATACCGACAGTCAACTTGGCGCCGCCGAAGGGACTGCAGCACCGACCAAATTTCGACAGAATCAAAGGCTTTCTCATAGTCCACATACGTCATACATAGTGGAAAATTTTACTCCTCGGATTTCTGTACAATTTGCCAAAGGGTATGTATGTGGTCTATGGTGCTAAAGCCTTTTGCGGAAACCGGCTTGTTCGAGAGGCTGAAGACGATTCGTAATGACTCTCGAAAACAGCACGTAGACGCAGCTCAAAAGGGAAATGGGTCTGTAGTTCTTCAAGAGAGCGTTGTCGCCTTTCTTGAAGAACAAGACCACACTTCTGCTCCACGCCTCCGGTGTAATGCCACCATGGAGGACGGAATTAAAGAGCTTTTGAAGGACTTCAAGTACCGGTTTTCCACTCGCTTTCAGAAGCTCCGCTGTAATTCCATCCCCGCCTGGGGCCTTGCCGTTTTTAAGGTGCTGGAGAGCCATTCTAATCTCGCTCAGACTGACGTCCGGAATATCATCAGAATAGTGTCGTATAAGACTTGCTCTTGGATCGTTACTCACACTTGCGTGTGGCTCCAACGATGTTGTGGACAGCTGCCCATAGAACCTCTCAATCTCACTCAAAATCTGAGGTGTCCCGGAAACGACGCTGCCACACTCGGTCTTCAGCTTCGACAGTTGGCTCTTTCTGGCAGACAGATGTCTAGCAAATACTTTGGAGCCCTGGTTCCGCTCGATCCCTTCTTCAATACGAGCTTTATTGAAGTTGCTTAAGTCATGCATTAAGTCACGCCGCATGCATTTGGAGATCTGTCTGTTCAGTTGCCTGTACGCTGTCAAATCTGCTGAAGACTGCAGATTCATTTTCCGTCTAACAGCCATGAGATTAAGAGAGTGTTTGGAGAGTTTATGTGTTCTTCTGCGGCGGTTCTTGCAGAAAATAGCTCCGACCGCATGGACAGTTTCCACGAGCTTGTCATTCATATCGTCCACTGCATTGCAATCTTCTAGGCATTAAAAACGATTTTGTAGCTTGAGCTGAAAGGTTTCGGGACTTTGGATTAGAGCACGAGGGGGACGGAGCGTTGACTTCATTAGACGAGACCTCTCCAACTTAACGTTTAGGTTCAGTGTGCCTCTCACCATTCGGTGATCGCTGCCGATTTTCACACTCCCGATCACTGAGACGTCACTGAACAGTTGTCGTCTGGTCGTCATAATGAAGTCAATCTCATTTTTTGTCTAACCGTCGGGGCTCGACCAGGTCCACTTCCTGTGGGGCTGCTTCTGGAAGAAAGAGTTCATCATAAAGAGTCCCTCTTTCTACAAGAAGTCGGCCAGCTGCTGGCCCCATGTACCCATGGGTTACATGGGGCCAGCAGCACATACCCGTTGCCCTATTCCACATTTTCCTACTTTCAGCTCACCGTTCTCTCTTGTGCCTAGTTTTGCGTTGAAGTCTCCCATTAATACCGTAGTGGGTTTTGGAGGAATGCATAGCTGTAGATATATCCTCATACATTTCCTCCACCTCCTCATAGGTATGTGCCGAGGTTGGTGCGTAAACCTGTATGACCTTCAGCGAATACCGTTTAGTGATTCTGGGTATAAGGTACGCAACCCTCGTCGACACACTCTCAATCTTTACAACGTTGTTAACGAGAGACTTGTGGACGATAAATCCGACACCTCCTTGGGACAGATGGTCGCCCTCCCGGTGATAGAACAAGTTGCTCTCTTCGTACCTCGGATAATCTCATAATATTCCAGCTCAAATTGTCTATCTCTTCTTCCAGCTCCAGGATCTTCAGGTCAGTCTTCAGGGTACGTGGGGTATATGATGCCAGGTCGAGTCGTCTTAGGTGGCAACCGAACCTCCACCGGAGATTCTTAGCACCCCCTGCCCCGCCGTTACCATGGTCGCCACCGTAGCCAGGAATAGCGGGGCCGCCGGGAACTGGACTGGGGCCGATAAAATAACCTACTACGACCATTTTATTAAACAAAGTTTCCTTAACAAGTTTTCATAATTTTCATGATATTTATGCTAGAATGTTGCACTATATATTTAAATATTTATATAATAATCATATTCTAAAATTTTGTGCGCTTATTCAGATTTTTTTAAGTACTTTTAGCCAATCTAAATTTAGGATCCTCCACCACATCACCTCGAACCGTTCTATAGTAGACAGTCCATTTTTTATCAAATTAAAATTTACGTTATTCGCAAAAAAAAGAAAACGACGGAAGTGTCTGATATTAGTCTCGTTGAAAAGGTCACGCAGCCACTCGCAAGGCCTCAAGTGGGAGTCATAATAGGCGACAGAGGGAAACTGGAATAGGAGATGGGTAGCAGCATCCACCTTTAATTAAACTTCTTTTAATATTTTATTCGAGTAATTACAACCTCCTTATATCTTTTTTATGTAGGTAGGTGCTTATTTATTTTTATGTGTCTCTAGAGCTGTAGAGTAACTTAAGCCTTTCCTCTTTCTTTCTTTTTGGCGCTACATTATTAAAGCTAAAAACTTACTTTCTGTTTGCCCTTTAAAAAAAAAGCATTAGTTACATTATTCTTAAACCTCGTTCTCTGTAGTCTTAATCAGAGAGTATATAATTACTAACGACGTTTAAAATATTGTTCTTAAATTAATATACATTATATATAAATGATAGTTAATGTATATGATAGTTTAAGATGGTTATTTGTTTGATTTTATTAAAAATTTATTTTATTAAGCCGTAGTAGTTCAGATGGTTAGCGCTCGCTGTGTTACACAGTACGCGAGCAACCCGGGTTCGATCCCGCCGGCACCAATGAAATTGTTAATTGCAATTTTAGTGCTGATTTACCACGTGCTCGGTGGTGAAGGAAAACATCGTGAGGAAACCTGCATGTCTGAGAAATCAAAAAATTATTTCGAAGACATGTGAAGTTCGCCAACACGCATCGGGGCAGCGCGGCGGACATTTCTTGCCCTAAAACCCTCTCAGAAATGAGAGGAGGCCTGTGCCAGCGGTGGGACGTATATAGGCTGTAACTTTACTTTTTTACAGCAGTTTTTCCATCCAATTTACAATGTTGGTATCCTGCAATTTGAACGTGGTATAATGGTCACTACTATCAGTAGTAGCTTAAATTCATTTTGGTTCAATTTATCTTTTAAAATACAAATTTAGCGGACAAGCAACTTTTTTGCACGAGTGTACTCCTAAACTAGACTAAGAAGCTAGCCTTCTTATAGTCAAATATGTTATATTGAAAAATATATAAATAACTAAACGTGGTCATGCTAAATGAATCCGTGTTGTCTAATTGTTAAAATTGGGAAGTCAAAGGGTTTTATATATTTTTTGCCAAATGTAATATATTTTTGTAAGGTTTCGGATGTGTAAAAGATACAATACTTAATACTTTGTAAAATTATTACAGCATTCTGCGGAGATTTAGATGTCTAGTTGACAAGCCATTATCAAGCTAGAGTGTAAGCCATTAGCTGCTTTTTGATTTTTTTCCTGCCTTTTTAAGCAAATTGTTTAAAAGGGGGTAACCTTAAGGGTGGAATTTTCAAAATACTGAAACACGTGTTTCCATACAAATTTAAACACCCACTTAAATGTTCCCTTCAAATACGTTGTTTTGAAATATCGCAAAATTCATATTAATTTGTTTGATTTATTGAGTACTTTCAGTAACTTTCGAGACAATCACCCCGTAAAATAAAAACATTCATACCACCTAATATTTTTCATATAATCATCAAAACCACATATTTCGGTTTCTCTAATAAACCCTCCATGTTTTTCGGATACATATATCCCATATAAATATACCCCAGATCACTCCTGGCATTGATCTTTATCTGTCTGTCAAATTTCCTTACAATCGATTCAGCCATTGATTTGCCTGGACAGACAAACAGACAAAAATTTAAAAAAGGTTATTCATGTTTTAATGGGATACAGTTATCTCCCTCAGCTCAATAAAAGGCAGTTATTTCGATATTACAGACAAACACTTCAAATGTATTTATATGTTTATGTATTATAGATAACAACGACAAAAACGTTATTTGTCGGAAATTGTTTCATATTATTCAAAGTATTACTAATATTTAGTTATTGCCTACATTTTATTTAGAGACTAGCAACCCGCCCCGTGTAGTGGCGGTGTTCTTACACGATATTCTTATATCCAATACCCCATATCATCCCGTGAGTGTCGACAGAGGGAAACAAAGCAGGAGATGGGCAGAGCATCTTCCTAATAACGACTAAAATGACAGATGCTAGAAAATAATTCCGCTTCTTTGCTGTACGCATGAATAATTTGTTTCAAATGCGTGATATTGTGTTGACAATAGAGCCTGGCCTGGCCTTGCGTCTGGTTGGCCGATTGTGGAAGGGAGAGGTACTGCACCCACTCTAAGAAATGTTACCGTTATTGTTACAGCCTAAAGTCCACTGCTGAACACATAGGCCTCCCTTATAGATTGCCTCATAGGGGGGATATTTGCCATAGTTGACACTTGACAGGCTTGGCAAGCGAGTTGGCAACCCCAGTTTTTTTTAAAGTCGTTATTAGGAATACGATGCTGCCCATCTCGTGATTTGTTTCCCTCTGTCGCCTCTTACGAGACCCACGGGATGATATGGAGTAGTGGATTTTCTTACACCGCCTCATATTATACGAATCAAAATGCAGAATTCGTTGTCACTCTTAAGGACTAAGGTAGAATGCCCCGTTACTTGTAAAAAGTGTCTCCGGTTCTCGTAATATACGAGACACAGTAACTTTATGCTGCTGATTCACGCTGCTGGTCTGTGAGCGCGTGTTCTCTACGTGGACCACGGACCACGGGGTTCATTCGTGCTGGGGCCATAATGGATAACTGTAATTGGCATACTTTAAGTAAATTTGAAAATTGTATTTAGTGATATACGCTGTGTCTTATCTACTAAGCTATTACAACATATCCTTTCTGTCATGGATGTCATAAATATAAAATATTTTAATAACTTACATTTTCCTTGCTTAGTAATTATCACATTGTTTATTAATTCATTACGCCATACAAACAGTTTCTATCGAACTTCATCGTAAAAAAGAAACTTATCACCTTAGAGAAATTATGACAGATTTTAAATGTTAGATTAGATTACGACGGGCTGTATTCCACAACTCCACGTTTAAGAGCGTATTTTGCGTGTGGGCAGGAATAATGTGATTATATGAGCCATGAAATCTTCCCGAAGAAGTTCAACAGTCCTTTGATGTTGCGAGTAACTTTGGAGAGTGATCCCGGCGTGCCGAGATGTTTAGCCCTGTATGTAGCGACCTCCGGACATGCCAGCAACACGTGGGCCGCCGTTTCTTCCTCCCCCATACATGTCCTGCACAGGGGACTATCTGTAACACCTATGATAAATAAATGTTTGTTAATAGAGCCATGTCCTGTAATAGCACTTGTTGCTATCCAGATCTGTGGCTTGTTAAATCTCATTCATACCTTGGTTAAACGACTGCTTAACCAAGTTTTTAATGAGATTGAACTTAAAATGATAAAGCCGTGCCCGTTTCCATTTAAAACATAGATATAAAGTGCTTCATATTTAGAATAGAATAGAAAAATGGAATAGAATGGAATAGAACGGAATAGAACGGAACAGAATAGAACGAAACAGATCAGAACATAATAGAATAGAATAACTTTTATTCAATATAGATTATTACATAATAATTATAGAAAGTATTTTCTTTTATTTACCACTGGTTCGGAAAATACCTCTGTCCTGGGAAGAACCAGCTAGAAATCCAGCGGAATTATATATTTTTTAACATTTATAACTCTACAATAATTTTGTACAATTTTTCATATGAAATTTAATAGAACCAGCATGGTGGCGATCACTTCGATCCCAAGGGTTATTTTCTTCCATGTAATCTTTGATATTATAATTACCCTTTTTGTATAATTATTTTTCTTTAACTTTTAAACTTGTTAATGACAAACTTTGAACATTTTCTGGGATTTTGCTGTGGAGTCTAGTAATTTGCATTACAAGCTAATATTTATTCCCAGTGTTTAAAGTATGAACATCTTTATTCTTATCAAAACTATTATGTTCATAAATACATTGACAAAGGTAGTATGTTTATATCTTTAAAATTTTCTCTGAGGGAATCTTTACAATTTGATTTATAAATTGTCCGTACGGTGCGGCGCTCTTTTGCAAAACAAATATGGTTTCGATGTCAGTCGCGTTACCCCACAGCAAAATTCCTTATGACATTACGCTATAAAAGTAACCGAAATAAACTAATCAAGATGTTTCGACATTTGTGAGACTTCAAATTTTTCTTACATCATATGCTGCAGAACTAAGTCTGCTTGCTAATTTAGATATGTGTAAGTATTATATAAAATACAATGTAGCATAACATATTGTATTGTATATGGGGTTAGTATTTTTGGCTGTTATGTACATATGTATTTCCGCTTCTATGCCCACCCGTAACTAACAAACAAGACTTTTTGACAAATATAGTTGTCTTAGAATGAATCTCCCAAAATGGTAAGCGATATTTAAAACATGTATTTCAGATCGACATTAGTATTTATAATCTACGTTTAATGATTGCTAAACCGGTTACTTTGTTTTTAATTCCAGCCTAAAACAGGCTTGGAACGTCGTATTATACATATTTTTATTTAAAAGCAGGTTTATAAATATTAGAATGTTAATCACAAAATAGATCTCAGGAATATTTAATTACTGTATCGCAAGATATATTTATAAATATATAAGCTCTCTTGAAAAATTATTCAAAAGATCTAAGCTTGAACTAAAATTTTGGTGATTATTATGAGGTTCAAAATAAAGAAACAAAAATAATATTAAACTAATAAATGTAAAAAGAAAAAATGTTTATAATACTTAAAAACGCTTAAAAGTTATTGTCTAACTTTATTTGATGTGTATGAACTTCAATCGAATTGTGGCCGGTGGAAGGAAAAGGGGAGATCTCCCGCCGAGCAAGGTGTTCTGCCCGGGGAGCGGCCTACGCTCCGAGTGGTAAGTTCGGAGCTATTCTATATATACTGATTTTGCTTCGGAACTTTGATAGCGCGATTTAGGTTTCGATGTATTTCGCTTGTGGCGCGACGACAGCGCCGCCACATCACCCCCCTTGCTCAGACCGGAGGTCGATAGTGCAGTCTAGATGTCGACGAATGTGCAAGTGCCAGGGAATTGCCTTGTAGTCAGCGGTGAGTCAAGAAGAAGGCAAGTAATCTGCGTGAAGTGCTGTGAAGCAGAGGCGAGCAGTAAGGCTCAGAGCCGTGCCGAACACTGTAGCGCAGAGAGTAGCTTGAAGGAACAGGAAGCATTATTAACGCTCCAAGTGGTAGTTCGGAGCTATTCTATATATACTGTTTTTGCTTCGGAACTTTGATAGCGCGATTTAGGTTTCGATGTATTATTCACTTGTGGTGCAACGACAGCGCCGCCACAGATGATTAATCAAGGATAAACTATAAAGCTATCTAACAATAGCTCTTTTTGCACTAACACTTTTTGAAAGAGTGTATAAATAAGCGCGCTTAGAGTTTTTGAAGTCTTAAATTTTCTTGCCGTGGTAGCTCAGATGGTCAGCGCTTGCTGTAAATTTCACAGTACGCGTACAACCCGGGTTCAATCCCCGCCGGCACCAATGAAATTGTTAATTGCAATTTTAAGTGCTGATTTATCACGTGCTCGGCGGCGAAGGAAAACATCGTGAGGAAACCTGCATGTCTGAGAAATAAGAAAAAAAAATATCGAAGACATGTGAAGTTCGCCAACATGCA
Source organism: Parnassius orleans (assembly GCA_029286625.1). Classification (NCBI taxonomy): domain Eukaryota; kingdom Metazoa; phylum Arthropoda; class Insecta; order Lepidoptera; family Papilionidae; genus Parnassius; species Parnassius orleans. Next base: position 1,641,190 of record JAGSMP010000079.1, read on the forward strand.
TTGGGGCAGCGCGGCGGACATTTCCTTGCCCTAAAACCCTCTCAGAAATGAGGGGAGGCCTGTGCCCAGCAGTAGGATGTATATAGGCTGTAACTTTACCTTTAAATTTTCTTTCAGGTCTTAGAGTAATGTTCGTGTATATGGCCACTCAGAAAGTATTGCGAAACTAAAAATAAAAGTTGTATGGTTAATGCTTTTATTTATAAATTTTTTCAAAGAACTCTCCTCCAAGTTTTATTCGTCTGAATCGATTTTCGAAACACTATTACCAGTTCACCTCAGACAGTCTGACACCTCTTCTATAGTCTGCTCGAATGTTGCTAGGGCATCTTCCGGCATTAAAACTGTCTCTGTTATCTGATTTTTTTAAGACAATCAAAAGAAGTGATATCGTGTCAGAGTGAAGCAGGCGAGGGAGGTGCCCTCGCCTGCTTCACTTCCATATACCTACGCATACATGCTGCTTGGTTAGGGGATTTCAGATTATCAGTAAAAAGGGTCTCGGATTCTTATCACTCACCATACTAGACTCAGCAAAATTATGTTGCTGTTTTACGCTGGTATTCTGTCTTCTCGTCTAAACGAGGTACCCCTGACTTACACTCTAAACTACCGGCTCTAAAGCCGGGGCGGCATCAGAGGCAGCTGAACTGAGTAAGTGGCGCAAATAGAGATGACTACATATTTATGCCATTTGCTATAGAGACTATCGGTCCGTGGGTTTCACGTGCGGTGAAGTTCCTAAAGGAACTGTATCCGCGACTGGTCGTTGCTGCTGGTGATAAGAGGGCCGGCTATTTACTTGCTCAAAGGCTAAGTATAGCCATTGAGCGAGGAAACGCAGCCAGCGTTCTTGGCACGATATCACGGGGAGTAGGTCTGTATGATAATGAAGTTATTTGTTTTGGTTTTATTTTATTATGGTTTTTTAATATTGTATATATTTCAATGTTAAGTAAATAATGTATAAGTGATTAATTGAATAATTGTATTTATTAAATATGTAATATAATATTAGCTATGTTACTACTTAGCAGTAACAAGCATCGGTGTTTTTGTTGAAAGACCTTGCCACTGGTGGTGAAGATTCGCAAAGCATCTAATTTTAATTTATAGACCGGTCCAACTTGAATTGCGATTTTGTAGTTTGATTTACTTCTAATGGTTGGAAAATGGTGTCTATACGTTTGCATTAAGGTCCACAAATAAACCTTAACATTGGATCTCAGTAATAGTACACGCAATCTTTCTCCAGCGTTTTCGCACCTGCTCTAGCGCACATCGTCTCAGTGGTCTCAGTATAGTTTTAAAAGGCCGTAGAGCACGCGCCGTTTCACCGCGGCCGTTAAATTCGCGCGAAAATGAAAAAGAGTTTCTAAATTTGAACATTCAAATTACAGTACGAACTGATCGTTTTTTTAACTGCCCTTACAGTTAATTTGTTTTAATTAATTGCCAAATAATAGTGATAAAAATGCAATCTTTCGTCATTAGAAACGTACCAAGTGTATTTTTAATATCGTTAGTTTTATTAGCCAGTGCTCAAAAACCATCTAACAACAATCTTCGGGACCTCGGTGAGTATTTACAGAATATAAAAAAAGCTTTTCTGGAAACTAAAAACGTTTTCTGGACAAAACTCGATTATTGATCTAGAAACTAAAGTCGAAAAAAAATTTATGCTATCTATTGCGATAGCGCTCAATGAAAAGAATCTTATTTGATTTATGGAGATAGTTATAATATTTTTAATATCTCTTAACTTATTCAGGAGGTCGTAAGGTAAGGTGCAATGAACTAAAAAGTTTTGTTTGGAATATTTATTTACAAAATCTAAACTCCGTAGTGTCAAGAACCCTAGCAGAGCTGTTCCTCGTTAAATAGCAATTCGGCGATTGAAATTAATTAACTTTAATTTTTAATTACTACTATTTTTGACTTTAACTAAATAGTCAAGCAAAGGACTTAGACCATACATGTTTTTTTACGTGGTAGAGCCATGTTGCAGCTATATTATGATTGTAGCACGAATGGGTCAGCTCGTTCGGGGAATGACCATAATTCCATAGAATATCAGCAGCTTAATGTTGCTGTGTTTCGTGTGGTGAGTGTAGGGAACCGGAAAAACGAGGTTCTTTATCTTAGTCCTTAGGGGTGACTATGCATCTGTATATTGATGTGGACGTCTATAGACCACAGCATCAAGTTACCATAAGTTGGACTGTATGATCGTTTGTCATCGACGAAAGCTTATCACAGCGAAGGACAGTCGATGACGACAATATCTCAAGTTATTAAGGCGCCGCGGACAAAATTGCTTGAGGTTTATTATATTAACATCGGAGCTCTTGTTTCGTCATTTCCACTACTAGTTTACATGTGCAGACTCTTAATAACAAAATCGCATCACTTTCACGTGTCAAAATCCACTTCAAACTATTGTTGAAACGATAAAACTGAAGCATTAATACGCCGACGTTCAATTTCTCGCCAATAATCATCAATTTTAATTTTTATTACCATCGAAACATTTGTTACATCGTTTCCACTAAATAGTTCATATGCGCAGACATCTAGTATACAAAATCACACCCTTTTACGAACCAAAATCAAGTTCAAATTATAGAGCAGTAATCCGACGGCGGTCAAGTTCCTGCTAAAACTCTACACTCTCTCTCACTCATACTCTATACATGGAATCTATTTTATATGATGTTAGTGCTGTTAGCTTTTGGTTTTAAGGAGTTCATCGGACTCAGAGCTTGCCGCCAAATTAAGAATTGAAACGACGTTTATTATTTTTATATAAGACTAGCGATCTGCCCCGGTTTCGCACGGGTGATATCTGGACAGCGCCACCTACCGGGTCGGACTATGCCTATAACCTTCGCGAAAGAGCAAGCAATATGCAGAAAGTTTTAGTGCAATTGGATGAAGGGTATAGTAGCGCATAAAATACGAACAAACAAATATAAATTTTTATATATTAGATATTATGAACAACTGCAATACCAGGGAAATAGCAGATGTGATGCCGGCATTTTAAAAAAGAGTAGGCTCTTTTCTTGAAGGTCCCTAAGTTGTATCGGTCCGGAAAAAATGCTGGTGGTAGTCGATTCCACAAGGAAGTTGTGCGAGGAAGAAAACTTCTAGTAAATCGCAATGTGCGATGATGAAATTGAGCGGCGGGAATTATTCCGAACAATTCCTCTGAGCACTCACCGTGAAGGAAGCAATAGAATATGCAAAGAGATGCAACATCTCTTCGCAGCGCTAGTGAGTCAAGCCTATGCGCCGAACTTGCGCCTTGTAAAGTTGCAAGCGTTGTGCCGGCATGAAAAACCGTCCAATTGCCAATTTGGCCTTCCCTTCCAAGTGACCGCGGAACTGAACGTCATACGATATGTCGATGCCGAGGATTCCGATGCTAGCTGAGACAACGAGAAGAGTGCCTTGAAATTTAGGAGATACGATAAAAGGGTTCTTTTTAGTGGTAAACGCGCAAACTTGTGTCTTCTTGAGATTTAACTGGACTAGGTTTAGTCGCCTCCAATCCGAGACTTTAGTAAAAAAAGACTCGACTTCAGACACAAGTATATTCCGGCAGTCGCGACGTGTTCCCGAGAACTATTAGCACAGCCGGTTTATAAGGCATCTCCAGTGGTCATCTGCATAACAATGAATGTTACTGGTTCGTAACACATCGTTGATATGAGAAGGAACAGGGTAGGCGATAGCACGCTTGTGAAACACCAGCATTCGCATGCTTGGTCGGAGCATGCACCGTCGACTAGGACTTAAGGTCCGATCTGAGAGAAAACTGGTGATCCAATTGCATAATTTTTCGGGAAGCCCATAAGATGGAAGCAAACCCGATCGAAGGCCTTCGCTATGTCCAAACTAACCACCAAGGCCTCCCCCTTAAACACGACCGCTTATTTTTTTTAGGAATTGGGTGCACGAAAGCTGTCTTCCATGAATACACCTAGGGAGTGGAGTACTGGAAAAGACGCATTAGAACCGCTGCCAACTCTGGAGCACATGTGGATGTCCAGGAGAGGAGTGCTTTGCGTACTAAGCACTGTGTGAATCTCACATCAGGCATATAGCACTCACACCGCTAGATGCGCCGACCATCTAGCGTGTGTTCCCTCTGTCATCGAGAGTCGAGTTGGACGCAAAAAGGGAGCCTAAAAGGTCAGCAAGTCGTCCTCCCTGAGCAGAGATTGAAATGATGGGTTACTGAAATTCCCTTGGACAGCCGTGACGAGAGACGAGAATACACGGGTTCCCTAAGGTGGCGAACTAATTTCTCGTCAATTCTGCCAATGTGCTCATACTGTGTCATTAACCGATTTTGTAGTTTTATACGTGGTAGAGCCATGCTGCAGCTATATTAGTAGTATAGTTGTAGCACGAATGGGGTCGGCTCGACCGGGGAAGGATCACGCTCTCACAGAATACCAGCGTAAAATAGCAGCTTGATTCTGCTGTGTTTCGTATGGTGAGTGTAGAGAACCGGAGACCCTTTTTACTGGAAAAAGAGGCATTCCATCTTAGTCCTCACGAGTGACAACGCATTTTGATTCGCAAACGAGGATAGATGTAGATGCCTATGGGCCACAGCAACCACTTACCATCAGGTGGACTGTGTACTCGTTTGTCACCCTATCCTATAAAATAAAAAAAAATAAAAAAAGCAGAAAATCGAATGAAAACTTTTATTTGATTTATACATATTTCTAAAGGTAACTTAATTATTTTACTTTGTAATTTCTTTAAAAAATGAGTTAGCATTCGGTGTAACTCCTTGCATTATGTTATATAACGACTGTTCGTGATTATGCATATGAAGATAAATGTTAATACATAATACTGTTTTGATCTGCGGCCTACGATACGACTTTTACTTTTAGTGACACAGCTGCGAGTGAGGTTTCTCTCCCCGGCGCCTGTTATTGACAGCCTTTAAATATACAAAATCACATGTCACGTTATTGTATGATTTTTCGAGGAAATCCATTCGTTTTAAAGATAGGGACAAAAGTAAAAAGGATGTAGTGTTCATTATGTTACTCATCAAAATATACCACTTAAATATATAAATATATATATACGTCGCGTTTTATGTGTATTTTGCGTAAAACTGGTTTTGCGTAAAACTTGTTTTATTTTTTTAAATTTAAATAAATACATATTAGTAACGTTATTTAAACATAAAATAGCTTTTGGTTAGTTATTATTAATTGTCAGAATCTAAAGGGTAAACGACAACGCTTTAAGCTTGAATTAATGTTATGGTCAGGTAGAATATATTATCTTGCAGATATTTTAATACTATACTATAATATATATATTACTAGTGAAACCACTAACCCCTATCATCTCATAAGAGGGAATGGAGACCATAGACAAAAATGAAACAGGAAATGGGCAGCAGCGTTTTCCTGATAATAATTCAAAATAATCAAAACTTGCGGTTTCAAATTTGACCCCCTATGACGCAATCTAGGTGGGATGCCTATGTTTAGCAGTGGAATTTTGAAAGCCTGTAACGAATAATGAATGAGATGCTTAGGATTTTACTAATATTTTGTCCTATTTTTGCTAATTTAAATAAATGAGATATATTTGCCCAAAAAGTTTAAACAAAAATACTGGAGCTCGAAGATTACGGCCTTAAACTGAAATAAAGAGAGTGACAACCTTAACTCAACAAGTTTCCACAAATTGAAAAGAAAAGAAAGGAGAGAAGAAATTTTCGAAGAGGCTTAGTCGGTATGACGTTAATGCCCTCGTTACTTTAATCCTTGTTTTCATCGGCCCGTAAATTGTTCACAGACGGACAAGGCCCTTTCTAATTGGATACTTGGCACCATCATTAATAAATTTCTACATCACATAATTTAAATTTGCTACTTTTATAAGTGTTTTAAAACTTGCTCGATTTTTGATGTTAAGTAAAATTAGATTTAAAAATATAATATAATTATTTATAACTATAAAAAATTGACGTCATTAGACTTTAATATTTCCATAAATTTCCATAGAAATGTTTGTTTTGACGGCTTTTAAAAAGTATGTTACAACCTCAGAATTCATTCAATTGGCTATTAAGGATATGCCGTAATCGCCACATTCGGTAGGCGGCTCAGTAATCGCAGCCACACTTCCTGTCACAGGTCTGCGTATTTTAATTCTGGTTCAAATAGAGGAGGGTGATTTCATCATATATCGGAGGTCATATAATACTTATAGCTAGCTACTGCTCCCAGTATTTTCCTAAGGCGCCTCTAACGACACCAACAAGATAAAATAGGTGGTGAAATTCTAATGTCATTACTCGGCTACTTTTTTTACGGCTGATTACTGAGATACAGGTATAATTCCTAGTTCAGCAATCAGAGACTTCACATATTCACTGTACAATTATCAATAAAGATTATTATTATTATTACTTTATAACTTTTCTGTATTGATCTAGTGGCCTTAAGCGCCGCTGCTGATCCTGTGATCACGGGTTCGTGTCCCGAGTCGGGTCAAATTTAGTTACTAAAGTTTTCTGTGTGATAATTTATTTTTACTATTCTAAAACACAAAATCACAGAAATTATAGGTATTATCTTGTATAAAAATTTTATTTTCCCCTTTCTGGTAAAAGAAAATACGTGGAGAGTCACGCTGCATCTATATTATCGTTGTAGCATGAATGGGTCGGCTCAACTGGGGAAGCACCACGCTCTCACAGAATTACCGGCGTAAAATAGCAGCTCAATACCACTGTGTTTCGTATGGTGAGTGTAGAGAACCGGCGCGGTGAAACCTTTTAACCTTTTACTGGAAACGAGGCATTCCATCTTAGTCCTCAGGGGTGACAACGCATCTGCATTTTGATTCTTGTTCGAGAATAGATGTAGATGTCTATGGGCCACAGCATCCACTTAAAATCAAGCGGACTATGTGCTCATTTGTCACCCTTATTCTATAAAAAACGATAATTGAGTCTGAAATGGATTAAAAAAATACCGTCATCAGGATTGAGACTTAATAAAAGTTGAACGATCAATCATAATTATTATGGATTGGTATTCAATTAAATAAGAGTTATCTGTCTATTTACTTACGTTAATATTAATTTGATGGCGCTTCGACATGGTTTTTGCCCGGTACGGTTCATTCAGTACGAAAATTGTTGAGCAATGATTTCAAAAGGTCATTGTCAAACATCTTCGGCTCATATGTACGTAAATTTGTTTGTTTGATTATTTTTGTGACATTTTTGTTTTCCATAACAATATAATCTTAATTACTATGATATTTTTATCATTTTTATGTAATATTATAATTATTTCAAAAACGAGAATATTATAAGTTTATTTGACCTTTAATTGATTTTACGTTCAGTATTTAAGTTAAACATGGGGACTGGAAACTATAGTATTATAGAGAATTAGAGTAAATTTTCGAATACGGCTTTCTAGTATGGTTTTAACGCAGCTCGCACCATGAATGCTGTCTTGAGAATAAGGAGAGGAATGCTGTTTGAGGGCTGCTAGAGAGGATTTGACTAACGAATGCATTGTGCGTTTGCTTTGATCGCTTTTGTAGTGGATACTTTGACTTGAAGAAAAAATCGAGAGGAAGACTAAATACTAAGATAAATTAAATATAAACCATTATTCTATAAATAAAAAAATACCGATGAATTAAAAGTAACGGTGGAAGCCGAATTAACGTCATCGTTTCACGTCAATTCACTCACAATATAGACTCGTTTGCATCAAATTAGTAAAATAAAAATTTAACTGATTTGCATCTGAGAGGCGCATGCGTTGAAGCTTGCCTTGCTTTGATGAGTAGGTTAGTACATGAAGGGGTTTTGATAGAATTATGACTTGTGATGGAAAGTAGATTATCTACGATAATCGCAAACGAATCTAAGTAAAATACCGGAACAACGCCCTAAAGTGAAGCTAACCTATAGAAAAGTAGTAAATAGTGATTCACTATTGCTTTTAGTGATCCAGTGTATCAATAACAGCAGATGTATATATATATGTATACTATGAAGAACTTTGAACAATAATGGCGGAACTCAGTGAAACAACCCCGACTCGTTGATTGATCTCGCCATTATGCTACATGATAACGCAAGACCTCATACTGCTCGACAAGCCCTTTTAATATTACAAGACCTGCAGTTAGAAACCATACTTTATCCTCCGTACTCACAAGACCTAGACAACCGTTTACCATTGTTTTCGCAATTTGGACAATTTCTTGCAAGGAAAAAAATGTTTTCTCAAGAAGCGGTACAAAATGCCTTCATAGACTTTGTAGATTCCAGATCTCTAGAGTTTTATCGCAAAGACATATAGGATCTTCCCGCGAGACGGCAGAAATGTATAGTATATAATGTGGATAAATATTTCCAGTAAATAATCATAATTTTCATAGAAAAAAAGGTGTTTGAAATTTTTGATATAAAACGGGCAATTTCATATTTTAACCCCGAATATAAAGATATAGTGTGTATAAGATAAAGTGTATAGTTAACTTTGTTATATAAATAGTAATACATAGTAATACATGACATTTGGAGTCATGAATTTCATACATTTAGTTTTGTATTACTTAAACCTACCTATCCGACATAACCATTATAAAATAAGATCGGATGTAGGTTTAGATGCTAGTGTTAAATACACCAGGATAGTCATAACACAAGGCCAAAGGCCGCAAATTGTGGTCCAAATTGGAAAAAAAAAAAAACCAACGATGTCGTATTTTACATAATTTATTATTTGGATTCATCTAAATGTTTTCGTTCAATTAACGGTGTTAAAAGTGCTAGCATTGACGATCAAACTTCAGTTGGTCGTGGAATACTTTGAATTTTATACGTGGTAGAGCCATGCTACAGCTATATTAATAGTATAGTTGTAGCACGAATGGGTCGGCTCGACCGGGGAAGGACCACGCTCTCACAGAATACCAGCGTAAAATACTGCAAAAGAGGCATTCCATCTTAGTCCTCACGGCTGACAACGCATCTGCATTTTATTCGCAAACGAGGATAGATGTAGATGTCTATGGGCCATAGCAACCACTTACCATCAGGTGGACTGTGTGACCCCTTATCCTATATAAAAAAATAATCGATCGTCTACAGCTCCATAAATATTTACCCAAACTCTAATAATGTTTAAAAAGTAAGTAAGTTTTAATAAAGCTGTATAGATATTTTATTATATACCTAATTATTATATGTATATGTACAAATATTATAACTTATTATACCTGCTGGCCAGGGAGACGTTGTTCTGCCCTTTCCAGTAGGTGTCGCGGTGAATTTCACTTCGTATTTAAATATAAAATTTAATAATGACTTAACTACAGCGTTACCTATCGGGCCCAGATTAAGATTTTGAATATTGATGGATTTTGGCACATAAATATATTGAATTGTCTACAGCGCCACCTATCGGTTCCTAGCATAGCTATGAACCATCTCTACAAAACAAATAATAGTGTGTGAACGTGACCTCAATCGGTTAAGTCGTTCAGAAGTTACAAGATCACTAACAGTGAGATCACTAAGATTTAATAATGTCATAGCAATTCATTATTGAGATAATGTTTTAGAACCAGTTATATGATCCTATACCTTATGTGGGAAATGCTTGTATGTACGAGTATGTATAGTGTGTACATATGTAAATGGTTTGGCGGAATCCAATGCTTGTTTATAAATAAATAAATTATTTATTTCTTTAAGTTACTGACATAAACAAAACATGTAGTAGATGGATCCTCCAAGTAAGTTTAAAAGGAAACCTGTGTAAGTCCCCGCTCTTCCTTATCTAATGAAGTCTTAAAAGAAAAGCATTTAGTTACATGATATTTAAATTAAGGATAGTAATCGCGTGTATTCATAGAGCAACATATTGCTTATACATTGAATACTTTTGAAGGATTAACGACGATTAGAAAAGTAATGTGAGTATAACATGTACGTATTTAAATATAAGCGCGAATGGTAGAGTATGGTATGTATGGCATATATTTATATGTAATTGGTTTCTCGGAAACGGTACCAACGATTTGGGTGAAATTTTTGTATTAATATTCAAGTTTTTTTTAGATAGATGTCATTCCTGATGAAATTATATTTTTTTAACGACGATCAAAGCTCGGTCGGCCAGGTACTTCTACTACTACTGGTTTAAATGCTTTTGCTACATATAGCTATATATTATTTACTGTATACTAAATAGTTACGTTAAAATATTCATCCCCCATTATTCCCACCAAGATGGAAATTTTTCTTCAAATTTATATATACCCCTGAAGTCTATGTAATAAAAAAGAATAACTTAAATTGGTTCAGCCGGAATATAAAAAACAAATAATATGTTTTATTTGAATATAATATATAGTCTTATGTTTCAATTTATTACATTTCGGGCCTCTGTCGTTATTTTAAGGAGACGCATAAAATTATAATAAAACTAAAGAGAGTAAAAAGGTTGTTAAAATATTTAGTAGTAAGACCGGTAAAGTGTGTGTTTTTTTTTAAAGAAATAATGCAAGAAATGTTGTACGTGTAAGATTTTCAAATATTGTTTTTAAATTAACTTCGTCGCATTATGGAAATTTTAATGGTATTTGAATATTAAACATTTAAACGTATATAATTTAAAAGTAGATAACGCAGCTAGCGTTCTTGGCACGATACCGCGTGGAGTATGACTGTTTGATAATTAAATTACTAGTTTTAGTTTTTCTTTTTATTATAGTTTTTAATATTGTATATAATAAAATATTGTATATTAATATATTATATAATCTTTTAAAGTAGATATATATATATATAATAAAAAAATGCTTAAAATTGGTATGAGAAGACACTTTTTATACCACGGGCAAAGGGGACAATCGTTTATGAATTATCATGGACACAATGTTTTTTTTATTAATCTATTACAAATAATTAATTAGCTTGACAATTTTTACGTCAATTTGGTGATTAATTCAGTGGCTTAAATAATTGAGTAATAAAAACCATGCTAAGGAAAGCAAAGTGTGCAAATACAGGTTCTCCATAGATTAATTAAATCAAAATTTATTTGTAACTTTCTAACCGGAGTATCTAACTTCCGAACTGCGGGTCTAAACTCTAGCCGAAGCCAATATTTGTGAATAAACAAAATTGATTTTGGATCTGGCGTTATCTTCGATCTTAAAGTTAAAGTTACAGCCTATATACGTCTCACTGCTGGGCACAGGCATCCTCTAATTTCTGAGAGAGTTTTAGGGCGAGGAAATGTCCGCCGCGCTGCCCCAATGCGTGTTGGCGAACTTCACATGTCTTCGACATATATATTTTTTTATTTCTCAGGCATGCAGGTTTCCTCACAACCAAATGACTAGTAAAAAGGTAAAGTATTAAAAGTTAACTTTTAATACTTATACGGCGTGCCTACGGCAGGGCACAGGCCTCCTATCATTTCTGAGGGGGTCCACCTCACTACTCCATGGCATGTTGGTGGACTTCACATGTTATTGAAAATATTTTATTTCTTAGAAATGCTGGTTTCCTGGTCTCCTTACGATGATTTCCTAGAGCACGTGGTAAATCAGCACTTATGCTTACTAATTACTTCAATTGGAATTAACAATTTTATTGATGTCAGCGGTGATCGTACCTACAATAATATCAATACTAATCGTTATAAGTTTTTGATTAACCAGAATAAATCTTTATTTGTCATACTTTTTTTTTATAGAACTACTACTATTTACTGTCAACTACTTACTGTTAACGAAGCCATCCATCTTAACCTTGTCTTTTTAAAATAGTAAAGGACTTCTGTGAATTTATCGTCAGCTGGGCCGTAACCGCATTTGTCACCCCATTGAAAAATACTTCGTGTAAGGCCAAGTTTTAAAATGACCGCATCTGGTGGTCTGGTGCGACGAACTTCGGCACTAACATCCGTAATGTGACACTTTCCATTTTAGTTGTCTCACGTGTCTGTAAAATAAAAGTTATTCGAGCGAAACCGCACTATACCGGAGCCAAACTTAGTTTGAAATCCATGAGAGTAATATACTATATCTTTCTTTTTTTAACCGACTTCAAAATGGAGGACACAAATGGACTGTACGTTCATTTCATTATTTTTTTTGTATGTGATATCTTGATGATGATATCTTTGCTAATTGAGACCCGATTTTGAAGATTATTTTTTATTAAATAGTATGTATATTCGGGGGTAGTTCCATATAAATTTGGAGAAAAATATTCACCTCTAATGCTTGACTCACACATCCGGAATGCCTCTCTGAATTCAGAGTCGGAATTCATAATTTGAATTCCGGAAAGCTGCCTCACATCACACATGTCTTAAAAATTCAGATAAATCAGTCATTTCGTGTTTCTCGGCTCAGGTACACGTCTGGGATATGGAAGAGCAATTAATACTCATCGCACTACTTTTAGCTTTAAATAATAATAAAAAAGAGACACAAACGAATACACTGGATTCATTCCTTAATGTGAACAGAGTAAGGGAAATTCTACAATTACAACTTCTGTGTCCTGCAATTCCCCTGGTGTTGCGGTTGTTCATAGTCACTTACCAGTAAGCCGCATGCTCGTTTGCTCCCTCTTCTATATAAAAAAAAACTTCACAAGTCGCAACACGTCTAGCCGTTACCGCTCGCAGTGTCAACTAAATAATTCATAATCTGATTCATAGACTTAGATCTGATTCCGGCTTGTGTGTGCTTGCGTGTCAAAAATGTATAGAAAAACGCGCGTTATGAAATCATAATCTTAAATATTCCGATCCGGAATTTAGAACGCTCGTCAGTGTCATTATTACAGATCGATCTGAGAAAGTCATAATCTGAAAAAATCTGAATATGTGTGGAGAATAGTTAAATTGTATGCAATTCTGGGCTTTCTTAATTAATAATATGAATTCAGATTATGAATTTAGAGAGGCATTCCGGATGTGTGAGTCCAGCCTTAGGATGGCAAAATAGGGGATAAAGTTTTTCATATAACTATTTAGGCGCCATTGAGGTTGCGACATCCCTTAGTCCACTCAAAATGGTAAAAATCTTAATTAGGGCTTTAATTATTCTATACAGTATGTCTTAGCACCGACTTCAGAATGTGAAATTATTTTATTCCTTTCAGTTCTTTAAAGTCGGCTTTTACGTTTTGTTAAAAGTTATTTTCAACTCCTTAAACTGTGTTTTAATTAAATTTTACGATACATTATTTTGCATTTTAACTAGAGTCGTGGTAACTCAAGGGCCTTAGCATCTGTCTATGTAATGAAATTGCTTATTGCAAATTTAAGTGCCGATTTACAACGTACTCAGTGGTGAAACATTGTGAGGAAACCTGTTGGGGAAAAAGTATTTCGAGGACTTGTAGTACCTGCTGTAAATTTCACGGTTAGAACGGGTTCGATCCCCGTCGGCACTAATTAAATTGCTAATTGCAATTTTAAGTGCCGATTTAAAATGTAATCAGTGGTGAAGGGAAACATCGTAAGGAAACCTGTCCGGGAAAAAGTATTTCGACTTGTGAAGTACGTTAGTAGTCAAATTGTCGGCAGTGGAGCATCGCGGTGGACTAATTGCTCAACAAATAGGAGTATATCTCAGAAAGGAGAAGGGCTGTGCCCAGACGTAGGCTGCAACATGTATTTTAATGATTTACGTATAGAAAGACTATAGAGCACCACCCGCGTGATGATTTCTGGATCTCGACAATAGTGCCACCTACCGGGTCCAATTTTGAATCTAAACCATCCAGGAAACCCACTCAAACACATAAAAAATTTCATCAAAAACGCTCCAGTCGTTTAGGAGGAATTCAGTGAAAATTACAGACAAGAATTATATATAACGACTAGCGATCCGCCCCGGCTTCGCACGGGTGATTTCTGGGTCTCGAGAACAGCGTCACCTGCCGAGTCATTTCAAAAATTCAAATCACACACACACACACACAACATTTCATTAAAATCGGTCCAGCCGTTTAGGAGGAGTTCAGTCACATACACACGGACAGAAGAATTATATATATAAAGATGGGGGACTCACTATCCATTTTTCTGTGATTTATTCGATTATATTAAAACTTATATTATTCAGCGACTATGTTATTCAGCGTCGAATGGAATTTGTTTGGAGTCTCTATATTGTTATTTTTTATTAGATATGCGAGAGGAAAATTTTAACTCATCTACGCCCTTAAGCAAAAAACTGGTAATATGTTATTACGGAGTTTTTACTGTGATGTCAGATTCGTAATCTATAGGTCGGAATACACATTGGTTAATTTTTTTCTAGCTTTATTTAAGGAGATAAATAACACTTTTGGAAATTGTACGTATGGAAATTTACAAGCTTGTTAATAACCAGAAAAGTGTCGTTACACATCAAAATAAAAACATTTTGTTGTGTTTGATCTGAAGCTATTTTATAAGAATAATAATTTATTTTTAAATATATGTTTTAACATTTACGTATAATTTATTTAATATTTGTACAAGTCTCTACTATGTTTTCGACATCAATGTTTTCATTTTGCTGTCCGACAGTTCGTAAGGCACAACATCATCTTTTTGTTACATACTGTTAGGAAATAATAGACACCTATAGGGAAAATCTCAACCAAAAATAATGTTCAGAAGATCTTAATATCTTAAAATGTATTGTTTATAAATTGTATATTGTTTGTACCAATACAAGATTCCGATGATTTTCCAATGGCCACAATACGCCAATATGAAACAGTTTTTTTTTATACAAAATAAATATTCATATTTCAAACCAATAGGGATCGATGTTCTTTATGTTTTATGCATATTATCTATATGAATGAATGCATAAATCTATATGTTTTAACAGGCTGACCATATAATAAAAGCATCTCTAGAAAAAAATATAGTTAAAACCATTAAGAAAGAAATGAAAAGTTTGGTCTTAAAAGGCAGAAATGGATGCAGCTGACAGGGATAATACAATTTTTTTTTTTGATTTGCAAAGAGTTTTGAATATACGACAATTTAATGTGGATAATGGTGGAGTCTTATATAGATTGAAACTGGGCACAACGAAAATGAGGGCGATTCCATGCGTCTCTACTGAAAGAAACATGAGAAATAAAGTTAAATATCTAAACAAATTTACAACATTATTTGAAATTTTATACCAGTGAAAACTATCAATGGATTTATGCAATCTGGTGTAATTGTCTGGTGGGTGTCGTAAGAAGCGATAGAGAGAAATGAAACAGGAGAGAGGCAGCAGCATCTTCCTTTCTTCGAATTAACTTTCATTTGATATATCAATTACTTTAATGTTCCAACGCGTTCCTGAGTTATACAAAAAAACAGTAAATAATTTTTCCTGTAAAATTTTAATTTTACGATTACCGACTTTTTACTCGGGGGTGTGGTAATGTAGGAAGTATATACGTACGCACACGCACACTCAAAATTGTCCGTTTAAAAAAAAAAAGGTATAATCAGACTCTATGACCTCAAAACGTAGAAATGTGTTCAAATTTCGACTTTCAAATATACTCCCGGTAACTTCTACATAGGAAGTTATTATAAGTACCTAAAGGTGACAAATGAGCATATTATGAAAGTAAGTGGATGTTGTGGCCCATATACTACTTCATTGTATCATTAATTAAGAATCAAAATGCAAATGCGTTTTTATCCATAAGGAGTTCTTCCTACAATGGAAGAGGCCCATGACCAGAAGTTGACTGTTAAGAGCTAAATAGAAGTGCCTTTCAAGTTTCAAGTGATCATTTAGGTTTAAAGTTCTTTTCCATCATCATTCTGTATCCGTTCTATTCGTTCACTTCTTTTTTTTTATATAGAACTAGCGATCCGCCCCAGCTTCGCTCGGGTGAATTCTGGATCTTGACAACAGCTCCACCTAAAGGGTCAAATTGTGAATCTAAACCATCCAGGGACCCACTAAAACACGCACAAAACATTTCATAAGAATCGGAAAGTTTCGATTTTTAGCGAGACTAACGGACAGCAATTGATTATTATATAGAGATAAGGTTTGAGGCACCTACTTTTTAAAAATAAATATGACAAGGACACAGTTCACCTAATGGTAAGTGGATGCTGTGGCCCATAGACATCTACTTCTATCCTCGATTAAGAATCAAAATGCAGATGCGTTATCGCCCCTGAGGATTAAGATGGAATACCACGTTACCAGTAAAAAGGGTCTACGGTTACTACACTCACCATACGAAACATCATTATTCTGTTATTTCCTACTGATATTCTATGAGATCGTGGTCCTTCCTCGATGGAGTCGACCCATTCGTGATGTAGCCTTAATATAGCTCCAGCGTGGCTCTACCAAGTAAAACATACATTTTTAAACGTAGACAATTTCTATAGTAGAAAAGATGAATATTTTCTGATTTCTCATTCTGTTACTATGATTTGATAATTGTTGATGTTTTCTAACCTTAACCAATACACCATTAATTTCTTAACGATGATTGAAGCTGGGAATGCTTGTATGGCGCTACCTGGCTTATTACAATAATAATGTTACAAATTGAATGATCGTTTAGAAATGATGCCATGTCACTTCATCTTAAGAAATTGAAATCAGATAAAAATAGATTGCTCAAATAGTGAAGATTGTTCATTTCACTTTCTCTCTACTCTACATTGGCGGTCTGTTGTCAGTTACTTAGTTACTTAGTTGTATTTGCCGTATTTGTCAATATATTTTGTTTGCCTGAAGATGTGTATTTATTCCTGTTACTATTGTTAGAAGATATACCCTTTATTAAAAAAGTAATTCTGTATAGAACACATATCAACAACATTTCATTGTTTACGATGAAATCAGATTATTTACTTATAAATTTCATTAGGTGCTCAAATATTGTACATATTAATATAAAACAATTTCTTTTTTATCTACATTTCTTACAGAGCATGTACAAACATTATACATACAAAATATACAAATTTAATATTGTTTATTTTATCGTGTATATTATGATACCTGTCGGCATCCAAGACTTATTAATTGCAATTATAAGTGTTAATATACGACATATTAACGCTGAAAGAAAACATCGTGAGAAAACCCTGTCTGAAGAATAAATCAAATCGGATTCATATGAAGTCCGCCAACACCTGGGTTTCTTGCTGGTTCTTCCCAGGACAGAGGTTTTTACGTGGTAGAGCCATGCTACAGCTATATTATGTTTGTAGCACAAATGGGTCGGCTCGACCCGGGAAGGACCACACTCTCACAGAATAAGTAAAATAGCTGCTCAATGCTGCTGTGATTCGTATGGCGAGGATAGAGAACCAGAGACCCTTTTTACTTGAAACAAAGCATTCCATCTTACTCAACAGAGATGACAACGCATTATGATTCTCAATCCATGTAGATGTCTATGGGCCACAGCAACCACTTACCATCAGGTGGACTGAGTGCACGTTTGTCATCCTTATTTTATAAAAAAAAACAATCCGTATTAGTTAAAACTCTAATCAAAGAATGTTAATGTTAATCATAACAACACACTGTTCAAAAACTCAGTAAGTATTCTTGTGAGCGAAACACAGCAGCATTAAGCTGCTATTTTATTAAAGTATTATTATTATATAATATAAGTATTATTATTATATATTATATATAATATAAGTATTCTGTAAGAGCGTGTTCTTTCCCCGGTCGAGCCGACCCATTAGTGCTAGAACTATGATATAGCTGCAGCATGGCTCTACTAGGGGGATAATTCGAGTGCTTAACACTTGAGCTATCCCGGAAAGAAGATTCAGTAGGTCGTTTACGGGCATTTTTTTTCCATCAAACAGACAGAGGTCATAAAACTTTGTCTTTGATTTGAACTCGTAGCTACGCAGACGTCATGGGTCTGACCAAAAATTGATGGTCACGTTTTGGGTGTGAAAATTTCATTCGACATTTGTGCAACGGGTCGAAAGTTAGAAGTGGCATGGACCAAAGTTGTTACACAAGTGGTAAAATAAAAAAATTTGTACAACAGACTTCAATATGAATTATTAAAGATAACTCAAAAAATACTGATCAGACTCGATCAAATTTATGTGACCACATGAGAAGCACCAGCTTTCAAATAAAAAAAGAGCCATCGAAATCGGTTTACCGAGAAAAAAATAATGAGATAACACACATAAAAAAAGAACATATCACATATACACTCGATTTGACGGGAATTGAGTACCTCCTCCTTTTTAAAGTCGGTTGAAAATGCGACATAAATAAAAACGATGACACAAAAACTTTCAATAACATAAAATATTAAAAAAAAACATGATGTGTGCAGTTCACACGCGGTAGAACTGAAACCTTCAGAAAACTAAACTGAGAGAAAGATGAATGCAAAATATCAGAAGTAAGATTTACAAATCCTATAGATGCACGGAACGATGTATATGTTTGTCCCTCTTTAGTGTCGCTTTCTCGTTTCATCGAGTTTCAAATCACAACGATACTAAAGAAGTTTACACTTCAATAAATAAATAAAAATATACTTTGAAACAAGATGTAAATACCATTGAAATGGGCTCATGAGGCTTAATTATAATTTTTTGTGTAATTTAATATAACCTTGTCCATCTATTATAAATCATTTAATTTGCTAATTTATTTGTAACTTGTTTTTGAACAGTGTGTTGACATGATTAACATGAACATTTTTTGATTTGCGTTTTAACTAATACGGATTGTTTTTTTTATAGAATAAGGGTGACAAGCGAGCACACAGTCCACCTGATGGTAAGTGGATGCTGTGGCCTATTGACATCTACATCTTTTCTCAGTTAAGAATCAAAATGAAGATGTGTTGTCACCCTTAAGGACTACGATGGAATGCCTTGTTTCCAGTAAAAAGGGTCTTAGGTTCTCCGCATCCATCATACGAAACACAACAGCATAAAGCTGCTGTTTTACGCTGCTATTCTCTGAGAGCCTGGTCCTTCCCCGGTTCCACCATTCGTGCTTCAACCATAATATTGCTGCAGCCTGGCCCTACCACTTATAAAATGTGTAAGCACATTTATCTGTACGTATAAGTAAATGATGAAAGAAACAATGTTCTTACATTTAGAGTCGTTTTAAATCAACACGTTGAAGTATTTGGGAAATGTACTCAAAGTGGTTATTTGACCTTCATATTACGTATCTTGCGTGTGAGATTACATTTAGTTGTTGTCTTACTTAATGTAATGGTTTATTAATGGCGCTACCTTCATTATGTTTTGGTATACGTTATGTACATTTTGAAATTCAGCTAATGCCGCCTTTTACAACGATAACGCAAGAAAAATGACATACGAAACCGCATAAAATGAAAGAAAAAGTAAGTTGTTTCAAGGGTTACTTGTATATTTCATGTTAGATTTAGTAGTTTTCAAGTTAAATCCGTTCTACAGCTAGACATATATTTTTGATGTCACACTTTATTAGCCGTCGACACTGTGAAGTTGGCCATTAAATATAAATAAAATTGCAGTGTCTATCTGCAATATCAAAATAACTGCCATTTATTGAACTGAGGGAGTAATTTGCATGCCATAAAGACATGAATAACCATTTAAAAATGTTTGTCTGTCTTTCTGTCAGTACGGACTGATCCTTGGAATGATTGGAACGATTGTGATGAAACTTCACGAATAGATAGAGAGCAACGACAGGAATAATCTAGACTATATTTTATCTGAAAAACTTGGAGGTCTTTGATGATTATCTTAAATATAAATAGCGCCACACTAAAATATATCCTATCTTGACTTAGCCGGGGCGGGTCGCTAGTAAAGAATATTATGTCTCAATTCAAAAGTTCACATAATAATAATAGATAATAAGTTTAATTTAATTTAATTTTACAGTCTTTATTACTTGACGTTGTAGCCAGAATCATCCTCAGCTTGAACATTTATTTACTTATTCATTTATTTATTTGACTGCCTCGTTGGTCTAGTGGTTGTAGTAGTGCGACTGCTGATCATGAGGTCCTGGGTTCGAATCCCGGGTCGGGCAAAAAAAATCAGTTATTGAGCTTTTCCATCAAGAAATTCTCAGTAGCTGCCCGGAGTTAGGAAGTTGGCGGTGTTTCACTCCCGTGCCTCGGAAAGCACGTAAAGCCGTTGGTCCTGCGCCTGATCTCTCTCCGGTCGTGTTGGCTTACCGTCCCATCGGTCTATGAGAGTGAGGGAATAGAGAGTGCACCTGTGCTTGCGCATACACTTGGGCACTATAATCCTGTCCTGCGCCGATGGCTAGTCTTCATTGTGGCTGGCCGCCGTGACCGAAATTCGGTCTGGAGGAAATTATTATTTACATTTATTGGTATTTTTTTTAATTTAGCATTCACGGTGGGATTAAATAAAAAAGGTATTTATAAAGACGACCTAATGCTGTCCAGTTTCTTCTCCTCTTGATGAACTGTTTAACAGTTGTCAAGAAGTGCTTTACTAATCAGGGATGCTGTCTTTTTGCACATGATGGGGTAAAACCATCGGTATGATTTTGTGCAAACATCCCAGATAGGCTACAGCAGCGGGGCAACCCCAACATTATCCTGAATATATAATTGTATAGGACGCGCGAAACATCCAGCGACCTTTTCGTATGATGAACCCACAGACTCCCCGTGTAAAAGCTCTGACATCATCATCATCATTACAGCCTATAAAAGTCCACTGCTGAACATAGGCCTCCCTCAAAGATTGCCTCATGAGGGGATTTTGCCATAGTTGCCACGCTTGGCAAGCGGGTTGGCAACCGCAGTTTTTAATTATTTTGAGTTGTTATCAGGAAGATGCTGCTGCCCATCTCCTGTTTCATTTTCCCTCTGTCACCTCTTAAGACACCTTTGGGACGATATGGAGTAGTGGATATTCTTAAACCGCCACTAAACGGCACAAAAGCTCTGACTATGTGCTTTGAAAAGTGTGATTTTAATTTGGTCAGTACAACGGGAGAATCTGTGAGCCAACATATTACCACGGACCGCTAGAGCCATACGGCATTTACCGGCGACCTTAAAGGTCATGTACTCAGTTTTTTTTTTACATTATAAGTGAGCTCATGCGTAGCCGCATAGGTATTTACAAACTATTTGCATTTCTCTAAGAGCACCCATAGTAGGGCTTAGCAGCAACATGTCATCCGCGTAATTGATGTTATTGGAGTTAACGCCTTTTTTAAATTAACTTAAACTGTAAGATCAAGGTCATTTTTACCAGGCCATGTATTTAGTTATCATTATTCTATATCTATCTAGACTTAATGTGGTAACTACAAACTCAAAGAATATATGTATATTTGAAAAATATACATATAATATGATTTACGCATCGGTTTTTAGTTTTTTTTATGCAAATCAAATCAGAAGCGATAATATCAATTGATCGTGTTTCGGTAATAAATTAATTTTTTCCCGTTGTTATGTATCAATAAAATTATTAAAATTTGTTTAAAAGCATCGCGGAAAATTAAATAAGTTAAACGTTGAATAGTGGTATCATTAGCCGTTATTATTTTGATATAATTCAATAAAATATAGTATTAGTTTTCAATGCATTGCAAAGACGATAAACGATTTATTCGTATTTCATCATCATCATCATCATTACAGCCCTTCACAAGTCCACTGCTGAACATAGGCCTCCCCCACGGAATGCCACAAAGCACGGTCCCGAGCCACCTGCATCCATTGACTTCCTGCATGTCTTACCAGGTCGTCACTCCATCTAGTGGAGGACGCCCTACCTCACCTGCCGGTACAGGCTGCCACTCGAGAACCTTTCTTCCCATCGGTTGTCGGTTCTTCGAGCTATATGGCCAGCCCATTGCCACTTCAGCTTACTAATCCTTTGGGCTATGTCGGTTACTCTGGTTCTACTGCGGTTATCCTCATTTCTAAGTTTATCACGCAGAGAAACCCCGAGCATAGCCCTCTCCATAGCTCGCTGAGCGACCTTGAGCTTCCTCATACGGCCAGCAGTGAAGGACCACGTCTCAGTTCCGTATGTCATCACTGGCAACACGCACTGGTTAAACAATTTAGTTTTGAGGGTTTGAGGTATGCCTGACGAGAAGATGGGTCGTAATCTCCCGAACGCTGCCCAGCCGAGTTGAATCCGTCGATTGACCTCTCGGTCGAAGTTGGACTTACCTAGTCGGACTATTTGTCCCAGGTAAACATATTCGTCAACAACTTCGAGCTTAGTGCTCCCAACAACTACCGGCAAAGGTGTGACATGGACATTAAACATGATTTTTGTTTTGTCCATGTTCATCTTGAGACCTATCCGTTGGGAGACACTATTGAGGTCATTGAGCATAGTGCTTAGGTCCTCCAGCGATTCTGCCATAAGGACTATATCGTCGGCAAATCGAAGGTGAGTGATGTACTCGCCATTGATGTTAATACCGTATCCTTTCCAGTCCAGTAGCTTGAAAACGTCTTCCAATGCAGCGGTGAAGAGTTTCGGGATATAACGTCACCCTGTCTTACACCTCTCTGCAGTTGGATAGGTTTCGTACTCTGGTTCTGTACTCGGATAGCCATCGTAGCCCTACTGTACAAACACTTCAGCACCTCGATATATCGACAGTCCACTTGGCACCGCTGAAGGGACTGCAGCACCGCCCAAATTTCGACGGAATCAAAGGCTTTCTCATAGTCCACATACGCAAGGCAAAGTGGCAGATTGTACTCGTCGGTCTTCTGTACAATTTGCCGAAGGGTATGTATGTGGTCTATGGTGCTAAAGCCTTTCGAAACCGGCTTGTTCGGGAGGCTGGAAGTCGTCGAGTCTGCATGCGAGACGATTCGTAATGACTCTCGAAAACAGCACGCAGACGCGGCTCAGAAGGAAATCGGTCTGTAGTTCTTCAAGAGAGCGTTGTCGCCTTTCTTGAAGAACAATACCACCGCACTTCTGCTCCACGCCTCGGTGTAATGCCACCATGGAGGACGGAATTAAAGAGCTCTGAAGGACTTCAAGTACCGGTTTTCCACCCGCTTTCAGAAGCTCCGCTGTAATTCCATCCTCGCCTGGGGCCTTGCTGTTTTAAGGTGCTGGAGAGCCATTCTAATCTCGCTCAGACTGACGTCCGGGATATCATCGGAATAGTGTCGGATAAGACTTGCTCTTGGATCGTTACTCACACTTGCGTGTGGCTCCAACGATGACGTGTACAGCTGCCCATAGAACCTCTCAATCTCACTCATAATCTCAGGTGTCCGAAAACGATGCTGCCACATTCGGTCTTCAGCTTCGACAGTTGGCTCTTTCTGGCAGACAGATCTCTGGCAAAGACTTTGGAGCCCTGGTTCCGCTCGATCGCTTCTTCAATACGAGCTGTATTGAAGTTGCGCAAGTCCCGCCGCATGCATTTGGAGATCTGTCTGTTCAGTTGCCTGTATGCTGTCAAATCTGCTGAAGACTGCAGCTTCATCTTCCGTCTAACAACCATGAGATTAAGAGTGTGATCGGAGAGTTTTTGTGTTCTTCTGCGACGGGTCTTACAGAACTTAGCTCCGACCGCATGGACAGTTTCCACAAGCTTGTCATTCATATCGTCCACTTCATTGCAAACTTCTAGGCACTGAAAACGATTTTGTTTCGTATTTACAGAACAATAAAATTTACACAATGTTTATAACCATAATAAAAAAATTAAAACTAAACTCTTAAATTATCATACAGTCCTCCCCGCGGTACAGTGTCAAAAAAGCTGGTTGCGTTTCCTCGCTGAATGGCATGACAAGTCGTGGAAATAGTTCCTTTAGGAACTTTATCGCACGTGGACCCCACGGTCACTGTTTATTAATCTTTCGCTTGTAAGGCATGCTTCATCAACTGTTTTTCGAATTAGGTCATTTGCACATTAAAAGCAATTTATTAACTCCTTACGGCTTTTAGTATTCTCATGTACGTAATCAGTGCACTGTTATTTATGTGTATCACCCACGTAAGAATGGATACCTTGTTTTTGGTTCAATGGTCTAAGCGCTTAGTAGGTGGGCTGGCTGTTTACAATTCTTGACGCTTTGCTATGATTCTAATCTTCCTTACCGGTTTGAGTATTTTTTATTAATATTTTTGGCTTGGATGCTCGTCCTTTAAGACATGTCTTCATTTATCTCAGTATCAAATGATAATAATCCTTTATAGTACACAGTTTCACAATACATGTTGATGCGTCACATTGCGTAGTTTTTGAGAGATTTTGACGGCAACTTGAGCCAGCAGACAGTTGGCGACAGTATCTCAAGGCGCCTAAGCAGACGCCTTATCTTGAGATTCACATCACCATCGGAGCACTTGTTTCACCGTTTCCACTAGTAGTTCACATGCGCAGCTCACATGAGCAAATTTTCACACACCACTTTTACATATCAAAATCAACAATCCGCCGCCGGTCAAATTCCCGCCAAACCTCCCACGTTTGAGTATTTTAGGTCTGGTCATAGAATATTTATATCCGTCGTCTATCATAAGTAACAAGGTCTTCTTAGTTATACCATTTATTCCACAAACATTTGTGATAGATTCTTACGTTGGCACTACATGGCGAGATAAGATCATTACAATTACTTATAGTTAAACAAATTATAGTGTATGAACTGTATAAGAATTATTGCCTCTTATAATTTGTTTCTTACGGCCTCGACCTTTTAGATTCACCGAAGAACGTAACAAATGCAGAGTAACCCAATATAGAGACGTCAATTATTTTAAGGTGTGCGCATCGCTTATGTATTCTGTGGCATTGCTATATTTACCGCATGTATATATAGAGGTCAGTGATTTACCGTCTTTAAAGATATAGCATTCGGTAGAATCTACTAGTTAGTCTGTGGATATAGCCAAACTTATACAAATCAATAACTATATAGTCTATTAAATACTTATCACAATTGTGTAATTTAAAGTTTTTATTGGTTTTTAATTATTTAATTCTGCAACTAAAGTTGCTGGTATATTGAATTATATATAACAAGTAATATGGGTTAAAAAATTTAAAGAAATTATTATGTTACTTACTTTTTTAATTAAAAGAATCATGATTAAAAATAATTTAATATATAATACAGTATTATCAAAATCCTTGGAAAATAATGATTATATTATTTATGACCTATGCATTTAAAATAATTCAGGATTATTATTGATTAAGCAAAAGTGCGTCTTGGATCTTGGATTTTAGTGAAATGAAGTATGAACGATGTATTTTTATTAATAATATAATAATGTGAAATTTATATATAAAAAATATTACAAGATCTGCGCTAAGATGTTTAAGTCCAGTAAAATTATTTATCGTTGTTATTAATTGAAAACACATTATTTAAGTACCTACGAATCACTATTTGTTACAAACAAAAGTTTCTCGTACATCGTAATTCGAGGATAATTCACGGAGCAAGTTTTAATCGGTCGTTAATTGGTATTTTGTACTGAACCATTAACGTGGCTTAAGCTCAAGTAAAGTTTTATTAGCGCTGCTTTGCATAACTTGACACTAATTAGTATAATTTAATAAAAATTACAATAATATCAGTCTATTACTCACCACTGAAGACAACTTTGAAAGCCTCCTAATAGGAAAGAAAATGTAAGCTAAGCTGGTTTATTTACACTTTCATAGTTCACTTTTAATTTAACTACTTAATATATTGCGGGCGTTTCATTTTATCATACATTACTGCGACTGCATTACTTAACAATTTGGGTCAACTTTTTCAACAGCTCATATAAGGTATGACTGGCTGTACCTTTATTTAAGGACTAGCAATTCGCCCCGGCTTCGTCTGGGTAGGTTCTAATAATGTGATGTTACTTACATTTTAGAAAATCAAAGACCATTTATATAATTTTTTTTTGAAATATCCTCAAATTATTTGGATAAAATATTAAAGTTTCATTACAATCGGTTCAGCAATTCCGAAGATTAACCCTGACAGACAGACAGACACAAACATTTTAAAAATCGTTATTTGTATGTTATAATAACTCCCTGTGATTTATAGAACTCAAGTTTCGTTTCAACATTACAGATAGACATTTCAATTTTATTTATATTAATAGCTGTATAATTATTATTTTTAACCGACTTTGAAAAGGAGGAGGTACTCAATTCGGCTGTATGTTTTTTTATGTATGTTGCTTCATAATTTTTTTCTAGGTATACCGATTTCGAGGATTATTTTTTTATTTGGTTATCCTTAATAATTTATATTGAAGTCGGTTGTACAACATTTTTTATTTTACCAGTTGTCTTTTTTTGCATTTTGGAATACGTCCTGTTAGCCATGTGGGTTTTAATAAATAAATCCATAAAATAAATAAATAAGAGTGAAGTCGTAAATATCCAAAGAGCAGCTTCAAGTTCCGAGACTTCTGTTATCATAATCACCAATCCGCTTGCCTGATGGTGGCAGGTTCACCTTACTCTTATCGCTAGTTTGTTTAAACTCACAAAATACATCTTGGACATAGACTTTTTCCAATAAATATCAACTGGCTAGTATTTTTTGGCAAACGAGCATATTTTTTATAGGATAAGGGTGACAAGCGAGCACACAGTCCACCTCATAGTAAGTGGTAGTGTGACATCTATCCTCGTTTAGTAGCAGACTCGTAAAGCAGACTCGCCCAATTGCGATATTTGTCACATTATAGAAGATGTCCAACATATGCTAGCAGAATGTGTCAAATATCAAAGGGAAAGGGAGAATCTGGTGCAAAAATTTAATATCAATTTGTGTGAAACGGGTTGGTTTTTGAGCATACTTGCGGAGCCACACTCAGGGGTAGCAAAATCATTCATTTCTATGTTCTTACCAGATTGATTCCCCCTTTCTAAATAGGATTTGTGTAACAGGAACAAGTTATATTACGATAAGGCTGACATATCCTTGTAGGATAAAAGCTTTTTTAAATAAAGATAGATAATAAAAAAAAACATCGTTTGCGAATCATAATGCAGATGCGTTGTCAGCCGTGAAGACTAAGATAAAATGCCTCTTTTCCAGTAAAAAGGGTCTCCGGTTCTCTACACTCACCATACGAAACACAGCAGCATTAAGCTGCTATTTTACGCTAGTATTCTGTGAGAGAGCGGTCCTTCCCGGTCAAGCCGAACCATTCGTGCTACAACTATACAGTTAATATAGCTACAGCATGGCTCTACCACGTTCTCACGCATGCGCATGCGGCTCACCTGATTTTAAATTTGGAAGATTTTTCATTTACCCGGGTTAAGGGTTGTTGAGTACAGAGCTGACACCCTCGCGGTTGTATTGTTACCCCCTCCCCCCTCCCCCATCCCATTGCCATGCTAGTCAGCGGATTGGCGATAGCGATGTAAGTACAACCAGCCCGTACCAGACGTCTTAAATCTGTGAGACTATTCCTCGTCACCGATCTGAGTTTTATATATTAATATTTGATGGCTCGGTGGCGCTGTGGCTCAACATTTGACAGTAGCACTGTAGGCCGCAGGTTCGACTCCTGCATAGAACAAGTATTTGTATGGCTACAAATAATTCTACCGGTTCTGAATGTTTGTCAATGTGCAATTTATGTATTAAAACGCTTCCATGATACGGGAGAAAGAGGAGATGAGACATTTATACCGCCATCTGTTGGAAGCCATGAACTTTGCTGACATTTCCCATAGTCGGTAGATAGTAGAAATAGGGAGAAGGGTTCTCGTATGACGCCATCTCACGGAAGTTTCTCTAAAACTACTTCTTATATTATTATATAATGTTTCACAAACAGTATTATATGTATTCGTTTATGTAAATGTTTAAATTACAAATGCATAATGTAAAGATTGCAAAGTAATAAGGCGTTGTAAGTTAAGTAAAAAGGAAAGTGACCGCTTTTACCACTAGACTGCTCTCATTTCTGAAAAGACTTTAGGGTAAGGAAGTGTCCTTGGCGCTGTCCCAATGCTTGTTGGCGGACTCTACATGTCTTCGAAATATTTTTATATTTTTTTACATGCGGGTTTTCTCGCGATATTTTCTTTCACCGTGGATTTACCACTTAAGGCGACACATCGAAAACCGTTGAAGCGGACTATCGCCGGGCTGATCCGAGTGATACATAATTTCTATAAAAACTTCAAAAACGCCGTCATAAGGTCTAAAATTGCGTAGCGCCCGCGACCATTAAGACCGCTTAGAAATCGCTTAGAATCTTAAAATATTTTGAAAAAATTATTGATTTAAGTAATCAAAGTAATGAGCAAGTAATTTACGAATATTGATGTTATGAATGTATTTGAGTGATTCCCAAGCATATAGATTAAGTAATTTCGTTGTAATTTCAACTATAGTGATTTTTTAGAGGTGTTTTCGCAAATAATTATGATCGAGTCAAAATTATACAATCGTGTTTTTGAACAAGCAAATTCAAGATAAAGACATGAATTTACCTATATCAAAATTCCAGTTTCGTTAGTCGTGTCATACTCCTATACTATTCGATGAAAGGAGGTGCATTTTTTCGCGGTGTCGTCTTAAAATTGCAATTAGCAATTTTATTCGTGGTCGAAACCGACTTGCGCACTGAAATTTACGATGAGCGCTTTGCTCCTGAGGTGTGGCAACATTTTAAAATAATTTAATATATAGACAGACATCTTTGCAAACGCAAGCTGTTAGATTTAATTTATTAAGTAATTTATTAAGTAAAAAACATCTCTTATACTTACTTAGATCAGCTTTATTATATATTAACATAAACGTTTTTAATTTTTTATGTAAATTTAATAACAGAATATGTTGTATTAAGAAATTATATGATAATATTTGGTTTCTTGCGTATTGTTTATTTGAAAGAGCACTGAACTAGATGTTCATTGTACTGTCGCCCGGTTTCGAATGGACGGTTGAGCTAGTGAATTTTGAAACAATGGAATAATTTTTAATAATAGTAAAAGACTTGTAGTGTGATGGCGCCGTAGGAGAATCCCATACCATTTCGTTCCGTAGGTGCCGTAAGGATCAGTTCTCACCGAGACGTGACGCGACGCGACGCAGCGCGCAATTTTTAAGATAGTGATACAAGAACTTTATTTACTATAAAAAAGATGCATATTTTATTGATATAATTCGAAAATGCCCCGCGGCGTCGCGCTGCGCCTCGAGATGCCTCGCAGCGTAGCGCGAAGCATCACGACGCAGCCCGGCTTCGTCGGTACGCGCGTGCAAGAACGGTGCGCTGCCAGCAACTTGACGATGCGCCTCGCGATGTCACGATCTGCGTGGTGCGAAACCACTGGCCTCTTCAATCGGTATGAAGTGACCCTAAGGGGCGTCTATGGAAAATACCAGAAAATCACGTAGCTTCCGACAGATGGCGTTATAACCATTTCATTTATGTCAGACGCTAAATACTGAGACCTTAGAGTAATTACATACATACGAGACCTACATGCAGCAGCGTCAAAGGTTCGAGACATATGGTACTGTGTTCGCCTGCCAAGCGTGACGATTTTGGCAAATTTTTCCTACAGTGAGAGGCTGGAAAAATAATATATTACATTATGGCGATAACAACAGATGAGGTCGTCCAGCAGTGAACTTTTAAGGCCCGAAGAAAGAATAGTAAATGGTCACTCCATCGAATCTATTTCTTTGATCACGTGTTGTGGCTTGTGGATGAAGTGTAAGGAAAATCTAAGGTTTCTAAAAAACCTGAAATAGCAATAATAGACAGACAGAATTGAGTAAATAATAAATATATTAATATCAAGCAAACAAGTAATTAAAACTTAAAAATAATTTAACAAATAGACCACGTTCATTTTATAATTTGTATGATGTTTTTCAAAAATTAATGTACTTCAAAAAAGTAGAAGGTTCGCGATTCGACTGTATGGTTTTTTTTTTGCTTTTTATATGTATGTTATGCCATATCTTCGAATCGTGAACAGATTTCAATGTTTTTTTTTTTAAACATTTCGGTGAAATAACTCCACCCCTAAGGTTGAAAAAATACGGATGAAGTTTTAAATGTAACTATTTAAACGACATTCTAGTTGTTACGTAAAGATTGTAAATTCCTTAGTCCACTCAAAAGAGTCAAGATATTAAACTTTTCCGAAAAAACTAGTTTTATTTAAATGTGCAGTGTTCGCGTAAACATAAGAAATCATTATTTTTATTGAAAGTTTTAATTTTTGTAGTCTAGTTATGATGGGTGTATCATTAGTAGCGACATGCTGCAGCTACGAGTGTATCAGTAGTATAGTTGTATCACGAACGGGTCGGCTCGACCGGGGAAGGACCACGCTCTCACAGAATACCAGCGTAAAATAGCAGCTTAACGCTGCTGTGTTTCGTATGGTGAGTGTAGAGAACCGGGGACGCCTTTTTACTGGAAACGAGGCATTTCATCTTGTTCCTCACGGGTGACACGCATCTGCATTTTGATTCGTAATCGAGGATAGATGTAGATGTCTATGGGCCACAGCAACCACTTACCATCAGGTGGACTATGTGCTCGTTTGTCACCCTTATCCTATTAAAAAAAAACTATTTCTTTATTATATTTTAATTTACTTACCGCGCGTTAACAAGAAGACTTACCCATTTTGTTGGTCATAAAAATTGGTAAACGATGTACCGATTCTCTTGCAGTAGTAGCACTTCGTAGCGGTTAATCTGTGGGATTAAGATTAAATATTTCGATATTAGATGGTCCCCAGAGTCACGTTCTTACTTAAGGGAGTAAACTACGTGCAGCTGATATCAGCACATGAGAAAAAAGCATATTTCTTATTCATTTATTCATTGGCATATTTCTTCTTACACACCCTAAGTACAGTCACTGCTTCCCAAACTTCGCTTGATACCCAATTCACACTCAATTTCTTTATAATTGCTGTAGAACTGTAACAATAAAGTATACAATAGCGGTATTTTAAAAATCTTTTACTGTACTGATAGCTTTTTAAATATAGTACGTGAGGTATATGGTCATCTGGTTAATATGGTCACTTTCTTATAACTCAAAAACTACACCCTTGTTTGCATAGATAGCTCTGTGATACGATAGCTCTTCATCAGTCAATCAAATAATAAAGGGTCAAAAGGGCGCTGCTTACTGCTTTATCGACGCCATTTTGAAAGTTGACATTATAGTAAATCCATCTCGAATCGATTTTAGTATTGTGTAGTGTAGTGAGTTTTTTTGAATAAATTTTTCGAAGTGTTCCTAATTATTGTCAAAGCTTGTTTGCTATTTTTTTCTTCATATATTAGTTATACTATACGACTTTGTGTTTTTGTCTTTGTCCTCCTAGTTTTGGTTTTATAGGGCGGCAAAGCTTAAGGTGACCATATTACCCTCACGTTCCTTACACCTATCTAACCAGGTCAATAGCACTATGTATAATTTAATATATTATAATTTAATGTTTTATACTCGATGCTATATCCGGAAGCTTGTAGTTCACAGTAATTTTACCCTTACGTGATACGCAAGTAGAATATAAGCCGTTAATTTTATTTCGCATAAAGCCATAAATCTTTTTGCTATCGTGTTGATCGATAGTTATGGTGGTCTTGAGTTGCGTTATTGCCAATAAACATACATAATTTTATTATTTGAAAATAAATAAATACATATTTAAGTTGTTTATTCATAAAGTTTTCAGGAACTTTATTAGGTGTTTCTATTAATGTTATTATTATAGTCTTTGCGTTATAGCATGGTGCGGGTGACAGCTTACAGTTTGGCGTGTCTAGAGATGGAACAATGTTAAATCGATTTAAAAAAGGCGATTGACGATACACAAAGCAAAGCAATAATTATCGATTAGCGATTAGATTAAATTAAAAATTAAAACCGAAACATATATTTCTTGCATGTAAATTAAGTTAAAGTTTAATACAAATTATGACATAGTAATAGTTACATAATAGCTGTACCCGGGACTCGCCCGCTTGGTATTTATTACGATTGGATTTTGGACTTTTTCTAAAATAAAAGTAGCCTGTGTTACTCCTTATAACATCAGCTATCTGCCAGTGCCAGCTATAAGCCGGAACAAACAGACAGACAAACAAATATTTTAAAATTGTTTTGTATTTTTGTTATAATAGTTGTAGCACGAATGGGTCGGCTCGACCGAGGAAGGACCACACTCTCACAGAATACCAGCGTGAAATGGCAGCTTAATGCTGCTGTGTTTTGTATGGTGAGTGTAGAGAACCGGAGACCCTTTTACTGGAAAAGAGGCATTCCATCTTAGTCCTCAAGCCTGACAAAGCATCTGCATTTTGATTCACAAACGAGGATAGATGTAGATGTCTATGGGCCACAGCAACCACTTACCATCAGGTGGACTGTGTGCTCGTTTGTCACCCGATTTCTATAAAAAAACTTAAACGAATTCACAGTATATGTTGGTACAGTGACAAAAAAGAAATTGAAAAGTCCGGAGTGAATTATGAATGGAATTAATCACGCCGCCTACCCGAAAGAGCGGAACAACTAGCTAGTGAACAATATAGTACATAATTTAGGCGGAGAAAAGGGGAGGTGGCACGGAACAATATTTGTAACTGTAATTGTAGTTGCTTAATATTACTGAGTTGCCTTTACATAAATTCACGGCACCTGTAAAAAGCATTGTAATGAAAATGGTTATTATGAATTAGATGATTATTTAATAGATAAGAATGCTTGGACATAATGAACTTTCTTAGATTTTGTTTTTATTAAATAAGGGTTTGTCACCCTTATTTTATAAAACAAAATCTATATACGCACACACAGGCAACCTGCTGTGTATACTACGGCCCATAGACTTCTACATCTTTCATCGATTAAGCATCAAAATGCAGATGCGTTGTCCCCCCTGAGAACTAAGATGGAATGCCTTGTTACCAGTAAAAAGGGTCTCCGGTTCTTTACACTCACCATTTGAAACACAGCCTGATTCTGTTGTTACAATCTGATATTGTGTGAGAGCATGGTCCTTGGTCAAGCCGACCCATTCAGCCCAGGCAGCCATAATATATCTGCAGCATGGCTCTACCGAAAAGTAGTTGTTTTGTTGAGTATATATTTATATACATTTATTATAAGGTTAAATAGTAACTGTTATATTAGTTGGTGTAGTTTAGTTGTGAGTTACTTGCGGCTTCTTCTCACAAACTCTCCCGCAGCGATTGCATAGCTTTTTTGACTTTAAAAAAGGGCTTTGTAAAGTCCAATTTTGAGTAGCGCATAGCGTGCATTTAAATATTTGTAGCTCATTTACTTAAACAATACCGTGATTGGAAATTCAATCATTTAAAAATAGGTTCCAAAATGTATTTGTAAATAACTTGGAGAAATCAATTGATTTTAACTGTAACAGAATTAAGATGAATCTAGGCTCATGTAAGAAATGTAGGAAGTCGATGGATGTACGCGGCTCAGATCGTGCTTTGTGGAGTTCATAAATTATCCTAGTATCTCGCCTTATGGTGGCAGTGTTCTTTCGTCACATTTCGTACCAAGGTTGTTGTAAGTTGACTATAATCATAGCCTTCGTTATAACCATTATGTTATATTATGTCAAAGGTACGAGAGCCAACCGCATTGTAGCAGTATCAGATACGTACAGTACAAGATACCAGAGCAGAGCACATTCCTCGGTCCTTTTGTGGATAATAAAGTCAATGCAATTTTGTCACTGACCTCTATATATACGAAAATTTTGTACAAGATTCCATTAAAAGTGACAGAGAATGAAATTCGAACATGGTTACAAAATTTGTCACACGATAATACGCAAGAGTTCCTGATTGTTTGTTTTAAATAATATATAATTATATATTTTCATTTAATTAACCCTAATTAGTTGGTAAATTATTAATTTTATATATGAAACGGATTATATTTGATTGTATATTTGTTAGCACATATACTTGTGATTCAGGTCTATTCTAGTTCAGATATCTATTATTATAGACTATTTTTGTATAAAGGATGAGTGTGAATTGAAAAAAAATAAACACTAAATGTCATCTATTGCCAGTCACCTTACGCAAACCATCGCTTTATCTGTTACAACTTTTGTGTGTGAAATATAGCATTTTAGTGTAAACGAATAATTCAATTTAAAATATTCCATTATCAAATTCCAAATGATATTACAAAAGGCTAATAGTCGAGATACCTTCACAGTTGAGGATGGAAAATCACTTGCAACTTACAAGACATTTAAATAGAGCGTTGTATTACGTAAAGTATACGATCCAATCTCCGGTAGTGTTGTATGTAAATACTGTACGAAAATTTGTTGCCGTTGTTCTGGTTCAGACTTTATAGGGCGATAAGTCTGAAGATAACAGTCGTTACGGTATTTCTGTGTACAAACGAGAGTATTGATGAAATTGTTGTTGCCGTTGTCCTATATTGTAATTTGTATCTACGTAATTGTATTTCGTCAAAAAACAATTTAAAAGAGAAGATATTTTGGTATATTTTGAGGAATTTGAAAATTTATCCCTCTATACGTATGTGACCTTTAAAGAAGAAGGAAAATAAATCGTTGATATAATTACGTCGGCGCCGTGGCGCAGTGGCTTAGCAATTGAGTTGCAGCGCTAAGGGCCGCTGGTTCGAATCCCGCACGGAACAAGTATTTGTATGGCCTACAAATAATTGTTCCGGGTCTGGATGTTTGTCCTTGTGAAATTTATGTTTGTAAACTGCTCCCACGATACAGGAGAAAATCCTAGTGTGGAGGGTACGTTTTAAAAAAAACTGGGTGGTAGCACTCCTTTTCTGCCAAGATGTCCGTCTGGGTAGGGTAGGGTGGTATTTTTCATATTTCTGCTCCAAGCAGCATTGTAGTGTACTGCTGTTCCGGTCTGTTCAATCGGTTCCGTTCCGTAGGGCGAAGAGAGCCAGTACTATAACAGGCAGCGAGGCCTTAAATCTTAGTCCTCGGAGATGACAACGCGACTGTAGGCTTTTTTACTTGATGTTGGTTGCAGGTGTCTATGGGCGGCAGTAGTCACTTACCATCACGTGAACTGTAAGTTCGCTGGTCACTTCAATTTTATAAAATGTTGAACAGATATGGCATCAACTATAAAAAAAATACAAAGACTGATAGGCTGTATTGAATGAATGAATGAATGAATGCTATTCTATTCATCTATCAAAAACGATTATTCTGTTTTAATAATAAAGATTCTGAATTAATAATAAAGATAATCATTTACCTGAAATATATTCATTCACCTTTAGAGCATGATCGTGAATTCAAGAGAACGGGAGCAATTATTACAATGAGAAATTTATACAATTTTTTTTTTATAAATTTGTTTTCAGACAGTTATGCTTGAAATGAATGAATCATAGACTATTATCATAATGGAAGGAAATATTTTTTATGCCTTTAAAGTGGTTTTGAATTTGGCATTGGATCCATCAATAGTTAGCAAAGAATCTTTAATTTATATGCAAAGTTGAGAAACTGATTAATTTACTTTAAATACCAGGACAGTAGTAAAAAAGAATTGTTCCACTTATTTCATTAAAAGTTGCTTTTATTGCACGATAAAGCATTTCGTTGCGGTTTTCTTGATGGTTGTTATTCATTTGGAATCGTAAATACAGCTCTTATATTCAATTATGCAACTGAAATACATTTTATACATAATATTCAAGACTTTTGAATGCCATCGGTTATCTTTATATGTAATTCACGCGAAGTTATTGCGCAATAAATATATAAAATTTTATTGGTAGATTTTGGCTGTACGTTACTAGGATAAAATGGTATTATATTACAACGCTATTATTAGAAGAATAAAGTATAATCTGTATAATTTATTACACCATGCAAATATTTTTTTACGTGGTAGAGCCATGGTGCAGCTATATTGTGGTTGCAGCACGAATGGGTCGGCTCGTCCGGGGTGGGACCACGCTCTCACAGAATAACAGCGTAAAATAGCAGCTTAATGCTGCAGTGTTTCGTATGGTGAGTGTAGAGAACCGGATACCCTTTTTACTGGACGCGAGACATTCCATCTCAATCTTCAGGGGTGACAACGCATCTGCATTTTTATTCTTAATTGAGGATAAATGTAGATGTCTATGGGCCACAGCATCCATGAGGTGGACTGTGTGCTCGTTTGTCATCTTTATTCTATAAAAAAAAAGATCTGATCTATTTATTAATTAAGATCGTGACGGGGACTCTTCAATTTCTTTTTTAATTCCAGACCGTTAGACGTTCCGTCCTACCCTTCTAGAATCCGTCAACAGATCCAAATCCGGGTCTTAAAAAATATGTAAGTGGGCCCTTCGGGTGTTATAAGACGTGACAGAGGGAAACTGAATCACCTGTTTCAGTTTCCCTCTGTAGCGTCTTACGACACCCGTGGGACGATATGGCGACCTGGATCGTGGACCTGGATCTACAAGGCTGGAACCCAAATAAAAACTACTTATTACTATAACTCTATTTTCAATAAAGATTTGGTAGTTATTGTGATAACTTCACAAGTACTTCCAACACCAGTATCCATTTACCCTTGAGAGTAGTATTAGATACTTAATTTCAGTCACTATGTAAAGGGTCGCGAGAATCATGTACAGCTGTAAAGGTCGCCAGTCTAAAGGTTAAAGAATCTTTCTATACACCGTTAACAAATAGGTGAAACCGTAGACGTGTACATGAAGTGTCAGGGGCGCAAGGATAATTATTACACTTATATAATTTTTCCAGTGAAGTGAAGTGATATTGCGCTGGTCTTATAAACAAAAAGCAGCCGATGGGAAATACCATGCTTTGGGATATTCTTTGGGAGTGGCTTATGTTCAGCAGTTGACTTGTGAGGGGCGGTTATGATTACAATCATGATGATGATATTTTGTACAAATTTTGACACCAATTTAGATCTGAATACATTTACTAATTGTGTTGACATTACCATAAACAAATTATTATGATTGGTTAAGGTACGAATCCGTCATTCAGAAACTGTTCTGAACAATTCCTAGCATAAGCAAATGTTAGCTGGAGAGACTTTCGGGAATACTAGTAATATCGATAGTGTTAATATTATTTCTTTAAAAAAAATCATATAGTCTAAAAACTATAGCGACAGAGGAAATGGGCGGTAACAATTTCCCGAAAACAGCTAAAAAAAATTGTGGTTGCCAACCCGCTTGCCAAGTGGCAACTATAGCATATAATCCCCTCCCCATGAGGTAATCTATAGAGGAGGTCTATAATAAGCTGTAAAATTATGATGATCATGAAAATTTTTGACTATAATAAACTATTACGCTTGTTTTGTGTCTATTACTGTTTGTAAATTGTACTGAAGTACCCTAACGTCACTTTATCCTTATATCTATATAATAGATTTAGTATAAAGTGACGTTAGGAATTAACAGTTAATTTCGATAGCTCGTAAAAAGTATTTCAATATTTTAATTGGCATGAGTGTCAATGTCAATTACCCTATTACTCTTTGACCCTGACCACTAAGTCACGAAAGGTCGTCAACACATATTGCTTAGTTAATCGATTAAGAAAAAGTTTACTACATTATACAGTAACCCAAAACTAGAACAAAATTTATTAATTATAGCTCATTCAATTCCACTGCTAATTACAGACCTCCCCAATACAAGGGGATATTTGTCGTAGTTGCTATGCTTGATAGGTGGTTTAGCAACCGCAGTGTTAATCTTCTATGGCGTGATCGCGGAGCAGGAAGAATTTCAATTTTTGCAATCCATACAAATGTGAACTTTAATAACTTGAGAATAAACTCTGTTTTCGAATCACAAATACTGTTCAAAAGGTCCTAAAACTATCTTGATTGCAATAGAAATAAAACTTTTTATGATGGGAATTAAGTTTAAAAATGCAAAGCAATAAAAAAATCTGCTCCACGACCGTGCTTTAGTTGTTTGTAGGTAGACGGTGCTGCCATTTCCTGATTTCTGGCGCCTCATTCGAAGCCCACGGGGTGATATGTTGATATAGTGATTATGGTCTAGTGGATATTGTTACATCGCTACTACACGGTAGAATAAAATAAAAACAAGTAATTATAGTGCTTCGTTAATTCAAAATATTCATCGACCACAACAATCGATTCCGGAATATTTTCTGATGTAGTAACGCTCACGAGCTAAACTAGGAAATACCTAGTGCTTTCTAGAATCTGAATTGCGTGTGCAACAAGTTGATAACTGGAGCACGGATTTAAATGTACCTACTTACTTATTTATAATTACTCGCTGTAAGTCGAGTCCGCTCTTATTTTCTCTTATATCTAAGCCCATTAAGATAACATGTCGACATCAGGGCTGTAAAGCAAATTAACTGGCTACTGTGTCGTAACCCCGGGTTCGAATCCCAATCGAAGTCGTCCTTAGTGCAACAACAAATGAAAATGATTTCTTCCATTTCCGCGAATACTATCTGCTGAATAAAATACCTTAGTACCCGAAACGTCGGGATTTATAATTAAACTAATAAAAAGTAAAAACCGACATCAAAATTAAAATTAATAAAATAATTTCTACATGTTTATTAGCTTTTAAAGCCGGTTCTAATTTTTCGATATACTATATCTTAGAATGTAATCCCATAAAATAACAAAAGAATACTTCAAACAAA
Organism: Parnassius orleans; assembly: GCA_029286625.1. NCBI lineage: Eukaryota > Metazoa > Arthropoda > Insecta > Lepidoptera > Papilionidae > Parnassius > Parnassius orleans. The sequence goes on from JAGSMP010000079.1 coordinate 1,679,953, forward strand.
AAAAAATCAGTCGAAATGAGAACTTCCTTTTTTGAAGTTCCCTCAAAAATAAGTTTTTTTTTATAGAATTGAAATGACATAAGAAGGTACAGTCCACATGATGATAAGTGGCTACTGCAGCACACGGAAAACAGCAACCGACATTAAATAAAAGGGCTACTGATGTGTTCTTACTAAGAACTAAGATAAAATGTCTCACAGCCTCTAATGACTTTTTCATGGGCATCCATGACTTTTTCCGCGACCAGGGCGGCGCTATTAGAAAGTGATGTATAATATTTGACAGATTTCATAGCGGGGAAGTATAATTTGTTCGGATAATGTAAAAGTTATTGTTTCTTTCTGTACTATTAGCTATATTTTATATTAATAACATTAAAATAAATAAACCAAACCACAGATATTCATAAAAGTAGAATAATTAAAAAAAAAAGTTAAAAACGTGCAAAAATTAAAGAGTAAACCACTGACGCATTGTTTTGTGTATTAATATAATACTCTAGAAACTGATAAACTTTTATTAAAAAACAACTTCTCAATTAAATTACATTGTATAACAAAAAACTATACCTCAGAGTCAACTAGCGACATCTGGTGAGCAGAAGATTATTAGCCCTCATTTTACTGGCCCTCCTCTCCACACTGGCGGTGGTAGAAATAGGTAAGAGGATGGTACCTACCCAGCCGAACTCCTACGCAGAAAAGAAGTGTTACCATATTAAATGAAGAAGAAATAAAAACTAAACGCTATAAAAACCGTAAAATTAGTTTTATACAATTAGTTTTTTTTTGTCTTCGTGTTCGGGACACTGCGTTCTAGACTTCTAATCTATCTAATCGCATAAGCCTTACAAAGGGTACACGATTTGCGTTGGTTACGACAAGTGAGTGCTTCTACGTCAGCACGATGCTTTGGGGCATTGTAATTTTCCGACAGTTGTCGAATTCGACCAAGAGATTATTTAGATATTAGCTATCTGAGTTGCAGGCTTACAGGTCTTGGCTTTGATATATAGATAAATATTATTAGTTAGTTTTGCCGAAATGCGGTGCATGAGGAGCAGAGAGCAGTGAGTTAGCTACTACACCTGAAATCGAACATTAGCGTTAGCGCATCTTATTCATTTTGTACCGACTTCGAAAAGGAGGAGGTACTCAATTCGACTGTATGTTTTTTTTAAGAGTGTTACCTTATAACTTTTTGGAACGAAGTTCCTTATCGCACTGTACGAATTTGACGGATGGGGGCTAGGCGAGAAAAAGTGTAAGATTTTTCCGTCACGACCCCCTTTCTATATTGCGAGCGAGATGGAATAATATCCATCATCCCTCGCACTTTTTCTTATTTTGCCATGAAAGAAATATTATTTTAAATGACGCTTCATTTTAATAGACGTAATTCATTTATCTAGTAATTCATTTATTTGTATTTGTTAATCAATACTATAATACGTTTATCAATAATAATATACTACGAAAAGAACTTCGTTCCAACCGAGTGTTCCACGACACTCACGTATGTTTTTCTAGGTAAACCGATTTCGATGATTCTTTTTTTATTTGAAAGCTGGTACTTCTCATGGTCCCATACAAATTTGATCAAGGTCTGACCAATAGTTTTTGAGTTATCCTTAATAATTTATATTGAATTCTGTTGTACAAAATTTTTAATTTTACTTGTGTTTCATAGTTTAACGACAACCATTGTTACTGGGCACAGGCCTCCTCAAATTTTTGAGAGCGTTTTAGGGCAAGGAAATGTGCCAATGCGTGTTGGGGAACTTCACATGTCTTCGACATATTTTTTTCTTATTTCTCAGACATGCAGGCTTCCTCACGATGTTTTCCTTCACCGCCGAGCACATGGTAAATCAGCACTTAAAATTGCAATTAACAATTTCATTGATGCCGACGGGGATTGAAACAGGGTTGGTCGCGTACTGTGAAATTTACAGCGAGCGCTTCGCTACCACGGCACAACCATTGTACGTTTTTTAATATATTTAAAACAGTCTCCACTCCAGTGTCATTTCTTTTCAATTTACAAACATCCCATTGCTGGGTTCCAATAGAGGACGGTATAACCATAACGTTTACGTCGGGCTTAGGCTCAATTTACATTGCGGCGGAATGGAATGGAAGCGAATTTTTGTAACGAAATTGTACATAGTAAAATGAATTTTATTCTAATGCTGTAACGTGCAAACTAGATATGAGCCAAAAAGAAGACACGCGACTTCTTTTATCATATCTAGTTTGCACGTTACGCAATTAACATAAAATTCATTTTACTATGTACAATTACGTTACAAAATTCGCTTCCATTCCATTCCGCCGCAATGTAAATTGGGTCTTAAAATACCCAGATTGGCGACGGGGAAGCAGCATCATAGTTGCGAAACGTGCTGCCAAGCGTGGCCATTGAGGAACATTCTCTCTACAACGGGAGAGTCTTATGTTCATTTTACAGGCTAAGGGTGATGATGATGATTGCTGATGATGATATCTTCAATTTTAATGATTCAAATAGTGGTTTGATTTATAAATAGGTTATTACTAATCAAGGAACGTTTGGTAAATCACTTGAAATAAATAGCAATAAACCGTTCTAATCGAACTTATGTTCATTTTATGAGTATAACAATAGTGTGACAAGCGAACTTGGAGCTTATCTGTCGGTGAAATTCGTCTGTAGGCAATGAACGTGGGTGGCGGGCATCCGGTGAGCCTCATGCTCGTTTGCCTCCTCTCCTATAAATAAAAGCTATATATATTATTGTAAACTTAGTTAGCTAACGTTAAAAATAAATTTGAATATATTTTAAACCCAGGACAACACTCAGTAAAGAAAAATAATACAATATAATAAAATAAAGAGATTGTATCATTTCAATCCTCAGCAGACAACTATCGACAATCCAATGCATATGACCCTTCTGCTCACTTCACCGTGCTCATTCAACTGAGCGCGACGAAATTACAACAACAATAACAAGCTGAAATATTGAAAAAAATATTTACCATGTTCTCACTTTGACACAAAGATGTAAGTTCTTAAAGTATGTATTTAAAAAAAAGTTAAATTAAACGCGATAAAATCCGTTAAATTTGTTTCATTCAATGTCTAACATTCGTGTAAATAATATAAAATCGTTAGTTGTTAAAGTATCAAAAGTTATCATTATTTTAACCATAATATGTAATGGCGTGAGTGTTAAATATGTGCATTCAATTTAAAATAAAATATGTTTTATGTTCAATGCCATGATCGCTTAGTGTTAAGCGCAGAATTCGATTCCCGATAGTACTAATGCGGTTTTTTTATAGGAGACAAACAAGCTTGCAGCTCATCTAATATTAAGTGACTACTGCCGTCCATGAACAACTGCAACACTATGGGAGTTGCAGGTGCGTTGCCAGCCTTTTAAAAAGGAGTAGACTCTTTTCTTGAAGGTTCCTAAGTTGTATCTGCTGGTAGCAGATTCCACAAAAAAGTAGTGCGAGGAACAAAACATCTGGTAAATAACAAATTGGTGGACCACGAAGCACCCCAGCTGGCGTGGTTGGTATCGCGAATTTTGTTGCGATGTACGATGGTAGATTTGGCGACTGGAATTAGTCCAAACAACTCCTCTGAGCACAACATTTCTTCGTAACGCCAGTGAATTGAGCCAATCAGAGAGAACTCGGTCGTCGAAAATTTGGGCCGCCCTTCACTGGATGCGGTCAAGTAGAAGGAGCACCACAGTGCTAGCATGAAATACAGTCCCGCTCTACTGAGCACGCCAAGGTTTTAGAGGCCAATGGAACCGTCCCTTCCAAGTAACCGCGGAACGGAACTGAATCCCTTTGTTGCCGATATTCCACGCATTAGAACTAAACGGTTTGCTTCGTCTTTTGTAATGCGTACAGTAAAGAAGTGGAATAATTTGCCGGCGTCCATCTTTCCGTCCGAATGCAATCTGGGCTTCTTCAAGGCAAGAGTGAATATTCTATTGTTACGCTAAGACAGTGTAATTTAGCATCTAAGGCTACATCACCACTTACCACCAGGTGGAATTGTGGTCAAGCACTGGCTTATAATAACTAAAAAAAACACTGAACATCATTTGATATCTCAACGTCGAGGTTTCCGATGCTCGCTGAGGCAGCAAAAAAAGTGCACTGAAATTGAAGAGACACGACAAAGGGGTTCTTTTAAGTGGTGAAAGCGCAAACATGTCTTTTGAGGGTTAAACTGTATCAGATTTGGTCGTCCTCAATCCGAGACTTTGTTTAACAAAGACTTGACTTCAGACACGAATTTGTTCTGGCACTCGATGACGTGTTCTCTGGTAATATCGGCACGGCCGATGTAAGAAGCCAGTGCTCTCATCTGCGTATTAAATAAAACTAATTTTACAGATTTTATTATCGCATTTTACTTTTTTAATTCCCGACGTTTCAGGCGCTTTGCAGATCCCATAGTCAGAGTACGGTTGAGAATGAAAGTATCAAAACTTCTTCTGTTACTTTTTAAATTCTTAATTGTCTATATTGTCAAAAGCATTAGGTAAATAACATATTTAACTCCGCAGCGTAGTGATTAAGCGTTTAGAAGCGGCGCTATAGACTCGTTTCCATCACGAAATAAGTATTCGTATAGCTAAAAATAATGGTTCCAAGTCTGGGTGTTCATCAACGAGGAATTTGTTTATGTTGATCGCCTCAAGAGAGAGGACAAACTCCTAGTGTGGACTTCTAACATTTAAAAGAAGTTGAAGGAATTATGCTACGCAAGGCTGAGACTTAGAGTTGATTTGTCAATCTTCAGATAAAATTTATTCGTAGGTTTATCCTATTATATATAACTTAAATTAAAAATGACAGTTGTGTAAATAAAATAGTTCCATTGTTTAACTTTTATTAATTCAGTCAGGATATAATTTAGTCGATGGCTAGCTTTTATTTGACGATTGAAAAATCAGCCCTTAAACTGTTAGTTTTTAGTGTTCATATTTCTGTAACGGATTAAAGGTTCTCGAGTGGCGGCCTCGTACCGGTAAGCGAAGTGTAGGGTGGCGCCTCACAAGATGGAGTGACGACCTGATACCTTATACTGTTTTTTTTATAAAATAAGGGTGACAAATGCACACATTCCACCTGTAGGTAAGTAGATGCTATGGCCCATAGACGTCAACATTTATCCTCGATTAAGAATCAAAATTCAGATGCGTTGTCACCCCTAAAGACTAAGATTGAATGCCTCGACTCTAGTTAAAAGGGTCAACCGTTTTCCACCCTTATCATAAGAAATACATTAAGCTGCTATTTTACGCTGGTATTTTTTGAGAACGTAGTTCTTCCCCGGTCGAGCCTACCCATTCGTGCTACATCCATAATATAGCTACAGCCTGTCTCTACCACGTACAAAACTCTTGAAGTAAATATTAACACTTTCAATGTCCGATTTTCAAGCCCAATGGCAATGAACCACATGTAGTACACGGAACAGGGTATTAGTTAATAGAACTATTAATATCAATATGAAACGATTCAATTTTGAAGAGAATATCAATAGCGTTAATAGAATTACTAGTACTTGAAAAATAAAGAAAATATTTAAGTACTCTACTCTATGTATTTTTTGTCATGGTGCCGCAGTGACTAATATTACTGACTGTATTATTTTGTCACAGCTAATGTTAAACATAATAGTCTTTTATGCAACGTTACTGTGTTTATAAGTTAACTAGCGTGCACTCAAAAAGTAGAGCATGAAGAACGCAATTATGATAATCATATCTAGTGATATCATCCCAAGTAATATGCCGACATTTGTAAATATAATTAAGAAATATAGTGTTTTAAACGCAACACAAGTTGAAATAAACTAAAATATATTTTAATTGGTTCTTAATATTAAACAAACAGAAAATGGGAGGAAAAATTAACTGCGAAAGTCTTCTCTGGGCACTGTTTAAGGAAAAACTTTAAAGGTATTTTAGGCTACCTAACTTGCTTACTATCAAGGATTCGATCACCACTGAACATTAGATACAAAGATTAATGGATAACCGTACCTAGCAACAATAATTATTTATACTCCAGCAAAAGACATGTATAGGTGTGTTGGCGGATTTTACATAACCTTGAAATACCGATGAAGCATCGTGAGGAAATCTGCATATATGAGGCCCTGAGATCCTGAGACATAAAGATTTCGAGGTGGAGCAAAAGTCCACTACCCTCCCAGATATGAAAGGAGGCTTATTCTTAATCTCTTTATAAGGTATATATTCTTTTTACTTTTATCATCATCATTACAGCCCTTTACAAGTCCACTGCTGAACTTAGTCCTCCCCTAAGGAATGCCACAAAGCACCTGAGCCACCTGCATCCATCTTCTTACTGCATGTCTTACCAGGTCGTCACTCCATATAGTGGGGGGCCGCCCCATACTTCGCCTACCGGTACGAGGCTGCCACTCGAGAACCTTACTTCCCTATCGGCTGTCGGTCTTCGGACTATATGGCCGGCCAATTGCCACTTCAGCTTACTAATCTGTTGGGCTATGTCGGTTACCCTGGTTCTACTGCGGGTATTCTCATTTCTAAGTTTATCACGCTTGGAAACCCCGAGCATAACCATCTCCATAGCTCGCTAAGCAACCTTATTCTTCATCATACGGCTAGCAGTGAAGGACCAAGTCTCAGATCTATAAGTCATCACTAGCACCACGCATTAGTTGTACAATCTTTTTACTTTACTTTATACTTATTGATAACAAAAAAACAGCAAAGCTAATTAATAACCTTTTAAAAATGATGTTCTTTGCACAGGCAGTAATTAGTTAGAAAATTTTATTTAATTAACGCAGATATTCATTCAAAGTTAGCATCGTTTCCGCAAACTTCGCAAGAGATGATCAGAGCGAAGAACAATTTCGTAATTGAATTATAACTTTTTTAAATCAAAGGATATCTCTTTACTACGCTCCGTTTAACATCTGGGTTGATTTTATATTAAGTTTCGTAATTATATACTACAGTCATTACAAGAACACTTATTGAAAGTCATTTAAGCTTTTCCACCCATTCGGAAAAACCTCTGTCCTGGGAAGAAGCAACAAGAAACCCAGCGGGTTTTTAAACGTTTACTTACAATATAATATTTTATACAAATAAGTATGAATACATTTAGAATACACATTATATTATTCATATACTGACGCAGAATCTACGCATTGAGTTAGTTGTAAATTTTGATTTCAGCAAATTATTGGATTTAGTAATTACCAAAAATATTTTCTACATTATTTGTCCTTTTGGTTTTTAATCGTTTTCATCTTTGCTATTTCGGTAACGATATACACATTATATTATTTGTCAATTTCATCTAATATAGGAGATATTCAACTAACTAATATTTTTTAATCTTTTAGTCGTTGTTTACTAACTATGGCTACCTTTAAAATTATTGATGTAAAATACATTTACATACGCAAATAATGCCCTCGATTAAAATGTGGAATGATTTTCTTTTTTGTTTTTTTTTCAGTCATAAAAGTGCGTTTCAGGACAAAGGCCGCTTCTAGGTCAGAGCCATTTGTCGCAAACGTCACGTTTTGCAGGCGGATTGACGATCGCAGTATCGATACGTTGCTTTTAAACGCTATCACAGTCTGAGATTTTTTTTGATTAAAATTACATTATCGCTTTAATAAAGATTAAAAAAAATATGTATAGAATGACAAACGTGCACATAGTGTACCTGACGGTAAGTGGTGATATAGCCCCTACATCATCGATTAAGGATCGGCGTTGGCGTGGCCACCCCTGAAGACTGAGGTGGTAACCTGGTAACGAGGTATTCATCACCAGTAAAAAGGGTTTCCGGTACTCTACACTCACCGTACGAAACACGCTGGTATTCTGTGAGAGCGTGCTCCTATACAGCTCGACCCGTTTTATTCGTTCTACAGCTATGTATAGCTAGCATAGTTTCAGCATCGCTTTGTAAATACGTGACGTTAATCAGGTAATCATCGTGCATATGCGCGTCGAATGTAGTTTGTTCTCAAAATATTTCAGGTGGAAAAGTTCACTCACGTCCAAACGATTACAAACACAAAATCACCCTTTTAGTTTGTAAGTGGATCAAACTCTAAAGACTTGAAAACTTCTCCACGTTTTGAGATTCTTAGAGAGTATGTCGAAATTTGTTTTTTTTTCAAATATCACGACCCTTTCAAAATCTGTAAAATGCGAAGTTAATCAAAGAAATCTATTCATCAGTACTGATATTATCCAATCACAATTCCCGAAGTACTCATTTAACTGAAGCTCGGATGCGGAGTAAACGGCACCCATTATAGATATAACTTTATAGCATTGTCTGGGAGCAAACCGTTAAGATAAATGCTTTCTGATACAGCAAAGTAGGGCAAAACAGCGATGCAAGCTTTGAACAAGCGAAAAAATGAAGTTAAATGTTGGAAAACGAGGTAGTGCTGAATTCAACGTTTATCTGTTCATGACGTATGACAAGCGCTACGAAATTAAACCTTGTAAAAAAAGGAAAAGATATTTTGGTCCAATCGCGGGTCCTTATACAAATGACATTAATAATGACATATTCATTCTTTAAATATTTAAGCAAGCTTGGAAATAATAGAGATCCTTACGTAAAATAATAAACAATCTAAAGGCTTTAAAAAAAAGAGTAGGCTCTTTTCTACGCAACATATTTATGATTAGCATTATTATATTAAATTTTGAAACGAAGAAAAATGTAAAGTTCTCTCTGGTTGTGTTTATTTAAATAAGGGCCGATTTTTTAATCCTCAGATTAAATTTAATCATAGAAAGAAATATTTCTTAATTTAACTTTTCCCCCAATTTTTCAACCAATAGGAGTGAAACCTTTTCTTTTATTTGAAAGGACATAGCCCATTAAAAAAAAGAATCATTAAAGATGTCAAAATTAATTAAGTATGATCGGATATTAGTAAATTAATTATACGCGGCTTTTAAGTAATAAATTTAGACTTAATTTAGAGTAAGTGGACGTTGTGGCCCATATACATCTACTACTATTCTCGATTAAGAATCAAAATGCAGATGCATTGTCACGCCTGAGGACTTAGATGGAATGGCTCGTTTCCAGTAAAAAGGGTCTCCGGTTCTCTACACTCACCATACGAAACACAGCAGAATTAAGCTGCTGTTTTACGCTGGTATTCTGTGAGAGCTTGGTCCCGGACCCCGGTTGAGCCGACCCATTCGTGCTACAACTATACTACTAATATGGTTGCAGCGTGGCTCTACCACGAATAAGGCCCTTTATCATGAGAGATTCATGTTTAGCAATGGATTTTAATACGCTGATGAAGACTTCATAAGTGATCTGAACAAATATTTTTTATTACATCACCATAATTAAAATTATCACATGCTGAAGAATGCATTTTGATGCTGCTCCCCGTCGTCGGTTAGGGCATTTTACATCTGAAATAAAGATGGTTACACCGCCATCTATCGGAAGCCACAAGAACGTTCTGGCATATTCCATTCGTTGCCTCTTACGAAACCCACGAAATAGGGTTATGGATTCTCTTAGGCCGCCACCAAACGGCTTATGAAGCCTATAATGTACTAATAGCAAAAAATATAATGTTAATATTTGGATTTTTTATTATTGTCTCATCTAAATATTTAAAATAGTTGCTAGTTCGCAAGAAATTATTAAATCGTTATTAGTTGTCAAAGTTTTTACTCGCATGTCCGTTAAAACAGTTGAATAATGTTTTTTAACACTTAAATGTTCAAATTCTTTATCCAAATATTATTATAGCTTAGGACATTGATTGCTGTCAATGAACTTATCTGATTTATTAACTATTGATGTATAGTGATTTGTACAATGTTGATGACCGCTGCTAGCGGGCCCTCCATAAAATTTATTTCTATTAGCAAAAAATGCGATAACATTTAAGCTAATTTATATATACTCGTATTATGTCATTAACCTTTGAAAATGGCCTAATGAAAAAAAACTGGAAAAATTCAAAAAAAAATGTGTAGCATATTAGAGACGTTTAAGTTAAGGACCCACGATTCAACATCAATAAAATTTGTTTGTTTGAAATGAATTAATTTTACAATTTAATTTATTATATTTAAATTGAAATAGCGACTCGACTATTTTTATTTTTTATTATAACTTTTAAACCTGAATACCGTTATACACGGGGTCAACGATATTAACAAATAGAATAAAAGACATCATTTGCATCAATTATATTTACAAATTTGTTTTTTAATTTTTAATTATTGCAAAAAATATTTTGCCACTCACGCTTATAACGTTGGATACCTCTTGAATAGAGTATTATACAAACGGTAACAATCCCATAACGCCCAAAACTGGAAGAACTTTTCCTCTCAGTATAACTATAACTTCTTAATACTTACAAATATTTCTCAAATAATTTAACACCAATAATTTAAACCGTGATTCTGTCCAAGATTCAAATACTCAGTCAGCGATCATGATGAGTGAGCTTCACGTTTTACAGCATATGGTCACAGATATTATAGAATTATTTCATTGTTGCTAAACATTTGGCCCCGGAAGCAAAACTTTTATTTAAGATCTGTTTTCTCTCTTCAAAGTTATTTGTTTCACTTACTCGAAACTACACGAACTAGATATTTTAGGTAAAGTAGAAAAATATTTCTACGGTTACAATAAAAAAAAATCCGTTTTATACCGTAAAATATTTTTCTCAGGTATGCATTATAAGCACATTATTTTAATACAGAAAACACTTTTATTTTTAAACGCTGTGTAGATTTAAAAAAAAAAACACCGAGCGACATGTTTCTGTGTCAAGTTAAAAGCGTATGCATTTGTAATTATGCGTTTATTCTATGCGTTTATTACTCTTCCTTGCATTCACTTTTATGTGCAGTTGCATTACTCTGGGGCATAGTGTTTCCGAGATAATTCATTTTGATTGCAGAGCACCCTCATTATAGAGACTGTATTACATTTGCGTCATTTAAGGTTGTAAGCATTGTTTATGTTGTACGTATGCATTATATTATTTTTTATAACTTGTAAACGTTGTGTACTCTGTTTTTTCAACCTCAGACGTGTTCTACATTTTAATAAATGTACTTTCTACTTATTATACGACTTGCAACATATTTACACAATAGTAGCATATTTTTTCTCTGACCTTTTAAAACCCAGAATGCACGTTTATAATACTTATATGTTTGGCTTTCTACTTTTCGTCATCAAAAGTAAGAAGTTACTTACATTTTCAGAAGTGGAAAAAGTTTTTATAAATAATAATAAAACTATTTCATTTAGAAATTGCTATATATTTATGTACGTGCATGTATGTTAATTTAGTTGTAATATGTTTATAATATGTGTTTAAATATATAGTTATAGTTATTATGCACATATAATATAAACATAGATATTATTTTAACGTAGTTGTTTGCATTCTTAACCATTAACATCTTGTCTGCTTATGCATTAAGTGCTCGTCTTTGTACTATTATGTGTATCAAGTCTACCTTTTTGTACTTAATGTGCAAATAATTGCACACTACGTATAAAAAGGCGGACACTTAATAAATTAAAAATTAAATAAAAATACTTTTTCATAAACAAAAAACAATGTAATAAAATGTAGAGGTCAAATATGATAAGAAACCAAAAAGGAAAATGATTCTATGCTATATTGCTATGCTATATTAGATTTATTTATTTTAAAGGATATCCTTTATTTTTGTCGTGGGGAAATCCTCATGAAACCTTCTGCTGCGGGGGCAACAGAAAGGTTATGCCGGACTCCTACCGGCCAAAACACCACGGTGGCCACCATCAGCGTATATGAGGGGTCCCGGGATCTCCGTTCGGAACACAACCGGGGCCCCTCTCTCGCTTTGCTTTATTAAAGTACGTCCCAGGGGCAGTCCTTACTGCCCCCAGCACCCTCGCAGTGCTATCACGGTGCTCGAGACCACTTCCGAGTCACCGTCCTCCTCAGGTGTTACATCACTAGACGTTCGGGGCCCCCTCCCCGAGCATCCATAACCCCCGAGGCCCCGTTTCTAGTAGGGCAACACCATCATCAAGGGGAGGGCCGTGACGGACGCCTTGGCGACGTTATTTCCAAGCGGGATTTGTCCTCTCTCGACACCATTCAGCAGCCTCCATCTGGACTATAACGGATTCACAGAAGGCGGTTACGGCCCTCCACACCGAGTCCATTATCAGCATCGCCGACACGACTGCTGGCAGGGAGAGGTTCTGACCGATCCGGCTTACCATGACCGTCCGCTCTCGTTCCCACGCTGGACATGTTGCCAGCGTATGGGATGCGGAAACCTGGTCCTGCCCACCACAGTGGAAACAGTTCGCCGTCGCTTTGCGTTCGAATTTACACAAATAATCACCGAAGCACCCGTGTCCGGTCATTATCTGCGTAAGGATATCCTACTGTAGTTGCAATGTATACAATTTTTGCTTTCTTTTTTACATTACATAGGTATTATAGTATAGATTTGAAAAATAGAAGACAAAATAAAAAATGGTTAAAAAAATTGTCTTTTTAAACAAATAAATTTGGATAAGGAAAGTGATTAAATACGTTGATAAATGTTTTTCAAGCTCTTTATCAATGATAACTTTCTCTATAAAATGATGGATGATATTAGACATCTTAAAATAGGTGCTCCATTAGGTTTCTATATGTATGAATGGTTATAGCACTGTGTAAGCCCAAGTAACACTAGCATAAATATTATTATCATAATACGTAAATGCACAATATTTTATACTCACATATTTTTAGCCGACATCAAAACTCTCATTTCGAGTGTATGCTTTTTTGTTTGTATGTTACGCGATATTTTCGTTAATAGTGAACCACTTTAAATATTATTTTTAAATTAATAGATTATACTTCAGAGGTGGCCCATATAAATTTCACCTCTAAGGGTGGGAAAACAGGGGTTGAAGTTTTACTAATTAGAAGATATTCTAGTAGTTATTTTGAGCTGGTGATATGCCTTTCAAAAGGGAAAAAAACTCGTTTACACCAGATGTGCTGACTGGCGACGGGCTGCAGCGTCAAGGTGCGAGACGTTTGTTACTGCGATCATCAATCCACCTACCAAACGTGATTATTAAGGTACCTACATCCTCCCCACAAAGAGAGAGGATTATATCTAGCTATGGACTTTGACAAGCTATTTAGAAGAAAATTAAGAAGATCGGGGAGGAAAACATCGTGCGGAACCTTCGCATGTCAAAAACAAAGAATTTCTAGAACATGCAAATTCCTCAAACGTCATGTTCTTACAACGCCACGACACGGTTCCTTCTGTACATTATTAATTGTAAAAATAATATGTTAATTCTGATAGCACTATTAGAATTAACATACTTATTATTTTTAAAATTCATTACATACATTACATTACATACATTATTTACTTATTTAAGCCATAAGGATTATCGCTTTATCTGTCTTTTTCTATTGTCATTTAATGAAAAGGGAGAGAATAACTTTAAGTTTTTTTTAAAAACTGACATCGATTTTTATGAGTAAGTCCCTTAAATGGCTGAAATAAAACCATTACAGTATTGTATACCTAAGTATTTAATTTGTTAATTACAATATAATTTTACAGTATGGGTTCGATCCCCGCCAGCACCAATGAAATTGTTAATTGCAATTTTAAGTGCTGATTTACCACGTGCTCGGCGGTGATGAAAACATCGTTAGAAAACCTGTATGTTTGAGAAATAAGATAAAATATATTTCGAAGACATGTGAAGTTCGCCAACACGCATTGGAGCAGCGCGGCGGACACTTCCTTGCCCTAAAACCCTCTCAGAAATGAGAGGAGGCGTGTGGACCCAGCAGTGGACGTATATGGGCCGTAACTTTAACTTTAACTTTAATTACAATATAAATAACTGGCTCGGCGGATGTTGCTTTGTTCTTTCCGATAGGTGTGGCGATGTGATTGATTTGAAATTATTATATGAATAAATTGAAATTATTACTAACTCGATTACAGCGCACCTATCAGTTCCAGATTTTCTATAAATATAGCGATACATCGTTTTCTGTACGTAATGAAGAATTTGATTTTTAATTGAGGCCTTATAAATTTATTATTTCAGGCCTTACTTATAATCGATGATTATCGTTTATTAATATTAAATATCATTCAACGCATCTGTTGCCTTCTTTGTTACAAATTGGTTGAAGGTGTCAAAGGTCGGCTCAATCAGGAAAGCACCATGTTCTCATGAAATAACAGCGTTAAATTCTAACAGAATACTGCTGTTTTTCGTATTGTGAGTGTAGAGAACTGCAGACCCATTTACTGGTAACGAGGCATTCCATTTTGTCCTCAGGTCTGACAATACATATTATGTGTTTTGATTCTTAATCGAGGAAAGATGTAGACGTCTTTGAGTTACAGCATGCACTTATGGGCCACAGCAGCAGTGGATAGTCTCTATTTTATGGTAAGTGGATGCTGTGGCCCATGAGTGGTGATGTGCTCGTTTGTCATCATTACTTGTATTAAAAAGAAATCACAAAATCGTATTTCATTTATTTATTAAGTTTCGTAATTATATACTACAGTCATTACAAGAACACTTATTGAAAGTCATTTAAGCTTTTCCACCCATTCGGAAAAACCTCTGTCCTGGGAAGAAGCAACAAGAAACCCAGCGGGTTTTTAAACGTTTACTTACAATATAATATTTTATACAAATAAGTATGAATACATTTAGAATACACATTATATTATTCATATACTGACGCAGAATCTACGCATTGAGTTAGTTGTAAATTTTGATTTCAGCAAATTATTGGATTTAGTAATTACCAAAAATATTTTCTACATTATTTGTCCTTTTGGTTTTTAATAGTTTTCATCTTTGCTATTTCGGTAACGATATACACATTATATTATTTGTCAATTTCATCTAATATAGGAGATATTCAACTAACTAATATTTTTTAATCTTTTAGTCGTTGTTTACTAACTATGGCTACCTTTAAAATTATTGATGTAAAATACATTTACATACGCAAATAATGCCCTCGATTAAAATGTGGAATGATTTTCTTTTTTGTTTTTTTTTCAGTCATAAAAGTGCGTTTCAGGACAAAGGCCGCTTCTAGGTCAGAGCCATTTGTCGCAAACGTCACGTTTTGCAGGCGGATTGACGATCGCAGTATCTATACGTTGCTTTTAAACGCTATCACAGTCTGAGAATTTTTTTGATTAAAATTGCATTATCGCTTTAATAAAGATTTAAAAAATAAGTATAGAATGACAAACGAGCACATAGTGTACCTGACGGTAAGTGGATGATATAGCCCCTACATCATCAATTAAGGATCGACGTTGGCGTGGCCACCCCTGAGGACTGAGGTGGTAACCTGGTAACGAGGTATTCGTCACCAGTAAAAAGGGTTTCCGGTACTCTACACTCACTGTAAGAAACACGCTGGTATTCTGTGAGAGCGTGCTTCTATCCAGCTCAACCCGTTTTATTCGTTCTACAGCTATGTATAGCTAGCATAGTTTCAGCATCGCTTTGTAAATACGTGACGTTAATCAGGTAATCATCGTGCATATGCGCGTCGAATGTAGTTTGTTCTCAAAATATTTCAGGTGGAAAAGTTCACTCACGTCCAAACGATTACAAACACAAAATCACCCTTTTAGTTTGTTAGTGGATCAAACTCTAAAGACTTGAAAACTTCTCCACGTTTTGAGATTCTTAGAGAGTATGTCGAAATTTGTTTTTTTTTTCAAATATCAAGACCCTTTCAAAATCTGTAAAATGCGAAGTTAATCAAAGAAATCTATTCATTAGTACTGATATTATCCAATCACAATTCCCGAAGTACTCATTTAACTGAAGCTCGGATGCGGAGTAAACGGCACCCGTTATAGATATAACTTTATAGCATTGTCTCGAAGCAAACCGTTAAGATAAATGCTTTATGATACAGCAAAGTAGGGCAAAACAGCGATGCAAGCTTTGAACAAGCGAAAAAATGAAGTTAAATGTTGGAAAACGAGGTCGTGCTGAATTCAACGTTTATCTGTTCATGACGTATGACAAGTGCTACGAAATTAAACCTTGTAAAAAAAGGAAAAGATATTTTGGTCCAATCGCGGGTACTTATACAAATGACATTAATAATGACATATTGATTCTTTAAATATTTAAGCAAGCTTGGAAATAATAGAGATGCTTACGTAAAATAATAAAAAGATCAGATCAGCATTAAAATACATTTTTCTTCACTCTTATGAATGCTTTTTTATACGAGAGGGCGCAAACGAGCATGCGGCTCACCTGATGGTAAGTGACGGTAGTCACCTATGAACAATCTGCAACACCAGTGGAATTGCAGATTGGCTTTAAAAAAAAGATTAGGCTCTTTTCTACACAACATATTTATGATTAGCATTATTATATTAAATTTTGAAACGAAGAAAAATTTAAAGTTCTCTCTGGTTGGGTTTATTTAAATAAAGGCCGATTTTTTAATCCTCAGATTAAATTTAATCATAGAAAGAAATATTTCTTAATTTAACTTTCCCCCTATTTTTTCAACCATTAGGAGTGAAATATTTTCTTTTATTTGAAAGGGGCCCATCGTTGGGACATAGCCCATTAAAAAAAGAATCAATAAAGATGTCAAATTTAATTAGGTATGATCGGATATTAGTAAATTAATTATACGCGGCTTTTAAGTAATAAATTTAGACTTTAATATAACTGATTTCCGCAAGTAACGCCTGATTCTATTCATTATCAAAAGAAAAAAGAATAATTTAAATCGGTTCAGCCGTTTCCGGGTAATAAGTGAACACACATAAAAAATACGTATCGAATATAGAACTTTCCCTTTTCTGAAGCCGGTTAAAATAAAGTGAAAAATGTTCATAATAATGCAATATTTACTGATGTAAAACATAAAATTAACGACGAAGAGCTTCACTCCTCATGACATCGAGCAAATGCAACGTCCAATTTGGCTAGACGAGATGCTCGTTCCGATCGAGTGGAAAAGCTATTACGTTGTATTTGCCGCGGGCTGAATTTGCATGCTGCATCACAGTTGGCGGCGTGAAATAGATATATGGTGATTGTATGGTTTTTGTTTCATTTCACCGTGATTGAAACGTGGAAAAGGTAATTTATTATTTCCTTTCTATTTGCACTTAATGACTCTCATTTATGGCAAATGGAATAAGTAATAGTTTTTTTTACACAGAATAAGGGTGACAAACGAACACACAGCCCACCTGATGGTAAGTGCACGTTGTGGCCCATACACATCTACATTTATTCTCGATTAAGAATCAAAATGCAGATACATTGTCACGCCTGAGGACTTAGATGGAATGGCTCGTTTCCAGTAAAAAGGGTCTCCGGTTCTCTACACTCCCCAAACGAAACACAGCAGAATTAAGCTGCTGTTTTACGCTGGTATTCTGTGAGAGCTTGGTCCCGGACCCCGGTTGAGCCGACCCATTCGTGCTACAACTATACTACTAATATCGTTGCATCGTGGCTCCACCACGAATAAGGCCCTTTATCATGAGAGATTAATGTTTAGCAATGGACTTTAATACGCTGATGAAGACTTCATAAGTGATCTGAACAAATATTTTTTATTACATCACCATAATTAAAATTATCACATGCTGAAGAATGCATTTTGATGCTGCTCCCCGTCGTCGGTTAGGGCATTTTACATCTGATATAAAGATGGTTACACCGCCATCTATCGGAAGCCACAAAAACGTTCTGGCATATTCCATTCGTTGCATCTTACGAAACCCACGAAATAGGGTGATGGATTCTCTTAAGCCGCCACCACACGGCTTATGAAACCTATAATGTACTAAAAGCAAAAAATATAATGTTAATATTTGGATTTTTTATTATTGTCTCATCTAAATATTTAAAATAGTTGCTTGTTCGCAAGAAATTGTTAAATAGTTATTAGTTGTCAAAGTTTTTACTCGCATGTCCGTTAAAACTGTTGAATAACGTTTTTTAACACTTAAATATTCAAATTCTTTATTCAAAATATTATTATAGCTTAGGACATTGATTCCTGTCAATGAACTTATCTGATTTATTAACTATTGATGTGTAGTGATTTGTACAATGTTGATGACCGCTGCTAGCGGGCCCTCCATAAAATTTATTTCTATTAGCAAAAAATGCGATAACATTTAAGCTAATTTATATATACTAGTATTATGTCATTAACCTTTGAAAATGGCCTAATGAAAAAAAAAACTGGAAAAAATTCAAAAAAAATGTGTACCATATTATAGACGTTTAACTTAAGGACCCACGATTCAACATCAATAAAATTTGTTTGTTTGAAATGAATTAATTTTACAATTTAATTTATTATATTTAAATTGAAATAGCGACTCGACTATTTTTTTATTTTTAATTATAACTTTTAAACCTGAATACCGTTATACACGGGGTCAACGATATTAACAAATAGAATAAAACTCACATCATTTGCAAAAAATATTCTGCCACTCACGCTTATAACGTTGGATACCTCTTGAATAGAGTATCATACAAACGGTAACAATCCCATAACGCCCAAAACTGGAAGAACTTTTCCTCTCAGTATAACTATAACTTCTTAATACTTACAAATATTTCTCAAATAATTTAACACCAATAATTTAAACCGTGATTCTGTCCAAGATTCAAATACTCAGTCAGCGATCATGATGAGTGAGCTTCACGTTTTACAGCAAATGGTCACAGATATTATAGAATTATTTCATTGTTGCTAAACATTTGGCCCCAGAAGCGAAACTTTTATCTAAGATCTGTTTTCTCTCTTCACAGTTATTTGTTTCACTTACTCGAAACTACACGAACTATTTTTCAAAAAAAAGATATTTTAGGTAAAGTAGAAAAATATTTCTACGGTTACAATCAAAACAAATCCGTTTTATTCCGTAAAATATTTTTCTCAGGTAAGCATTATAACCACATTATTTTAATACAGAAAAATCTTTGATTTTAAAACGCTGTGGAGATTTAAAAAAAAAACACTGAGCGACATATTTCTGTGTCAAGTTAAAAGCGTGTGCATTTGTAATTATGCGTTTATTCTATGCGTTTATTACTCTCCCTTGCATTCACTTTTATGTGCAGTTGCGTTACTGGGGCATAGTGTTTCCGAGATAATTCATTTTCATTGCAGAGCACCCTCATTACAGAGACTGTATTACATTTGCGTCATTTAAGATTGTAAGCATTGTTTATGTTGTACGTATGCATTATATTATTTTTTATAACTTGTAAACGTTGTGTACTCTGTTTTTTCAACCTCAGACGTGTTCTACATTTTAATAAATGTACTTTCTACTTATTAAACGATTTGCAACATATTTATACAATAGTAGTATATTTTTTCTCTGACCTTTTAAAACCCAGAATGCACGTTTATAATACTTATATGTTTGGATTTCTACTTTTCGTCATCAAAAGTAAGTAGTTACTCACATTTTCAGAAGTGGAAAAAGTTTTTATAAATAATAATAAAACTATTTCATTTAGAAATTGTGAAAATGCATTAAGTGCGCGTCTTTGTACTATTATGTGTATCAAGTCCGCCTTTTTGTATTTAGAGTGCAATTATTTGCACACTAAGTACAAAAACACTTACTAAATTAATAAATTAACGGACACTTAATAAATTAAAAACTAAAAAAAATCTTTTTCATAAACAAAAAACAATGTAATAAAATGTAGAGGTCAAAAATGATAAGACACCAAAAAGGAAAATGATTCTATGCTATATTGCTATGCTATATTAGATTTATTTATTTTAAAGGATATCCTTTTTTTTGTCATGGGGAAATCCTCATGGAACCTTCTTCGGCAGCAACAGGTTGCGGACTCCTCCCGGCCAAAACCCCACGGTGGCCACCATCAGCGTATATGAGGGGTCCCGGGATCTCCGTTCGGAACGCAACCGGGGCCCCTATTAAAGCACGTCCCAGGGGCAGTCCTTACTGCCCCCAGCACCCTCGCAGTGCTATCACGGTGCTCGAGACCACTTCCGAGTCACCGTCCTCCTCATGTGTTACATTAATAGACGTTCGGGGCCCCCGCCCCGAGCACCCATAATCCCCGAGGCCCCGTTTCTGGCAGGGCAACACCATCATCAAGGGGAGGGCCATGACGAACGCCTTGGCGAAGTTATTTCCGAGCGGGATCTGTCCTCTCCCGACATCACTCAGCAGCCTCCATCTGGACTATAACGGATTCACAGAAGGCGGCTACGGCCCTCCACACCGAGTCCATTCTCACCATCGCCGACACGACTGCTGGCAGGGAGAGGTTCTGACCGATATGGCTTACCATGACCGTCCGCTCTCGTTCCCACGCTGGACATGTTGCCAGCGTATGGGATGCGGAGTCCTGGTCCTGCCTACCGCAGTGGAAACAGTTCGCCATCGCTTTACGTTCGAACTTACACAAATAATCACCGAAGCACCCGTGTCCGGTCATTATCTGCGTAAGGATATCCTACTGTAGTTGCAATGTATACAATTTTTGCTTTCTTTTTTACATTACATAGGTATTATAGTATAGATTTGAAAAATAGAAGACAAAATAAAAAATGGTTAAAAAAATTGTCATTTAAACAAATAAATTTAGATAAGGAAAGTGATTAAATACGTTGATAAATGTTTTTCAAGCTCTTTATCAATGATAACTTTCTCTATAAAATGATGGATGATATTAGACATCTTAAAATAGGTACTCCATTAGGTTTCAATATGCATGAATGGTTATAGCACTGTGTAAGCCCAAGTAACACTAGCATAAATATTATTATCATAATACGTAAATACACAATATTTTATACTCATATATTTTTAGCCGACATCAAAACTCTCATTTCGAGTGTATGCTTTTTTGTTTGTATGCTACGCGATATTTTCGTTAATAGTGAATCGCTTTTAATATTATTTTTAAATTAATAGATTATCCTTCAAAGGTGGCCCATATAAATTTCACCTCTAAGGGTGGGAAAACAGGGGTTGAAGTTTTACTACTTTGAAGATATTCTAGTAGTTATTTTGAGCTGGTGATATGCCTTTCAAAAGGGAAAAAAACTCGTTTACACCAGATGTGCTGACTGGCGACGGGCTGCAGCGTCAAGGTGCGAGACGTTTGTTACTGCGATCATCAATCCACCTACCAAACGTGATTATTAAGGTACCTACATCCTCCCCACAAAGAGAGAGGATTATATCTAGCTATGGACTTTGACAAGCTATTTAGAAGAAAATTAAGAAGATCGGGGAGGAAAACATCGTGCGGAACCTTCGTATGTCAAAAACAAAGAATTTCTAGAACATGCGAATTCCTCAAACGTCATGTTCTTACAACGCCACGACACGGTTCCTTCTGTACATTATTAATTGTAAAAATAATATGTTAATTCTGATAGCACTATTAGAATTAACATATTATTTTTAAAATTCATTATTTATTTATTTAAGCCATAAGGATTATCTGTTTATCTGTCTTTTTCTATTGTCATTTAATGAAAAGGGAGAGAGTAACTTTAAGTTTTTTTAAAACTGACATCGATTTTTATGAGTAAGTCCCTTAAATGGCTGAAATAAAACCATTACAGTATTGTATACCTAAGTATTTAATTTGTTAATTTCAATACAATTTTACAGTATGGGTTCGATCCCCGCCAGCACCAATGAAATTGTTAATTGCAATTTTAAGTGCTGATTTACCACGTGCTCGGCGGTGATGAAAACATCGTTAGAAAACCTGTATGTTGGAGAAATAAGAAAAAATATATTTCGAAGACATGATATTTTAATTGAGGCCTTATAAATTCATTATTTCAGGCCTTACTTATAATCGATGATTATCGTTTATTAAAATTAAATATCATTCAACGCATCTGTTGCCTTCTTTGTTACAAGTTGGTTGAAGGTGTCAAAGGTCGGCAAAATCAGGAAAGCACCATGTTCTCATGGAATAACAGCGTTAAATTCTAACAGAATACTGCTGTTTTTCGTATTGTGAGTGTAGAGAACTGCAGACCCATTTACTGGTAACGAGGCATTCCATTTTGTCCTCAGGTCTGACAATACATATTATGTGTTTTGATTCTTAATCGAGGAAAGATGTAGACGTCTTTGAGTTACAGCATGCACTTATGGGCCACAGCAGCAGTGGATAGTCTCTATTTTATGGTAAGTGGATGCTGTGGCCCATGAGTGGTGATGTGCTCGTTTGTCATCATTACTTGTATTAAAAAGAAATCACAAAATCGTATTTTATTTATTTATTAAGTTTTTATCAAAATAGTAGAGGCTAACCGTTCATCGCAGCGTGAAGGAAAACATTGTGAGGAAGCCAACACGTGGTAATATTAACACTAGCATGTAAGTTTGTTACTGCTTATATTCTATGGGCTCTCGTCATTCAATCTTTTATGATTGTTCTGCTCAAAATAAATTAATATTATTATTTATTTGGGCAGCTTAGTAGACCCTTCCTTGCTCTAAACCCTCTGAGAAATGAAATGAGTCTGTGCCCAGCAGCGAGACGTATATAGGTTGTTTGCTTTACCTTTTATCATTAAATAGAGAAAATAAACTCCCGAGCTAGTTTAGAAAATATTTTCTTTTCAAATAATAAATTTTATTTATTTATTTAAACTTTTATGTTTAAATAATACAAAAAATCTTACATATGGCGGACTTAATGCCTTAAGGCATTAAGTTATGATA
This sequence comes from Parnassius orleans, assembly GCA_029286625.1. Lineage (NCBI taxonomy): Eukaryota > Metazoa > Arthropoda > Insecta > Lepidoptera > Papilionidae > Parnassius > Parnassius orleans. Next base: position 1,702,830 of record JAGSMP010000079.1, read on the forward strand.
TTTAATTTTAATAAACGATAATCATCGATTATAAGTAAGGCCTGAAATAATGAATTTATGAGGCTTCAATTAAAAATCAAATTCTTCATTACGTACAGAAAACGATGTATCGCTATATTTATAGAAAATCTGGAACTGATAGGTCCGCTGTAATCGAGTTAGTAATAATTTCAATTTATTCAAATAATAATTTCAAATCAATCACATCGCCACACCTATCGGAAAGAACAAAGCAACGTCCGCCGGGCCAGTTATTTATATTGTAATTAAAGTTAAAGTTAAAGTTACGACCTATATACGTCCACTGCTGGGCACAGGCCTCCTCTCATTTCTGAGAGGGTTTTAGGGCAAGGAAATGTCCGCCGCGCTGCTCCAATGCGTGTTGGCGAACTTCACATGTCTTCGAAATATATTTTTTCTTATTTCTCAAACATACAGGTTTTCTAACGATGTTTTCATCACCGCCGAGCACGTGGTAAATCAGCACTTATAATTGCAATTAACAATTTCATTGGTGCTGGCGGGGATCGAACCCATACTGTAAAATTATATTGTAATTAACAAATTAAATACTTAGGTATACAATACTGTAATGATTTTATTTCAGTCATTTAAGGGACTTACTCATAAAAATCGATGTCAGTTTAAAAAAAAACTTAAAGTTACTCTCTCCCTTTTCATTAAATGACAATAGAAAAAGACAGATAAACAGATAATCCTTATGGCTTAAATAAATAAATAATGAATTTTAAAAATAATAAGTATGTTAATTCTAATAGTGCTATCAGAATTAACATATTATTTTTACAATTAATAATGTACAGAAGGAAGCGTGTCGTGGCGCCGTAAGAACATAACGTTTGAGGAATTCGCATGTTCTCGAAATTCTTTGTTTTTGACATACGAATCTTAATTTTCTTCTAAACAGCTTGTCAAAGTCCATAGCTAGATATAATCCTCTCTCTTTGTGTGGAGGATGTAGGTACCTTAATCGTCACGTTTGGTAGGTGGATTAATGATCGCAGTAACAAACGTCTCGCACCTTGACGCTGCAGCCCTTCGCCAGTCAGCACATCTTGTGTAAACGAGTTTTTTTACCCTTTTGAAAGGCATATCACAAGCTCAAAATAACTACTAGAATATCTTCTAATTAGTAAAACTTCAACCCCTGTTTTCCCACCCTTAGAGGTGAAATTAATATGGGCCACCTCTGAAGTATAATCTATTAATTTAAAAATAATATTAAAAGCGGTTCACTATTAACGAAAATATCGCGTAACATACAAACAAAAAAGCATACACTCGAAATGAGAGTTTTGATGTCGGCTAAAAATATGTGAGTATAAAATATTGTGTATTTACCGTATTATGATAATAATATTTATGCTAGTGTTACTTGGGCTTACACAGTGCTATAACCATTCATGCATATTGAAACCTAATGGAGTACCTATTTTAAGATGTCTAATATCATCCATCATTTTATAGAGAAAGTTATCATTGATAAAGAGCTTGAAAAACATTTATCAACGTATTTAATCACTTTCCTTATCTAAATTTATTTGTTTAAATGACAATTTTTTTAACCATTTTTTATTTTGTCTTCTATTTTTCAAATCTATACTATAATACCTATGTAATGTAAAAAAGAAAGCAAAAATTGTATACATTGCAACTACAGTAGGATATCCTTACGCAGATAATGACCGGACACGGGTGCTTCGGTGATTATTTGTGTAAGTTCGAACGCAAAGCGACGGCGAACTGTTTCCACTGCGGTGGGCAGCACCAGGACTCCGCATCCCATACGCTGGCAAAATGTCCAGCGTGGGAACGAGAGCGGACGGTCATGGTAAGCCGGATCGGTCAGAACCTCTGCCAGCAGTCGTGTCGGCGATGCTGAGAATGGATTCGGTGTGGAGGGCCGTAGCCGCCTTCTGTGAATCCGTTATAGTCCAGATGGAGGCTGCTGAATGGTGTCGGGAGAGGACAGATCCCGCTCGGAAATGACGTCGCCAAGGCGTTCGTCACGGCTCTCCCCTTGATGATGGTCTACCAGAAACGGGGCCTTGGGGGTTATGGGTGCTCGAGGCGGGGGCCCCGAACGTCTAGTAATCGTCTAGTAACACATGAGGAGGACGGTGACTCGGAAGTGGTCTCGAGCACCGTGATAGCAATGCGAGGGTGCTGGGGCAGTAAGGACTGCCCCTGGGACGTGCTTTAATAAAGCAAAGCGAGAGGGGGGCCCCGGTTGCATTCCGAACGGAGATCCCGGGACCCCTCATATACGCTGATGGTGGCCACCGTGGGATTTTGGCCGGTAGGAGTCCGGCATAACCTTTCTGTTGCCCCCGCAGCAGAAGGTTCCATGAGGATTTCTCCACGACAAAAAAAGGATATCCTTTAAAATAAATAAATCTAATATAGCATAGCAATATAGCATAGAATCATTTTCCTTTTTGGTTTCTTATCATATTTGACCTCTACATTTTATTACATTGTTTTTGTTTATGAAAAAGATTTTTTGTTATTTTTAATTTATTAACTGTCCGCCTTTTTGTACTTAGTGTGCAATTATTTGCACACTAAGTACAAAAAGGCGGACTTGATACACATAATAGTACAAAGACGCGCACTTAATGCATAAGCAGACAAGATGTTAATGGTTAAGAATGCAAACAACTACGTTAAAATAATATCTATGTTTATATTATATGTGCATAATAACTATAACTATATATTTAAACACATATTATAAACATATTACAACTAAATTAACATACATGTACGTACATAAATATATAGCAATTTCTAAATGAAATAATTTTATTATAATTTATAAAAACTTTTTCCACTTCTAAAAATATAAGTAGCCAAACATATAAGTATTATAAACGTGCATTCTGAGTTTTAAAAGGTCAGAGAAAAAATATGCTACTATTGTGTAAATATGTTGCAAGTTGTATAATAAGTAGAAAGTACATTTATTAAAATGTAGAACACGTCTGAGGTTGAAAAAACAGAGTACACAACGTTTACAAGTATATAAAAAATAATATAATGCATAAGTACAACATAAACAATGCTTACAACCTTAAATGACGCAAATGTAATACAGTCTCTGTAATGAGGGTGCTCTGCAATCAAAATGAATTAAGTATCTCGGAAACACTGCCCCAGTAATGCAACTGCACATAAAAGTGAATGCAAGGGAGAGTAATAAACGCATAGAATAAAAGCATAATTACAAATGCATACGCTTTTAACTTGACACAGAAACATGTCGCTCGGTGTTTTTTTTAAAAATCTACACAGCGTTTAAAAATAAAAGTGTTTTCTGTATTAAAATAATGTGCTTATAATGCATACCTGAGAAAAATATTTTACGGTATAAAACGGAATTTTTTTTATTGTAACCGTAGAAATATTTTTCTACTTTACCTAAAATATCTACTTTTTTTAGAAAAATAGTTGAAACAAATAACTGTGAAGAGAGAAAACAGATCTTAAATAAAAGTTTCGCTTCTGGGGCCAAATGTTTAGCAACAATGAAATAATTCTATAATATCTGTGACCATATGCTGTAAAACGTGAAGCTCACTCATCATGTTCGCTGACTGAGTATTTGAATCTTGGACAGAATCACGGTTTAAATTATTGGTGTTAAATTATTTGAGAAATATTTGTAAGTATTAAGAAGTTATAGTTATACTGAGAGGAAAAGTTCTTCCAGTTTTGGGCGTTATGGGATTGTTACCGTTTGTATGATACTCTATTCAAGAGGTATCCAACGTTATAAGCGTGAGTGGCAGAATATTTTTTGCAAATGATGTGAGTTTTATTCTATTTGTTAATATCGTTGACCCCGTGTATAACGGTATTTAGGTTTAAAAGTTATTATTCAAAATAAAAAAAATAGTCGAGTCGCTATTTCAATTTAAATATAATAAATTAAATTGTAAAATTAATTAATTTCAAACAAACAAATTTTATTGATGTTGAATCGTGGGTCCTTAAGTTAAACGTTTCTAATATGCTACACATTTTTTTTTTGAATTTTTCCAGTTTTTTTTTCATTAGGACATTTTCAAAGGTTAATGACATAATATGAGTATATATAAATTAGCTTAAATGTTATCGCATTTTTTGCTAATAGAAATAAATTTTATGGAGGGCCCGCTAGCAGCGGTCATCAACATCAAGCTACACATCAATAGTTAATAAATCAGATAAGTTCATTGACAGGAGTCAATGTCCTAAGCTATAATAATATTTTGAATAAAGAATTTGAATATTTAAGTGTTAAAAAACATTATTCAACAGTTTTAACGGACATGCGAGTAAAAACTTTGACAAATAATAACTATTTAACAATTTCTTGCGAACTAGCAACTATTTTAAATATTTAGATGAGACAATATTAAAAAATCCAAATATTAACATTATATTTTTTGCTATTAGTACATTATAGGCTTTATAAGCCGTGTGATGGCGGCCTAAGAGAATCCATCACCCTATTTCGCGGGTTTCGTAAGAGGCAACGAATGGAATATGCCAGAACGTTCTTGTTGCTTCCGACAGATGGCGGTGTAACCATCTTTATATCAGATGTAAAATGCCCTAACCGACGACGGGGAGCAGCATCAAAATGCATTCTTCAGCATGTGATAATTTTAATTATGGTGATATAATAAAAAATATTTGTTCAGATCACTTATGAAGTCTTCATCAGCGTATTAAAGTCCATTGATAAACATGAATATCTCATGATAAAGGGCTTTATTCGTGGTAGAGCCACGCCGCAACCATATTAGTAGTATAGTTGTAGCACGAATGGGTCGGCTCGATCGGGGTCCGGGACCAAGCTCTCACAGAATACCAGCGTAAAGTAGCAGCTTAATTCTGCTGTGTTTCGTATGGTGAGTGTAGGGAACCGGAGACATTTTTTACTGGAAACGAGCCATTCCATCTAAGTCCTGAGGCGTAACAATGCATCTGCATTTTGATTTTTTATCGAGAATAAATGTAGATGTGTATGGGCCACAACGTCCACTTACCATCAGGTGGGCTGTGTGTTCGTTTGTCACCCTTATTCTGTGTAAAAGAAACTATTACTTATTCCATTTGGCATAAATGAGAGCCATTAAGTGCAAATAGAAAGGAAATAATAAATTACCTTTTCCACGTTTCAATCACGGTGAAATGAAACAAAAACCATACAATCACCATATATCTATTTCACGCCGCCAACTGTGATGCAGCATGCAAATTCAGCCCGCGGCAAATACAACGTAATAGCTTTTCCACTCGATCGGAACGAGCATCTCGTCTAGCCAAATTGGACGTTGCATTTGCTCGATGTCATGAGGATTGAAACTCTTCGTCATTAATTTTATGTTTTACATCAGTAAATATATTGCATTATTATGAACATTTTTCACTTTATTTTAACCGTCTTCAAAAAAGGGAAAGTTATAGCTATATTCGATACGTATTTTTTATGTCTGTTCACTTATTACGCGGAAACGGCTGAACCGATTTAAATTATTCTTTTTTCTTTTGATAATGAATAGAATCAGGCGTTACTTGCGGAAATCCGTTATATTAAAGTCTAAATTTATTACTTAAAAGCCGCGTATAATTAATTTACTAATATCCGATCATACCTAATTAATTTCGACATCTTTAATTTGTTGTTGTCCGTTAGTCTCGCTAAAACTCAAAAACGGCTCGACCGATTTTGATAATTTTTTTTGAGTGTGTTTGAATGGGTTCCTGGATGGTTTATATTCACAATTAGACCCAGTAGGTGGCGCTGTTGTTGAGATCCAGAAATCACCCGTGCGAAGCTGGGGCGGATTGCTAGTGACAAATAAAATTGTGTGATAGTCAGTTTATCCTTATCCAAAATACCTTTAGTTTTCTCGTTTATTTATTTATATAAAAAAATAATAGAAACAATTAAACATTTAACATATGTGTTAATTTTATTTTCATATCAAATGAAATAAAAAATAAACACTTATGTATGCCGGCAACATTGCAAGCGTCTTGCAAAAATGATGGTATAATTATTTATTCTGTGGTATAACTGAGGTTCATTAAACGTATCAAGGGCGTGAAGGACGGTGAAAGTTGTCGAGGACCGGTTGTATTTTAACCCACATTGGCGAATTGCCTGTTGTGAAAGGGATGGGAGTGCAAGTGTCTTAACTGGATTATAATATAGCCATAAAACGGTGTAAATACGACCGCTTGTTGTGCACGCGTTTTTTTGTTACGTAAGAGTTATAAATTGGGGCAAGGGTCGATAATAAAAGTTCTCGCTACTAAAATGAAGTGATTAATTTTTTTTTATGAGTTTTTGGTTATATGACGAAAACAGGGTTAGTTTAACCGAGTTCAAAAACGAAATGGTTCTATTATCGACTTTTTTTTTTATGTATGTTCACCGATTTCATAGAAACGGCTGAACCGATTTAAACGATATATTTTTTTATTAAATATTAAATTCTGTTTTTTATATACTATATTTAATATTGAATTAATTTTAAGATTAATGTCACTATTTAGATGACATTCTAGATGTTACCTAGAACTGATGATATTCCGAACCATTACAGCCTATCAAAAGTCCACTACTGAACATAGGCCTCCCGTATGTATTGTCTTATCGAGGCCATAGATGCCACGCTTGGCAAGCGTGGCATCTATGGCAACCGCAGTTTTTTGTTTTTTAGTTGTTGTTTGGAAGATGCTGTTGCCAATCATTATTCATACAGCTTCCAAAGTAAGGGTAAAAGGGTATAAATAACTATTTTTTTTAATTTAAAGTATAAGCTTTTTTATAGGATAAAAGTTGTGATGGCGCCGCAAGCGAAATGCACTGAAGCCTAAACCACGCTATCAAAGTTCCGTAGTAAAAGCAGTATATATAGAATAGCTCCAAACTAACACACGGAGCATTGGCCGCTCCCCGAGCTGAACACCTTGTCCGGCGGGAGGTCTCCACTTCTCCTTCCACGGCCAAAAGGTGACAAACGAGTACACAGTCCACCTTATGGTAAGTGGATGCTGTGACCTATATAGACATCTACATATTATCCTCAATAAAGAATGTGGTGGAACCCCTGAGGACTAAGATAGAGAATACCGTCCTATTACCAACGCTATTTCTTCTGCATATAAATGATATGTTGCAAACCGATAACGTTCATTGCTATGCGGACGACAGCACTGGTGATGCTCTATACACCAGCCGTGCCAATATTTCTCGGGGAAACGTCGCCGATTACCGGAACAAACTTGTGTCTCAAGTCGAGTCTTCGTTGAACGTAGTCTCGACTAAACCTAGTCCAGTTCAATTCCCAGAAGACACAGGTTTGCGCGTTTACTGCTAAAAAGAACCTCTTTGTCGTATCTCCTCAGTTTCAGGACACTCCCCTTGTTGCCTCAGCCTGTATCGGAATCCTCGGCCTCGACATATCGAATGATGTGCAGGGTCGTGGTCGCTTGGCGTGCTCAGCAGAGCGGGGCAGTATTTCATGTCGGCGCACCGCTTGCAACTTTACAAAACGCAGGTTCGGCCTCACATGGAATACTGTTCCCATCTCCCAGGCTCAGAGGCGGCCCCCCAATGCCAGCTCCTACCACGTGACCACATCTAGCGCAGAGCGGCTGGAACTGTCGACGACCGACTTCTTTCTGATTGGCTCAATTCACTGGCGCTGCGACGAGATGTTGCTTCCCTTTGCATTTTCTACCGCAGTTACCACGAGGAGTGCTCTGAGGAATTGTTCGGATTAATTCCAGCCGCCAAATTTCACCAACTCACATTGCGACAAAACTTACTTTACCATGCACATCATCTTGTTGTTTGGCCGTCCACTACTGTGCGATTTACTAGGAGTTTTCTTCCTCGCACGACTACCTTGTGGAATCGTTTGCCACCGGCGATTTTACCGGACCGATACGACTTAAGTACCATCAAGAAACGAGCTTACTTCTTTTTAAAAGGCCTGCAACACACCTGCAATTCCCCTGGTGTTGCAGTTATTCGCTCGTAAAAAGGGCCTCCGGTTTTTCACACTCACCATACGAAACACTGCATTAAGCTGCTATTTTACGCTGGTATTCTGTAAGAGCTTGCTCCTATCCCGGTCGAGCCGACCCATTCGTGCTACTACTATAATTTAGCTGCAGGTTGCCTTTACCACGTATAATAATAATTAATAACTAGTATAAAACTGAATTGAAAACTAAAAAAAATAATTTCAGTTAGTTTAGCTTTCTCGAATCGAATCGAATCTCGACTTCAGAAGCTACTATGTGGAACTTTTTTTCAGTTTTCTGTGAAATCACATTGCAACAGAAAACAAGAAAACAGATAAGTCAATTTGTCTGTTTTTACTGAAATTTGGAAGTGTTTAAGTACATATTTACAAAATTCACTTACAGGAATATTTTGTTACAAAATAATATGTTGTTATTTAAAATGAATCGAAACATAAATGTAAGAAGGAAGGAGGAGGAAGGTAGAAAATAAACTTAAAACTTTGTTCGATATATTTTCAAGTCCTACTACATATTTCCAAACTCTTCCTAATCCACGGGTGAAATTGCAAGCCAAAATCTTAGTACATTATTGTATGTAGCTCATGGAACATAAAAAAAATTACGATGATTTTGTATTGCATGCAAACTTTATATATATTATTCTTTACTATGCTTACTTTAATTAACAGAATCAGTCGTTACTTTGCGAAAATCTTAATTTAAAGATTCTTATATTATAGATATTAAAAATTACGCGGATTTTTTTAAATTAATAATTCAATTAAGCGGAAGAAATGACTGCGCGGCCCTTAGCTTTATGCCTACTTTATTTTTTTAACATTTTTATGCCTACTTTATTTTTTTAACATCTTTATGCCTACTTTATTTTTTAAATAGTAAACGTTGATTAAAATATCAAAATTAAATAACTTGTGACCAAAAAGAGAAAAGAGAGCACTGGCTTTGGTATTATTCGCTGAATTTTTTCCACGTTGGTGAGTTTGAATGAACAATGTGGCAAACCTTGGTAGAGGCCAATGTCTTTTGTTCTCAATAAAGTAGGTACATTCCGTACGAGTGTTGTGTTTGGATAAAACCAGTTGCAATATCTCCCCACATGGAACAATGCACGACAAAGTTTACCTTTTGCGACGTCAATATTGCTACTGTGAGCTTTATGCGTTCTTTTGAGATGAGGTTTGGACCCAAAATGGACATAACCCTAAATTCAAACAAAATCTATATAAATAAATAAAATTGAAGTGTCTGTTTGTAATGTCAAAATAACAGTTTTCTACAAAAATTTTAAAATTGTTTTTTTATAACAAAAAAAAAAACAATTTACAAAATTTTGTCTGTCTGTCGGCCTGTAGGTTCCGGCTAATCTCTGAAACGGCTGGACCAATTTTGACGAGACTTACTGGCAGATAGCTGATGTTATAAGGAGTAACTTAGGCTATTTTTATTTTAGAAAAAAATTAGGGTTCCGCGCAAGAAAATTAAAACCCATGAAATCCAATCGTAATAAATTCCACGCGGGCGAAGTCGCGGTGAACAGCTAGTAAATAGAAATAAATGATATTATCTTCTATTCAAAACGAATTAACTAGCCCGCCCAGTGTGTTATAAAATGGGTATATCTTTTAAGTACATACTGGTTGGGGTATTTTTAAATATATCCAATAGTTAATTAATAATCAAAAAGGATTTTGAATAATAATTGAATAAATTCTCCCTTTAATTGCAATAGCTCCTTTTTAGTTATGAATGCGAGAATTTATATGGATATTATAAATTTATTAGTAATTTTTTATTCGTTAAACATTTTAATGAAATCATATCATCATATAAATTAATGATTATTAGTGGATTAAGATTGTTGTCCACCCTGAGAACTATAGTAAAATGATGTCTCGTTACCAGTAAAAAGGGTTTCCGGTTCCCTATACGAAATACACTCTCCGTACGAAACATGGCAGCATTGTGTTGCTATTTTACGCTGGTATTCTGTAAAGGTTTTTTATAGAATAAGGATAACAAACGGGTAGTATTTTTAGGTATTTTACGTGGTAGAGCCACGCTGCAGCTACAATATCGTTGTAGCACGAATGGGGCGCCTCGACCGGGGAAGGACCACGCTCTCACAGAATACCAGCTTAATGCTGCTGTGTTTCGTATGGTGAGTGTAGAGAACCGGAGACCCTTTTTACTGGAAAGAAGCATTCCATCTTAGTCCTCACTGGTGACAATGCATTCGCATTTTAATTCTTAGTCCAGGATAAATGCAGATGTCTATCAGCCGCAACATCCACTTACCATCAGGTGGATTGTTTGTTTGTCAACTCAGTTGTGTCAATAGAAAGTAATAAAGTAAGGAATGCGGGATATGTGGCATGTATGAGATTTTCTTTTTGCGGATTATTTTATTAATTCCTACAATGTAGGATTACAACTACTTCTGTAGGTCTGTTCAGAGAAATCGGAGACGGTTGACCGCCTTACTTATTGGAGAGCGGTGGAGTGAGACTATATTATGTGCCTAACATGCACTCAACGCACTTAATGCGCATAACATGCTCTTTTCAGCAATAAGAGAGATTGTCTCATAGAGGGACATTTGCCACAGTTTGAACGCTTGGTAAGCGGGTTGACAACCGCAGTTTTTTATTTTTAATCGTTATTAGGAAGCCCATCTCCTGATTTGTTTCCTTACGACACACACGAAATGATACGGGGTAGTGGATATTCTTACACCGCCACTACATGGTTTAAATATAGATTATTCAATTTTATATAACTAAAAATCTTACCTACCTATTAATTAAATAAAGTAATATTTTTATTTACCACTGGTCCGAAAAATACCTTTGTCCTGGGAAGAACCAGCAAGAAACCCAGCGGAATTATATTTTTTTAGAGATATAAAACTTAGGTATATACTTACGATAATTTTGTACAAAAATATGTAATGTTGTAACTTTTTTAATAGCCGATGAATATTTTTAGGGTGTCTGGCGGTTTTTTTTCCACCAACGAAATGATCTGGCTTTTGGTATTATAATTAAAAAAATGTACTTGACATGCTATTAAATTTTCACTGTGGGTCAAAAATTTTTTTTAATTTTTTTTTAATATCATTGGGGTGGTCTGGTTCCGTGCCACCCCACTTAAATGATCTGCCATCGATATACTACGCTTATTATTGATAATAGATGTGTTATTTCATGCTGGGTCAATTATATTTTTTAACACAAATATTTTACCTTACTTTTACCTTGCACAGTATCTGTCCCACAACTTTTGTAAACAACACTTTTGAGCTATATAACTAGATGGGTCAAAGGCGTGCTCAAAATGTGTCGCCAGCTCTTGGACTATAACTTTACGCAATCGACGGATTTTGTAATAAAACCGTTAAAGCGTTATTATTTTGCAGCTAATATAATTTATTTTACACTTTCACAGTAAAAAATAATGTTGTTTTAAGACTTTTAGATTTTTTTTTGTCGAATGATTTTTAGACAGAACTTTGAGGAAGTGTTTAATAAACTCTTCTTAAATAGAGATGAATAGAGACAATGCAATCATAATTGTTAAATAAATATTTTAAATTGGGGTGTTAGTTTCAAACGAATTACTTAAAAGGTAAGGCATCTTGAAAGATTTTTGGGTTGGCAAACAGATCTAGCTAGATAACAATACACAAATTGCTTTAGGAGCTATGTGACAGGTCTACAAAATCTTAATATTATTACTAATAATTGACATGATGTTTATGTTGCTAGTATGCGTTCAAACCATATTAAATATAATCTCTAATTAAATATTATAAAAACCTGTCGTTACCAGTTAATAATAAGAATGTCGGAATATGCATTGTAAATTTTTACGGCTCAATGGCGCAGTGGTTTAGTATTAAGCTGCGGTGCTGAGGTCGCGGGCTCGAATTCCGCACGGAACAAGTATTTGTGGCCATACAAATACTTGTTCGGATCTGGATGTCTGGCCTTGTATAATTTATGTACGTAAACTGCCTCTACGATACAGGAGAAAATTCTATTGTAACATTTCTAGAAAAGAATAAAAGAAAATGTAATACAAATAACACTGTTCAAATGTACACGTGGACGTCATTATAAACACATTATTACCATTCTAAAAAGGTAAGTCGTTTTTATTATTACACGCTTTTTTATATTAGCTTCAACTGTATGTAATAATGAAGCTATGTTTGTAGGAATATAATGGAATTTTATAATCCAGTTTTGACCCAATTCCCAGCGTCTGAATAATTATTTATATAATAGAAAATTGTTCTGACCATATAAAGAAATTGCATGGGTTACCGTTACCGTTACAGCCTATTAAAAGTACACTGCTGATCATGGGCCTCCCCCATAGGTAATTTCATAGTGGGGATATTTGCCACAGTTGCCAGGTTTGGCAAGCGGGTTGGCAACCGCAGTTTTTTTAATTTTTAGTTGTTATTAGGAAGTCGCTGCTACCCATCTCCTGATTTGTTTCCCTCTGTCGCCTCAGACGACACCCACGGCACTTGCATGAGTAAATATGTAGTGCAAATTATAAAATTATTACATTAGGTTGGTTTTCCATTTAATGATTTCTTATATTTACGCGAAATCTACATATTAAAAAAAAAACTAGTCTTACGGATACTATCGCGTATATTAACTTATTTTATATTCCCGACGTTTCAAGTACTTTAACATGGTCACGGGGAGGACTGAGGTGTATGACGTCCCAATGTTATAGTTAACCACGGCTACCTCCAGATTAAAAATAAAACCATTTCTTTCGATAATATATTAATAGCAAAAAGCTGCTGAACCGGTTAGAAAAAAAAGTAAATCAGGTTCTAATTACAATATTAGTGCATCGAATGAAATCTGTCCGACCTCGATTTCATTATTTTTGTTCTCCAGATATGCGAGACGAAAATTAATCACGAACGATACATGCACACGCACATCCTACCACCATGACATCCGACTCAAGAAACCTTGAAACATGGAGATATGTCAAAATCAGGCCTTTGGGAATACGGACCCATAACAGTAACTTCCTAGTGGGAAGCTGGGAAGTTAAAATGAATTAATTTGCCTAACAACTTTAATTTTTGTTGTAAAAATACTTCTACGATCTTAAATCGCAATTGTCAGTGTTGTTCTGTCTGTAACATAAATTAACATAATATTCGATTATAACTGTTAAACTCACTAGACTTGAGATGTTGAAATAATTCAGTACCATATTCACGACTTAAGTAATAATTCATTATATTATAAGAGTAATTTTAATAGAACACATTTTTTTTATTTTGTATAGAATAAGGGTGACAAACGAGCACACAGTCCACCTGTTTGTAAGTGGATGCTGTGGCCAATAGAGACCTTTCTGAGTTCCCCGGTCGAGCTGAACCATTTGTGCTACAACCATAATATAGCTGCAGCGTGGCTCTACCACGTATACACATTATTGGCCTTACTTATAAAAATCGACGTTAATTCAAGAGTTGAACTTGCATTCGCTTTTACACTAAATAACAAAAGACAGACAGACAAAAATTTACTAATGGTTATTCATGACTTAATGGCATGCAAATAACCTCCTTGGCATAATGCAGTTATTCCAATATTACAGATAGACATCTTAATTTGATTTATATGTATTCCTATAGACTTCTCATTGTTTACTACAGGGTACAGGCCTCCTCTTACTTCTGAAAATACTATGAGGCTGTATGCCGCGTACTTAATCTAGACTCCCAAATCTCCTGGGTTATGTTAGGTAATCAGTAAAAATAGAGTCAGACAAACAGACAGGGAAAGAGCGCTTTTAGACAGTTATCGATACAATATAATTAATACTTAAGTAATCGATAACAAACCATTTTAACTATGACCGTATATGTACAAAATTATAAAAGGTAAATTAAATATAGTATATTATTATGTTTTAACTTCAAAGTATGTGATCACGTCCTTTCATTAATTTAAATTTTTAATATCTGTCATGTCGTAGTATGGTCAGAGTAACACTTTCTCTTCTGTAGAAAATCAAAACCGGATTTCATTATGCTATTTGAAGCAACTAATGAGAGATAGTAAATTGCAGCCACTGTTACTCTCCTTTAGTAGGTACTTTAATTTATAAATGATATGTTAGCTGTTACTGATATTAAGTGGACTGGGTCAATAAATGATTAAAATTCTTGTTTCCTTTTTTATCTCTTAGCTTTTAGTACAAGAGTTATAGCATCTTATATATCCACACAACAATATTACATGAATGTTCACTCTGAACTTACATATTATATGGGCACGGTCCCGGCCGGCATTTATTAGGGGACGGCATTTCGGGAATAAAGGTGCCCGCCATATCATTTTCATTAATGCCATTAAAAATACCCAAAAAATCTGAAATATTAACCCTTATTAAGTATTTTGATTAAAATATTACGAGCACCTGTCATTGAAAGTTCTGTAAATAGAGATAATTTGCAAACACGTAGGTACTTGCCAAGGATAGGGATAGGTGTAAAAATACTTTACCCTTTTTATGATACCTGCATCAAAAATGGGGCAAGTGAAATTTAGAGGCAGCGTGATAGAAGGCTGCTTTACGACTTATTTTATCCAGTAACAAACACTGTCTTTATGTGTCTAATGTCATGATGTAGAATATTACGTAAGATCTTAAATGAAATTAGTAATTTAGTATGTAATTTTTATAGTTACAGTTCAAAAGCAGTACATCCATTTCATTTTCAACCGACTTCAAAAGGAGGAGTTACTCAATTCGACTGTATGTTTTTTTAATGTCTGTTACCTCATAACTTTTTTCTTGGTGAACCGATTTCGATGATTCTTTTTATTTGAAAGTTGGTGCTTCTCATGTGGTCCCATATAAAATTGATTAAGGTCTGACCAGTAGTTTTTGAGTTATCCTTAATAATTAATATTGAAGTCCGTAGTACAAAATTTTTAATTTTACCATTTGTAGTCTTTGGAAGTAAAGACTAGAAATGAGTTGGGGGGTGGCTCGAACTTTAGGCATAGTCAGTTTGAATAGCCTATCATGTAGAGGATGTCATGGGGGTCATGGTTGAATAGGGGCAAAAAGTTCTCATTACACTCCTAGTGGGTCAAAATGGCCAAAAACCAAAAAATTGGGGACTGGCTCGAACTTTAGGCATAGTCAGTTTTAATAGCCTATCATGTAGAGGATATCATGGGGGTCATGGTTGAATAGGGGCAAAAAGTTCTCATTACACTCCTAAGGGGTCAAAATAGCCAAAACAAAAAATTCAAAATTCTTATTTCGGCTATAACTCCGCCTCCTTCCGAGGTTCTTACACAGTCTTTACTTCCCGCATCCCACTTGTTAGAGATGACAAAACACTTGTACTCTTATTTGAAGTCGGTTGCAGTTATTTTTGGGCTCAAGTAGCCGCTCACTATCAGGTGGATTGTTAAACCGTTTATCACAATATTATTATAAAAAAAGTGTGGTATTTTAATTCATAGAAAAATGACAGGACCAGATAATTTAATATAATGCAAAATAAACAATATTTACAAAAAATAAACATAATGATATATCACAACAGATTTTCCTTTTGCATAGTATATTTTTTAACTTTCTCCTGATACATTTTATGCTTTTCCTCGAGTGTTTTAAGAGCATTAGAAGGATTCATTCCACCAAAATTAACCATGAAACTTATCTGCAACGGTGACATAACATCACATGATTGATCGTCCGTGTTTACTCCTTTACAGTTTTTAGCATCAGATTTATTTCTTAGGACAGATTCAATTTTTGACCTTTCTTTCTGATTTAATACTGTGGACTTGGGTCGTGATTCTTTGCTTTCAGCCATATGCTGTGATTTATTAGTGACACGTTCTTCCTTGTTCGATTTGTATTGTGATTTATCAATTTTCATATATTTTTGCTTGTGTACACCTGCTGATTTTGAGCAATAATTTTGTCTTAGCAATTTAGATGAGATTTTATCTTTCGGTGACCTTTTAATTAGGTATGAAGAAGCATTCGCTCCTGTGTGTACTTTTGGCGTTTCCTTTAAAGCATCTTGTTTTGATAAAACTTCTTTTTCATGTTTTTCTTTTTCTACTGTCTTTTGTAAATTTTTAATCGATTTTCCATCCTAACTTTTTCAGAATATCTCTGAAGACTTCGAGCTCTTTCTAGCCTTGGCTTAATTTTTTCCATATCAGGACCTAATCCTCCTAGTTTAATATTATGAAGAGGTTCAACCGAAGTTCTCCTCACGGAGCGCTTGGGTAGTGAGGTTTCAGAAACGCTTCTTAGGTTATCTTTTTCTGTTGGGGATTTATTTTGAAAATCTAGTTTAAAGTGTATCTCGTCATTGAACGAATGATCAAAATATTGATGGAGTTCTTGTTGCATTATTTGTTCATAATACATCTCATTATATGACTCTGTATCAAGAAATTCTTTGGATGGGTTTACGTCCCCGTCTATACTTTCCCTTTCTGTATCACCAAATTCTGGTGATAACGAGCGTATTTCTTGTTCGATGGCTACATTGTGTCCTTCTTTAGAAATATTCTTTTTGCGAAATAATTCCAAATATGAGTTGCGTCTAGAGTTATGCTTTTGCTTATTAACTAGATAACTTTTTATCGGTTGAGCCTTCTGCACGTTTCGTTTTGAAGTATGTCGGTCATCTTGATTTTTATCCCTTTTTTGTGCCTTTGGAATTTTTATCAGTATATCTCGTTCGTAAAAAGGTACGAGTATAGTTTCAATATTTTCTTCTTCGTCTTTAATAGAAGTTTTCTGATTAAAATTTTCTTCTAAACTATCAATGGAGATATTGCTTTCGATATCAGATTTTTTATCCATTTTTCTCGAACTGTGATTTTTTCTTTTACGCATAAAAAGGTACGATGACATTTCAACGTTACACTGACATTATGATTTACTTTTTATTGCGATACGCTCTAGATCACGCCGATTTTAGACTAGAATGAATATATATATTACATTATATATTGGTTATCTATGCTCGCTGTAACTTTCACAGTACGCGAGCAACCCTGGTTCGATCTCCGAAGGGCATCAATGAAATTGTTAATTGCAATTTTAAGCGCTGATTTATCAGCTCGGCGGTGAAGAAAAACATCGTGAGAAAACCTGCATGTCCGACAAATAAGAAAAAAAATATTTCGAATACATGTAAAGTTCGCCAACACGCGTGGGGGCAGCGCGGCAGATATTTCCATGCCCTCAATCCCTCTCAGAAATGAAAGGAAGCCTGTGCCCAGCAGTGGGGCGTATATAGGCTGTAACTTTATCTTTTATCTATGATATCACAGAACACTGTTATCCTCTAGGAAAAATTATCATGCATCATCATCTTTATGATAATTTATCAAAGATTACTTTGAATATATACAGGGTTATTTTGCAATTACCAGCCAAATTTATAGAAAAGGTTCAGAATAAGTAATATAAGGAAGAAGAAAAATTCATTAAAAAAAAGTCTCAAACATTCTTCCTTTTTATCTATTAAATTCAAAATGCGTGGTAATGCATTATTTTAACTGATTTTACTGCGCACGCACGCATTTTTAAGGGTCGATCGGTAAGCAAAAACGTTGTAGCCCATAAATTACATACAATTTGGGATAATTTCAAATAAAACTAGAAACCTTATTTACTCCTATTTTCAAAAAATGCAATAACGGTATATCATTATTTATATATTTGAACTTAAGTTTAAAATTTGGCTGCTCTTTGAAAAATAACCCAGGGTTAATTACCACGCATTTTCAATTATTAAAAGTACAGAATGTATGAGATTTTTTTTAATTAATTTTTCTTTACCATTTGCCTATATTACTTATTCTGAACCTTCTCTGCTTTGGCCGATTATTGCAAAATAACCCTGTATGGATTCCCCATACAATTTATTTCAAGATATATGTACAAACACGGATTTAGTAATACTTCATTGTATAAAATAATATGTCACCTACAATGTCTTATGCTTTGTTAAAGAAGAAACACAACACACAACTTATAAACAAATGAAATCAAAACATAAATTATTCTAATTAAAATATTAAACAAATTAAACGAAAAAAGTGTTTTACAAAATTATACTGTACGTAAAGTTTATCTTAGTGAAAAAACACTTGCTGAAACGCCGCCGTTTGTTGGTAGCGTGTCCAAGTGTCTCGTTGTATTGCGAGGCCGATTCGCTGACCAAAGTATCTGACAGCTTTTGGGTCACCAGATATCGATATGTCTGGTGACCCAAAAGCTGTCTGAAAGTATCTGATATCGATATATCTGGTGACCCAAAAGCTGTCTGAAAGTATCTGATATCGATATATCTGGTGACCCAAAAGCTGTCAGATACTTTGGTCAGACGATTGTACTCGACACGTCTTATCGATATAAGGCGTGACGAGTGCAAACGTCTTGCTTCACGGCCCCATCGTTTCTACACCAAACGGCACAAACATGCATCGTATATATAACGTATATTTCTTGTATTATTTAGTTATCTAATACGCCACCTACTACTTTTATCATATAATCAATCATATAATATAAATAATGATTTATTAATTACCTAAAAATAAAGTTTATTACTTACAAAACTATAAACATTAATATTATTACTAGGTATTTAAATCACTACAATGCTGTATGCACACAAAAATTATTAAGATTATATCATGTCAGTTATAGTATGTTAACACACATCCTAGTAATTTTGTAATTATTGTTTTACAGATTTTATTAAATATTAAGTCTTAAATATACGAGGGTGGATTGAAAAGTACTCGGCCTAACCAAGAAAATAAACACATACTAAATCAGTAATATTTTATTTTTCTACATAATCACCATCAAGTTCAATACACTTTGCCACCTCCCTTCCAAGCATTTAGACCGTTGAAAAAATGATTCTTCCTTAGAGTCAAAATATGCGTCTACAGCTGCTTTGACCTCGTCGTTTGTCGAAAATCTTTGACCTCCCAAGTGCTTTTTAGGTTAGGGAACAGAAAGAAGTCTGATGGTGCCAGATCAGGTGAATACGGCGGATGCGGTAACAGTTCAAAGCCACAGTTGTGAATTTCAGCCATTGACTGTACTGACGTGTGAACACGGGCGTTATCTTGATGAAACAGGACTTTTCTTCTGAGCATTCCTCGACGTTTTTCTTTATTTCCTCTCGTAAACGACGTAGTAAGGTGCAATAGTAATCAGAGTTTATAGTCTGACCCTTTCAAGATAATCAATCATAATCACACCTTTCGAGTCCCAGAATACTGAAGCCATCACCTTATTTGCCGACAAAATCGACTTAGCCTTTTTAGGGGTGGTGAACCAGGTCTTCTCCACTGTTTTGATTGTTGTTTTGTTTCCGGTGTACAGTAATGAACCCATGTTTCGTCCATAGTAACAAAACGATTCAAAAATCATCTGCATCGGCTTCAAATAACTCCAAACAGTCGCGTGAAATAGTCAATCGCGTCCTTTTTGTTCAACTGAAAGCAGTCGCGGAACCCACCTCGCAGACACCTTATGGAAACCCAACTCGTTGACAATGATGTTTTGAGTTCGTTCATAAGAGATGCCTATAATCTCGGCTATCTCTAATTTTTAATCTGCGGTCTCCATTATTAAATCAAGTACTTTTTTAATATTTTCGTCAGTAGTTGACGTCGAAGACCTTCCAGAGCGGGGTTCATCTTTCACACTCTCTCTACCACGCTTAAATTCTGCTATCCATTTTTTGACGGATGAATATCCGAGCACAATCGCCTAATGTACTGACCATGTCATCATGGATGGCTTTTGATGATAGCCCCTTCTTATGGAGGTACTTAATGACGGCACGCTGCTCGATTTGCTCCATTCGCGGAAATTATGTCCGATTACTTTGTTAATAAATTTATAAAATCACAACTAATTATCGCACACGTTTCGAACTTCACACAATGAACTAGTCTGAACTGAACTAAATAATGTGGGTAGATTTGATTTTTAGAATTGAATGGATCTGTGTTAGGCCGAGTACTTTTCAATCCACCCTCGTATTTTCTTTAAAAACAAACAAGTCAATTGCCGCCTGAACGATCTTCATATTCTTTCTCTTTATTAAAAAAAACACGTTACTCCCATACTAGGATTTTTTCCGGGATCGTGGAGGCAATTTACAAACATAAATTCCACAAGGATAAACATCTAGACTCGGAACAATTAATTGTAGCCCATAAAAATACTTGTTCTGTTCTGGATACGAATCCGTGGCCCTCAGCGCTGTAACTCAATTCTAAGCCTCTAATATATTTCTGCCGCCATGTGGTAGTGTGAACTGCTGTGTCTCTGAACAATTTCCTGAACAACATTAAGGCATGCCATCTCACTCCTCTTTGAAGTTGGTTGTATTTGATCATGGGCTGCAGCAGGCATTTACTAACAGGTGGGTACTGTAAGTTCGTAAGTCACTTCATATTTCTAAAAAATATTTAAGAGTTGACTAGGAAATAGAGAATGAGATAGAAATAGGAAATAGAGATAGATACTTTTTACTTATTTAGCGTTATTTATTAGGCCAACGTTTTATAAGGTCATAAGTAGGAGTTTTATTTTCATTTTCTTCTACACATACTAACTATAATATGGTATAAATGACTTTTATTATATGTAGTTTGGTTTACGCTATTTTTCATTCCATAATTCGTTTCTACTATTGCGGGTTTGATGACTTCTTCTCCGATAAAATCTTTTGGGTTAGAAACGTAAACAAAAATGTAAGAAGTTGCTCGTATGATAACAATATTTTAATTAATAGTTGTGGGACGCTTCACTTCGCTTATACATACATCCCTTATTTAAACAGATTTATTTGATGGACTTATTTTAAGGATTATATCGCGTTTTAATTAATACTAACAATCCGCTCGGACTTCACACGGGTAATTTTTGGATCTTGACAACAGTGAAACTAAACCATCCAGGGTTACTACATAAACCACCACTCAAACACAACAAAAATTTTCATCAAAATCGGTCTAGTCATTGAGGAGTACAGTTACAAACACACGTACAAAAGAATTATAATTATAAAGATATTTTTTTAAAGAAAAGTTACAGCCTATAAACGTCCCCCTGCTCTGCACAGGACTCCTCAAATTTCTAAGAGGGTTCAATGTAGTGTCCGTCACGCGGCCCCAGTGCATGTAGGCAGACTCCATATTCCTTCGAAAATATTTTCAGTAATTTCCCGGACCGGCGGAGATTGAATCGATATTGTTTGCGTATTGTGAAATTTACGGGGAGGTTAAGAGCTACCCTTAAAATTCACAGCTGGGCTACCACGGATACCAATAAAATATAATTTTTCGTGGATCGGGTGCATTTTTTAAATAAAATTAAATACTTTTTGCCATGATCAAAATCATTGTCCATGCCAGGATCACTTATCGCAATCGCTGATTCATTAACAGTTAGCTTCATTCATATTCTCAGTTTAATTCATTTTTCATAACGATTTGATTGGTAGATATCATACAAAATTATAGAGATATCATTGTTTAAATTGGCACTCGCCAATATAGCGTGCATTATATTGTACAAGATGGCTGATCTCCAGACGAGGGTTAATTTGAACTATTTTGTCTTAAAAACTATTTCTAGTAGCCAATCAGATCAGAGATAGAGATTTATTTACATTTTTGAGAATGAGAAAATACCGAAGCTGTATTCGGATAATTTTAATGCGACTACAATTTGCATGGTTACAAATGACGTCATTACTTATAAAGTTCATTTAGGAAGTAACAAAGAAGTATATGTTTGCAAATTCGCAGTTGGAGTCGGGCCAAAATTCATCTGTGATAAGGGATTTGGGGCGAGCCATTCAGTTAACGGGTTTTTGCTCACTACTCTATACGATCAGTATATTAATGTACTGGGACATTATTATTGTAATAGAGATAGATGTATGTTTTGAATAATCTGAATAACTTTCACCAAAGACAGACAAAGCCAAGTCAAGACAGACTAAATGTAACCTTTTCGTTAATCATAAACCTGGCAACATTAGAAAAAATATTAATTAAAAATTTAAGACATTAAATTTTTATTAAAAGATTTACTTTTCAGCTCTTACATCATAATATGAAAATATCTTATATCATGTTAGTTTTTTTCATCTTCAGTCAGCAAATTTTGCTACTGCACACTACACTGTAGGAAGAAATTGTCATAATAGCCACGCCCTAGCCGTTTTTTTGAAATATGATAAGGCTGACAAACGAGCACATAGTCCACCCGATAGTAAGTAGATGCTGCGGCCCTTAGACATCTACATTTATCCTCGATTAAAAATTAAAATGCAGATGCGTTGTAACCTCTGGGGACTAGGATGGAATGCCTCGTTTCAAGTAAAAAGGGTCTCCGGTTCTCTACACTCACCATACGAGACACAGCAGCATTAAGTTGCTATTTAACGCTGGTATTCTGTGAGAGCGTGGTCCTACCCCAGTAGAGCCGACCCATTCGTGCTACAACCATAATATAGCTGCAGCGTGGCTCTAACACATATAAACCACAGATTAGTGAACGCAAAACCAGATGTTTTGCGCCCTATGTCGATGGTCAAGATATTTTACATGTGGCGTTAAATGAAATGGATTTTATCTCATTGACGCTATACGTATCTATCGGAAGCAAATAATTTTTTCTGCTATTTCTCATAATCGCCTCTTATGACAGCCACGGGATGAAATGGGATGATAGATTCTATTACACCGCCACCCCACGGCAATTTTAATCCCGGTTTTTTTATACAAGCCTGTGAAATATTTTTTTATTTATCAAATTTATTATCATATTGACATTTGATTAGCGGATCATCAAAAATAAATTCCATTACATTATCATATAAATTATATTTGAAAAGTGTTTAGAATGTGTACAGTGTCACAGCTTCATGCCCCAACGCACGGTTAAGGTTACGAATATGACTATTATTAAATCATCACAGTATAATTTGGTACGTGGTAGAGCCATGCTGCAGCTTTATTAATTCTATAATTGTCGCACGAATTGGTCTGCTCGACCGGGGAAGGACCACGCTCTCACAGAATACCAGAGTAAAATAGCAGTTTAACGGTGCTATGTTTCGTATGGTGAGTGTTGAGAACCGGAGACTCTTTTTACTGGTAAAGAGGCATTCCATCTTAGTCCTCACGGCTGACAACGCATCTGCATTTTGATTCGCAAATGAGGATAGATGTAGATGTCTAAGGGCCACAGCAACCACTTACCATCAGGTGAACTGTGTGTTCGCTTGTCACCCTTATTCTATAAAAAAAATAGTTTTAAGTATACTCATGCTGCAATTGAGGTTGTTTTGTCTTGTCTTATAGGTAAAGTCTTATCACGTTATAATTCTATTCTTTTACGTTAATTCATTGCTTTGAGAACATACACCGTACTATATGATGTTCATAAAACTTTTAAATCGAAGTTACTTATTCTCTTTTTTACCGTTGCAGTATATCAAAAGTCCACTGCTGAACATAGGCCTCTCCCTATAGATTGCCTCGTGGGGTATTTGGCATAGTTACCACGCTTGGCAGGCGGGTCGGCAACCGTAGTTTTTATTTATATGTTATAAGGAAGATGATGCTGCCCATCTCTTGGTTTGTTTCCTTTGTTGCCTCTTAAGACACTCATGGGACGATATGGGGTAGTGGATATTCTTATACCGCCACTACACGGAAATTAAAATGAATATCTATTAATTATAGCATAATCTCTATATATAAAAATCAATTGCTGTTAGTCTTGCAAAAACTCGAAAATGGCTTGAACGATTTTGATGAATTTTTTTGTATGTGTTTGAGTGGATCCCTGGATGGTTAAGCTTCACAATACGACCCGGTAGGTGGCGCTGTTGTCGAGATCCAGAAATCACCTCTGCAATGTCGGGGCGGATCGCTGGTAATATATATTTTTATAGTATAATGGTGACAACGAGCACACGTTGTAAGGAATACTTACATTCTTTCCCTTTTATACTGTAAACTGTATTCTATTCAATACCATTACTTCAGAAGCGAGACCTTAAAGAGCATTTTAGTTTCTTGGTTACAGTCACTGTCACTCTCTTTGCTCCGATAACAATCTCATCTTAGAAATTTAAAATTTAAATTTTTATTGGATTTTAAATTACTTCCTTCTATTCCAAATCCTTTTCTATTAAAGCCGTTTGGCTCTGGAGCTCCTTACCGCTTCATATTAAGTGTGTGCAATCTCTTGACAGATTTAAAATACTTCTTGACTTGTTAAAGTGCACTTCCTTTCTCAATGAAATAATATAATAATTCATAAAAATTAGTACCTATTTTTTAATAAACGTTACCCCAACACTCCTGTATCGTGGAGGCAGTTTTCATACATAAATTGCACAAGAACAATTACTTGTAGGCCATACAAATACTTGTTGCGTGCGGGATTCGAACCCGCGGCCCACAGCGCCGTAACTCAGTGCTAAACCAATTAGAATTTTTACATAGGGTTACCATGCCGAATAGATGGATGGAGTGACAACCTGGTAAGACCTGCAGGAAGTTGATGGATGCAGGTGGCTGAGGACCGTACTTTGTGGCAATCCTTGGGTGAGACTTATGTTCAACAGTGGACTTCTGAAGGGCTGTAATGATGATGACCACGCTGAAATGCGCGTGTTCAAATTCTGCAATGTGATTAGGTCGATATAACGTGACGTCATATAGCCTTTAACATGCGAAAGAGCATGACGCTTCCAACGATACCTTATTTGTAAAAATACGGCGAGTAGTTTAGAAGATTTGAGGGAACAGATGAACTTACATACATCCATACATACGTACACAGCCCGCTAAAATCTTAACTCTCCTTCTGGCTTTACCGGACTTGGGTAAAATAAGCTGAGCTTGTAAGACTAGAGATGATCTGAAAACGAGAAGGCTCTATATTCGACGTGTATGTTATTTATTTATGTTCATCGATTTCTCAGAAACCCCTAAATCGATTTAAATGATTCTTATTTTATGAAATATGCTACCTCAGGGGTGGTCCAAAAATTGTTGGATAAAAAAACCAACCCTGAGGGTAGAAAATAGGGATATTTTTTTATGTAACTATTTAAACGAAATTTTAGTTGTTACCTTGAACTTGCGATATTTTCTTTAGATCACTTAGAGGTAAAATAAATACATTTTAATTAAAAGTACAAACTGACTTCAAACCGAAAAAATAAAATAACTTCCACTTGGCTTCTCAAGTCGGTTCTTTATATTTCGGTACAGTATGGCATAGCACCGACTTCACAAGCTATTATGAAAAAAAAATTTAAAAGTTTCATTACTAAACTGCAATAAAACGTGTTGGGCATTTTGCATGGAAATTGCTCCATTTGTAATTTATTGCACTAAGGATCATTGAACACATTCGAGAACGTTGAGATGATGCATCCATATTCATTATAATTATAATAGCAGTTAACCTTGTTAAAATTAAACAACAATAAACCAATAGTCGTCAAACTAATCAGAAAATCGTTGACATTTTACTAAATTGTATTGATTTACCGACGCTTTGATAGTTATATGTTGCAAAATTGAGGTGAACATTCCCATACTAAACATTAAAACTGAAAAAAAAATGTTTACTGGTATTGTCTAAATTTCCTTTTAAATTCTACATTTACATTATCTGATAAATTGCCTTAAATTATAAAATTGTTTAATTCTTAAATTCTAATTCGATGGTAGGATTTTTTTATAGAATAAGGGTGACAAGCGAGCACACAGCCCACCTGATAGTTAGTGGATGCTGTGACCCATAGACATCTACATTTATCCTCAATCAAGAATCAAAATGCAGATGCGTTGTCACCCCTGAGGACTAAGATGGAATGCCTCGTTCCAGTAACAAGGGTCTCCGGTTCTCTACACTCACCATACAAAACACAGCAGCATTAAGCTGCTTTATTACGCTGGTATTCTGTAAAAGTGTGGTGCTACACCGGTCGAGCCATTCATGCCACAATATATTACCAAATTTGGAGATTAGAAGACCTCCAGCAAGTACAGTTTATTTTAATGTCGCAGTTATATTTTAATATTTTAAAAATTTACGTGCATGTGAACAATAATTGTGCGAGGGTCCCGTGTTCTGCAGTAGTTGTTGAAAAAAAAAATAACAACAACAACAGACATTAAGGATTATATTAACCCTTTTCTTTTTACTATTCTATCCGCTACTGTATGTACTCTTATTAAAATCTCTCAATCAAAGCGTTTTATGTACATAGAAATTCAAAATGGAAGAATATTGTCCAACTAGCTTTGGTCTCTTTCTTTAAAAAAACGAAACCCCCACACTAAGATTTTCTCCTGTTTCGTGGAAGCAGTTTACATACATAAATTTCACAAAGACAAACATCCAGACCCGGAATAAGTATTTGTAGGCCATACAAATATTTGTTCAGCTCAGCGCTGCAACTCATTGCTAAGTCACTGCGCCACGGAGCTTTCTAAATATGTATATAATTTACCTATCTAAATTGTAGTATTGAACCGTCATCAGATTGCTTGTACTTTTCTTGTTTTTTTTTAAACATAGAATAAGGGTGACACACTAGCACACAGTCCACCTAATGGTAAGTGGATGTAGTTGCCTATAGACATCTCCTTCTATCCTCGATTATGAATAAAAAAGCAGATGCGTTGTCACCCCTGAGGACTACCTCAGGGGTGACAACGCGTGCAACTAAGATGGAATGCTTCGTTTCCAGTAAAAGGGTCTTCGGTCTCTATACTCTTCAGTACAATCATAATATAGAGACACCATGGCTCTGTCACGTATAATCTGTGTTTATAAAGAAGTAATACGTTATGTAAACTTTTATCTTTGATCATGCAACAAGCTTTCTATTACTTGCTAATTGATGGCTTGAGCTTTTTAATTTTAATTTTTGATAAGTATTTACTTAGGCTATTTTTTCCTGAGAAAGAAAGCTCATAACATAAAGTGCGAAAGAGTTTCTGAACCCATGTCTTATAGACAAAACGTAAATGTCATATAATAAATAAATAAATTTTATTTAGTTATTCATTTTGAGTAGGCTCATAGACTATATATGAGTAGCTACGTCTTGTAAACCAATGTCGATCTTAACAAGGTGACATAAATTAGGATCGTGCAGATAACTGAACATTTAGCAATAGATGTAGCTCAAGGTGAGACAACGATGCCAAATTAGTTGACAATACATACGTTTGTCTCCTGGGTGTCGACAGAGTGAAGGTCATGATTTTAAATGTTTCTAAAGTCGTAACGTTCATATTACGTCATTTGTGTGACATGTTCCGTGTCGTCTTTCAGGTGATTCACCAAATTATAACCTTTCCAATTAATCAAGGTTAAATATCTATCGTAAATATTTCATACTCTTTTTGCTCAAAATTATATATTTAAAAAAATAAAACGATTTACTTTATAGGATTGTGAAGGAAGGAAAAATAGTCAATATCTCACCTCTCTTTACTTTAAATGGATTATATTTGTAAAAATTTTGTGCTGTTTAATTGCTAATTTGAAAATAATTTCCTTTGTTTTTTTAAATTAATGTGCCAATTCATTCACACTTGCCAAAGTAAATAGCTGCGATTGGCAACAAGGACTGTAGCATGAAATTTATAGATTTAGATTTAGAGAACTATGCCCAATATTGCGCTGGACGAATGGAGAACAAGGGAAAGAATGAATCCATGTTTACAAAGTCGTGTTTAATTAAAGCATGCAGAGAAAAAATTCCAATTTTAACCGACCGACCGATAGCGATACCGAACATGATCAAATATGAAACTAGCCTTAGTCTCTCTCTATTTGTAAATTTACGGCTTAGTGTTCTATTTTGGTAAACTTGGCACGAAACACCGAAAATTATTAAAATTTTTCTTAGTCAAGACATCTGAGAATTTTTTTAATAATTAAGACTCACTGTTTAATCTATTTAGTTATCGATATTGGACCTATTTCTTGGCTATAGCCATCGAATCATGAATATTATATGTTGTTGAGTCACGAAAATCTTCTTGTTATTTGTAAATATTTCATTGATTTTTGCGTTAAATTTGTGTTATATACGTTTTTATTTTAATAAATATAATTAGTATTAGTGACAATTTAAAAAGGTATTATATTTAAAAAAACAATATTAGTTTTAAATATTAAAGAATGTAACTAAACATTTTTCCCGTCTTTTTAATGGGACTGCCTACGTAATATGTGTTGGATTGGCTAATGCCGCTCTATTGGGTCCTTTTAAATCATCTTTTACGAGATGCAAGGATAATATGTTACTTCATCGGAACTTTTAAATCATATAAATTATTATTGTAGGACCGGTGCATGTTGCTAGAGATGAACCTCAGTACAATATGATGTACTGAGAGGTGGTCCTTCACTGGTGGCCGTATGAGGATGCTTAAGTGGAGGACTTTGGTCGAAGTTTCTCTGAGTGATGGAATCCGTGACGATTTCATCCGTAGTAGAACCAGTGTAAACGACACAGTCCAACTGATAACTTAAAGTGGCAATGGACCAGTCATATAGCTTGACGAACCGACAACCGATAGGAAGAAAGTTTTTAAAGTGGCTGTCTCGTCCCGGTAAGCGGAGTCTAGGACGGCTCCCGACCAGGTGGAGTGAACATCTGGTAAGACATGCGGGACGGTAGTAACAATGGGAAAAACTGGAAAACCATCATCATCACGTGTACGCCAGACGTAAAATATTCAAGCCGGTGAAATGCAGCAGCGTCAAATCTGCGAGACGACTGGCACTGCGATCGTAAATCCGCCTGCCAAGCGTGGCAATCAAGGCAAATCCTCCTACAACAGGAGAGGCCTATTTCCCACAGTGCTCTTTCACAAGCTGATGAAGATGACGAAGAAGAAGATAAGAGAGGATGATTACCTTTACCAAAAACTAACTTTTGTTACGTGGCAGAGCCAAGCTGCAGCTATGTTATGGTGTAACGTGAATGGGTCGGCTCGACCGGGGTAGGACCACGCTCTCACAGAATACCAGCGTTAAATAGCAGCTAAATGCTGCTGTGTTTCGTATGTTGAGTGTAGATATCCGGCGACCTCTTTTTACTAGAAATTCATCTCAATCGCATTCCATCTTAGTCCTCAGGGGTGACAACGCATCTGCATTTTTATTCTTAATCGTGGATACATGTAGATGTCTATGGGCCGCAGCATCCACATACCATCAGGTGGACTGTGTGCTCGTTTGGTACCCCAATTCTATAAAAAAATACCACCAGAAGTAACTTTTTGATGAAGGAGGCTCTAGCAACTGTCAATTGAAGTATTTATTTGAAAATATCCCTCTTATTTCTTAGTATTTCGTTCTCTCTCACTTCGGAGTCCACCTTACTCTTTACATTGAATGTAGGAGATAACATCCAAAATTTATATAGAGGAACCTATAATTGACTTTTAAAATCAAATATGAATTATTATTATTGTACAAGTTTGTTCATAGTAAAAGATGTTGGTTTTATAAATAAATCAGTAAATAACTATATATGGGGTGCAGGCGGTATCATCAATGCGCAAGGACGACTCCGTGCTGACCAATTCGTCTGCCCAGAATAATATGTACGGGCTAATCAGCTTATACCAAGCAAAGGATTGAGAGTGAGATGAATTATATTAATGTATTTTAACGATTGAAAGTTTAGATAAATTATTACGGGCCAAATTGTGGCATTAAGAATATACTCATAACTTCCCACGTTGGATCGGCAAATTGATAAGCCGAAAGAAGACGCTGTTGCACCGGTTATGTTGCTAATCACTAGTCTATGAGTTTGACATAGGTTTTGGCATTTTACACGCATTTTTCGCCATCATTCGATTTAGCACCAATTTATTTCAATAAAATCAAAACTGTTCGGACCATTCAATTTAGATTTGCAAAAAAAATTTATAGTCCAACCACCAATTTATGTTAATGAAATGAGACCAATCGTTTTTTTTTTGCATAACGTGTACAAAATGTTTAATATTTGCTGAGGTCACTTGCATATTTTAGCATTATATATAGCAGACTATACGTGGTAGAGCCACGCTGCAGCTATATTAGTTGTAGCACGAATGGCAACCCATTCGAGTCAACACTCGACCGGGGTAGGACCACGCTCTCACAGAATCATTATCGCCATCATTACAGCCCTTCACAAGTCCACTGCTGAACATAGGCGTCCCCAAGGAATGTCACAAAGTGCGGTCCTGAGTTACCTGCATCCATCGACTTTCTGCATGTCTTACCAGGTCGTCACTCTATCTAGTGAGGGGAATACCAGAATACCATGCTAAAATAGCAGCTTAGTCTGCAGTGTTTCGTATTGTGAGTGTAGAGAAACGGAGACCCTTTTTACTGGAAACGAGGCATTCCATCTTAGTCCTCAGGGTGACAACGCATCTGCATTATGATTCTTAATCGAGGATAATTAATGTAGATATCTATGGACCACAGTATCCACTTACCATCAGGTAGACTGTGTGTCTTGTTGTCTCGTTTGTAATCCTTATTCTATGAAAAAAATACTTTATGCGTATTTTGAATGAATTAATGAGTTGATTTATTCGTCACTGTAATACAACAAACACTAGAAATTAGAAAATAACAAAGGGAAACAGTATAATATTATAAATGCATAGGCAACGAAAACACATCGGACTTAACACAATCGTAGTACTGTATGGTAGCCACAGCAGTAGCGCTGTTAGTGCCTCCTTTGACCGAGCAATTTCTACATACAACTGACTTGAAGCACCGACGTATTGGGAAGTCTGCAGTTTGTGAACATGTTCAAGATCGTCCCCGCCATTACATTAGATTTGATAGACCACAAATCCTCGCAAAAGAACACCGATTCCTACCAAGGATGATTCGCGAGGCTATTGAAATTGAAAAACATCCTAATTTCTTAAAAAAAGATGGATGGGTGCTGCCATCTGCTTGGGATCCTGTAATTAATAAAATTAAATCCAAACCCAAGTATACCACTGCTAGACTTCAAGATACTGTACGTACGAAACGTCGGGAATTAAAAAGTAAAAATTAAACGCGATATAATCCGTAAAAATTAGTTTCATTTAACGAGCAATTTCTTACATATTATTATTCTAATATATTAATCTAATGTTCCTTTTGTTTGTCCACGAAAGACTAACTACTAATTCAATTCTGATGGTTAATATATCATATAATCATTTAGTTGTCATATCGTAGAATTTGACTCACACATTCCGAAGATATAATTTGCATATTTATACGAATTCACATTACCTACAACGCGGACTTGAAGCCAAAAGATATTTCAGAGCTAATTTGACTCCGAAAAGTAACAGACATAAAATTTTATAATTTCCCTTAGCGCATCTGGTCTGCTGCAATACGCTTTTTTAGTCAGCGTGTTTTAATTTAGTACAGTTTTATGCAAAATAACTCTACTACAATCATTTAAGCACAGGAGACCACAGGGTATTGACGCAACGCATTGCAGACGCGGGATCTCAGTGTCAGCTGCTTTACAAACATGGATTTAGAATATACTGGCGTATTTACAAACGGCCAGCTCTAGAGAACAATTTTTCTTTCCTATCCAGGCAGTTCCTTCTATCTATACGATTCCCAGGTGCTTCTATTGAAATTGTGTACAAAGAAGCTTTATGGTAGACAATCTTAATACAAAAATAAAATCATTTTAGCTGTTATGTATGTCAATATATCTGTGGTGGTATATACAAGGTTGCTAGCATAACTATTTAAACTGACTGGAAATACGGAATTTCAGGAATTCGCATTGTTAAATTTATGCAATATGTCAATATAAGATAGCCATAAATTCAAAGTTCCACGCTATTAAAATATTCCTCTGTAGAGAACTGTTCTTTAGAGAATAGTTGAGTTTGCTTAAAATAATGAAGAGATTAACTGCGTAGTGGTGGTGTAAGAATATCCACTACCCCATATCATTCCGTGGGTGTCGTAAGAGACGACAGCGGTAAACCAAGAGATCAGCTGTAGCGTCTGTAACAACTAGAAAATAAAAAAAATTGAGGTTGTTAAACCGCTTGCCAAGCGTGTCAACTATGGCAAATATCTCCCCTATAAGGCAATGTATAGGGGAGGTCTATGTTCAACAGTGGACTTATGATAGTTTGTAATGGTAAGAAAGAGTCGATCGATTTCACAGTTTTATAACATCAGATAGTACTGTGTACGTTCTCGAAGAAATAAAATAACGTATAAGAAAAGAATTATAACGTGATAAAACATTACCAATTATAAGACAAGACAAAACAACCTCCATTGCAGTATGAGTATACTGAGAACATAAAGGTACCAAAATGGGCTCGACCCTCTTATTTACGACTGTAAGTCACGAAGTAGTAATAAATGGGCATTCATACACGCACCATATTTACGTCGATGCCAGCCAGTTGGAATTTCATTGAATCGTCGTTACCAAAATGTTTGCGATATACTTGGCATACAAATACAATATACTATATAATTAATTGAATGGTAATATTTATATTTTAACTTCAACGTAAAAACTTGGAATTCATAGATTATTAATATATATATACTAGTGGTTGCCTAGTGGTCCAAATTCAACCGTAATGCATTCATTTTTTAAATTGTATATTAAGCAAATTGTATTTTACTTTCAAATGCACATTAAAACACAGAATCTCTTATACAAAATACAATATTAACGCTTTTTGCCT
Source organism: Parnassius orleans (assembly GCA_029286625.1). NCBI lineage: Eukaryota > Metazoa > Arthropoda > Insecta > Lepidoptera > Papilionidae > Parnassius > Parnassius orleans. The sequence goes on from JAGSMP010000079.1 coordinate 1,735,787, forward strand.
TGACTTACAAAAGAGGAACATTTGAAATCACACAAAATAAACTATTAATTATTTGTTGGCAACATTTTGAAATTCTTAGGCAAAAATATCTACTCTGTGCAACTGTTTGACCATAGAATATTATGTGTTTGATATTGGTAGTATGAAAGTAAACAAACGCAAGACGTATTATATGTGTTTGACAATGTTAGACATATGCAGCATGAACGTAAACAATGAATGTTTTATTTTAATTTATTTGATGTATTTGCAACATATTATAATATATAAATTTTAGCTTTCTGCACTCCTTCTCCATATCAACTTTAACTAACAAATCTTGCATCTTTCGTAAGCGCAATATGTATTTACAAAGTTTTTAAAGTTAACATTGCAATATCATAATACATATTATGAATAGAATGGAAGATAATAACAGAGCCATCGGTAACTGAAGGATGTTCTATGAAGCACTCAAAAAAAGAACCTTAAAATTGGAGCTCATTATTGCATAGCGAACTCGAGCAGACTAGCCTCCACAAACAGCACCTGTTCACGAGTAAGACGCATGTGGCAGCCTTCGCCCTCCTTGACCACAAGGAATGTGGACGACCCGTCACATGGCGCCGCGGATACAGCTGTTTCTTTTTGCCGTATTTAAAATTAAAATAATCAAATAGAAATTTTCAATATAAAAAATTAAAACATTGTATTATTTTTTTATTTTTAATATTATGTAAATAATTAGTAGATAATAATCGAAGCATGATAACTGTTCTATTATAAAATTATTACCAGCCCACAAAAGCACTGCTGAATTTAAGGTTCGCGATCATTTGTAGACTTATATTGTATGATTTAGAACATGAGCAAATATTATATTATAATTAAATTTATTAGTTATATCATATTATATAGCAAGATAAAATAAAATCATTTGAATTGTTTCGAAAATGTTTGAAAACAAATCTAGATAATTTTTAACATTGTGGGAAATAGTAAGTAGCGATCATAATGTTTAGTGTTAAAAACATAATGCTTAATGTTTCATGTCTAAAAAGCAATCATTGCTTCAATACAAATTTAATAGTTTTGAGATAAGTACGAGCATAATGTTTTTATGAATTTTTTTTAACAAAATATAACTTAAAGTAGGTAATTAAATGTTATTTCTGAATAATAAATGATCCGATTTTATGACCTGGATTTCACTAATTCATCACATAAATTATCTTATCGACATTATGAGAACATCAAAGGTGATATTATGCATTTTGACAAGGTTTAGAAATGTTGAACTATAAAATTTTAATTAAAAATAACCTTTTGATAACGGTCATTTAGTGCCAAAGTATCTTTTGAATATTTTTAGTAATATCCGGTGTCATCAATATAACTTTAGGCCTATCAGCCCTCAAAAGATGAAGTTGGCCTATGTGTTCTTATTAACACTAATCACTAATAATACAATTGAATAAAACTATTTTTACGGATTTTATCGCGTTTAATTTTACTATTTTGATTCCCGACGTTTCGGGTGCTTTACAACAACCCATGGTCACGGGGACTGAGATGTTTGACGTCCCGATGTCATAGTTAGCCCGGCTACCTTCAGTTTTAATATAATTTTTAAATTTTGGTTCGATCTACGCAGAATGAGCTTACAGTATCTTGAAGTCTTGCAGTGGTATGCTTGGGTTTGGATTTAATTTTGTTAATTATAGGATCCGAAGCAGATGGCAGCACCATCCATCTTCTCTATTGAAATGGGATTAGGACTGAAGGTAGCCGGGCTAACTATGACATCGGGATGTCAAACTATCAGTCCCCTGTGACCATGGGTTGCTGTTGCACCCGAAAGCGGGAATCAAAATCAAGTAAATGCGCGAAAATCTGTAAAATATTTTATTCAATGTGTAGTGTTCGCGTAAATATAAGAAATCACTAATAATACAATCTATACATATAAATAAAATTAAAGTGTCTGTCTGAGTTATTTGCCTGTTAAGTGATGGAAAACTATTAAAGAAGTGATCTAGGCTATATTACATCAAAATCTTGGACTTTTCAAAAAAAAACGACAAAAAAAAAAAATTATTTTAAAATTTAAAAACGCCACATTAATAGATCCTACCAGGCGATACTGGGGCGGGTCCTAGTGTAAAATAATAGAACAGGTTACTTATTCCTGAGCCTAAAAGTGAGTTTCTCAGATGCTGGGAGTATGGTAATAACTTTCAAATTATCTATCTATATATATATATATATATATATATATATATATATATATATATATATATATATATATATATATATGGGGTTGCAAACTTTTAATATCAAATATAGTATTTTCGAGGCTAAAACCTGTTAAATTATTGTAGAAGGCAAAATTTAAAAATTCTACAAATGATTGTACAAAATCATATTTCATTTTATTTATTAATTTACGAAGAATAAAATATTAAATATATATATATATATATATATATATATATATATATATTACATCATATTATATTTTTGAACTTTGGAAGTTTTCAAAAATGGGCCGTGCACATAACTTGACACACACACAAATTACCCGTTTTAATCACCGTTAATCCTTGAAATGTATTCAATGTCCGATACACACGATCTCTATTTTAAATTTAATTACCATGTAACTAGATACTTTTCTATTTTAAGTCTTTAGTTATTTTAAGAGTGATTCCTGACACAGATTTTTAAGTTTCTAGGAGGACCTTCTAGGATCTACTGTTTTGTTTTATTTGTAACTTAAATCAGTGAAGCATTTTAAAGTATATTTACTTTTAGATATTTTTCATATTTATATTTATACTTTGAAGTGAAGACTTCTTTAGAATCGTTGTGATTTGAATCACAATGAAACGAAAAACGACACTAAAAGTGACAAACATATACATCTATAGGTTTTAGCCTACGAGAGAAAGAGATAGGATACAGTATACAGTGTTTCATTGGTCTCCTTTTCTGAAGGTTTCACTTCTACCGCGTGTGGACTGCACAGTTTTTTAAATTTATTACATACCTTGGTATTACATACATAGTTGGTGAGGACAGGGCTGTATGCCCTCACACTGGTAATTCCGCCTCACCAGTCTGTGTAATATGAGTTCGGCATAAAACGAATGAAAGCATATTTTGTCTTCATCAGTTCGTAAAACTTCCCTCTCTCATAGATTAGACAGTCTCCTTTGTAGGCATTTTCCTTTATTCGTCACGCATGACAGGCGGTTGACGATCGCAGTATTAGACATCTTGCACCTGTGACGCTGCTCCCCGTTGTCAGTCTGGTGGTGCCTTACCTGGCATGGCCATGATGGTAAGTGGATGCTGGGCCATAGACATCTACATTTATCCTCAATTAAGGCTCAAAATGCAGATGCGTTATCTCCCCTGAGGGAAGATAATGAATGCCTCGTTTCCAGTAAAAGGGTCTCCGATTATCTACACTCACCATACAAAAACAGCGACATTGCTGCTATTTTACGTTGGTATTCTGTGAAGTGGTGCTTCCAGTCGAGTCCACCCATTTGTGCTGCAACCATTATATAGCTGCAGCATGGCTCCACGACGTACGATTTTCCATATTCACTACACGACATATACGGACGAGATAAGGTTATGGATTATTTTACATCGCCAACACACGTTTAATCAGCATATATTCTTCACTTCATTTGTGAATTGGATTGACTAATACCAACTTATAAATATATTATTTAACTCAGAAAATAATTTAATATTAAAGATAATTTTATTAATATTCTCATAACATTAAAATACACAATATTATTACCATTATAAAAAGCTAAAACTAAAATTTAAATTATCATACAGTTTTACTTCACGCGGTATAGCGCCAAGAACGCTGGCTGCGTTTTCTTGTTGAATGGTTATACTTAGTCTTTGAACGAAAAAGACGTGTAGATAAATGCGTTTTCTACATGGTAGAGCACGCTGCAGCTATATTATGATTGTAGCATGAATCGGTCGGCTCGACCGGGGTAGTACCATGCTCTCATAGAATACGAGCGTAAAATAGCAGCAATGCTACTGTATTTCGTATGGTGAGTGTAGAGAATCGAACCCATTTACTGACGAGGCATTCTATCTTAGTCCTCACGGGTGAAAACGAATCAGCATTTTGATCCTAATATCGAGAATAAAAGTAGATGTCTATGAGCCACAGCATCCACTTACCATCAGGTGGACTGTTTGTTCGTTCGTGTGCTCGTTTATCACCTTATTACATAAAAATCTACTAATCGTCTGCAGAGTTCCCTGTCAAAATTCTTTGCCTCAGCTGCCCACTTTCTTGATGTCTCAATCGCTAACGGAACAAATACGTATTTACAGTACTACCGAAATTAGTTTTGATGCTTATGTTTTACTGCTGTCTTTACCACAACACCTACTTCACAGATCGTAACGTTAATATATGAGTTAGCATTAGCAATCGTCTGTTATTAAATAACTAGATCTCACCCATGGCTACACTCGCGTTTTATTAAAAGCTGTTTTAAATATTCTTACATTAAATTTCATCATCGCACCCTTGTATTTTACCCTTATCTTTATTTCTTGAAAACATATGGTTACATAATTTCCTTATAAAAAACACATGCAAAGTCTTATTATCATGACATACATTACTTCGTTATTATATAAGGGCATATTAAGCTAGAACATATTAGCGCAGCTATTGGCCCGGCATTACGGAGGTGAGTAACCTGCTCCTACTCTACTGGAATCCGGACGGGATACAAAGAAGATCCATGAACTCCGTACAGTCGCCCAGCAACAGGATATCCAGGTGATCTTGCTGGGAGACAAAATTAAGACCATCGACGCATCTGAAGCTGCCAAATTACCATATACAGACGGGACGAGGTCAATCCTCAAGAGACCGCCTATAGAGGCACGGCGGTTCTAGTGAGGAGGACATCGTCCATCAAGCTGGACCTGCCAGATTACAAAACGATGCGCTCTATCGGCATAAAATGGAGGCGGCGGGCGAGGTAAGGATCTTTGCAGCATACTGCCCGCTAGGGACTTCATTTGGCTCCTCAGACATCCGGACGGTAATGGAAGGCGTAGCACCAACCATCGTCGCGGAGGATCTAAACGCGAAACACCCGGCGTGGGGTCCAGTGATCAACCCGCCGGGTCGTGAACTGTACGAAGATGCTGAAAACAACAAATACGACGTTTTAGGTCCGCCTGCAACAAAGGCGCCGGGGTACGATGGGATTACCAACGCTGCACTCCGACAGCTGCCCAATAGATTACGAAGTGGAGTCGGCTCACAACGGTATACTGCGGACATCCCACTTCCCGGAGGTTGGAAAATCGGCAAAGTGATCGTTCTGCCGAAACCCGGGAAAGACAGGCGTAGAGCAGCCAGCTATAGGCCGATAACGCTGCCACCGCACATAGCTAAACTGTTCGAAAGATTGCTGCTAAGAAGCGTCCGCCCGTGCATACAACTTCGGGCGGAACAGCGCGGAACCCCCGACCGCTGCCTTATACTAACAATGCCGAGACGGCTCCCATGACCGGTACATAGTAGAGTACCGCGAGGAGAATCCGGGCAATGGGGGATGCCCCGAGGCCCGAGACCTGTTGTGTGCTAAATAGCACACACGCAGAAGACAACGTAGTAGGGGGCTAGTGCTTTCTTTGTCTAAATTACAGCTATCTCTGTTCATTATAAAACATTATTTGTTTACATATGCTATTCTTATCTAGCCATTATGTATCTTATCTCTTATCACAAGAACAAAACATGTTTTTATGTAAAATAAGTATCTAATTTAATATAAGACTTTTATTCGCATTACATAGCCGATTACTATGTAACACATGACTCTAAGTTAATCTATAAACTGTAGCGGCGCTGTCGTCGCGCCACACAATACATCGAAGCCTAAATCGCGCTATCAAAGTTCCGAATTAAAAACAGTATATATGCAATAGCTCGAACACCACACGGAGCGTTGGCAACCTCCAGGCCGATCACCTTGCCCGGCGGGAGATCCCTTTTCCTTCCACCCGCCACAGTGGTGACCAACCGACGTGATATGAACGCAACCAACAGCCTTCGGAAAACTACTTTCAAATCCTTGTCATCGTTCTCAAGTACCCCATTCATTCGCTCCCGAGCAAATATTCAGTCTTCATCCTGCAAGCCATCTAGCTTTACAAAGGTTCCTTCAGCTACTCTCTGCGCTACAGTGTTCGGCACGGCTCTGAGCCTTACTGCTCGCCTCTGCTTCACAGCACTCTCGCAGATTACTTGCCTTCTTCTCGACTCACCGCAGACTAAAATTCCCTAGCACTTGCACATTCGTCGATATCTAGACTGCACTACGGTCTGAGCAGGGGTGATGTGGCGGCTGTCGTCGCGCCACAAGCGAAATACATCGAAGCCTAAACGCGCTATCAAAGTTCCGAATTAAAAACAGTATATGCAATAGCTCCGAACTACCAATCGGAGCGTTGGCCCTCTCGGGCAAGAACACCTTGCCCGGCGGGAGATCTCCTTTGCTTCCACCTGCTACAAAACAAACTTTTGTGGAATTAACTCTCGACCGGGGAATCGAACCCCGAACTTTCGCTTGACGATCGAATGTTCTTATCATTATATTAAATCTATTCACTTTTGACCTAGATTGCCTTATCATTTGGAATATTTTATATACTTTAATAACAAATAATTATAAGTATGAATTTACTTATTTTTATTAAATAAAAAATGATTTAAATGATTTTTTAAGCGCATCGCCAACAACTACATTAAAAGATTTGTTTCGCTCATCGAAAACGTGCAAGACGCAAGGCACTACGATCGTCAATCTGCTTGCCAGGCGTGGCAATTAAGGCGAATCTCCGCTATAACAAGAGGCCCATGTTCAGCAGTAGTCGACCTTCACGGGTAATGAAGAGTGAATGAAATTCGTTTTATTTCACCTTCTTTATGATGTTAAGCGTTTTGTTTTTCTTACTCGTAAGAGCCAGACACGCTGACACATTTGACGTCGAGACTAGTTTGTTTATGTACGTGATAAATTAAAATAAGGTACTTCACACGTTTCACTGCAAGCCGCGAGCCTCCTCTCAAGAAAGAAGATGCGAGAAAATGTGTCATTTTACACAACAGTTCGCATGTGTTTATTTTTATAAAATTTCCAATAAATTAAAACATTTTTCGAACATTTTATTTAAAAAGATTTCAAAATGAAATAAATAAATAACTGGAATAGATTATAGTCTTCCTAAGTCTTTATTTATTCAACTATTCCTTTTTAAAAACATATCAGACATATTGTAAAAACTATATCTATAAATGCATTTTTTTCTTTATTAAAATCACTAAAAAATTTAATTATACGTGTGGAAACGATGTAAGAAAATATTAAACAAATTACACCATTTTGTATCTTGGGTATCGTAAGAGTATCAACAACTGGAAAGGCCAGAAAGGCTTTTATTAGATGACGGTTCATCCACCCCAACTATTTCAGACGTAAACACCAAGACCAGCGAGGGAATAGCGTCAAAAGTGCGAAACGTCTGGTTTAGTGATTGCCAATCAGCCTGCCAAGCGTGGCAATGGCATTATGCTCCCAACAACAGCAGAGCCCATGTCCAGCCTAAATCTTTATTTAAAAGCTTAATTTTTTACTGGCTGATGAAGAAGATTAATTCATTAAATGTAGTTAAAATTGCCATAGTAACGTAGTTATCTAATCTATAAAAAATAATTTTTGTTGTTAGTATTTTATGCCCTGCCGTTATCAGTCATACCGTTCATCAGATTGCGCTAAAACCTTTGTCAACTTATTGCTTGCACTTCCGCGAAGGTTATAGGCATAGTACAATTAACTTACAGTAGGTGGCGCGCGTATTGTACCGACAAATTTATAAGATATGTGTCATTCAACTTCAATGAATGTATTATCATTCCTAATTAAACAATATATATAACTCTTCCAAATTTAAAACGATATTTCCACAATATTTTTTTTCGGGACAGTAACGCGCCGGGTACCAACTAGTCTAATATCAAAAAAAATGTTTGTTTTTAAAAAGAAGTCTTTTAAAAAAGAAAACTTAAATATTTACAGCCCTACTCATAAACGACGTTAATTTACGATACGTTTAATTTGGTTAGTATAGTTGTTCTTTCTGCCTTCATAAAATGACAATAGAAAGAAACAAGTATAGAGTTAATTAATACTAAAGTTACTTACTTAACTACTAAACTTACTTAAATTAAGAATCAATTATCTCTATATTTGTGTCATTCCATTGTAATTTAGTGAAAAGAGATGAACTTTAAGCATTTCTTAAATTGTCGTAGGTTTTTATGAGTAAGATCCTCTATGATAATGTCCATGTCTGTATTAACAATGACTTGACGAACTGTTTCGTTGATCATAAGCGTGATTACTGATCAAGTGTCGGGACCACTTCGAATCTAGGGTCAGTATCTAACTTTTATTAGCAACAAAAATCAGGAAGTTGGCTTTGTTACACCCCCGTACCTCGGAAAGAATGTAAAGCCGTTCATTCTGCATCTGATCTCTATCCACCACCACCACCACCACCACATCAGCCACGACAGTCCACTGCTGGACATGGACCTCCTCCATTAAGGGGGCAAATGCCACACACGCCACGCTTGGCAGGCGGGTTGGCGAGCGCAGTCCAAGGTGTTTATATTATTAACAAGGAACGCTGCTGCCCATTCCCTGGATTTGTCCCTTAGTCGGTTTTTACGACACCCACGGGAAGAGTTGGGGTAGTGCTATTCTAACCCGGCACCACACGGGGATCTCTTTCCGGTCATGCCGTATTTCTGTCTTGTATATATTCTGTCATCGGACAGTGAGAGTGTGGGAATAGAGAGTGCACCTATGTTTGTGTGTGCGCTATAAGCCTGTCCTGCGTAGATGGCCACTGGCTAGTCTTCGTAGAGACCGCTGTGACCGTGAAAATCGATCTCAAGAACATTAAAAAGGGCGTTGCTGGTATTGCAAGGTATTATGATTCTCATCGCGTAGAAAAGCAAAAATAAAACAGTATTGTGTAATAAAAAATCCCATTAACATTTTTGAGCATAATAAAACCATTAAGTTTTACCAAACATATTTTTTTATTATAAAACAAAACAAAACTTAGTTTTTATTATAAATAATAAATGGCAAAACTATTTTATTGATAAAAAAAGTCTAGAGCTATCTCGAATGTCACTTCAATTTATATCGTGCTGCCATGTTAACCTTTATCTATACTTTTCTTTTTTCAATAAGGTTTATATCTGTTTCTATGAGGTTAATTTTATACTACGACCAGTTTTATCTCTATGATTTTATATGTCTTTCCTTTTATATGGTGACAGCGTAAGAGAATCCATCACTTTATTTCGCCCCATGGGTGCCGTAAGAGGCGACTGGCGCCATGAAATGCTAGAAAATTCTAACGATTTTCAATAGATAGCAATATACCATCTCCTTTACGCTACGAGTAAATGTAAAAAAAATTAGACCGGAGTCTGAAAGTTGTTAGACGACTGACATTGCGATCGTCTCGCTTACCAAGCGTGGTGATTGAGAAATATCCTCCTTATACCGTTGTAGAAGCCCATTTCCAGCAGTAGAATTTTACGGTCTGATAATGATGATGGAATTGTTAAATTTTATTAAAGAAGCACCTCATTGATTGTTCATTTATTCATTATAGCCGATCAAAGTCCACATATTACATAGGTAATCTTTCGGTATATACCTATATCAGCCATAGTTGCCACGCTTGACAGGTAAGTTGGCAACAGCAGTTTTTTTTATTATTTTGAGTTGTTGTCAGGGATATGCTGCTGTCTATCCTTTGTTCCATTTCCCTCTGTTGCCTTTTACGTCACTCACGCGATGAGATGGGGTAGCTATAACAACTCTATAAAGTGAAACATAGTCGTACATTGCTACTTAGTGGCAGAATGAGGTATGTGGGTATCCACCCAGACGGACTTACTTAGCACAAATTACCACAGCTAGGTAAATATTTATTGTAAACTATTCTCATTACAAAATATAACACAACATAAATGTTTTCATAGATATAATAATAATCTTTAATTTTTAACAAGTATTAATTTTTAACATAATCCCAATATACTTTTCACAACACTTCTTAATATGATTTTAATTTAAAAACCTGAAAGAAAAATAGTCAGTTATATTCAGAACAGGAACCGTAAGTATAGGTATATTATTCAAAACAGGACCTACACTATAAACTAGTTCAAAATATTTATGTAAATTTCTTTACTCATATCCATAATACACCCTTTGTTTCCTAAGAAGTACCTCTTCTTAAATCCCTTCTAACCTTCAATTTTAAAGTACTGAATCAATCCAAATAACTTCCTCTCATTTAAATTTGTAAAATGAACAGGAAGAGAACAGACAGATTTATACAGGCATTGTTCTGGTTACAAATAATTTTGTAAACAATGGACCGATATGAATGAATCCCTATCTTATATTTACCCGATGAAATCAGTTAAGAACAAACACAATTTAACGTAAAGTAGGTAAATAACCTTGAACAAGAATAAAGTAAATGGGTTAGATCGCTATAAGTATGACTACATTACAAATGTGCAATTATTAGTAAGCGACAGTGCTTCTTATTTGTCTTCAAAACCGTCTGTATTGGAACCACGCTTTTTACTATTTCCGTTCTGCAGCCAGGCAACACTGTACACATTGCTGTGACAATATAAGTACAGGCAGTGAATGAGGGCATCCACGCCACCACTTTTTCTACCACCAGGGCGGCGCCACTTAAAAGTGAGGTATTTCATATCGGGGAAGTTAATTTGTTCGGAAAATGTAAAGATTAATGTTTCTTTCTGTACTATTAGCTCTATTTTATATTAATAAGATTAAAAATAAAAAACCAAACAACAGATATTCATAAAAATAGAAAAATTTAAAAAAGTTAGAAATGAGCTAGCAATTATAGAGCAAACCACTGAGGCATGATTTTGTGTATTTATATAATACTTTAGAAACTGATAAACTTTTATTAAAAACTAACTATCAATTCAATAACATTGTGTAACAAAAAACTTTACCTCAGTGTCAACTAGCGACATCTGCTGAGCAGAAAATTATTAGCCCTCATTGTTTCATTTTACACCTCGGGGATGTCAACGTATCTTTGACTTTCTTCGTTCTAAGTTGCTTGCAGGTTTCCATGAACTGCATTAGCCACTTATATTCAGGTAGAATATTTGTTCGTTTAACACTTAAACGAACAAAACGTTTCGTTCGTTTAAACCTCTGAAGTATCAAGTTGTGGTAAGACTAACTAACTAACAAGTTAATAATCATCTTGTTTCAAACTTTTACAACTAGATAGTTTCTAGGCTTGTACTGGTTTTGTCTACTATGCAAAAATCACGACTTATTAAATATTTTAGGTTAAGATTTTTGAAACTTTCATTTTTGGCGCCCTAGCTTTATCTTTAATAACACATCATATAACTTAATATCATTATTCATTATATTACTTAATTACATTAAATCAGTCAAATATAACCTCTAACTTTCCTAATTGGTGCAATGAATCTTCCATTCTTCCTTCCACGAAGGTAAGAAGGGAGAATCAGATAAAAATGACATCGATTTTCATTCTATTTTTTCCTTACTTTCCTTCTTACCTCAAAGAGATTTACGCGCAGTCATTTTTATCTGTCTTCTCCTTTCTCCGCAGGACCGCAAGAACTGGCGAGACAAAACCAAATCACCAAGCAAATTCTAGAAGCTTACATTCAGAAGAAGTTGGGCTTGGCCAAAAATGCTAATCTCCGACCACCTTCCATTTTTGAAATATTGCCGGTTAAGAAAAAAGAAGAAAGACCAACAAGACAATTGACATACCAAGAAGAAGAAAAAGAAGAAGAGCCGCCAGAGGTGGAAGAGGAAGAAGAAGAAGAGACAGAAGAAGAGTTAGCACCAGTGGAAGACGAAAAATTGCAGAGCGTCGAGAGTGAACAGATAGATTCCATTTATTCAGAAGGCATGTAAACAAATAATTATTACATTTGCATACTTTAATAATTTGAATTTACTTTTTAGCCATATTAGCTTCTATCCTTCTCTTCTTTTAGGGCTCTTTTCTTTAGTATTCCATAACTATTTCAAGACTTTTACAGGAAACTTTTACTTATAATCATTACTTAATGCTTTTAAAAGGACTAGATTTTATATAATATGTAGTATTTAATATATCGACCGAGTGGGCTTACGGCCAGATTATCTGACTAACTACACTGCGGTAGGTTTGAATCTCAGCGGAAACCGATATTTTATCAAAAATTTCATTGAAATATTTTAGGTCAAACACACAAAATGTGATCAGATCAAAATGGACGTTCTTATAGTCAATAACAAATAGTTAATCAAAAAAAAATCTTTGGGATATACTATTAATCAAATATTTTAAATTTATTTATAGAAATAGCTAACTGCAAAATTAAAGTTAAAGTTTTGATTTTATTAATCAAAATAAAAAAATAAGCAAACTACTCTCTCTTGATATTATCTTAAAAATAATTGAAATAAAGACAACTTTAAACTTTTGTTATATGGCGGAAATACTCACAAAAGTTGAAAGCTAAATAGCTATGTCAGTTGTGTGGCGAGAGTAGAGAACTGAAGACCCTTTTATTGAAAACGATGCACTCCATCTGAGTCCTCAGGAGTGACAACGCATCTGCATTTTGATTCTTAATCGAGGCTATCCTCGATTTTGAATCAAAATGCACATATCTTTGTAGCTTTATGGGTCTCTGCATCCACTTTCCATCGGAAAACGATCTTCTTCGGAAGAGACTCAACATGTTCATCAACATATCATCAACATAAATAATAAGAAACAAAAATGAAATAAGTTTTAATTATCTTTGTATAGATAAAACATGTCTGCATTTTTTTATAAAACTGAAGTGACCTGGTAGGTCGCTGCTCCCATCCATAAACATCTGAAGCCAACATAATACTAAGAAGACTGTAGATGCGATGTCACTCCTGAGGACTAAGATGAAATATCTCATAGAATGTAACTATACTGGCTCTCTAAACCCTTCAGAAAGAAACACAGCAATGCCAAGCATTGCTGTTTGGCGGCAGAAATAAGTAAAAGGGTGTTGTTACCTATCCAAACGGACCTAGGCAGAAAAGAGTTCTACCATCTAGGAAAAAATGCATTTAAACTACCTGTTCTTAATTTTCGCCTATAATCTTATTTTTTTAGTATATCCTAATATTGCGGTAGCGTCGTCACTGAACTACAATAAATACACGTAAATGCGGATTTAACAACGACCGAAGCTTAAATTTTGCTAGCGAAGTTTTCGATAATTTATTCAGCTAGTCAATTAGACGGCTAAGGCGTTAATTGGACGTCTACGTTCAATTATACGCCTAGTATTTTAATCGATTTACAATAAAATAGTTGGCTCTTTTTGATACAGCTGAATCTAAACGACTGAATTTTCGCTTCTTCGGTTTAAATAGTTATTTCCCAAGACGTGACATCGTCCAATTAACGGCTTAGCCGTCTAATTAACTAGTTGAATAACTTATCTAAAACTTCGCTAGCAAAAATTTAAGCTTCGGTCGTTGTTAGGTAGCGAATCTAATTTTAATAAGTCAATGTTTCTTTGTAAAAAAAATGTAACTACAGAAAACACTATTTTTATAAGCACTATTTTTAATTGACACTTCAACCAATCTCGTACACACTTAGTAAACTAAATTTAATCATCTAGCTAAATATTAGGTCCTTACATATGAAATTAGTGTTTTATCGTACTGAACACTTTGATCTAAATATCTCTCTTTGGTTAAATTCCAAATTCAAATTTATAAATTAATTTAGCTGGTACATTTTAGTTTTGAAAACAGTCATTTATTTATTTTTCCTCATTATTTTATTCTTTGGCGTCGCTTATTACCGCACAATGAAAACAAAAATATCGGTATATTTGCAGTACGAGTTCTACCGTGGCACCAGTGCTGCAGAAACAGCTCGAAGGATTAATGATGTGTACGGCTGGTGTTGCAAAGCACGGTACGTTTTTGGTTTCAAGTACGTTTTCGTTCTGGAAATTTCGACCTTCAGAACCAACACCGTGGACGGAGACCAAAGTGGAAAATGAAGAATTAAAGGCTATAGCAGATCCATCACAAAGCACTTCAGAGATAGCTGCAGGCTTCGGGTAAGTGATAAAACTGTATTAATTCACATGAAGCAAATCAAAGTAAATGAATTGAGTGAATCCAACTTGCAAACACGCGTCGACTGTGTTACTTTGCTCAACCGACACAATAATGAAGGGTTTAAACTAACCATGAGATGGCAAAAGTGCATAGATAACAACGGTGCATACTTTGATTAATTACATATATTTTACAAAAAATTTCATATGTAAGTACCTAATATTTATATGTAATATAATAGTTACGTTAAGCGATTTGGCAAAGCTTACTTTAGACATTCTTCAGTAACAGGCTAGCCGATGAATGTAGGTACTACCAAATTAAGCGTCACCTGCTCCCAGGACATATTAACCTGCCTTTTCCAGCGACGGTTCAAATATTATTGACTGACATATTTTCAAATCAACTCTTTTCTTAAGTAATTGTATTTTCACATAAATAAATATTAGATTATACGTTTTATTATATATTTCATTATAAACATTAAAAATAAACATTATATAAAGAAACTAAATTACAAAATTCCATGTACTGGCGGTATAAAAATATCCACTATCTCATTTCGTCCCGTGAGTATCATAAGAGGTTACAGAAGGAAACAAACCATAGCATGGACAGCAGCGTCTTACGGATAACAACTAGGCAATAAAAAAACTAAAGTTGCCAATCCCTCTGTCAAGCATGGCAACTATAGCAGATATCCCCCTTAAGAAGCAATCTAAGGAGAGACCTAAGTAAAGCAGTAGACTTTGATAGGGTGTAATGAATGATGATGAACGAGAAATTAAATATACAGGGTAATTTTGCAATAACCTCCCAAATTTGCAGAGAAGGTTCAGAATAAGTATTGTAGGCAAATGGTAAAGAAAAATTAATTAAAAAAATCTCAAATATTCTGTCCTTTTTTATCTTTTAAATTCAAAATACGTGGTAATGCATTATTTTAACTGATTTTACTATATTTTCATTCGTAAGGGTCGATTAGTAGGCAAAAACTTTGTTGCCCTTATATCACATCAATTTGGGATAATTTCAAATAAAATTAGAAGCCTTATTTACTGGTATTTTTAAAAACTGCAATAACGGTATATCAATATTTATATATTTGAACTTAAGTTTAAAATTTGGCTACTCTTTGAAATATAACCCTGTAGATAATTATCAATTTACATAAAATCTACTCACAAGCGAGGCGATAACAAGTGACTACCCTTCTCAACTGGGTAAAGACCTTTTCTAGCTATGAAATTCTATTGAAGAAGAAAATTCACAATTTCGTACAGTAAGTTCTCATAGACGTTGTTCAGAATGATGACATTAAATTATCTAACATAATTGTTTATCTAGATCAGTGATTCCCAACCAGTGGTCCGCGGACCACCAGTGGTCCGCAAGAGTTTAAATATGGTCCGCGAAAGATTTAAATATTTTACCTACCTAATCCTTTTAAATAACACATTTATTATTTTCTCGTCACGCGAGCAGTGCAACAACGCGCGTCGCGTCGCAATCAAAATCGCAATTTTATACCAACATCACAATAAAAATTTATCAAAATTTTATAAAATTCTATCAATTTTTCATTAAAAAAATAACTTCAAGTTTTTCGGTTAAAATATAGCCTAGATTCCTCCTGGCATTGCTCTCTATCTGTTCGTAAAGTTTCATCACAATCGGTTTAGCCATTCCGAAGATTAGCCCATGCAGACAGACGGACAGATAGACAAAAATTTTAAAGGAGAATAAAATCTCAGCAAATAACAATTAATTTGCAAAAGTTTAAGCTTTTGAAAATATTTCAAAAATGTCAACACTAACTGTAAGTCAAGAGTATTGCACAGTTCTATTAAACTTATCCAAAACATAAAATTTCTTTCATATAACAAAAACAACGACACGTTTGAGTTCATTTTTGTTCATAATTAGGTTATGCCAATAATGAGTCAAAATGTGTTATTGATATGAGGTACCTTAAATGGTATCTCACGCCTTTGTATATATAATCTCTAATCAACATATTGCGTTAGCCATACAAAGGCGAATACACGAAGCGCGACCGTTCTATGTTTGTTTAAATACTTTAAAACAAATACCATAACGCGTGTGTGAACTGAAGTCTTGCAAGAGCGTGGCTGGTGGTCACAGCAGTTGCAAGATCTCCTATTGCAAATGTTTATTAACTGACATAATCAAGAACAATAGTGATGTTCGGTTTCTAATACAAATGTACTAATTAATGAAAGCGCCATATTTAGTCAAAATATGAACAAGGGTCCAAAACTGTTAAGTTAAATCTTTTGATACATATGTATATTAAGTGCTTCGGAAAGCACGTGAAGCCGTTAGTCTTGTGCCTGATCTCTCTCCGGTCGTATCGATTTAGCTTCTCATCGGACTATGAGAGTGAGGGAATAGAGAGTGCACCTGTGCTTGCGCATACACTTGGGCACTATAATCCTGCCCTGCGCCGATGGCTAGTCTCCGTTGATTCTGGCTGCCGTGACCGGAATTCGGTCTGGAGAACATTATTATTGCAATTTATGTATCACGTAAGTATAGACATCTAACTAACTAAAGACATCTAACTGTGGAGTGTTGCAAGCTTATAACGAATCTAACATTTTGTACACATGTAAGGGTGACAAACGAGAACATAGTCTACCTGATAGTAAGTATCTATTTTTGATTAGTCTATTGCCAATTAAATCAAACACAGTATATTATGGTTGTAGTACGAATGGGTCGGCTCGACCGGGTATCGACCATGCTCTCACAGGATACCAGCTTAAAATAGTAGCTAATGCTGCTGTGTTTCGTATGGTGAACAAAAGAACCGGAGACCCTTTTTACTGGATAAGAATTATTAAATCTTAGTCTTCGGGGGCAACAACGCATCTGCATTTTGATTCTTAATCGAAAATATGTAGATGTAGACATCTATTGGTCACAGCATCCACTTACCATCAGGTGAGCTGTGTGCTCGCTTGTCACCCTTATTCTATATAAAAAAAAAACAAATGCGTTATCATACTCTGAGGATTAAGATTAAATGCCTTAGTACCCGTAAAAAGACCTCCGGTTTTCTGAACTAAACGAAAATTACGTAATTATACATTATTCCCAATATAAATAAATCACTAAGCTAGCACAGGACGTCATCCTAAAGGAATTGTTTATTATTTAGGATGTTTTTATACTTAATAATGACATCATATTATGTACATCAAATTTATTAACTGGATACAAGCTGTGTCATAGAACTCTTAAAAATATTTATCCAATTAAATAAAATACAGCTTGGAAACACGAGCAAACACTTTTATTTCTATTAATTTAACAAAATGATCTGACATTTCGCTGTTTACCTTGAGAAGGTCGTTCAAATGAGTCGTTTGATTATTCTCTAGTTGTAAAAAAGCAAAGTAACAGACCATCCAAAGCATTCCTAGACTGCCCATAATTTTAACACGCTTTTATTAGCTTGGTATGTATCTATGTAACGGAATTTTTGAATCGATTTTAATGCCCTTCAAAACGTCGGATTTATTTGAAACTTTGCACACTTATCAAGGACCGATGAAAATGCAATAATTTAAATAGTTTGTCCCATTATTCTTGCCAGGATCCTCAGGATTTGCGAATAATTCATAAAACAACTACGATTTCTGCATGTTCAATCTACTGTAAGCCGCGTAAAAGAAGTACGTTCCAAAAAAAAAACACGCTTTTATAGTTAGCCGCACTAAAAAATAGAAAATAAATAATACTTTAAAAAAGCTAAAAAAAGACGCTTTTGTACATAACCGAACTAAAAAGTAGAAAATATTTTTTTATGTTAATCACTATTTTCTTATTTTAAACTTATTGAAAATTATTTTCTACTTTTTAGTTCGGTTACATACAAAAGCGTGTTTTTTTAGTTGTTTTTGAACGATTATTTATTTAAGACAGTACTGGAGTGAGATTAGGGTTAACAGATGACAGGAATTTTCCTGACATATCCGGAATTTTAGCTCTCTGTCAGGGAAACAGGAAATATTTGAAATTGTCAGGAATTTTTAAATAGAAAGAGAAAACTATTAGAAGTGCAAATTATTATATTTATTAAAGAGTTTAAATACAAAAAATAATAATATATGAATCAATCTCGAAGTTAAATTGTTTCATTCATCTGATCTGGCTCGTACTTTTTATTGCGCATATGTCAAGCACATGCGCGAGTTTTTACAATGAGATATATATCTTATTAGGAGAGCTGGTTTTTATACGTGTTAGAGCCATGCTGCAGCTATATTAGTAGTATAGTTGTAGGACGAATGGGTCGGCTCGACCGGGGAAGGACCACACTTTTACAGAATACCAGCGTAAAATAGCAGCTTAACACTGCTGTGTTTCGTATGGTGATTGTAGAGAACCAGAGACCCTTTTTACTGGAATAAAGGCATTCCATCTTAGTCCTCAAGGGTGACAACACATCTGTATTTTGATTATTTATTGAGGATAGATGTAGATGTCTATGGGTCACAGCAAACACTTACCATCAGGTGGACTGTGTGCTCGTTTGGCAATCTATCCTAAAAAAAAGACATTTTTGGGTAGGTTTTTGAGGCACGCTGAAAATTTGTGAAGTATCTACCCAAAAATGTCTACCAGCTCTCGGACTATTTGCTGCCTCTGCGTCAATGTCAGAAAATTTATTGAAAAGTCAGGGATATTGCCAGGAAAACTTATTTTTGGATCTGGTAACCCTAAGTGAGATAGAATCCACCACCCCGTTCATAACTTGTGTGAACACACGGACACGTTATCTCTCGAATTTTTTTCCCACCCAATTATTTTCTTTAGCACCGAATTCGTGGTAAATCATCACTTATATTTTCAGTTAACAATTTAAATTGCCCTGAGAATATCGATCCTACGGACAGTGTAAACGATTGTAAAAGATTTGTCAACCATATCTAACATGAAGAATGGTAAGTACGTTACCAGAAC
This sequence comes from Parnassius orleans, assembly GCA_029286625.1. NCBI lineage: Eukaryota > Metazoa > Arthropoda > Insecta > Lepidoptera > Papilionidae > Parnassius > Parnassius orleans. The sequence goes on from JAGSMP010000079.1 coordinate 1,755,073, forward strand.
TCTTTCAACGTAAAAACCAGAACGACCCTAGATAGAACGTCCTTGTCATCAGGGTCTTATTAACGGTCTGGTATTTTTTTATATGTATTCTGTCGTCTGTCCTGTGTGGTAAAATTATGCTCATGAGATGAAAAGAGAAAGATAGATTTTCTTGAGCCAAACCATGGGATACGTTTTGGAATTATAAATATTTATATTTATGATTCCCTGTAATATTAGCCATTAATATATTTCGTCCCACGCGTACTTATATTGTAAAAATCGATAAAGGGAAGGTACAGGATTTTTTTAAAGATTAAGTGTGATATACGAGCACACAGTTCACCTCATGGTAAGTGGTTGCTGTGGCCCATAGACATCAACATTTATCCTCGATTAAGAATCAAAATGCAGATGCCTTTTTACCCCTGAGGACTAAGATAGAATGCCTCGTTTCCAGTAAAAAGGGTCCCCGGTTCTCTACACTCACCATACGAAACTTCTAACCCTGCAGCGTGGCTCTATCACGTAAAAAACGTTGTAACTGTTACAATAATTTTAGATATCTTACACTAGATTAAAAGATCCATGTCAACTTTATTTAAGTCATAGACTTAGGATATACTTTAAGTATACCTACTAATACCTATATGTCGCAGTGTAATCAACCCGTCAGCAGTCCAGTTAGGATGGACTTCTTTATTTGTAAACATAGGTATACATACGAGTATATATTAATTTGTAAATATATGTAATCTTTTTAGTTAGTTTAACCAAGTGCAGTATAAAATATTGGCCATTCATACATAGCTTAAATGTCGTGAAATGTGCTTTGTCCAAATGATACTTAAATTATTTGATGTCAGTGAATAATCCCCAAAGTATTTTAGAAGTCGTTTTCAAATTATGCACTATTTTGTCCAGTAAATACAATCGTGCTGTTGACACAAGATAATGATGTTTTAATACTGTAGGAAAGTAAGTTTAATACAGTAGAAATATCAGCAGCGGCCCTAAAACACTTCCTTGGGTGATGCCATTTTGCGAAATAACTATGAACTCCGCCGTGGCAAAAAAAATAAAATTATACGTCTTGGCGGTTCTTAAAGTATTCTTAACATAAGGGCTATATAAAACAATTAATTGTAATTTGACTAAAAGCTAGATAAATTGCAACATTAGACTCGTAACTATTGTATAAAATAACCATTTCTTTATAACCTTGAATTTAAATTCTTCAATACCAGTCTTTCATATGGTCACGACAACTGGCAACACAGTCTGCCATCGCTAATCCACCTGCTAAGTGTGGTGATTACGACAAATATTTCTACAACTTTTTTATTTGCATCAATATAAATCGACTTCAATTATCATCTTATCTAATTAAAATTTATTTGGTAGTCCTATATAAATTTTAGTACTCTGTAAGTATTCTCTATCGGAGCATAATAATCAGCTAAGTTGATTTCGGTTAACTTAATGTCAAAGATGTCTTCTTCAGATATAGAAAAGAACATGAAGTAGCAATGGTGACCTTCACCTTTCTTGAAGTCGGTTAAAACTTCCTCTTGAGAACAAGTTGTGAAACGGGAAAACAAAATTTATAAGCCTAATTACAATACGATGAATCGTATACTGAAAATACATCTAGTCTGACATGATCTCGATTTCATGCCGACCTTAACTAATAAAGTCGGAGGCCATAAATCACGATACGGTTTTAAATGAAAATGTCAAAGTCACTATTTTGTAACTTCGTGTTTATGGCATTTCCAGGTTTTTGAATTTGCATTAAATTAATTCATATTCGGCAATTATAGATAAATATATATTTTGGCTAACGTGTTTACCATATAAGTGCAATCTTGATCAGCCGTAGGCCGGTAGGTTGATTAAAATAACCGAAAAAAAATTTACTTAAAAATGTTTAGAATATACATCATTAATTTAAAATACTCCGTGAGCAATAATAATGTCCTTCAGACGGAATTTCGGACACGACGGCCAGTCTCAACGGGGACTAGCCATCTGCGCAGGACGGAATTATAGTGCCAAGTGTATGCGCAAGCACAGGTGCACTCTCTATTCCCTCACTCTCATAGTCCGATGGGAGGGTCATTCGACACGACCGGAGAGAGATCAGGCGCAGGTGGTGTTTTCCGAGGCACGAGGGTGAAACACCGCCAACTTCCTAACTCTGGGCTGCTACTAAGCTGGCTGGGCTGCTAATTTCTTGACAGAAAAACCCAATAACTGATTTTGGCCTGACCCGGGATTCGAATCCGGGACCTCATGTCTAGCAATTGCGTTCACGACTACTAGATCAACGAGGCAGTCCGTAAGCAAACTAGAGATGCACAGGTTGTTTACTAAACAGTTTCAATCAAAACTGTTGCGGTTTTAATTTATCAAATATAAATTTTCTAGGAAAATCTAGGAGAAACATACTATTCATATATACTAGTCAGTGTGTAGGTTCTTCAATCTCTAAATCTATTAATATATTATATTCAAAGTTATGAAATTAAGCAAATTTTCACTTACTCGTATTCTTATGAATATAAATTTTTAGTATTACTGGACGCTTGCATAAATAAATTCTGTATTACATTACATTTTTAATAGAATAAATTGTGCGTTCATACTCACAAATTATTTTTTTCTTCTTTATGGCTTGGCTTGGGCTTCCCTCATTATGGGATTTCTGTAATCGTTACGCTCGTCATGCGGATTCTTTCCAAGCGTACAGCCCTTAGTACCAAAGTCTAATACTTTTGACGCTGCTACCCGTCGCTGGTCTGGGTATTTCATGTACACCGCCTGCAACTTTACAAGGCGCAGGTTCGGCCTCATATGAAATACTGTTCCCATCTCTAGACTGGGGCTCCCCAGTGCCTGCTCCTCCCACTTGACCGCATCCAGCGCAGAGCGTCTCGAATCGTCGACGACCGAGTCCTCTCCGATAGGCTCGATTCACTGGCGCTGCGAAGAGATGTTGCAACCCATTGCATCTTCTTTCGCATCTACCACGGGGAGTGCTCTAAGGAATTGTTTGGATTAATTCCAGCCGCCAAATTACACGAACGCACATCGCGGCAAAACTCCCGATACCATCCACACCATCTGGATGCTTGGCGGTCAACCACTGTACGTTTTACTAGGAGTTTTCTTCCTCGTGCGATCTCTCTGTGTACTAGTTTACCACCGGCGATTTTTCCGGACCGATACGACTTAGTGACCTTCAAGAAAAGAGCTTACTCCTTTCTAAAAGGCCGGCAACGCACCTGCAATACTCCTGGTGTTGCAGTTGTTCATGGACGGCGGTAGTCACTTATCATTAGGTGAGCCGTATGTTCGTTTGCCACCTCTCCTATAAAAATATGTCTGGCGTAAAGAGGCAAATTCCTTAGTCGCCTCTTAAAACACGCACGAGACGAAATAAGGCAATGAAATCTCTTATACCGCCACCTCACAATAGAGTGTTTTATATATGCAAACTAAATGTTTTGGTATGATAACTAATTTGGTAATAGATTGGAGGCGTGAGTGATATTAAAAAAATATTTATGAAAAAATAACGTAACGAACCTTGAAATTTATCTAAAAATGAGTATAAAGTAGCAAATTTAATCATAATTGAAAAATGATGGTAATTTTAAGACAATATTATATACAATCTGCTACAAACTTTACGTCGTTCAAGTTATGTCAATGTAGAGTTATTTTTGTTACCGTTCAACATAGATTAAACAGTAATTAAAATATATAATAATAATAAAAACTCACGATTCCACTCACACCATCTGAATGTATGGCGGCCCACCACTGTGCGATAATTTAATCCTAGTGAAAATGTTTCTTACTAGAAGTAAATTAAAATTTAGCAAAATTCGATCACTTTAGAGTCACTTTGGTGTCTGTGTATCTATGTCAGTTTGTCAAAGAATTTTTTTGAATTCCCAAAGACTATTGGACCTAGATGATTGAGAAACACGTGAATAAATAAGTTTTTCCGAATTGCATTAATATCATATGTCTAGAAACATCTACAATTTTTTATATTGGACGTGTCTTCCGATGTATCCATAAGAAAGATAAATTTTCTTGGAATCAAAATTTACTATTATTATTTACTTTTTACATTCATTAATAATTAAAGTTAATTTAGTTTTAACAAAATAATGATGAATTCATAGTCTTATAAGCGATATTTGATTCATATCATTGTTCCCATTTAATATTGATTGGCACCATAAAATAGATTCTGATATTTTTTCTACGTTCGAGTAGACTTCAAAATTTCATAAATACAGTTCTGATAATAATGAATACGACACGTGTAATAAAACAAAATTTAATAAATCACGTTACATTTTAACTTTTATTTAAGTGGGTTGTACAAAACACATATTTGGAAGAAAGTTCCATAAAAATTTGCGTAAAAGAACATATTGCTGATGTGAAGCACCGACGCTCCACCGAGGAAAACAAACAGCAGATGGGCAACATCATCTTCCTGTCAACAGTTCAAAATAATAAAGTTTGCGTTTGCCAACCCGCCTGCCAATCGTGGCAACTATAGCAAATATCCAGCCTATTTGACAATTTATGGGGGAGGCCTATGTTCAGTTCAGTGGATTTTTGATTTGTTGTAATGATAACGTAGATGAGTTCTATTCTTTCGAATCTTTGCTACCCTTAATATTTACGGTAGTGTGAAAACAAAAAAGTAACATCTCCCAAAAAAATGAATGAAATAAAGACAGCATAATTGCCCCATTAAAACTAAAAAAGTAGCATACTACATACATGCCACTACTGGGCACAGGCCACAGACCTTTTGGCCAAAAAAAGTGCCAACGCGCGATCGCCTCAACTGGGGAACTTCTCAGATATGCAGGTTTTCGTTCACCGCCGAAAACGTGGTAAATCGACACATCAAATTACAATTAACATATATGTAAAATATATATAATAATGCTTATGTACTATGAAATTTACGTTTGGATCAGTTTGATTACCGCCTTTGACAAGTAAAATAAAATAAACCTTTGTTTAAGTAAAATCTGCTATCTCTGATATTTAAAGTATTTTTTCGCAACAGCCTGTTCATTTACATATCTCATGTGAGCTATGAAACCAGGACTGCCACAAAAATCTTGATTTGTCTGATAATATGAAAACATCAAAATACAAAAATCTTAAATGACAAGCTGATTTATAAGTCTCATTAAAGGTATAAAAACTAAGTAGCAGCTTACATACATCTCACTACTGTGCAGGGGCTCCTCATTACATATAGTGTTTGTGGGCAGAAAAGAGTATGCCGCAATCCTTCAAATACTACTCAGACATTTAGGTTTGCCCACGAAGTTATTTTTCACCACTTCATCGGATACATGGTAAGTCAGGACATAAATTTTTCCATAACAGATTCATTTGTCCTCAAAGGACTCGTACACGTTTTGCTCCCTTGCCGTGATGAAATCTTACGGCGAGCTACACGGCTCTCGTATTTGTTTAAATAAAATTCATAAAAACTGAAACAAAGCTTTTGTACGATTGTTGACCATATCTACCTAGTAATCAGAAACCCAAAGATGCCACGAACTATTCCATCGAATAGAGATAAAATCACACAGTGCACTTAATTTCCAATTAGTTACATCAGATAACGTGATAACATATAAAGTTGGTAAAATGAAACCTAAGCCGACAGACATCCAATATATTCTACTAAAGAGCTTCTCTCCTAATCTCAGTTTTGTGTACACAGTACTGGATACTGTGCACACAAAACACACGATAGTGTTAGCCATTTTGCCATTTTGGTAATTGTGGTAAATCATCCCGATAATGGCCACCGGTCTAGATATTTTTAAGTGTGACAATTTTTGATGTTGAACGAATAAGTATTCAGTAGTATTCTAAAATTTGATTTTATCAGTTACTTATCATTAGTTTATTTAGAGAAAGTAGAGGGCGCTATATTACATTAATACTATGAAAACTATACTATCTAGTAATATCAGCTATAGAAGGTTGGGGTGCGACTGGCTCAAGAGCCACCCCAAAGCCGGGAATATATATATAAAAAAGGCATAAAGTGATGTTGACTCTGTTAAAAATCTGTTCCTGTTAAAAACACGCTATCAGCGCCGCTAGCGGTGAAAAACTACTTGACGATATGACAATATTGTGTTTAGTTATTAATATCGTTAAACGATCTCTATTCATTGATTTGTCTAAGCTATATCATGACATGGTCAACAAACAGTGACAAATATCATGAAATGTCACCATTTTACGAAATAATGATTTTATGAGAATTTTGCAATAATTGCAGGCAGACCAGTTTTACTCAATTTTCATACTTTTGACAGATGTCACTATTATCTATTATTTTTAAAATTTTAATTATTACATTTTTAAAATGAAATAAAGATTAATAATTTTATATAATTATATTAAATAATTCTTAAATAATTTTATAAATGTTTTTTTTAATAGAATAAGGGTGACAAACGAGCACACAGTCCACCTGATAGTAAGTGGTTGCTGTGGCACATACGAGTAGACATCTACATCTATCTTCGTTTGCGAATTGAAATGCAGATGCGTTGTCAGCCGTGAGGACTAAGATAGAATGCCTCTTTTCCAGTAAGTCTCCGGTTCTCTACACACACCATACGAAACACAGCAGCATTAAGCTGCTATTTTACGCTGGTATTCTGTGAGAGCGTGGTCCTTCCCCGGCCGAGCCGACCTATTCGTGCTACAACTATACTTACTAACTTACGTGGTTATAGCACGAATAGATGATTGGTTGTAGCACGAATGGAGCAGCTTGACCGGGGAATGATCACGCTCTAACAGAATACGCAACATTATTAATAAATAAATTAATTAATAAATATTAAACAATAATAAAGGAATAAATAAATACCAGCGTAAAACAGCAGCTTAATGTTGTTGCGTTTTACATGGTGAGTGTAGAGAACCGGAGACTTTACTCGAAACGAGGCATTCCATCTTAGTCCTCAGGGGTGACAACGCATCTGCATTTTGATTCTTAATCGAGGATAATGGGCCATAACATCCACTTACCATCAGGTGGACTATGTGCTCGTTTGTACCCTTATTCTATAAATGTACTGTATGTACACTTTCATTTCATACAATTTGTTACGTTAATATTCATAATTTAGGAGTCCAACGTTCATGTGTACGTGAAATCAATACAGTTTCTGTAGCACTTTTCTCGCGTACAATAATAATGTCCCGGCAGTTCTGCAGCCATCTCGGCATTACCGGCGGAGTAGAGAGATGCGAAGCACAAAACAGTGCAAAAGGAGCATCGTTAGAACGCACTGACCCACTTCCGTGGCAGTTCACACCAGGCCTGTATGCAGGGCTGTTAAATTATTTATTTAGATGATTAATCTTATTAAAACAATAATTTAAAATCTAAATAAAAGAAGTTATCAAAAAACATTTGAAACATGAGATGGGCAGCAGGTTATCCTGACAATAACTCAAAATGATAAAAAATCTTCGGTTGCCAAGTTTGGCAAATATATCAAATATTCCCCTTTGTTGTTCAACAGTGGAATTTTGATAGGCTGTAATGATATAAAATAACATAATAACTAATAAGCCTTTCCTAAGATGCGTCAGGTAGCAAACATTAATTTGCAACATTTTTTCCATATTCACCACGATGAGCAGACGGGTAGATAAGTGATAACACATTTTTTTTCCTTTCTTAAAAACGTAACCTCCACACTAGGATTTCTCCTGTATTGTGGAGGCAGTTTACATACATAAATTGCACAAGGACAAACATCCAGACCCGGAACTATTATTTGTAGGCCATACAATTACTTGTTCGAACTCGCGCCGTAACTCATTGCTTAGCCACTGCGCCACGGAGCAATTTATTTGGTGCTGCTTCGACGTTTAGCTAAGTTTCATAGTTTAGTTACTTTAATACTAGTTGTTTATTAAGTGTAATATTGTAATATATTAAAAGTCCCGCTAAAAGTCTTGCATTTTTTGTTTTCGCAGCCCTATTTAAAGCTATAGTTCGCAGCCTTAGGTTTCATGTGGGCTTGCGAAGCGTCATCATCATTAACTATATTTATCTCGAGTACTTAGCGATTTCTTTTGAACTTATCATTAGAACAGGAACTTCTAAAATAGTTTGTGATTAACGGACGTGGTTATTTTTTCTTTTTTATATTAGTAATGGTGTGTTTTATATATTTTTATAGAATAAAATAAAATTTTGAAGTGGATGCTGTATCCCATAGACATCTACATAAGAATCAAAATGCAGAATGTGTTGCCACCCCTGAGAACCAAGAAGGAATACCTCGTTAAAACATACAAAGATGTTCATACTTTAAACACTAGGAACAAACATAAGCTTGTAATACCAGTTACTAGACTCCACAGAATTAGCAATTCATTTATGGGGCAATGTATACGCTTTTACAACAAAATCCCAGAAAATGTACAAAATGTGTCAATAAACAAGTTTAAATGTTTTATTAAAGAAAAATGTACAAAAGGGATTATAATATCATCAATACATAAGTGAAAAAAAACCCCTGGGAATGAGGTGATCGCCACCATGCTGGTTCTATTAAAACTCATTTAAAATTTGTACAAACAAAAATTATTGTAAAGTGAAACATGTTTAAAAAAACAGTCCCGCTGGGTTTCTTGCTGGTTCTTCCCAGGACAGAGGTATTTTCCGTACCAGTGGTAAATAAAAAAATAACTTTCAATAAGTATTATGTAATAATCTATATTGAATAAAAATTGTTCTATTCTATTCTACCAGTAAAAAGGGTCTGCGGTACTATGGTGAGTGTAAGGACACTCACCATACGAAACCCAGCAGCATTAAGCTACTATTTCACGCTGATATTCTGTGAGAGCGTGGTCCTTCCCCGGTCGAGCTAATCCATTTGTGCTACAACTATAATATAGCTGCAGCGTGGCTCTACAACGCATAAAATTATTGAAGATATATATTTTTGGAGTAAAGCTTTAGTTTGTTATGTTCATATTGTTTTTTTATACAAAATTATTATAAAAGGATTCATACTCGTTCAGGATCTATATAAATAGAAAACCCAGAATAAACAGCAAAAGATTTCAGAAATTACATTTAATTTGTCAATGTTTAACGGCGTAAGGATTTCCACTATAGATAATTATATACACCATCCCGTGGATGACGTAAGAGGCGACAGAGAGCAACTAAAACAGAAGACGGGCAGCAGCAGCAGCATCTTCCTGATAACAACTGCAAAATAAAAACAAAAACTACGGTTGCTAGCCCGCTTGCCAAGCATGGCAATGTATTTTGCATAGTTGCCACGTTGAAGCATTCTATGGGGGAGGCCTATGTTCAGCAGTGGACCCCATCCCATAGATTGCCGCCTCATAGTTCCCACACTTGGCATAGTTCCACTGGGCGTAATTTATTTGCCATAGTTCCCACACTTGGCAAGCGGGTTGGCAACCGCAGTTTTTTGGAATGAAGTTCCTTATCGCACGGTACGAATTTGGCGGATGGGGCCTAGGCGAAAAAAAGTGTAAGATTTTTCCGTCACGACCCACTTTCTATAGTGCGAGCGAGATGGAATAATAATATCAATCTCCCTCGCACTTTTTCTTATCTTGCCATGAAAGAAATATTATTTTAAATGACGCTTCATTTTAATAGACACTAGTAATTTATTTATTTGTATTTGTTAATCAATAATATAATATGTTTATCAGTAATAATATACTACAAAAGGAACTTCGTTCCAACCGAGTGTTCCACGACACTCACGTATGTTTTTATTTTTTATTTTTTGTCGTTATTAGGAAGCCGCTGCTGCCCATCTCGTGATTTGTTTCCCTCTGTCGCCTCTTACGACACCCTCTGGATGATATGGGGTAATGGATATTCTTACACCGCCACTGCACGGTATGTTTACGTATAAGTGAAACTGAAGCAAATTTCAATAATAATAAACGCTTAGAAAACGTAAACTGCGTTTTTTTTCCAACAAAAACATGAAAAAACTTTCTTCAGTTCTATCTTAATAGTAAGTCGAATACTATAAAAAAGCCCAAGCGAGGAAAATATGCTCGCAAGCGGGAGTTTCACTTCCTTGTTCGAGAAGCTTTATGTCGAGTGACATTGCACGGCTGGCTACGGCTTTGAGTCGGGCTTTGCTGTAATTGATGCTGACATTCAGTTTAATACTGCTCTTTAAGATTTCCTTGTTGGATTTAGGACTCAAGCTCTTTAGTAGAAAAAATACGCGAAGCGGACAATTCTTTCTTTGCGTAATGAGAGATGTCGCTAGTATAATGACATTCTCACTACTGCCAGCACAAAAGCTTAGCAGTCGTCTAATTAAAGTTTGAAAGTGTATTAAACGACGTAACAATAAAAATTTGTTTCAGAGTTGACTTCGAAGTTTGTTTAAATTAATATTAATAAATAGAGAATTGTAAATGTAAACAATAGTTTTGTATTATAATTTTAATTTAAAATACTTTTGTGTATAACTACAAAAATAGTTCGCGCTTATGAAGAATTCTCTACAGTTATTGGAACGAAGTTCCTTATTGGACGGTACGAATTTGGCGGATGGGGGCTAGGCGAGAAAAAGTGTACGATGTTTCCGTCACGACCCCTTCTGACGTAGTGTAGACGGCCTTGGCGGCTATAAGGAAGCGAGATGGAATAATATTCATCTCCCTCGCACTTTTTCTTATCTTGCCAAGAAAGAAATATTTTATTTTAAATGACGTAGACGCTAGTAATTCATTCATAATATAATACGTTTATCAATAATAATATACTACGAGAGGAACTTCCTTCCAACCGAGTGTTCCACGACACTCACGCATGTTTTTTTAAATCATGTTTTATAAATCTGATCAGTAAAATGCCTACGATAAGTGATATAATTATGGACAGAAAAATGTAAAACAAGTCAGCTTGTTAGTCATTCATTCATCCATCATTAATTATAGCCTAGTCTGTCTGTATGTCTGTGTGTCTTGTTATTGATTGAACGGGTGCAATGAAACAGATACAGATAGTGAGCAATATCAGGAGGGATCTGGGCTATTTTTTTACTTACTATAAGCAAGTGCTTGACCTCAATTCCACCTGGTGGTAAGTGATGATGTAGCCTTAGATGGTAAATCGCACGTCTTAGCGTAACAAAAGCCTATTCACTCTTGCCTTGAAGACGCCCAGATTGTATTCGGACGGATGCAAGATGCCAAATTATTCCACTCCTTTGCTGTACGCATTACAAAAGAAGAAGCAAACCGTTTGGTTCTAATGCGTGGAATATCGACAACAAAGGGGTGAAGACCCGCCGACCGCCTGGTTTTCCGATGGTGGAAAGGAAGGAAGGAGGAAAGCGTGTAATTCCTGCACACACTCACCAAAATGCATCCTATAGAATACCGAGAGGCTGGCTACTCTGCGCCTGTGCTCGAAGCTGAATATAAGGTAAGAAGCTGCCCCGGCGTGAAGTACCACCGCACTCTTACAAGGACATCAAGTTTTCTTGCGACTGCTTTCTTTTTGTTTTATTAAAAAATACTAGTAATGCTATTAAACATTACTAATATTCCCTTAAACCACTTCTGGTAAGCTTAAAAGTGCTTGTGTTAGAAGTGGTTCACGACAGTAGCCGAATGGCGGGTTCGAACCCACGACCTTTCGAGTTCGCGGTCCGCGCCCTGCCATTAGGCTACTGAAACTTAAAATTTTTTGGCTCTGGACTCAATGAACCACCCATAGTTGAGGTTCGGAGAAAGTTCAACCCCTAACAACTGAAGGCGGTCAGTGTACTCCAACGATACATTACGGAAAGGAGGAGCCAGGGTGAGCGGGCTCCTTTTAGCGGTGAAAAGACACGCTTGTGTTTAGGAGGCGTTGAATCTCGCGTGATTGGCATCGCCCCATTCGGAGACTGCCTGTAGTGTGAGATTCACACGCTCAACCATACATTATTTCAGACTGGATTTGATTCCGACAGGCCCGGGCACTTGGGTTGGTATCTCTCCACAACTGTGCTGTCGTCTGTATACCCATAGATACCGGGAATGAGCAGAACATTTATATGCAGCAGGAAGAGAGTTGCGGAGAGAACGGACCACTGAGGAACTCTGTCGTTTGTCGCGATAGGACAGGACGAGCAGTCATCGATGACGACTCGGAGAAATCGTTCACACAGAAAGTCCTTCACTTAGTCAATCAGGCCAGGGTATAAGCCGTACGCTGAAAGCTTGCCCAATAGGCTAGCGTGCTAAAGGCTATATTTTATCCGAAAAAAAAGGTGGGTTTATTCGGATTTTTTAGAAAAAATAAAATTCTGATATACCAATGGTTTTTGTTTATTTAAATATCTAAGATAAAAAAAGAAATAATATTAATAGACATTCAGGTTTTTTTTTATTTTACCTTATTTTGTATAGCTTTCGAGATAATATCAAAAAAAAACTTTCGATAATTAAACTTACTTGCCCAAGGACCACCATTATAGTAGATATGCAGTTTCATTTTGTTTAAGTTCTACGCGGAAGAAGTCGCGGGGTAAAAGCTAGTTGTAAATAACAATCGACCTTTCGATCATGGTATTTCGTGCTTAAATCAGATTGCACTCGTATTCCAGTGTGATCAATAACGATGTTTTACTTTCCATACCTACTGTATATTGTGGAACACTTGTGCGATAGGACCATAGATAGATTTTTTATAAACTAAAGGTGACAAACAAGCACACAGTCCACCTGATGATAAGTGAAGGCTGTGGACATTTACATTTATCATAGATTAAGAATACAAATGCAGATGCATTGTCACCCCTGAGGACTAATATCGAATGCTTCGTTTCTAGTAAAAAGGGCATACGAAACACAGCAGCCTTAAGCTGCTATTTTACGCTGGTATTCTGTGACAGCGTGGTCCCATCCCGGTCGAGCCGACCCAATCGTGCTACAATTAATATAGCTGCAGCGTGGCTCTACCACGTATAAAAATAGAGTGATTGGATTGAGTTTTCATTAGAGATTGCAATGCCGCGTTTTCAATTTCACAAAACAAAAGTTTTTAAACCATTATTTTATCAATAAATATTAAACAAAATTAATCTTTAATAACATAATTTCTTTAACATTGCAGATTGCAATGTTTCAGTGTACAATATGTGAAAAGAAACGGAGACCCCTTTTTGTTTTTATTTTTTCGTTTTTTTTTAAATAACGCTACCCTCAACACTAACATTTTCTCCTGTATCGTGGAGGCAGTTCACAAACATAAATTGCACAAGGACAAACATCCAGATCCGGAACTATTATTTGTAGACCATACAAATACTTGTTCCGTGCGGAATTCGAACCCGCGACCCCAGCGCTGCAACTCATTGCTAAGCAACTGCGCCACGGAGCCGTCAAATAATAATTTAATAGTAACGAAGCATTCCATCTTAGTTCTCAGGGATGACAACGCATCTGCACTTGTATTTTTAATAATTGAGAGATAAACGTATTTATGGGCTATAGCATACAGTTGACATCAATTGGACTTTGTGATCGTTTGTCACCCTTGCAGCCATAGAAAAATAAATGTAAAGTTGAGATGGTGTGGAATGGGGGAAATTGCAAAGTACTTTCATTATTTTATGCTCATTCCATATAGCCTTATTATAAAGAAATGCCGTGTAATATCGGCATAACTTATCACCCTATTTAGTCACGTGGGTGCTTATAGGTGACTACATATAGTATACATGGTATATATGTATAACTATAAATACATATTATATTATGCAAGGTGATACAAGGTAGTATAACAATCTATGTTTCAGTTTAATTAGGATATTATGTATCTTTATTTTATATATAGGATATTATATATCTTATATTTTATTTTATTGTATATGTATATAAATATATACACAAATATATATATATATATATATATATATATATATATATATATATTGTGTATGTATGTGTGTATATGATTTTTTCCGTCTTTGATCCAAATAAATAAATCTCGTTTACGCCAGACGTAGGATGCAGAGATGCGAGACAACTGTGGTTTTGTGTCTTAAATCCTCACTTTATCCAGAGGTCTCTGTCCAGTAGTGTGCGAGATTAGCAGTACTTTATAAGGTTCCACTAAAAATTATATATTAATATATACCATACTGTTTATATGTATATAGCAGTGTAGTGACGGCGTATGGGAATCTTCTACCTCATATCATCTCGTGGGTATCTTAAGAAGCTACAGAGGGAAATGAAACAGATGATGGGCAGCAGCATCTTCGCGATAACTACTAAAAATAATTAAAAAAAACTGTGGTTGTTAATCAGCCTGCCAAGCGTGGCAACTATGGTAAATAACCCCTTTAGACTTTTAATAGGCTGTGATGATGATGATGATGATAGTGTGTAATAGTTTTATGTTATCTCTAGTCTAATTTCATATTTGTCTTTTCAGGTAGGAGTAAAAAACACGCGAGCCAAACCTTTGATGCAGATTTGGATTCAGTTGGTTATAGTAAGCTAATGACCTTGACTTCTCTATTAACCTCAATTCTTTGACATTTTGATTGAATATACTATCCATGTTCCAGTTTTTTTTTATAATGTCAAATGATTAATGCATCTGCTATGCAAGTTTATTAGATGTAATAATTTTAAAATTTTCTATGGTCCAGTTTACAATGTTATAAGATTTATATATCTAATAAGCTAAAAAACACTCTATTTCATCACCTCAAGGGTTGAATGATCCATTCATCCATCTATTACAGCTTACAAAAGTCCACTGCATAGGCCTCCCCCAAAGATTGCCTCACAAGAAGGATTATGCCACAGTTGCCACGCCTGGCAGGCGGGTTGGTAACCGTAGTGTTTTTTAATAATTTGAGTTGTTATCAGAAAGATGTTGCTGCCCATCTCCTGGTTTGTTTCCCGCCGTCGCTTCTTACGACACTAACGGGACGATATGGAGTAGTGAACACGGTTACAATGTCTACTATGATGATTAATATGATAAGGTGTAATAATTTTTAAATCCTTTTTATATTCTTTTTAGCTGTATTCTTGGTTTCTATTTGTTTCTCTATGTCAATCTTGAGTCACAACCGTTAATTACTTATTTTTGTCGCTTGTAGGATATTAATGACAGCGAGTGTTTGTTTCATACTAAATGCCATTGTATACCATTACTAATTTCACTGATAGAATTAGGTATTAAGAAATAACATAAAGTAAAAGTAATTAAAATAAAATTGAATATTTGCCCTATTCGTTAACATGACTAAGGGTCCTTTATTATGATCCAAACCACAGTTAAACAAAAGGATATGTTTATTTATTTAGGGCCTCATAAAATATATGCAGAAAACCCCTTACTAAGGTATTTGTGGTGAAATAAGTATATCGTTAATCTGGGAAATTACTTAAATGTACTTCTTATTACTTAGAAACATCTGTTACTTACAATATTATGTAAATTGATAATTTTGCTTTAATTATCAGGGTTAATTTGCAATATGTACACAAAAATTTACAGAGAAGGTACAGAATAAGTAATATAGACGAATGGCGAAGAAAAATTACTTAAAAAAAATTCAAACATTATGTCATTTAATCTTTTTAAATTCAGAATGCATGGTAATGCATTATCTTGACTGATTGTCATTTATAAATATCTAATGCCTACTATTTTACTACCCACGCACACATTCATAAGGGTCCTCGGTCGGCAAAAACATTGTGAAACGCTTACCCGTAGCACCCGTAGTTATTGTCCATTTGTCCATAAATCACATTTAATTTGGAATAATTTCAAAAAAAATTAGAAGCCTTATTTACTCGTATATTCAGAAACTGCAATAACGGTATAACATTATTTATATATTTCAACTTACATATAAAATTTGGATACTCTTTGAAAAATAACCCTGCATATAGATAATATGATGATTAGACATTGGATTTTATGTTGCATATTGAAATGCATATAACTCTCTAATTACGGCGTTAATCATATTTTAGCCTTTTTTCCCAATCATGCATATTTCGTTTAGTAGCGGGAGATACGTATAGGGACCTGGGTGACGAAGACGTGTAGGGCGCGAGCGCAGAGGCTGACTGAAGCTGAACTGAGCTAACTGACAGGGCTGCCAGGTGGAAAAAACGCGTGATCGTACGCCAACTATAAAAAAGTCATATGTCAGGGAGATTTTGAAATGAAAAGATCGTACGATCTAAAAGTAAACAGCTTTTATTCAAACTAACAAAAATTTGATAAGCAATGATCAAAAATATATTAAAACTACTTATTATAGTTATACAAATTTGCTGAGGTCATCATTTTCAACATTTCTTCTGTTAGCTTAAACTTCGTACAATTTTCGTTTCTTATCAGTTGCTTAGCTAATAATGTTCCATTCAGTGTTTTATTGGATAAACTGTTTCTAAGTTTTGTTTTAATTAAATTAACTTTTGCTCGTTCACAATCGGCACTAGAATGGGGCAAACATAACAAATTCAAAGCGAATTGAGCCAGTATTTTATAATTTTCAAATAGTTTTTGATGACGCCCTTAAACTCGTCGGTATTTTAAGGTAAGTCAATTTTATCTAAAATGTTGGGAAAACTGCGCCATTCGTCATCTATTGCTTGCATTGTTTGAATGTCGTCGGGTTTTACTATTCTTGGAACAAGTATCACGAGTGGTTGTAAGGAAGGTACTTTATTTCTGTAATTACTGGAAGCAGCATGGGTAGGTTCAACACAATCAATTTTTGATAGAATAGGATCATCTAGGTCATATCTTTTTTTATTACTTTAGCGCTTGTGATTAGAAAATGCCGACAGCGATGAAAAAACTCCTTGGTGGCAGGTATCTGACGACGCAATTCAGGCTGCGTAATTTTATTCATCACTCGAATTCCCAAATACATTTGATAATCTTTTAACCATTTCTCTTGACGTTCAATGTCAATAGTAGAAAGCTCAGTTTTGTTGACATAATCACGATCTAAAAAACGTAGCAAAATATCTTTATACTTTTCGCGCGCCTTTTCGTTAAAGATGTGATCACTACTTTTTCGGATTGAAAGAGTTTATTGAAGGTGGTAAATTTGGGCAAAATACAAGACAAGAACATGTAATAAAGCTGCATGAATGGATGATTTAAGCTATTAAATATCAGTTCTGTTGAAACAAGACGTTTATTCAACCAACAGTCAGTGAAGTAAAATTTTAATGCATCCCATTGTTCTAATATTCGATCAACTACCGCCACCAATTACAACCAACGTGTTTGTGATGGATGCAATATCTTATAAGGCGAAGCACTCACAAATTCTTGAAACTGTTGGAGGCGGAATTGTCTTTTGGAACTGTTTTAAAAAAAACTATATATCTCTCTCGCCAAATCTTCGCAGCGCCTTGGTAATTGTTTGCACGATTCAGATGCCCAAAGGTGTGCCGAGTGGCAAACACATGTCATAACAAATATTCCTCCAAATTTTCTTTGAGTCTGAGTTCTTCCCACCCATCATCACGTTGCAACCGTCTGCACCAAAACCAATCATATTTTCAGTCGATATATCCTGGGCAGAAAAAGACTTCATCAGTATGTTGTACAAATTTTCTCCAGTCAGCACCTTCTGCTGCTGTTTTTTGATCATCAGAGCTGAATATTTTGTATAGATCCCAAAACTTACTCACAATTTTATTGTCTTCAGCGTCATAATATCTAAAAATTATACAACTTGCCTTGTGAGTGCAGACATCAGTTGACTCATCGGACATAGCACTGAATTTTTCAGTTTTCAGTTATTCGACCAGAGACGATTTTTCACTTTCACCAATAACTTCGGTGATTACAGCTGTAGCTTTCGTTCTTTTCATAGAAATTTTATGCTCCACACCGAAATCTTCCAATATACAATTTATCAAATCTGACATATGATCTGAAGGTTGGTACGCAATATTATGCTCAGCTAGAAAACTTGCCAACTTGATTTCAGTCACCGAAATAACTTTATTTTTCGGCACTGCTCCTTTTGTAAAAATGCAGACATGATATTACGCTTTTACTTTGCTTGGTATTGCAGATACGGCTTTAAATGCTTTTTCCTAGAAGCGTGTGTTTTTAAAAGTCCATATTCTAAAACCAGGTCGACGTCACAAACAGTCACTTGGCTTTGAATTGGTTTTTACCAGGCCTAACCAGTCCTTAAACAAATCTAATTTTTCCCAATCAGGACGATACTTCTGTGCCCGGTGTTTGTCCTTCTCTGATGCAGAAAGTTCTTTGAGCTAATTTCTTTTTTGATGTACCTGGCGTTGGTCGTTCTCCTTCACTTTTATCACTCATTCTTGCTTGAACTAATTAAAATAACACAGAAAAAGAACTCAGGACAGGATATAGATCGAAACTGAACTGATAAGAAAAACAGGTTTTGGACAAGTCGCAGTTATTACCGAAAGAGAAAAATAATTAGTTTTGTAAAAATGCAAACAAATACAGTCTTTACGTGATTGTACAAAAGGTCTTCATTCAAGTAAAAGATCTAGGAACGCATAAGATTGTTGAGGAATTCCCGAACATAACTCATAGATACTTGTCGATGGGGCACGTTCGTTTCATTATGAAATGTTGCCAAGTAAGTATATGAAATGTTTCCAAATATTAAATTATCTTTAAAAGTCGTACATTTTCCTTACGATCTTGGTCTAGCGATCGCACATGAGTAAAAACGCCATAAAATCAAAGGAGTACGATTTAAATCGTATATCTGGCAGCCCTGTGACTAACTGACCAGTGCGTGCGAGCGAGCGACTGACGACGCGGCCCGATTGCGGCGCGCGGGGGCGGGGGTAGCCACCTCCACTCGCGCGTGAGCCGTTCGCACATGATTCATTCATTTTCGTTTATTCAATCATCCGCTTAAAACGCAAGTGTTTGTTTGCGAACGTTTTAACAATGCCGCCAGTAAAAAAAAAAAATAACCTAACTTTAATGGAATCTTGGATTAAAGGTTACCACGGTCAGTTCATGTCGAGAGGTCGTTTTCGGCGTACAAATTGATACTGGGTGACAAACGTCACAAATTTGCGCTCGAAAATTTGGAAAAAAACTTAATTGTATATTATCATAAAAACTATGCATAATTTTAAGAACAATTCGCTGTTTTTTTACCGTGTTCAATTGAAATATATAAAAATAAAAATGGTTTTTTGATTTTTTTTGCAATGCGCATATTTTGGGCATATCAACAGTTTTAAGTGCATATTTCGGCCTTTTTTAGTGCATATTTGCATGCATATTTTGGCACTTTGTTAGTGCATATAATCCATAGAGGAATTTATATAGTCATTGATATAATCCGATGTCTAATCATCATCATTACAGCCCTTTACCAGTCCACTAAGCAGAATTTTTAACGCATCCTAAAAATAAAATTTTTGTTTTCATGGATATTTAATTATAAAATAATTAAAAAATTTACACATAAAATGGCAATCAAAATCAGTTGTCAATAATTTTGCATCATGCTAAAATATTATATTACTTATGTGATTATCATATTTTATGATATTTGCGTCAGTGTTCGTAATTACACTGAAGACGCTACGTAATAATACTACTGTACGATTTCTTTACTCATGTGATAATACGGAACTAGAGCGTTGCGAACTAGAATTTTTGGGTTATTAAATTAATGTGCGACATTCGGATGATACCGTTTTAATTAACTGTTATATTTTGTACAAAAATATAATTTATGTGTGCTAAATTTTTATTTATTTTTAAATAATAATTTACGGAAGCGTGGTAGCACAACAGCTGGGCGAACGACATAAAATAATAATATTGACTATCAAGAGCAAATTTCGGTCACGGCTGGCACGGTCTAGTGTCTGATAGAATGGCAATCCGTCACAAGCAAAAAAGATCAGGCGCAGGACCAACGCCTTCAGGTGTTTTCCGAGGCACGGGGATGAAAAACCACCTACATCTTGTCACCGTGCTGCTACTGAGAATTTATTGAAAGAAAAACCCAATAGCTGATTTTGACCCGACCCGGGACCACATGGTCATCTGCTCTGCCCATCTCCTCTTTCAGTTAACCTCTGTCGTCTCTAACGATACCCATGGGACGACATCTGGTAGCGCATATTATTACACAACTACTACACGGACATGCTCTGTCATCATTCATCTTCTCTAAAAACTCTATTTTTTAAGTATTTTTACTCTTTGGCTTAACTAAGCTGCAATGTCTTCTTTTAACTATTTCTTCGTTATTTTACTCGTTTCGTCTGATTTCATATTGCAACTAAATCAAACTATTTTTTTTTTAATACTAACAGAATGTACTTATCTTAAATAGTTATTTAGTGGTGATGTAAGAATATCCGTGTCGATATGTTTGTAATAAAAGTAGTATCGAGTCTCTATTATAATAAAAGAATAAAATTAAATGTCTTTTTACTGACATAAAGTCGTTTTCGAACGTCTTTTTATAGTTCCGCTGTCCAAGACATGGACAAGAAGCTTTTTTAATTCATTCTGACTGTCTGTCCTGATCTGTCCTAACTTGTCAAATATCATAAAGCAAAACGGGCCGCCGACTTACCGAACTCAAATATTACAACTTCTAGGGTTTTCTAACTGCCCGTTAAGCCATTTTTCTGGCAATTTATTTATTATAATGCATGAGTATTTTTTGTACTTGCGCTGTAGGATTAAATTATTGACGAATTTGTTTTTAATTACTGTTCATGTTTTACCGCCACACCTACTGCCAAAAATAATGTTACTGCTTGTTTATTTCTTTTACTTTCATTCACGCCCGGTAACTTACTCATTAAAATATTGTACGTTTAGAAACATATATTTTTCGCTTTCTAAAGTTGTGCCATCAAGCTGTATAAGCTAGCTGTAGCTAACTAAGTGGTTCAGCTATCCATCCATTACAGCCTGTAAAACTTCACTGCTAAACAAAGGCCTCCCCATAGATTGCCTCTTAAGAGGGATTTTGCCATTCAGTTTGGTGATTTTTATTATTTTTGCTTATCTTCCAGTTTGAAATCGATTTTTAAAAGTTTTCATACTCATAAGGCTGAGTAATATAACATTGGTGATAAAAAGTTAAAGTTGGTGATAAAACTTTATTAAAGTAAGTTTGTATAAAAAGGGTTATTTTAATATTAAGGAATTTATGGATGATAATAACCCCTGATCGCTACCAAGCTATTTCTAATTTGTTTTGTGTTGTTAATTGTGTAACATACATGATTGTAAGCTGTTATTTTAAAAAAAAAGTCCCGCTGGGTTTCTTGCTGGTTCTTCCCAGGACAGAGGTTTTTGTCGAACCAGTGGTAATTAAACAAAAGAGTGACTTTCAATATTATTTTTAATCTATATTGAATAAAAAAAGATACTATAAACAGCGTTCTCAAAGGTTGGAATTCCGTTCATTGTAATTCATTCGAGAATATAGAAGACGTTAAATCAAACCTTTTGAATAAATGGCAATTGGCTTTTGAATAATGGGCAGGACATTTTAATTATGTAGGTATTACCGAAGAATACTATGATAGCATTTCAAATTAATGTTTATCCTTTGCAGCGTTACATATAATTTTACATTATAATATGCTTATATAATCCGTTATTAATATCGCAAAGGTCAATTTATAATTATTTTGTATTATATTATAATTATTCGGAGTAACGTTGACGTCATGTTATTGGTTATACAATAACGTAATTTTCTACGAATCATGTTCATAGATGATTGAAATCAAAGCGCTTTATATTTCAACGTAAAAGAGTTCCGAGACGATCATGCAGCTAGATGGCAAGCATGTATTTTCGATTGTTTGTTCAAGCCCAAAAACAAGACACACTTCCAACCGCTTGAGCAAGCATAAATAATTTTTTCGGATGCACGACTAGTGCCCGATCTAGCTATTTAGCCGCTCCGGGCAAAGATAATTTTCGCCGCCCTTTATATACACAAAACCATATAAGTCATGAGCTAGTTATGTTGGGGGATGTTAAGTATACAAGTACCTACATAAAATACGTGATATTGTTGGGATTATACCTACCTATAATATTCACGTCAGTCTATTGGGTCTTCTAAAGAAGTACCTATACGAAAGTTGATGAGTGTTTTAATGTTAGTAAGTATACAATGTATGTCTTTTAAAGAATTTCACAGAAACTACTGAATGGATTGATATATCTTTTTATCGACATAGTTATGTACCTTTCAACTTTATCATCATCATCAACCTATTGCGACTCACTGCTGCGTATGGGCCTCTTTTCCCTTGTGCTACTTTTCCCTGTCTCGGGCTAATCTTGCCTATGTATGATGATCCTTTAACTAAAGGAATAATAAACATTTTTCATCAAAATCGTTTCAGAAGTTAAAAAGATTAGGATCAAGCTGTTTAATTGTTTTGTTTACACCACTACATATTTAAAATTAAACACTGCACATAAAATTTACCTTTAAACATCACTTGAGTAATTCTCCTCTGTAGACTCGTCGCCTGTTCCTCATCATTCGCACCGGTTAGTAAGTCATCCATATAGAAATCATTATTCATAATATCAACTAAATCTGGAAAACTCAGTTGTTCATCTTGCGCTAGTTGTTTAAGAGTACGAATGGCTAGAAACGGAGCACAGGCAGTCCCATATGTAACTGTAAGTAAACGTTTTTCTATAATCTTATCTAGAGGTGACTTACGCCAAAGAATACGCTGATAGTCAGTGTCTTCTTTCGCAACTAATATTTGTCTATACATTTGTTTTATGTCAGCTAATAAATAGATTTTGTGAGTACGCCAACGAATAATTAAATCTCTTAAGTCTTGTTGTAAGGGTTGTCCGACTAGTAACTCATTATTCAATGCTGTTTCATTAGATGGTTGTGCTGTGCCATCAAAGACAACTCTTAGTTTAGTAGTAGTTCTGGACTCCCTTATTACTGCATGGTGTGGTAGATAATAGATCTTGTGTTTGGGCTTTTCATTAGGATCTACATCTTCCATGTGATTTAAATTTTGGTATTGGTCTATAAAATCTATGTAATCTTGTCGAAATTTAGGTTTTTGTCTGAACATTTTCTCCATGTGATAAAGTCTAGAGAGTGCTATTTGTCTTGAATCACCTAGATTATTTTCATGTGAATCTTTGAATGGTAAGCGCATTACATAGCGCCCGTTATTATTTCTTGTGTATGTTTTTACATAGTATTCTTCACATTTTCATCAAGTTGTGATAAAGGTTTCTCAAGTGGTTTGTATTCTTCTATCTCCCAAAACTTGCGTAATAATTGATCAACCTCTACTAGATTTTTTGTAACTACCCTTGTATGTGCAAGTCGATCAATTTGTGTCTGGGTAGCGCCTGACACTAACCATCCCAAACGTGAGTTTTGTGCAATGAGAGATCTATATTTGTATAAACCTTCTAGTATAATTGAAGCATATACTTCTGCTCCTAACAAAATATCGATGGGCCCTGGCTTGTGTAATCGCGGATCTGCTAACTTTAACTTCATAATACCAGGCCATTGTGAAATACTTAATTCATGTGAAGGCAATAATTGTGTCAATTTTGGTAGTACATGAGCTTTAATCTGCATTACATACTTTGAATCTAATATTGAGTGAATATCAAAATGAACTACATGTTGTGCTTTAATAGCGTTGTTTGCTATACCTGTAATATTTGCTCCATATCGTGTTTTTTCAAACCTGTAGCTCAAAGCTGTACAGTAGATTCTTTAATAAAAATTGCCTGAGAACCTTGATCTACAAGAGCTCGCAGATGCTTTAGATTACCGTTTCTGTTTTTCACACCAATCAATGCTGTAGCAAGAACAACGTGGTTTTCATTTACGGAGACTCTTAAGCTCGTGACATTTGGTAACTCTTCAACATGTTTTGTTTCTTCAGAGGTGCTCGCAGGTTCTGCAATAATAGTTTTAGCAGCGTATGTAGTCGAGTGCAATAAAGTGTGATGTTTTTTGTTACATTTTTTACAAGTTGTATCTTGTCTACAAAAAATGATAGAATGTCCTTTCACTAGGCAATTGAAACAAAGTGCGTTATTCTAACGAATTCTCTACGTTGATCTACATCCAATTGTATAAATTCTGTGCAGTGACAAATGTAGCGATGCTTCTTACAATAAGTGTATTCAGCATTAACTTCAGCAGAAAAAGCCTTATAGATAATCGGTTTGGTTTTACCTTTCATGTGTGGATTAACCTGTGATGATTCCTTTTTTTTTTCTGAACATTTTGTACCATCCTCATCAATCTAAAGCGTCCTTCTAAATAAGAGGTTAACGCGTTATACTTAGGTAAATCCGTAGAAGACCCCAATGATTGTTCCCAACACTTGTGAGTTTCAATATCTAATTTAGATACGACAATATGTACTATCATAGGATACCAAGTGGTAGTATCGATATCCAAATTAGCCAGACTGTTGAGACATTCATTTGTGGTATCTAAGAGTTCCTTTAAATCTTTTGAGCATTCTACGGTAAGTTTCTTTTGATTCATTAATCGTGTCAATATAGTGTTTACAATTATCCTTTTATTACTATACCGATGGATTAATGTTTCCCATGCCTTCTGGTAATTAGCAGCAGTGATATCGAAATGACAAAGCAGTTGCTCAGCTTCATCTGATAAGCTTGATCTGAAATAGTGATGTTTTTGGATGTCAGTTAGTCCCTTTTCTTTATGTTTCAATGAACTGAACAGATCTTTAAAATTAAGCCAATCTCGATAATTACCATAAAACGTAGGAAGATTGATGGGTGGTAACTTTGTGAAAGGCTAGTACTTGCAGTAGGTGAAGGAAGATATTGATGTAGAATTATGTGACGAGATATTTTCTTTTAAAATTGTTTTAAATTCTAAGTATAATTCTTCGGTATGAGAGTACAATTCTTTCAACATTTTCTTATCCTCTTTACTCATATCTGTACGAATTAATGACATATATTCCGTTGTAAATTTTTGCCAATAATCTTGTAATAACTCACTTCTAGTTCTCTCAACATAACTAATTGTATGACGAATTGTAGGCGTCTTTTTATAATTTGTATATAACTTAGTTATTTGTTCAAATAATTACATGCATACATTAATCATTGCTATTGTGTGTAAATTATATCATAAAACAATTTCTAAGTATTATTTTCCTGATTTATATAGCAGTCCTTTTCGTAAGTTATTGTTGAAATTTATAACACAATATTTTCAGACTTAGCACAGTTTAGGTAATAATTTCTATAGTCACTGTAATTACCTTTATCCGGCTCGAAGGACCAATGTTTACACCACTACTTTTTTATTATTTGAAATTAAACACTGGAAATAAAATTTTCGTCATATTTTATTTTGTTAAACGTCACATTGTTTTTTCTACATATTTTTCATAAAAATTCTAAATTAAAACTCTAAATTTAATCGTCTAAACATGTTTATTATGGTCAATCGGTTCATATGTATTTAAGTTAAGGTTCATACGGTACGTATAAAAAAGACACAGCAAAAGATTTGTTTTAAAATTTAATACTGATAAAAAACAATTATGTTACTACAAAACAAATCAATCATTTTTTTAAATAATGAAATTGTGTAAATTAAACAGTTTTTCGGAGAATATTAAATCCTACCTCGTAATTATAGTAATTTTCTTCGCACTTTTTGTTCTGCAAAATCTTTAATAATATCTGATAAATTTATACTGTCGCAAACCTTGTGTTCTATTGAAATCATAGCCAATCCAGATAATCTATTCTGTGTCATGGTGGATCGCAGATATTTTTTTATTATTTTTAATTTAGAAAAGCTTCTTTCACCACTTGCAACTGTTACTGGTAAAGTTAAAAGGATCCTGAGCGCAATACTGATATTTGGACCAAATCTTAAATCTGTTACAAATTTCAAAATATTTTGAGGAGATAAATTACTATTTAAAAACATAAAAAGGACTGACAACTCCTCACAAAGTTCTACTCGTAATGCATTTATATCGCTTGAGTTCTCATGAGTTAAAATAGCCTCGAGATTCTTACAATGTTTTAACAATTCATCTTTTGGGAGTTCTCTTAAGGCATATATGTTATACAAAAAAGCAAAATGTTTACTGTGCTCAGAAATCTGGAAAATCTTAATTCTAAGGAGTTTATGGCTGTATCCATAATGTGAAATACTTCAATTTTATATTTTTGACGTGGCTCAATAATTGGTTCGTCAACACACTCATAAGTAAATTGCTTTTTCTTGGATCGTGCACGAGGTCTAGCCACATTTTCAAAGTCTAACACCTCGCAATCAATTTCAGAAGCTAAGGCTTCGGCATCTTCAAGAACTTGAGTAAAATACTCATCTGAACGTGAGTTTTCAAAGAAATCTTTTGTATTTCTAAGTAATTTAATGACGGAAACTAATTCAAAATCTTTACTTTGCATTAATTTACTAACAGAGTTTATGCGATTCAAAGTTTCGTACCAAATTATAATAGAACATAAAAATTTAAAATGTTTAATTTGGTTCAACAAACCCGAAGCTTCGTCTCGTGTGGAGGTATCCATATCTGTGTTTTGGTAAACACTAAACAATGCATCGTAAACTTGTCCTATTTGATATCTTAGTGGTTTTATTGCTCCGATTTGACTTTCCCATCTCGTGTCACTAAGTGGTTTTAGAGTAATACCTTTTACATTCTTCAAAAAAATTGACCACCTTAATGGTGAATTGGAAAAAAAAACATACAATTTTTTTTAATACTGTGCAAAAACACAGTATTAAATTGTAAAAAATGTAAAAATTGTAGCTTCCAGTGAGGACTTTGCCATGTCATTTACCACTAAGTTTAAAAAATGACTACTGCAAGGATCGTAAAATGCCCGTGGTTTGATGTTTTTAATCCTGGCTTGGACGCCACTTTGAATACCTTTCATATTAGATCCATTATCGTACCCTTGCCCTCTTATGTTTTCTAAAGACAATCCAGGTGCTGATAATTGTTCCACGATCATTTCTGTTAGTGCCAGACCTGTAGATTTCTCTATTGGTATAAATCCTAAAAAACTTTCATTTATGACAATCTCTGACGTTCTTGAATGGTCTTGGGATTGAATAATAGAAATATACCTAATTATCATGGTCATCTGCTCAGTTTTGCTAGCGTCTGGAGTACAATCTAAAATAATAGAATAATATTTCGATGTAATGATAGCTTCCATAATATGTTTTTTTATGCCGTTTGAAATTGTATTCATGAACTCATTTTGAATTGTTTTACTTAAGTAGGTTGCTTGTTTATTCTCTTTTTTCAAAACTCTGCGTACATTTTCCTGCATAATGGGATCAAATTCGGCTAACAACTCTACTAGTTTAAAAAAATTACCATCGTTATGTTGATACAGATTATCAGAAGTGCCTTGAAAAGCCAAGCCATTTATAGCCAATATTTTGATGATCGTGGCAATTCATTCGTAACAATACTTCCAGTGTTGTATTGTTGACACGATTTGAGCCTACGTGAAAGTTCTACCCAAGATTTTACAGCTTCTACATGGTTTCGTGATGTCTCATGAGATTTAAGCATATCACCTACATTCTTCCAATTTTCGTAGCCATCTTCAGATAGACCGAAAGTTGTAGTTGTATTGAAGATTTTACAGCAAAAGCAATACAACGAATTTTTTGCCACAGAATATACAAGCCAATCTCTCAAAATTTCTTCACCGTTATTAAGCTTTCTCTTATGGTATCTCGAAGTAAACCTCCAACCATTGATATCTTGTGGAAATTCAAATTCATACAGTGGGTCTGGAGAACCTCTATATACCAAATATATTCTTTCTGCATCTGTTAATCTATTGGGCCACGTGGCTGGGTCGACCTCTAAAATAGATTTTGATTCTGTAGAAACACTTGGAGTTGCAATAACACCTTCACCTACAATAGCAGCTTCACCTGCAATAGCACCTTCATCTGCAATAGCAGTTTCACCTGTAATAGCACCTTCACCTGCAATAGCGCTTGACCCAGAAGTAGAAGCACCAGGTTCACAAATTATATTGGAATCGGACGTATTTTCTTCTCGAGGTTTAAGTGGAATCTCAGCTATAGCATCGGTTTCTGGTATGGGTCACGATGGTTTGTTTAGCTCACCTTTTTTCAAAAAGGACTCTAATGCCCCTGCTGGCTTTTGTCGCTCTGCATCTTTTTCAAGTCTTCGTTTTTTATATTGGTATCTACCGTCAGCCATTCTGTACGGTAAAAAATAAAAATATGTAATAAATTTAAATAGATGTCATAACATTGCTAATGTTAAAAATTCGAAAGTCATTTTGTTTCTCTGACTGCTACCTTTTTTCGATTAAACCAATGAATCAATTTGGATAAATTTTGGTATGTAGATATAAATTGAATTTTGGAAAAGGACATTGACTACTTTTTACCTCAGAAAAGTTACTCATTCCCACGAGAATAATAATTATGGTGGGCGCGTGAACGAAGCCGCGGGTGACTGCTAGTGAGCAGTCACAGATGAGAATTAACAAGTCGAAAGAGGAGCAATGTTAATTTTCACACAATTAACATACCACTTAAAACATTTTTAACATACCTTGCGGTCAATATTAAATTAAGGACCGGTTTCACTACCTGTTATTAAAGTCCCGAATAGCCTATTTGTCAAATAAGAACTGTCAAACTCATACAACAACTGTCAAAAAACTGAAAATTTTATTGACGAATAGGCTAACCGGAGATGGTGAAATCGGCACTAAAACTATTTTACTATTTACTTTAAGAAACAAAAAGTAAGTACACTTTTTAGCAAGGTGTGTTCAATATTACGTATTTTTTTACGTACTACAATTTACTTTATAAAACAGATAGATACTTACGCAGTAAATTCACACGCGCGCTTCAATATTTATATGATTAATCTGCCCCACTAAAAATCACGTCACTTTTAAATTTAAGAATAGAACCAACTTGTAGACTTAGCATATATTTCACATAAATAGATAAAACATTTTAATTCTGTATCATTTATTAACCACTACATTATTCACGAATATGACGAAAATTTGTCTCTAGGGCAAAACATTTTTACTAGGAGTCTTCTAAATAAGTAATGGAAAAATAGTACAATCTTTTGCTTATATATGATATTTAAAGGATTCCCCTAAAATGTCGCGTTGTACGAATGTAGCTAAAGGGTATTCCTCCGAAAGTTTGAGGGAAATCCCCATCAAACATAAACAGACTGAAAGGGTTGCCAGTTCAGATGTGTAAAATCGGCAGAAAATTCGGATGAATTTTTTGGATTCTAGTTTCTAAGTTCTAGTCTAGTTGGTTCTTTATTTTCTATTTAGGTATTTCTTCTTCTTAGTGTTCCACAAAATTTGAAAAGTATCGATACTTTACTCGATACCAGTATCATATCAGATTTATCGATAGCGAGAAAAGTATCGAAACAAAATTATCGATATTGTTAGGTATCGAGTACTTTTCAATTTATTTTTAAAACTTCCGATTGAGTAATATCCGTAATATCAATTATTATCCGAGAAATTTCGGAACTTTGAGTTCGGAACTTATCACCAATGAGACACTTAATAATGGTATCAAACTAACTAAATTTAAATTTCGACGTATTAAATTGTCGGTACAAAATTAGAGCAACAGTAAAAAAGTAAATCAGGATTAAACTGTATAAAATCATTTTTTACTTAAATGATAAAAATAAATCTACTAAATAGGTACCAATAACGAGAAACTGGCAACACACGCTCTAAACATAAGCTATTGTCTATAGAAGGGTAATCCCCTACTCCTACGACACAAATCTAATGATGTGACTCAAATTTTGTTAAAAGTATCGAGTACTTATAAAAGTATCGATACCTCAAAAATATCGGAACAAAAGTATCGTGTCCAAATATACTTAGTATCGATACTAGTCAAGTATCGATACTTTTTCCGGATCCCTACTTCTTCTTTCTTTCTTTCGAACTAAAATAATTCAGTTAAGTAAAATACTTAAATATTCCCACTATCCAATCTGAAGTAGGTATATAAAATTCTCAACCTGCCAACTTGGGTGGTGGATGGCTAATGACTAGGTTGGAAGATAGGTATAAGTCACTTTTGCCGCCCCTCATTTTTTGCCGCTCTGGGCAAATGCCCGGCTTGCCCCCTTTTTTTTTTTTTTTTCCGTGTTCCTTCAGTGCCCTGACGTTCCGGAGCCGCGGTATCTCTTTCGAACAGCCCGCAGCCCCGGCAGGCGTCGGCCCTTCACGCTGCTGACAGCTCTTTGAGGCGCGCGTGGAACAAAACGCGCCGTCGACACGGCCTGTCGTCGTTAGACGGACGGACGGCGAGCTACCCATTGCTCGCCGTCCACAGGTCCGCGCCTACGGTGGTCAGGGGCCACGACGTAGCCCCCGACGCCCGGGGCGTCTCCCGCGGCGGCCGGGAAGGAAAGCTGTTGCTCTTTCCTTCTCCCGCTCCGCCACCTCCTTCGCTAGCATCACTGCTTCGCAGAAGGTGGTGACGGCATCCCATTCCGTCTCGCTCCGGACCATGGCTTCGACCAGGCCGGACGCGAGTCGCCGCCGCCTATCGCCGCTACGAGTACACGGCGGTGCTCCGCCAAGCAGGGCACACCTCCACGGTGTGCTCCACCGTGTCTCCGGTCGATCCTCGCAGTGGGAGCACCTGGCGTTTCCTCCCGCCCGATTCGGTGCAGGAACCTCCCGAACACACCGTGTCCGGTGAGGACCTGCGTCAGGCGGAAGGTGAGGACACCGTGGCGTCTCTCAAGCCACCTCAAAGAGGGGTCTTATCGCCGCTATAGTGGCGTGCCCAGCACGGGTTGCGACAGTCGCTCTCCATGTCGCCATGAGATCATGCCGGAAGTCTGTCCGCTGCGCGACAACGCCGCGGCAGCGGGTTTCCCCGGCATAGTGCCTCCGCGCGCCATTCGTGCAGGCGCGCGAGGACTATCGCCTCCAGATCCCATGGCGGCAATCCAGCAAGGAGGCTCGCCGCCTCGCGGAGATCGTGCGTAGCCGCGAACCATCTTTACGGCAACCACCCTTTGGGGCGCGTTTAGGTGGTGGACGGCAAGCCGCGCCAAACCACGCGCCCACACCGGGGCCCCGTACTTGCCCCTTAGATCGGGCCCTGTCAGCACGACTAAAACAACCTTGGAAAGCAATGCTTGATCAAGCCTGTAATGCTTTGCAATATTGGTGATAAAATATTTAGGTGATGTAATAGATATTTTAGGAAATTGTTAACCTAGAACAAGTTGTCCGAATAAGTCCAAGTAGCATTCGAGAAATAACATATGTAAATATAAAAATGAAAAAAAAAACTGCTTGACCGATTTCGTTAAAACCTTAATCAAATTCTAATTATATAATTATGCATCGAATGAATCCAGTTCGACGTCAATATCATTATTTGTTCTCGAAATATTTGCTGCAAAAAATTGCGAATAAACATACATTTATAATATAATACTAGTCATCCGCCACAGCTTTGCACGGGTAATTTTTATGTCTCGATAACAGCGCCACCTACCGAGTCTAATTGTAAATCTAAACCATCCAGGGACCCTGCCCTTTTAACTACTGCTGCGCCACTGACCAATATTAAAAGCTTTTAATACAGTTATATAATTAGCCTATTTTATCGGGTGTATTGTTATATTTTGTCTTTAGTTTATAAATTTTGTGACCGTTTCTCCGAGGCACTTAACTTTACCTAATTTTGAAAGAAATATAGCGACACATTAAGATGTATAAGAACATTATGATGATATAAGTTGTCTAAAGATAAATACAGAATATTCTTGTAAAAATCATTCAACCATGCATATCTATAATATAACTATATATATATATATATATATATATATATATATATATATATATATATATATATATATATATATATATATATATAACATTTTATACTATTTAATATAGGTACACTAAAAGATGTTTTAATAATAATTTACAATGTAGTACAATTTAATAATTCAATTGTAACTTTATTTTACATAACATAAAAATATACAATATTTATTATTATAATAAAATAAACTAAAACTTAAAACATCATACAGTCCTGCTCCCCGCGGTGTAGTGCCATAGCTCACAAAATGAAATATTCATTCATCAGTATGTTTATTGTACAATAAAATTTAACGCTTATGAATTTTATGACCACTTCTATCTAATTATGATTATCAAAGGATGTGTAATGATTTTGTTTAACAAAGGCCATTATGTACTTCTATAATATTTAAACGATGATCAATTTACGAAGAATGCAGTTCATATCCGTTTTAATTTGTAAGAAATTCATTTTACATATCATATCGCCCTCTGCCTATAAGCGATTTGAGAAACAACAAACAGAACTGAAATATTCTTTAGTTCATTAAATTTCACTTGCGCCATATTCATCTTCTGATCCACAGTCTTTTAGGTATTTTTGCTTCCGTGACTATTTCATCATTTATTTCGTTTATACGTTTATACTTAATACGAGCTAATGGTCATCCATCTTAGACAAACATAATAGCGTAACAAATAAAAAATGTTGAGTTAAATGAAATTTATTTAAAATTTAGTTAATTATTTGATTTTTAATCCATTTATTATAATTTAAATAACATAAAAATATACAATATTTATTGTAATAATAAAAAACTAAATATAAAAACTAAATTTTTATACGGTCCTACCGTCCGCGGTACAATAACTTTGTAATCAGCGGCGACTACAAGTCGTGGTTGCATTTCCTGTAAGAACTTCACTGCAAGTGTAGTCCATGGACCGATAGTCTCTACAGCAAATGTCTCAAATACTTATTTATTCGAACTTAAAGAACTTATTGCCATAAAACTGTTCGACGTATTTGTACCTCCCATAGAGATCAAATTGGTTTGGTTAATTAATTATGTAGTTGATAGCAACTACAGCAATAAGTATAGTTACAAGGCGCCGCGGATAAACCTTGGCCTTTTCAGCTCATTACCAGTGTTTTATTGTACATTGCTTTGAACGAGCTACGTACCTAATGGCATAATACTTTTTTTTATTGTGCTCTCGTTAAAATATTTAATTTCTTAGTGAACACCGTCTTGTTTTAATCTTTATTGTTATGTAGTCATAAGCCAAGCATTAAGAATTTTTTTTTGTCCCTTAACTCTGTGGTATGTAATAAAAATATACCACTTGGCTTTTATCTTGTTAATTATTTTTATAAGAATTTAAGTCACGATTGTTCGTATTATTACGATACGTTGACTACAAAATATGTAAATAAAACAATACTTATATTTAAAAAAATTATATAATAGGTATGTAACTATATTATTATAGAACTAATAACCGATGCGGAAAAAATATTCGATTGGAAATTTCGTACCTGCAAACGCTATCTATGCCGGATCCTCACTAAACGGAGTGACGATCTGGAAAATTACGCAGGACTTAAAGATTCAGAAAAAAATGAAGTTTTCAAAATTCATTTTTTTAAATTTTCCATATCTCGCTTAGTTTTCGAGATGTCGATACGTACCTCACCTACTCACTACAGCACGCCCCGACTCCACGAAGTCTTGTCTGCCCTACCCTAGAGTGTTTTTGTAAAGCCGTAGGCGCGGAGACAGAGCAGCCCCCAGCCTCAGCCGCCACGGCTCGCACAGGTGCCTGCTATTTGAACGCAAGGGCGAAGGGCTGCACTTCCTGCAGCGCTGAAGCCATTGCAGAAGTAACTTTGGGTCAATATTTCTGTGTAAAAAAAGTAATTTTTCAGTATCGATATCTCGGTAACTAAGCGAGATATCGAAACATTTTATCCTTACTTTTCGGCGTATCTTGTCGATATCTATGCGAATCTTTATAAAAAGTTTTTCTTCAGCTATGGCATACTTTGAAAGATTTTCCCATACACACTACACTGTGATATTTAGCAAACAATATATTGAATTGGCAATGCTGCTTCATTATTCATTATCTGATCACAAATTCTGTTTGGTAATTTTGAATGGACATAATGTAGCCGTTTGACGGTCATCCGAAGCTCCAATCGCTGATTAGAAATAGAAATATATTTTTTATTCAATATAAATTAGGTTATAAATAATAAATTATTGAAAGTTATTCTTATGTTAAATTTATTTACCACTGGTACGGAAAATACCTTGGAAGAACCAGCAAGTAACCCAGCGGGACTTAAAAAAAAGAACAGTATAAAATCATATTAGAAATAGCTTGGTAGCTCATTCACAATGATCATTTTGTATTGATAGATTCTGGGTCCGATGATGCTATGCAATCTTCCTGGCTAACAGAATTAACATCAGAAAATCGAGTGAGTCTATTTAAAAAAAAAACATTAATTATCCTTACTTATTAGGTCGGGGAAAAAGTTTCTTCGTATTTTTTTTTGTATAAAATTGAAGAAAAATCTTTTTGGTTGTACTGTTTGCATCTGGCTGGTTTTAATGTCAATACATATAGGACATTAAGAAAAAGAAAAATA
Organism: Parnassius orleans; assembly: GCA_029286625.1. Lineage (NCBI taxonomy): Eukaryota > Metazoa > Arthropoda > Insecta > Lepidoptera > Papilionidae > Parnassius > Parnassius orleans. The sequence goes on from JAGSMP010000079.1 coordinate 1,789,758, forward strand.
AAAAGTAAAAAACACTTTCCCGCCATTTTTCAACTGTTTTTTTGTCCGCCAAAATAAGTGAATCTAATGAAGAAATTCGATACATTCTGAAGTTTTATTACAAAAAGGAAAAAATGCGACTCAAGCCGCGAAAAAAATTGTTACATTTATGGACCTAATGCAGTGTCAGTGTGTAAGAGTAGAAGTTGGTTCAAGCGTTTTCAGTCCGGGAATTTTGATGTCAAATATGCAGCTTGCTCTGGATACCGGCCCTCATACGGATAAAGTCGATGTCAGTTTTGAAAAAGTGGAGCAAGAACGCATATTAGTAGTTACGACATAGCCGAGGAATTGAGGATTGACAACAAAACAGTTTTGATCCATTTGAAAAAGTCTGGCTATACAAAAAAGCTCGATAATCGGGTACCACACGAGGTCACTGAAAGAAACCTAATGAATCGTGTACTCATTTGCGATTCTATATTGAAACGTAATGAAACCGAACCATTTTTGAAAATATTTAATAATACAAGAACGTGCGTAAAAGATCATAGTCAAAGGGTAGTCAAGCTCCACAGACTGTAGCGAAACTCGGATTAACACGCAATATGGTGATGCTGTGTGTATGGTGGGATTGGAAGGGCATCATTTATTATGAGCTTTTACCGCCGGGCAAAACCATCGACTCGGATCTCTACTGCCAACAACTAATGAAACTGAAGCAAGAAATTGAGAAACAACGGCCGGAATTGATCAACAGAAAAGGAGTGATCTTTCATCATGATTACCCTAGACCACACACATCTTTGGCCACTCAGCAAAAATTGAGAGAGCTTGGTTGGGAAGTGTTACTGGGACCTGTTTCGGTCTCTTTAGAATTCTTTGTGTAGTGTTAGGTTACATCAAGAGAGGACTGTCAAAACTACTTGTCGCATTTTTTTGATCAAAAATCCCAAGATTTCTACAGCAACGGGATTATGTCACTACCTACAAGATAGTAACAAGTTATCGAACAAAATGGCACATATATATTATAATTAAATGTAATTAAACTTTGAAAAAGAATGTCTTGAATTTGTATATAAAATACTAAGAAACTTTTTCCCCGACCTGTAAATTCTATTATATATATAACAGTAGAGTAACAAAACGAATACAGTATAATATATTGTACAGTACTGTAGCAGCTATATTATGATTGTAGCACGAATCGGTCGGCTCGACTGGGGAATGACCACGCTCTCACAAAATGCCAGTGTAAAATAGCGGCATAACACTACTGTGTTTCGTATAGTGAATGTAGAGAACCGGAGACCCTTTTACTGGATGATTTTACCATCGATAGAATGTAATATTGTAACATGTGTGAATGTGAATGTTACAATGTACTATGTAACATTCTATTGATGGAAATATCTAAAATTATTGTAACAGTTACAACGTTTTATACGTGATAGAGCCACGTTGCAGAGTTAGAAGTTACGCTCTCACAGAATACCATCGTAAGATAGCAGCTTAATGCTGCTGTGTTTCGTATGGTGAGTGTAGAGAACCGGGGACCCTTTTTACTGGAAACGAGGCATTCTATCTTAGTCCTCAGGGGTAAAAACGCATCTGCATTTTGGTTCTTAATAGAGGATAGATGTAGATGTCTATGGGCCACAGCATCCACTTACTATCAGGTGGGCTGTATGTTCGCTTGTCATCGTTATTCTATAAAAAATAATAAACTACACGGGCAAGCCAAGTTTGATCTAGCATCTAACAAAAGTGTTAGGTAATTTATTTAGGGCAACACGGCACTCTTCTTGTTCCCAAAACTCTTTCGAAAATAAGAGGTTGTACCCAGGTACGACTACCGCCAGAGATTTTTCCGGACCGATACGACTTAGGGGCCTTCAAGAAAAGAGCCTACTCTTTTTTAAAAGGCCGGCAACGCATCTGCAATTCCTATGGTGTTGCAGTTGTTCATGGGCGGCGGTAATCACTTACCATCAGGTGAGCCGAATGCTCGTTTGCCTCCTCTCCTATAAAAAAAAGGTGTGGGACATAATATTTAGGCTATTACTTACTTTTACTATTATATCGTTATAGCACCAGTTATTTGTTAAATAAACACTGACATAGTAATAAAAATGATGATGTGTGACCCTTTCAGACCGAATTTCGGTCATGGCGGCCAGTCTCAACACGACTAGCTATCTGCGCAGGACAGGGTTATAGTGTTCTCTATTCCTCACTCTTAATTACCTTATGGGACGGATCAGGCGCAGGACCAGCGGCATTAAATGCTTTTCGAGGCACAGCGGTGAAACACCACCAATATCCTGACTCCGGGCTGCTACTGAGAATGTCTGACGGAAAAATTTAATAACTGATTTTGGCCCTATTCGACCCGGAACACAGTGCTTCTTCTCGATTTGTAAAGTGCTCGCTTTAAGAATATTGTTTTTTTTCTTTGCCAAAGTTTCATTTGAATACAGGTCATTACTAAAAATAAAAGGCATATCTGTTACATGTAAAACGATGCAGTTTTTGAATAAGCTTATATTTTCCTACTATTTGCGGAGATTTGCTATTTGACATATTAAAAAACCTTGTGCAGGTCGAATTCAAATTAAATGTTGCGATTGAGCAGCGTTTGCGCCATCTTCATTAGTTATGACCACGCTGACCGCAAGAATGTGGCTTTCAATTCGAAGGTTACATAAAAGCTTTGCTTATTTTATCACTACAGAGCCTTAGTAGAACCGCCACAACGGAGGCGATCGTGCGCTTCAAATTGCGTACGCGCGTAAAAAGAACTATTTTTTAGTGTTTGTGTCTCTTCAGTTAGTGACTAATGAGGTTGACTTAATGTGGTTATAAATCATTTTTTAATAAAATAAATTTATTTGCGCTATATTTAAACAATTTTAAAATTAAAATTATATATATTAATATATACATTATATTAAATTAATCCCTTGTTAATAATTATACTTTGCCTAATCTTTCGTGATCTTGACATTAAAGTGACAGTAATATCGTTCGATTCTTCGGTTACTACGTGAAGTTATAAAATTATCAAAGTTATTCTTATCTTTATTAGAAGCTTATTTTATATTATAATGTTTTAATATACTCATATAATAATTACAAATATAATAATTTTATTATTATAACTCTTAAGCAACAAAATAAAAATTTCAAACTTACCGTCAGTATAATGTTCACCACCACAATGTAATTTGAGCATCAAGGTGGCTGTGTTGCAAGGATGAAGGATTAATTAGATCTAACCTATCATTTTCTGGCACGAATAATAATAAATAAAACTTTATCTATTAAAATTATTATGCTGTATGTACTGTTATAAATCATTAATTATTGATAATTAAAACTTTCAATGTTGCTAAAAGAAATATTTTTCACGTCGCGATATAGTGTGACAGGTATGTAGCTAAATGTTATGTGGTAAATAGCTTTTGAACAGACTGGAATAATATATTATTTGGATTACAAATGAAATCGTACAGCAATAAACAGGTTGTATTGTAAGTTCATATCATAATTTCCTCAATCCCTGTTTCTTTTTAATAGTAATTAATATAATATAATATAATCAGCGGCAGCATTAACTAAAAACCTTTAATATTTTACTATAAAATCAGTCCCTGAAGCTTTTCTTAACTAATAGGTTAGAAGCCAGTGACTATTTTATATAACTTTAAAATTATATAACGTGCTAGATATACGTGCGTCTATTTTCTAAACTACGTCGAGCGCAGAAAGCCAATATCCTAAGAAACTGTCGGCGAACTGGTTTCGCACTCGATCGCTATTCATCTGTTTTTCAAATAATCAATTATTTTGAACTTGGAGATTATCAGTAACAGGTCGTTAAAGTAAGTTATAAAGTAACATGCCTTTCATTGTTTATAATAAAAACGTAAATTTAAATATCTAAAAGGCCGTTTTTCTAGTAAATAGATTTTTTTAGCTTTTATATATATAATCATTCTAGTAATAAGCGCATACATGATATAGTTTACAAAATGGATTTTTAAAATATAAATCGAAATAAAAAAGTTTTTAATCGCTGGGAAAAACTTTGAGTTGTCGTTTTTAAACAGATAAAACATTGAATTAGATTCTTAATCGGCTACCTTTTTATTTAGATCAAGTATTTCTTGATAATAAGCAAATCTTTTCAAAATTATAATAATCTTTTCAAAAGAATGTCGCCCACTCACTTCATGCTGGACCAATAAGCATGCAGCGGAGAAGGGAGCACTACAAGCCGGAAATCCTCGCCCTTTAAGAAAAAACATATGACAGATTGCATACTCATAGAATTAAAGTTCATAACTAGGTACACACTTAAAATAAATATTTCTCAATTTGGTAGAGCCACGCTGCATTATGCTGCAATATATTATGGTTGCAGCAAAAATGGTTCGGCTCGACCGGGGAAGGACCACGCTCTCACAGAATACCAGCGTAAAGTAGCAGCTTAATGCTTCGGTGTTTCGTATGGTGAGTTTATCAACCGGAGAACCTTTTTATTGGTAACGAGCATATTAGTTCTCAGGGATTATATATAATATAATATGCGACGGCGATTTTTCTGGACCGATAGGACTTAAGGACCTTCAAGGAAAGAGCTTACTCCTTTCTAAAAGGCCGGCAACGCACCTGCAATTCCCCTGGTGTTGTAGTTGTTCATGGGCGTCGATAGTCACTTACCATCAGGTGAGCCGCATGCTCGTTGGTCCCTTCTTCTATTAAAAAAATGCACACTGTATAACTTCCCATTTTGTAGTTGCGGTTACCTTCTTAGCGGTGAAGGAAAGAATCGTGAAAAATCCTATGTTTGAGAAATTAAATTGGTTCGAGAACATTATATAAAGTCTTCCAATACGAAATGGAATAGCGTGGCTGACAAATTGCTCTAAAACCCTCTCAGAAATGAGAGGAGGCCTGTGCATAGTTACATACGTAGTTACTTTATTTCACTTTACATTACTTTTCATTACTTTAGTTTTTTTTACTTTACTTTAATTTAATTTACTACACGTATATCACAAGTAATGATTCGATTTAAAATCCCTTCATTATTGTGTCGGTTGAGCAAAGCAACACAGCAGTCGACGCGTGTTTGCAAGTTCGATTCACTCAATTCATGAGGTACCCATAGTTGAAGTTTTTACTTTCCGATTTGTTTCAAGTGGATTAATACAGTTTTATCACTTACCCCGAAGCCTGCAGCTATCTCTGAAGTGCTTTGTGATGGATCCGCTTCCACAATAGCCTTTAATTCTTCATTTTCCACTTGGGTTTCCGGCCGTCCACGGGGTTGGTTCTGAAGGTCGAAATTTCCAGAACGAAAACGTTGAAACTAAAAACGTACCGTTTCTTTCTTTTGCGACACCAGCGCCGTACACATCATTAATCCTTCGAGATATTTCTGCAGCACTGGTGCCACGGTAGAACTCGTACTCGTAAATATACCGATATTTCATGTTTTCCATTGTGCGGTAATAAGCGACGCCAAAGAATAAAATAATGAGGAAAAAACAAACGAATGACTGTTTTCAAAACTCAAATGTACCAGCTAAACGAATTTATAAATTTGAATTTGGAATTCTTAACCAAAGAGGAGATATTTCAGATCAAAGTAGTCAGTACGATACGAGTAAAACGCTAATTTTATATGTAAGGACCTAATAGTTGGTGACGATTCAGATGGACTCCTGTCTATCTCAAATATGTAATTAAATATTATTTTAATTCCTTAAGCCTTTTTGGAATTAACAGTAATGACGTAGTTTAGCGGAACGTTGCGAATGATTGCGTGCACTGCTGATATTCGATAAGCAAGTAGTAACATGCCGACTCTTGCATTCCGAGACCCATGTAAGATTATGTCTGATCCAGTAAACCAAATACGCGAGATGTCGCAATCACATTTAAGAAATGCTGATTTATAGATTGCATACGTTAGCTTAACGTTTTACCTCTATAAAAATAAATATAGTTACAGTCTATCCACTCCATTCCTGGGCATATCTTCCTATTCTGCAATACGTTGGTGGATTGCAAAATAATTTTTCTGTCTTCGAAATAATTTTTTAATTTTTCAGGCAAGCAGATTTTATTATTTACAATTAATAGTTTCATTGTTGCAGCAACCCAGGCCCAGGTTGCTCACGTATTGTAATCACGACCTGAGTTACGACGGCTCTACTTTTACTTCTTTAAGGACTTGCATTTTTATTTTGCTTGTTTTATAATTTGTAAATTATAAATTACAAGTCAAAGTCGTCTTCTATGAATTAGGACATTTTTATACACATATAACATTATACAACTGCAGCGTGGCTCTACCATGTCATAATTCAGCGTCAGTATTGCTCTACCTTGTAAAAATATGATATTTCTAGATTTTTTTATAAAACTGAAGTGACAAACGAACTTACAGTTCCTTGATAGTAAGTGCAGCCTATGGACACCTACAAATTCAAATTCAAATAAAGGAGGTCACAGATACTTCGTCGCCTCCGAGGATTAAGATAGAATGCCTTTCAGCCTGTATTTATTCTGGCTGTCTATACCCTTCACGGAACAGGCATAAAAACTCCTAGGCATAAAAAGAGTCACCTAGAAAATAATAAGACTTGAAATGAAAGTCGATGCGGGACCATTTATATAATGGTAGATCTAACAGATCAAACAACTTCATAAAATGTTTGAAACTTTTAGACAATGTTATGTATAGATTTGAATAGAGAAACAGTGACACAGTCACTGGCTATACAGTCGTATCATCCTCCGATAAGAATGTTCATAGTATGACGTATATTTGTGATTGTGCATAAAAATGTCACAACTTAATGAGCGGTAACAGCATAGCACGGAAGCGGTTGGCCTGAGCGGTTAATAAAATACGATAATATTAAAAAGTTTCCGTCGTATTTCTAAACGTGAACTAAAATTTAAAAGCCAGTTCATAAATACCCTTAGTGTATCTTAATGCGCTGCTTGAAGCTGATAAATAAGTCCATTCAAATATAACATGGTGACACTACATATGAAAAAACGATTATACGCACTTATTCCATATTTCAAATAAGGTTGTTTCAGCTTTCTTCGTTAAACGTTTGCTTTTCACTATTTTTCAATTTTTATTTCTTATAAAAGGAAATAGTAATACTTTTAATAATTCTTATTATTCCTTTATATTCCCAAACGGAGCTGTGGTAGCTCAGGGTATAAGCGCACGTCAGATGTTTCGCAGTACTCGAGAAGATCGGCTTCGATTCCCGCCGGCATTAATGAAATTGTTAATTACAATTTATCACGTGTTCGGCGGTGAAGGACAATACCGTTAGGAAAATTAAATTTCTGATGAATGAAAATATCTCAAAGACATGTGAATTCCGCAACGTGCACTGGAGCAGTGCGGGACCTAATCGCTCCCTAAGTCTCTCGGAAACAAGCGAAGGCCTATGCCCAACTGTGGACCGTATTTAGGCTGTATTAGACGCTATAATATTTTATTTGCCTTTCCTCCTTTTATGATTGTTTATCGTTTCAAAAGGTTTTGTTTTGATTATCAAAAAATAATTGTAACTAATGAACTACAAGACCTTGAATTTGTTAAAAGAATGGGCTCCATTTTTCGAGGGCGATATCGCGAAATTCAACATCGTATCTTTTTACCAATCAACGCCTTAGCGTAACTGAGACCAAGGAAATAACAGATGGCATTCCTTTCGCTTCGTCTCGTTTTAATCTCGTTATTTATTTGCAATAAAATGTTATATTCAAGTGAAGTGATCGGAGGCGTAAGTCACACCCGTGAATCATTTATTTAATACTTCCGGGTTATTTGAATACTGGCTGGTAGTTATATGCTTTTAAAACGGTAAACTTATTGCAAGTGTCTGTTCCTAGATATTACAGTATGCGAAGGATACTCAAACAAGTGGTAAAATTAAACATTTTATACAACCGACTTCAATATAAATAAAATGAGAACTACATCAATGTAGTCGAAGTCAATTAAATACTCAAAATACATTAATAACTCAAAAACTACTGGTCAGATCTTGATAAAATATATATGGGACCACATGAGAAGCACCAGCTTTCAAATAAAAAAAGAATAAAAAAAGTTCTGAGGTAACACACATAAAAAAAATACAGTCGAATTCAAAATCTCCTCCTTTTTTTGAATTCGTATTTTTTGAGGTTGAATAGATAGTTGCTTAATTTTAAACACTTAAAAGTTTACAACTAAGCATAAATATATTAAAATGTGCGTAGAATTTGTAGAATGTTTAATTATTTTGCGAATAAAGTAAGATTAACGCCTAAAGTAAGAGTTTAGTAGACTCAGCATCTTTTGTAGGACTCACGCTTTGTCTGGTTTTCGAAGGTAATGCAATTTTGAACACGGGTTGCTAGCGTACCAAACTACTAAAATAGAAGTGAGATTTCAACTGATTGGATCCTGCTTCGAAAAGTCTTTTAATGATATTCCAGCCTTAAGGTTGTATTGTTAAAAACAAATACAACTTCAATTATGTGACTAATTTACTTTTACGACTGTCTTCGTATTATTTGTGACCATTTGTATATCACTTTTACTTTGTATTTCATAGGCCTCTCCAGTTTTAGAGACGATTAGTCTTAATGGCGACGCTTGGCAGGCGTATTGGCATTACCAGACATCAGGCAACTTTGAGGCTCCAGTCCGTCGCCGGTCTGGGTATTTTACATCTGGCGTAAACTAGTTGGTTATACCGCTATCTATTGGAAGCCATGAGACCTTTTGGTCTAATACCCTACTCTACTCTATGATGATAACATTTTCAATTTTAATTTCCAAGTTTAGGTCTTTTGAGTAATTGACCTGTCGGCAACATTTTTCTTATGTAGGTATTAATGTATTTAAGGGTAAAAGTTAAATTTAAAACCTATATACGTCCCACTGCTGGGCACAGGCCTCCTCCATTTCTGAGAGGGTTTTAGGGCAAGGAATTGTCCATCGCGCTGCCGTGTCAGCGTACTTCACATGTCTTCGATTTTTTTTCTTATTTCTCAGATATGCAGATTTCCTCACGATGTTTTCCTTCACCGCTGAGCTCGTGATAAATCAGCACTTAAAATTGCAATTATCAATTTCATTGTTGCCGGTGGGGATCGAGCCCAGGTAGCTCGCGTACTATGAAATTTACAGCGAGTGCTTAGCCCCTGTGCTACCACGGCTTAATGTGTTAAAAAATATTTATTCTTAACGGTTTATTTAAAATTTATAAAAGAACCTTAAAACTTCTAAAAAAGATTCGCAACAATATTATCGTTTCGGGAAGTACATTTCATGTTAATTTATTTATCGAGCACACATAAGAAGACATTTTTCTAAAAAAAAAACACATCCAATAAACTGAATGACATGAACTGTAACTATTGTATTGTAAACTTTACAAATAAATAAAATAAATATGATGCCTATATATTATGTCAACCTCATTAGGCAATTTGTCATTGCAGATCAATTGAATCAGAACAAAGATATACTAATTCATTAAGTGATAAAAAAGTTGAATTCGGTCACGACTAAATAAGTATTATAATTAAATTGAATAAATTGCGTTAACAAACACTAAAATGTACAAACGTATGTGCGTTCTTCTAATTTTGATGAGTTGGATAGCCGGCACGAAGACCGTGAATTTCCAGCCACCGTCCAACAGCATTGCAAAATCAGGTAACAACTAGTTCTACGACCAGCGCTACTTAGGGTCACGGTGTTAATGGGGAAAGGGCATAAAGATGGCGGCAACTTGTTTGGCGAAGATACGCTACTAATAACAGTCGTTTACAACACCCACTAACGCTTGCATGCTTCTAAATATCGTTTTGTAACTTCGTCATTTGGAAAATGTATGTGGCGATTTAAATAGAGTATAATAGACGCTTGCTGTGATAAAGTTTAAGCGTCCACTGCTGAACATATGACCGCTGCAGTTTTTCTCACGCCTTCTTATGCCACCAACGAAAGATCAGCGTCGAAGTACTTGTCACAGTACCAAGACTATGCTGAGTTTTGAGAGACCAAATTTATACTATGTCATTATTGTAAGCGAATTACTGTAATGTGTTACTAAATCAACTTATTTCCTTTCTTTCTTTCTTCTCTATTTTGCCTGATTCCCTGCTTTTCCGATTAACTATTGACTGATATTTGCATTCCAATAATTTTCTTCCCCCTTTTTTGCAGTTGTCTTGGCAATATTTTTTCAATGTTTTTTTTATAAACGTGACAAACGATCTTACAGTCCATCTGATGGTAAATGACTACTGCCGCCCATGGACACCTGCAGCCAACATCAAATAAAGAAGGATGCAGACACGTTGTCAGTTCTGAGGACTTCGATGGAGTGCCTCACAACTTGTAACTATACTGGCTCTGTATACCCGTCAAACAGGAACACAACAGTGCAAGCACTGTTATTTAGCGGCGTAACAATTTACGCCGCCTAATAAGGAATGTGCCTACCCAGGTCGACTCCTATGCAGTAAAAGAGTCCTATTACCTAGTAAATTAGTTATTTTAAATAATAATGTCGTAATTTTTATTAAGTGTAAGTTCACCAACTCGTCTTCTCAGCGTGGCGCTATGAGAATATCTTTCATATATTACACCTTTGCCAAGCCGTGTAGTGGCGGTGTAAGAATATACACTACACCATATCGTCCCGTGGATGTCGTAGGAGGCGACAGAGGGAAATTGAAACAGATGATGGGCAGCAGCATCTTCCTGATAAAAACTCAAAATAATAATAAAAACTGCGGTTGACAATCCGCTCGCCAGGCGTGTCAGCTATGGCAAAATCCCCCCTATGAGGCAATCTATGGGGAAGGCTTGTATTCAGCATTAGACTTTTATAGGCTGTAAGGGATTGATAATGGATCACATGTTTTAATTTGGCGCTTTTATGCAAAGGCGGATAGCCAGCAGTGATTTTGAACCTCTGCCAAGGAATATGTTTAGTAAGTCATATATATAAGACTTTAGTATATCATATATATAAGGAAAAATATGTAAGTTAACTTTTAAACGGTGCATCGCGCTAATTGACGGAAGAGACCGTAATGGCTCATTGGTAGCGAAAAATTTATACAATAGTAAATATAAATCTTGCGACCTACATTTTGATTTGTAATCTTCAAAAAATGTAGGCAGGTCACAGTACCTATTTCCATTAGGTGGACTTTGTATTGATTTGTCACCATTACTTGTACAAAAAGATAATGTTAATGTGTGATTTTGAACTTTCTTTCTTTGTTTCTAAATCAAACAGTACAAGTGTGTATAATAGTTATAACGGTGTTTGTAAACGAATAATAAACTAATATTATTTACCATGTTACGTGGAGTGTTTCCTCTCACAGTTGCGAAGTTCGTTGAAAAATATGTTGTTACTCTTTTTAAATTTAATTTCATATCGCTGCAGTTGGGATCTTTGCTTTTTTAGGTATTCAAATCGTGACGGCAAAGAAACAGGAATAGAATGGTAGAAATTTCATCATATAACATTCATAAACTTACAAATTGTTCAACGCACTCTAGCCAAGCTCTCACCAGTTTTACGCTAAAATATTTTTCCCAATAAAGCGAGGTTTCCATGCATACGTTAGGATGAGCATACAACTCTTTACAAAGCAAATATTTCCCCTGCTTGTGACACCAGTTCAATTCCATCCATAAGCTGAAAAGACAACATTCATTTCATTTTGGCGGTATTACTTTATTAATATAAAATGACGTCACTTATTGAATATGAGATACCCAGAGAATATTAAAGTTTAAAAGAAATTTAGAAAGAACTGGCTTCAGTAAAGATAAATAGTGTAATCTTAAACAGGGCGGTAAAATTGAAAGATATTGCTAATAGGTATAAAAAGGCCAGGTATAAAATGTTTTTTTGCACCAAACACCAGTTAAAAGCCGTTCATCATCTATATAAAAGTTTTCTTTTTACCTTAATGTCAAAATTGAAAATAATGGGTAAAATGTTCATTTTGCTTATATTTTTAAGATAATAACTTTTTAGTTACATCGTTTTTCTTGCTTGTTCCACCTGTATAAGGTATCATAAAGAGATTTCAACGTCGACGACAACTTTCGACTACTGTCGAAAATTGGATACTTTAAATTACGCTACGTGGGTTTATAGTGCTTCAAGTAGAACACTCAACTTAATCTACCCATGTCCTTAAAAGCATTGTAGGCTATGATCTAGTGTCAGTGATACGGAGATCATTACAAAACAGCCAGAATCGAAATCCAACATTGCGTTCGTGCGTGCCTGCGTGCGTGCGTGCGTGTGTGTGTGTGTGTGTAAAACATAAAGGCATGTAAAGCCATCAAACATGGACATAAACTTTTTCATAACCGTTCGATCTCAGGGATCCCAAAATACAAATTCAATCACATCAAAATAGAAACAAATTATTAATACTGTAACAGGATTTAACATAAAATATTATTAAATTATTTCGCAATGACATCCATTATAAAAAACTTTGAGGATGTCGAACCCATCTTTGCATGCTATTTGGATTATATAGTTTATGTGAATCATGTTCGATGACATTCACAGTCACTAACACCTCCAGCAGCGTTAGCTGAGTCACGCTTCATATATTACTGTCGAAATAAAATTTTGCATCTATCTATCTATTACAGCGAATAAAAGTCCACTGCTGAACATAGGCCTCTGCCATAGATTGTTTCATAGGGATTTTGCCATAGTTGCCACGCTTGGCAGGCGGGTTGGCAACTGCAGTTTTTTGTTTTAAGTTGTTATTAGTACACCCACGGGACGATATGGGGTAGTGGATATTCTTACACCGCCACTACACGGCATATTAAATTACCAAAATTTAGCACACAAAAATATTTAAAAAGTTGAATTAAGAAAGCATTTCATCACATTATAACTACTCTTTAGTTGTCATTTATTTGGCCGAATCTAATAATCAACGTATTGATTTCATGTCCTTGAAAATCCTTATTATTAAATTATATTCCTTATATATTATATTATTATAGTGTATATAGTGTTGTGACGGTGTAAGAATACCTACTACTCCATATCGTCCCGTGGGTGTCGTAAGAGGCGACAGAGGAAAATTAAAACAGGTGATGGGCAGCAGCATAAGGACTTAAAATAATAAAAAAACTGCGGTTGCCAACCCGCTTGCCAAGCGTGGCAACTATGGCAAATATTCCCCTTTAAGGCAATCTATGGGGGAGGCCTATGTTCAGCAGTGGACTATAATAGGCAGTAACGGTATTATTATATAGTAATATAAAATATTATATTACTTCCTTATATTATTAAATCATATCATTGTCTTTTTATTTTCCTATTTGAGCAGACTTTTGAAATCTAACTCTTAATATGAAATTTGCAAAGACTGACGATATACCATTACAGTTCTGGCTTCGAGAAAATTACGAACACTTATTATCTAATAATAATCAATTAAGTACCTGTCTCTATTAATTAAGTACTTGTCCCTAACTCCGTGTTTACATCGTTTGAAACTTTATAACTTAAGACTGAATTAAAAAAAAAGAATCATGTATCATTTAAAGTTCCTTCACATGTCATCTGCCGGAAATTAAAATGATTAAAATTAATTTGATCATTCAAAATTACGGCATCACGGCTTGTGAGTTGTGAGTAATGGCAAAAAATATTTTGAAATCACATTTTATATCTGACCTTTATGAAGGTTCTTTCCTAATGTTTGACCTATATTAATTGATTCGGAAAATCCCTGACAGAAATTGTTATTGCGAAAACAATTTACTGTTTTTATTTTCCTTAACTCACAGAATCCTCTAGTCAAGTAGGAACGTAACATTGGCTTTATAACCTTTATCTTTCATAAATCATAAATCTGTATTCGCAAGAATCACGGTTTAAGAAGATGTTACAATTTATACAGCGCAATCTTGTTTCACTAACAATATGTATCATGCAAATTATAATTTTTACATGTTCATATGACTATTTTAATTAATTACTATCTTAAAAATCGTTTAAGTCATAAACACATTTAGTTTTTAACCAATTATAAAAATGATTCCTATATAATCTTTCGGTTAATAATTTAAATTCTTTAGGTAGTTTATTATATATTTACACACACGTATTTTGGCAATTTTATTTAACGAGCCTAGGAACTAGGACAAGTTTGTCAGGATCACGTCGGTTTCGGGGATATATATCGCTTTTTTTTTAAACTTGCTTTAATATTTTGTTTCTGCAAGACAATAAGGTCCTAAATTATATATCATAGCTACCATTATGTCACAAGTACACCTGTATTGGTATGACGGATAACAATGACACGCAAACCGTTGATGTAACACTGAACGCCATAATTATAAAGCCATTTGTCGGCGACGTGTTAGAAGTTTTCAACATTTTATTCAACTACTTGTACTATAGTCATTAACACATATTGGTGTACATAATTTATTTGTTCTTATTTCATTCACAATAAACAAAATAGAATACGTGAGATTGAAATGCGAGCAATGGAGAGAGCAACGCTCGGAGTTTCACTGCGTGATAGGCTTCGTAATAAGAATATCCGCAATAGAACCAGAGTAACTGAATAGAAATAACCCTACAGATCATTAAGCTGAAGAATGGGATACATACATATATATATGGAGACCAATAGGATGGACATATAGCTCGAAGAATCGATATCCAAATTATATTCTTCTATTCAAAAAAGGGAAGAAGGCTTCTCGAGGCAACCTCGTATCAGTAAGTGGAGTATAGGGCGGTCACCCACTAAATTGAGGTGACGACCTGGTAAGAGATGCAGGAAATCGATGGATGTAGGTGGCTTAGGACCGTACTTTGTGGCATTTCTTAGTGGAGGCCTATGTTTATTAGTGTACTTGTCATGGGCTGTAATGATGATGATGATGATAATAACATTTTAAATAAGGTGAAATACGTTCCGAAATTGTCGCAATACGTTGACAATATCTCTCATTGTTACTCCATTACAACTTACATTACAACGATGTGTTCCAGTTTTTTTTTTGGAGTTTATGGCCTGGTATCTAGACCTTTAGGCCAAATGTGTTCCAGTTATTTCGATAGGTGTTACCACTTTCTCTAAATTATGTTTGAATTAAAAACATAATTTTATGCATTGCGCCATTCGTTGAAGACGTCATTAAGATTAACATTTTTGTTGGGTTCGGCTACATTTTTCTTTTCTTTGTTGGGTTCGGCTACATTTCAAACCTAAATTAAAACAATGAACTAAATAAAATTGAAGTGTCTGTCTGTAATATCGAAATAATTGCTTAGTAAAAGTATACTCAATAAAAGTATTGAAAGGATTATTTGCATGCCATTTTTAATATTATTGAGCAAGACTGCATGTCTGAGAAATAAGAAAAAAAAATATTTTGAAGATGTGAAGTTCGCCAACATTTTGCCCTAAAACCGTCTCAGAAATGAGAGAAGGCCTGTGTCCAGCAGTGGACGTATATATGCTGTAACTTTAACTTTTTTTAATATAATCATCTGACGTGTCTGTCTGCATGGGCTAATCTTCGGAATAGCTGAACCGATTGTAATGAAACTTCACGAACAGATAGAGAGCAAAGCCAGGAGTGATCTACACTATATTTTATTCGAAAAACTTGAATATTTTTTTTAAATCGAATAATTGATAAAATTATTTGATGATTATCTTAAATCTAAATAACACTACATTAATTGATACCAACTAGGTGAAGCCGGGGCGGGTTGCTAGTTATTAATATAGCTAATCACTTCGTACCTGTCAGATCTGCCTTTTAAGAGTCGGAGTAACATGTTTTACTTAATGAAGATAGACAGAATGAATTCTTAAAATAACCTTGTGTCTAATAACCTGGATGTAATGGCGTTCAATAAACCTAAACAGAAACATCATAAAATATTTGAAACGTTGAATAAATCTCTTTTAAGCTCGCTTTTCACTTTGGAATATAATGTAATATATATTATATCTCGAGATATAAATTAATATCGCTCATCGTACTTTTTAATGGAACCGTTTACACTGAGATGTCATATATTATATTATATTACATCCCATTCTATAAATATTTTTCGATCGACCGTGCGATATTTTCATATTATATTTCGCCCCCTGTACCCCGCACTCCGTTCCGCGCCGCCGCTACGTTCTCAAGTTCGTGTCTGTCATTACCCGAATGAACTTTTGCGTAGTGCGTATACTCATCTGTATTCGTAACTTTTCTTATCTTAATAGAATTCATTAAAAGGTCTAAATTCACCATATTCCTCTCTAAACTTTATATGATTTGATATCCAGTATCGACGCTCCCTGTTTTTTCTTAAAAGTAACACACATAAACCGAATTCTGCATCACCTCCTTCTGATGAACTGTCGAGGCTATCAAGAAAAACAATATCCATTTTGTTTGTAAAGACAATTTTCTTTGTAAACGACGAGTGCGGTGACGAACGCACACTGGTTAAAAGATATATCTCACAGTGTGAAAGCCAATCGCGGGATATAATTTATATCCCGGGATATAATATATATTATATCCCATACTGAAAAGCGAGCTTAATGCTTATATTGTGTACAAAAGGTTTATTTCTTCAGGAAACAAAATAAAAGACATTTGATTGGCCACTTAATGTAATATAATTTATTCATTAAACGACGAGACAAATTGAAATAAACAATCTATTAAGCTTAAACCTTTATTTTTGTTTGTTTGAACAAGCTGAGTAATTAATCCGTTGGCATCGGCTGGTTTAATAAATAATTCAAGGCTTTGTAAATGGCATCTAATTTTACGACGTAATTTGACCTCATACCTCAAGTATATAAAATTGTGTTATATATTTCCGTATGTTACACTTTATCATCATTATCATCATCATTACAGACCAACACAAGTCTTAACATAGGCCTTAAAAATAATTATGAGGTTGGAACATACCTAATGACTTCGAAAAACTAAAGATAAAATATTTTCATTATAAGAACCCATAATTTCAATAACTTAATAAATTAACCCATAATGATTGCGAATACATCAGATTTTATGAATTTCATTTAACGAAATATACCGCGTTGTAATTTTAAATTTTTAATGGATTGGTTCTGGTGGTTTTAATCTAACCCTAGGGTTTTTTTTCTTTAATAGAAAATATAAATTAAAACTGGCTCACAATTACCTTACAACTGATATTATTATTTTACAAAATGTTTCAGAATGCTCCAGTTGCAACAATAATGACGATGAACTCGGCGTCACGCGGTGGACGATGCCATTGCTGAAGACTGGCGAGAAGCGGTACTACTTAGGAATATTCTTTAAGGTATTTATTTTTTATTTTTACATAACATCAGAGTGACGCTTGGTGTCCATTAGATTGTATAATATTATATAATAATGGTGAATAATAATGTGTCCTGCGTACGTTGGATAATGATAATCTATTGTCAGCGAATTACAACTGACTCTACAATTATGCGGAAGGCCGTAAAATGTGAAATTTCATAATTATTTTTAATAGTTGCATTTTTATTCTAAATATCACTTTTTTACACATCATTATTAACTAAGATTACGAAGAAAGGCTTCACGTTTACGTAATAACATTAACAACTTCCCTGTCCGAGAAATAGACACAATAGTTAAACAATTGAAATGTTCATATATGACTCATGGGACAGTGAAATGGTTAAAATGGCACCCAATTACGTCGTCGGATTATTTTTTATTTCCCTGAGATATTTTATCTATCCGCTTTCAAAGTTTAATTTCTAAAATTCTCTGAGGCTCTGACCTCAGTTTATTACATCTCATTTTAAACGATGATTGTTTTATATCGCAACATGCACCACAAAAGGCCGTGTCTTCTTACGTTATAATTTTATTATTAAGAAACGAAAATAAATGACCGTATCGTACGTACTTAACGTTACGTTGTCTTCACACAACGAATTTTAAACAGTAAAAAAATTATATTGTTTGTTTAATTTATTACTATTATTGCAATGTTGACCGTGTTTTTGTTGACTACTGAGTTGCTCTGGGTTCGCATTTAAACCGAGACAATATTTAGACTAAACACAAATCATATATACGTATTAGAGCCATGCTGCAGCTATATTAGTAGTATAGTTGTAGCACGAATGGGTCGACTCGACCGGGGAAGGACCACGCTCTCACAGAGTACCAGCGTAAAATAGCAGCTTAACACTACTGTGTTTCGTAAGGTGAGTGTAGGGAACCGCGGAGACCCTTTTTACTGGAAAAGAGGCATCCCATTTTAGTCCTCACGGGTGACTACGCATCTGCATTTTGATTCTTTATTGAGGATAGATGTAGATGTCTATGGGTCACAGCAACCACTTACCATCAGGCGAACTGTGTGCTCGTTTGTCACTCTATCCTATAAAAAAATCAATTGTTTTCGTATCTGGATGTATTTTTCCTTTAATTTTGGTTGATTGTGACTTGGTTAACCTTTGATATTATGTACCAGGTATTTTTATTTTATTATTTAGAAGTAACGGTGAAAAGCAAGAGCAGAGTCACCCGATGGCAAGTGGATGCTACGCCCAATAAACACCCACATATATCCTCGATTAAGAATCAAAATGCAGATGCGTTGCCATCCCGAGCCTCAAGATTAAATGCCTATTACCAGTAATAAGGGTTTTCGATTCTCGTCACTCACTATACGGAACACAGTAGCATAATGCCGCTACTTTACACTGGTATTCAGTGCGAGCGTGGTCCCTCCCCGGTTTAGCGTAATTTCAGTAGTTTATTACAAAATTTTACGAGTATAATTAATTAATTGTTCAGTATCAGCCTATTAAATGTTCACTGCTGTACATAGGCTTCCCCCTAGATAGCCTTATAAGGGGATATTTGCCATAGTTAACACGCAGCCGGGTTGGCAACCGCAGTTGTTTATTTTTTTATGTATTGTTAGGAAAACACTGCTGCCCATCTTTTCGTTTGTTTCCTTCTGTTGCCTCTTACGAAATCTACGGGACGATATGGGTTTTTATAAAAAATATGGATGACAAACGATCTCACAGTCCCCCTGATGGTAAGTGGATGCTGTGGCCCATAGATATCTACATCTGTCCTCAATTAAGAATCAAAATGCAGATGCGTTGTCACCCATGAAGACTAAGATGAAATGCCTCGTATCCAGTAAAAGGATCTCCGGTTCTCTACACTCGCCATACGAAACACAGCACCATTAAGCTGCTATTTTGCGCTGGTATTCTGCGTGGTAGCCCGATCGAGCCGACCCATTCGTGCTACAACCATAATATAGCTGCAGCGTGGCTCTACCACGTATTTAAAGGGTCAAAGCAATTGTTAGTGTAACTATTTCAATCATAATGTATTAGAAATATGAACTTAAAAAAGAGAGTAATTATGGAACAGTAACTATAACATTTAATAGTTCAGACGATACATCTCAGAGTGTATATTAAAACGTCACGAAACTATATCCCACCTGCACTCCTATCTTTGCATCAGATGTCGACGCGTTAGTACGAGTGTTAACGTATGATATTTAGTAGGCATTTAAATTTTTTTTTTACTTTATAATGTTATCTTGTATAAGATTGAGAATGCATGGAATTAGCTTCTAACTAGAGCTTTATCGGTATGGAAGTGTGCATATAGAACAGAATGTATTTGACCTATTACCAATAACGTGAGTGACCATTTTTATCAAAGTCGTTTTAAAGAACTGTTACCGGAAAATCATTATCATCATCATCATCAATACAGTCCTTCAGAATTTCAAAGCTGAAGATAGGCCTCCGTCAAAGAATGTCACAAAGCACGATCCTAAGCCACCTGCATCAATCGACTTCTTTAATGTCTTACCAGAGTTATTCTCCAAATTAACTCAGAATCGAAATATTTTTTTTTTCGTTTAAGTTTGCAAATGCGAGTTGGAACACGCATAAAATCGGCTACGGTAGGCAGGTTATTTTTAATATTGTTATAATACAAGATTTAATATAATTATAATTATTTAAAAGAACTTTTAATGGTCATCATCTCTTTTTTGACATAATATAGAGTACGTCAAATCTCCATAAGATACTGTTTGGGTTGGGATAAATAAATAGAAGGAAATTATAAGCTTCCTTGTTTGACAGCGTCACTCAAAAACCACGATTAATTAAAAAAAAATCAAATGTACTGTGAGTAAATATAAGAACATAAGCCGTGGGGTGGCAGAGTAAGAGAATCCACCACATCATATGTCTCGCGAGTTTTCAGTTTAAGTGGTGGGGCTTATCATAAAACAAGAAAGACTATGGATTATATATCATCATCATCATCATCATCGCAAGTCCACTGATGAACATAGGCCTCTCCCAAGGAATGCAACAACGATATATATGGCTATAGATAACTGTATACCAGACATACGCCAGATGTGAAATGTCCCGACCAGCGACGGATAACAGCGTGTGATACGTGTGGTACTACAATCGCCAATCCCCGCCAAGCGTGGTGATCACGCGAAATCCTTCCTATAGTGGCAGAAACCCACCAAAACGACTGTTAACGTTGAAGAAGAAGAAATATATTTTAAAGTATTACCTAATCGTTTATTAATAACATTTCACTTAAATGGGAAATTACGCTTATGTTATTTATATGATTATTTATTACTCTATAAATCTTCGTAAGTGACCGCAAAAATGTTACGTTTATTGCGGTAGATCGTTTCATTTGGCTCGTACAATTTACGCAAAAACGTTTGGTACCGTTTACCTGTTAACGGAAGACCTACTTCCATAGTGACAACTCAGAAGCGCTAATAAGCTTATAATGCGACACAAGCGCAACAATTGGTCATCAGACGAAAGCTAAAACGTGATCGGTTACATCACTATGTACGTATCTTTTAGCAATGTGTGTTATTTAGGATTGACACTAAATAGCATGTAATTTACAGTTAGTAAACGCGACAATATTTTCGTTATAACGCTAATTGGTAGGCTAAAATCACGTGACATAGCTAGCGGGTAGCATACCTAACTATTAAAATGAGAAAAAATACATACAGTAATATAATATAAACAACAACAAAATTAAACTATAAAAGAAAAGTTAATAGCAATTTTTATAAGCTACCATACCACAGTAAAAAAAAACCAAACGGACTGACTTTATTGAGTCTTAGGCTTGTTATGCCACGCGGCGAGCCTTAGGCTTGAATCAATTTGTGCAAAAATACAAACTGACACAGCCGCTTAGCTTAGTCTACCTTTGATCTTATCCAGTAAAAGTTACGTCGGGCAAGGTTTGTTAAGAACGAGTGACTATCCCTGTATTAACGCGTACATTTGTAGTCCTATCAAGTGCTCACACAAACAACATGTCATTTAAGGTTGTTTCCGATAAGTTTACACGTGGCAGAATCACACTGCTGTTATTTTAGTAGTAGCACGAATGGGTCGGCTCGGCCGGGAAAGGACCACGCTCTCATAGAATAGCTGTGTAAAATAGGATCTTAATGCTGCTGTATTTCATATTGGCTTTTACTCGCGGCTCTGCTCGTGTTTAATTATAAGCCGACATTTTTTTATAACTGAAATTATTTTGACAATAAGTTGCGGAACGCTCTTTTGCAATACACTCTATAGACTATATAGTGCAGGGTTTGGGCCCTAGAAACATGTAAGTGAGCTCTACGTACTACTACGTACGTACGTATTTTCAAGTTTTGACTTTCCTGAGATTTGTCAATTGTCATCGAAATTGTTAGTTTTAATGGGAATTGCAATCCTTTAATCCGAAAATCGTTAGAACCGAAGACCTTTTTTACTGGTCTTCATGGTGACAACGCATTTGTATTTTGATTCGTAATCGAGGTAATAATGAATCGAGATGTCTACATCTATGTGCATCACTTACCATCAGATAGAGTTTGTCATGCTTATTCTATAACAGAATAAAAACTTATTTAGTTATTCAAAAGTTGTAGACGTTTTAGAAGTGGGTCATCTATGTGCAAATAATTCCCTTCGCTTTTGAATTTGTGCACACGTCAGTGACCCGCATAAAACAACGACGGTATATATTATAATTTTTGCATTAATATTTTTATATCGCTTAAAGCTATATATCACTTTTAACTAACTATTTAACATCACTAGCGTTATCGCGGTAACGGTGTCGTGGTGTGTTTGATTGAGTCTGTAGAGAGATTTCTCTTTCATCTCAAGTATTTGCCACGCCTTGTTTTTATGTGCATGTGTAACGGTATGTTTTATACGTATTTTTTTGCGCTTCGTCGCGATAAAAATTCTGCCAGGATTACAACTTCGTAATAACCCGATGATATCAACTAGGCCGGAGATATTATAGTGTGTACGGGCAAACTCACTCGTCCAACCCATTCCTAGCCTAGTATGCAGTATCAGCGACAAGCGAACAAATACAATGCAAACCGACCCGAAAACCAACAGTTTGTGTTATCCTTAGACCATTATGGGCTAAGGTGTTATTACACAAATGATGATGCTAATTATTCGATCTCAAGACTCGCGACTAGCTTAGTAGTGACAATACTAAGCTACGTAATTTGACGTCGTCACTAATAGTACCAACGTGAGAACGTCTGCTTCTTGTAGCATAATAACGACCGCATGGCCTAGTGGTCAGAGTATCTGGCCACTTCGGTGCAGATCCTGGGCTTGAATCCCAATCACAGTCAACATTGATTCCTCAAATCTGACCTGTGCGGGCAAGTTGGGAGAGGAAGTCCTGTGTATTAGCGTTTACAAATGTACATTTGACAGCTTCCGAAGGTGTCGCTTTGGAGGTCATCAGAAGGCAATTATCATTATTAACTAAAATATAGGTGAAACTAAATATACATTACATTATTCAACCATTCCCGTGAAATGTTCCATGTTTATTTTCTTAAATCTCGCTTTTATTTTTATTCACTTAAAATTTTAAAGTTACAGCCAATGTATGTCCCAGTGCTGGGAACAGGCCGCTTTTTATTTCTGAGAAGATTTCATAATAGGTTAGGGTAACTAAGAGCCACCTGCATTCATCGTCTTCTTGCATCTCTTATCAGGTTTTCACTATATTTAGTAGAGGACCGATCTACGTGTTTATATTAGTTACGAAGGAAGCAATAAAAATTATCGACACTAAGCGACACAAACAAATATCAACGACACCAGTTTTAATTTCACTCATTAAGAAAACATTCTAATTTTTACCAAAATATTCATTCTACAGATGGGGTAATTTTGACACGTACACTCGAATGACTATGGTGTCATTCTAATGACTATAGTGTAATTCTATGATGTAAAACTCAACTAGAAATACAGGTTGCCTTATACCCGTTGCATAGTGCAATAAAATTTAATAAATTTTGAGATTTTGTACCTTAGAATCTTATGTGCTCTATAAATTGCAAATTCCAATAATAAATGTTAGAAATTTTTGGTGTCTATTTGAATTAATTATTCAAATAAAATCGTTCTATTAATATCTTATTAGATAATCACACATCAAACAAAACAAGTTTTTTTTTTAATTTGTACTATTTTTAATATACCACGTTTTTTTTATCAAATTCTTGCATTGTCATCCGAATTTGAGCTATATTCAAAATTTCAAGTTTCCAGGTCATCGGGAAGTATGTTTAAAATAAATTACTAAATTTCACCCGGAATGACAGATAGGCAGACAAACAAGAGAGTGAATAAACACGTGGTAAATAAACTTTAAAGGACATCATATTTCGGACTTGTTTTCTTCGAAAATTGCAGTTCCCGTCGTAGGTCGCCTAATATTAGGACTTCAATTTTTCCACACAAGTCTCTGTTACTGGACAGGCTGTATTGTCATTATATGGTTCCATATATGAACATGTGCTTTTTCTTCCTACACAAACCAAATTATGAAACGGAACATAAATAAATTGAATAATCGCAGTTTTTCGTCACCGATAACATAACGTATTATTTTAAGCTCGTGTCATCGCATGATTTCGTCTCCTGTTGTTACTCTTTCATTATTTCCATAAACAGTGTTGTAAATTATACAGTATACATAACTATTATGTTAAAAATTATCACCTTACGTATTTCTTATAGCTTACTTTTTAAATTTGTTTGTGGTTACTCTCCATTATACTTAATAGGTATGTGTTTTATTAATCCATTATTGAATATTTATTTTCTTCAATGTATTATGATGCCTATTGTTCCATAGGTCTAGTGGTCGTAAGCACAACTGCTGATCATGTTTTCCCGGGTTCGACCAAAATCAGTTATTGGGTTTTCCTGTCAAGAAATTCTCAGTGGGTAGTCTATAGTGTTAAGTTGGTAGTTTCACTCCCGTACCTCGGAAAGCACTTAAAGCCGTTGGTCCTAAACCCGATCTCTCTCTGGCCATGTTGGATTTCCGTCTCATTGGAGCTAGGTCTATGAGAATGAGGGATTTGAGAATGCACTAGTGTTTGCGCACACTCTAGTTCACTATAATCCTATCCTACGCAGATTGCGAGTCTCCGTTGATACTGGCCGTCGTAACCTAAATTCGTTACTGTTCCGTTTCGTTTCGTTACGTAATTATTATGGGGTATTTAAATAATATTCTTATCTGGTTATGGTATTATTATTATTATCATCCATTATTATATCGTAATTCCGTGTTTAATGCGCAAGCACAGGTGCACTCTCTATTCTCTCACTCTCATAGTCTGATGGGACGGTAAACCGACACGACCGGAGAGAGTTCAGGCGCAAGACGAACGGCTTTACGTGCTTTTTGAGGCATGGGAGTGAGACACCGCCAACTTCCTGACTTCGGGCAGCTACTGAGAATTTGTTGATGGAAAAGCTCAATAACTGATTTCAGAAACCTCATGCTCAGCAGTCTCACTACTACAACCACTAGACCAACGAGACAGTATTTTTTATATTATAGTAACAAACGGACCTTAACCGATAGTAATAGTAAGTTACGGCAGCCACAGACACCTTTTTCTGACCGGTTTGTTTTGAATTGGAAATTCCATATTTTCGTCACTGAAAATTACACAACTTGGGCGACACCAACGACATAACTCATTGATTTTCTTTTATTTTCCATACACTTTAAAATAAAACAATTATGTTTCTGTGATTATTCACCAAGCACAACCCATAAGATATCCAGGCCGTAATGTAGCATTACAGGTTAATGGCAGGATGTTGGGAAATATTGTGGTAACTCGCACGCTGTACGAGTATAGTCAGTCTCACTACGATGTACAGACAGCACGCAACTTGGAATGCGTAGTCAGTGATTTTATTTATGACATAAGCTGCTAATGATGTTTACTAACAATTTTTTGGCAATTCATTGGTCTCAAGTTTGGAATAAGTATATAATTTATTTAAAAATATGATAATTTCAGTTTTTCAAGTTTACATTGGACGCAATTAAAATTATTAATTCATATAAAATGAAACAGTGTTACTCCACGAAGTGTAAATCTTCTTGATCCCACATATTACTCAAAACACTCGTGTTTTGTTACCTATTATAAGCTAGTACTTCAGCACAACCATCTGATGATAAGTTATAATGTAGCCGCACATAACAAACAAATAAAATAGCAGCTCAAAGCTGCTGTGTTTCGTATGGTGAGTGTAGAGAACCGGATACCCTTTTTACTGGAAACGAGGCATTCCATCTTAGTCCTCAGAAGTGACAACGCATCTGCGCTTTGATTTTTAATCGAGGAAAAATGTAGATGTTTATGGGCCACAGTATTCACTTACCATCAGGTGGACTGTGTGCTCGTTTGGCAACCAAAAACCATTCGTCTAATTAAGTCAAAGATTCAGAGGAAGGCAATCGAATTAAATTTTAAATTTGGTATGTAAACTGTGTTTGGTTCTGGGCCTTATGTTTGGTGGTGAAGGATAACCTCGTTAGAAAACCTGCATTTTAATGAAGATATGTAAAATGCCTCGTTTCCAGTAAAAGGGTTTACTGGAAACGAGGCATTCCATCTTAGTCCTCAGGGGTGACAACACATCTGCATTTTGATTCGTAATCGAAGATAGATGTATATGTCTATGGGCCACAGCAACCATTTACCATCAGGTGGACTGTGTGCTCGTTTGTCACCCTCATCCTATAAAAAAAAAAAATAAGCAAAGTTTGGATCGAATACGTGGTATGTCGATTCAACAACTAAATTTAGAAATTCGCAGAGCAACTGGTTGTCCGATTCTTTAGGGGGCAGTAAGGAATTAAGTCATCTTATTCCTCGGTTACATTCGCTAAAATGTATCTTGTAGAATATCGTGAGAGATTACGCTGGGGATAAACAAGATTGATTTTAACCAAAAAGAGGTCATTAATAAAACTATTAGCGCTACACTGTCACGTTTCCCTGCTTAATTCAAAAACTGTTGGGATGCATTATGCAGCACTCTTAAGAGTAAAAACACTTATCCTTTTACCGTGTTAGGTTGAGTAAAGCGCTCATATCGCAATAGTATTAGTGTTACCCTATATTAGTAAAATTGAGCAAAGAAGCTGTCATGCAACGTCGCTCTAAGCCGCTTGTGAATGAGCAAGTGCTTAAGTAATACTTACGGATCCTGATTACCGTTATAAGGTAGTCGTTATATACATAATTAACAGGAAGTGTTTAAAATAAGCCTAAGGTAAGGTATTTCAATCTTATATCGCAAATCTTGGAAAAAAACCACTCTACAGCTTTACAGAATAAAACAGATTTTTAAAAAGGTAAAGAAGTTCCTAAACCGTTTATAAGTTAAATGTAACATTTTCTTGTCAAAGATTTGTACCAGTAATGAATACGGTCCAAATTATCTTATCGAATTTCCACGGGAAATATCTTATTTCCCGAGTAAGTCGAGAGAGAAAAGTCGATAACATTTGGAATTATGTTTTCTTTTAATACAGCTCTCGAGATCACGTTTTAACTAGATGGTAGGAACCTTTTTCTCCTACGTGGTAGGACTCCCTTTGTGTCTAGAAGTCCGAGTAGGCACCACTCTCTTAGCTGTTTCTGCCGTCAAATAGACTCGACATCGTCAAGATGTACAGGCAAATAAGAGTAGCTGATGAGAACTTAGAATTTCAGCGCATATTTTGTCTCGAAGGTCCAGATGCTAAACTTCAGCATCTTCGCTTTTTGCGAGTTACCGTTGACACCTCATTAGCACCTTATTTGACTATTCGATGTCTTTAACAACTAGCCCATGATGACTGCACCGCTGTGTTTTTAAGGATACAGAGAGCTATTATAACTACAGGCTGTGAAGTATTCCATCTTAGTCCTTAGTGGTTACAACGCATCTGTAGCCTTCTTTTTTTGAAGTTGGCTGCTGGTTTCCATGGACTGCATTAGCCACACTTATTCTCAGGTGGTCTGTTAATTCGTTTGTCGCTTAAGATTTATAAAAAAAAACAACGCGAACGGACGATGATCGCTGTATTAACATTATAATTAGTAAAAAAATATCATACAATACATACATTCATTTATCCGTGGTAGAACCACGCTGCAACTATAATAAGGTTGTAGCACGAATGGGTCAGCTCGACCGGGGTAGGACAACGCCCTCACAGAATACCAGCGTAAAAGAGCAGCTTAATGCTGCTATGTTACGTATGGTGAGTATAGAGAACCGGATACCTTTTTACTGGAAACGAGGCATTCCATCTTAGTCCTCAGAAGTGACAATGCATCTGCGCTTTGATTTTTAATCGAGGAAAAATGTAGATGTTTATGGGCCACAGTATTCACTTACCATCAGGTGGATTGTGTGCTCGTTTGGCAACCTTATTCTGTATTAAAAAAAAACCATTCGTCTAATTAAGTCAAAGATTCAGAGGAAGGCAATCGAATTAAATTTTAAATTAGGTGTGTAAACTGAGTTTGGTTCTGGGCCTTATGTTTGGTGGTGAAGGATAACCTCGTTAGAAAACCTGCATTTTAATGAAGATATGTATACTTTTCATCATCATCATCATCATCATTATTGCCCTTCACAAGTCCACTGCTGAACATAGGCCTCCCACAAGGAATGCCACAAAGCACGATCCTGAGCCACCTGTATCCATCGACTTCCTGCAAGTCATACCAGGTCGCCACTCCATCTAGTGGGGGGTCGCCCTACACTTCGCCTACCGGTATGAGACTGCCACTCGAGAACTAGTGAAGGACCACGTCTCAGTTCCATAAGTCATCACTGGCAACACGCACTTGTTGTACAGTTTCTTTTTCAAGTTTTGAGGTAGGTATACCTGACGAGATGTGTCGTATTTTCCCAAACGCTGCCCAGCCGAGTTGAATCCTTTATACTTAATACTTTTAGGTCATATAAATTCCGAATACCTAATTTTTGACATATTATGATCTATTAGAATATCAATAATAATTAGGGTTTGTACTCAGTATGTACTAAACTAGTACATATAAAGTTTTAAGTACTTTATACATTCATATGTTAAGTTCTATTTTTGCGCCTTTCATTGGACACGATTTCATTATAAACGAATTGTATCTCATAACCATAATAGGTACATACATACATACATACATGAGCAAGTATTAATGAAAAATTACTATGTGTACGCAATGCCTTTGCTAAGTTTATTAACATACTAACCAATACCTTTCCAAATGTTGTGATACGATTACTGAAACAGAAACAGAAACTTTTTTATTCAATATAGATTATAAATAATACTTATTGAAAGTCACTCTTTTGTTAATTACCACTGGTTCGAAAAAAAACCTCTGTCCTGGGAAGAACCAGCAAGAAACCCAGCGGGACTTTATTTTTTAAATAACAACTTAAAATCCTGTGTGTTACACAATTAACCACACAAAACAAATTAGAAATAACTTGGTAGCGAACACCTCACTAATAACACAATACTAAACGTTTGATGGGTTTTTGATCGATATTTTCCCTTAAAGAATAAGCCATTTTTTGAATATTTTTCTTATTCTTTAAAAAATGTTACCCCACTCTAGGAATTTCTTCTGCATTGTAGACGCTTTTAAAATATGTAAACTACATAATATAAAGATATAATATCCCAACTTACAAGTTATGTGTATAAGTTATGTTAAACGCGGGATTCGAACCCGCCTACAGCAGCACCACAACTAAGCGCTTAACTATTACATTACCGAGCCGTCAAAACTCTTCGAATCATATATTATGTTGATATGAAATTTTTAATTAGAACCGAGTAATAGAACTTTATACTATAGTATGAGGATACTTGTAAGTCGATATTTTTTTAAACGTTACCTGCACACTAGAATTTTCTCCTGTATCGTGGGGGTAGTTTACATTTTACATAAATTTCACAAGGACTTAGGCTAGGCCATACAAATACTTGTGCCTTACGGGATTCCACCCCACAACTCATTCTCATTCATAGTCTATCAAAACTCCACTGCTGAAAATAGGCCTCCACCATGGATTGCATTAGAGGGAGGATATTTGCCATTATAGTTATAACCTCCTCCTCTCAAAATAATAAAAATCCTTCTCCTGTTTCATCGCCCTTTGTTGCCTCTTACGAGACCCACGGGATGTTATAGAATAGTGGATTCTCTTATGCCGCCGTTCACCGCATCTACCACTACACCTACACCAAACATACATGGTAGAGCCACGCTGCGGCTATATTATGCTTGTAGCACGAATGGGTCGGCTTGATCGGGTATGGACCACACTCTTACAGAATACCAGCGTAAAATAGCAGCTTAATGCTGCTGTGCTTCGTATGGTGTGTGTGGAGAACCGGAGACCCTTTTTACTAGAAACAAAACATTCCATCTTAGTACTCAGGGGTGACAACGCATCTGCATTTTGATTCTTAATTGAGGATAAATGTAGATATCTATGGGCCACAGCATCTACTTAACATAAGGTGGACTATATGCTTGTTTGTCACCCTTATTCTTTAAAACAAGACATGCTGGTTTTTATCTCCGATCACGTGGTTAATTAATATTAAAAATTAAAATTAACAATGTCATTGGTGTCGGCGGTGATCGAACTTGGCTTGCTAATATTCTATAAAATTTTAAAGCGAGTGATTATCAAAGTGATCACGGCTTCCTAACTACCATGTTGTCTGCTAAACTGTCTTACAAATGTTGCTTATTTTTAAATATTTATTATCAGTTTACCGTTAACTAACAAAAGTCTAAAATTACGGAAAAAGATGCCTTCGGGCGTTCTTTACCTTTATGCAATTAATTGCCATAGTTTCATTGTAAGCAAGATGTAGATCTTTTATCTCGCTGTCAAAATGGTAGGAGCCAAATTATAACATTGAATAAAACTGTCAGTCCCGTAACCATGGGTTGCTGTAAAGCACCCGAAACGTCGGGAATCAAAATAGTAAAATTAAAGAAAATCATTTAATCAATAAGAAATAATTTAATAACACTGATATTTTAATATCACAATGTACTCAGAGTTTTTATAATATTCCATTTCCTATTAGAATAACGAAGCGTCGATGATATAACAAAGCTAAAAAAATTAAAACTAGGCGCGTGTGCAAGTTGCGTGCTGACGCAATATCGCGGAAATTTGCCATTTCGAATTCGATATGTTCATTGAATAACCTGTAAAATAGCAATGTCGTTTGTTGTGTGTTGACTAAAAAAAAAACAACTGAAAATTCTTAATCGCTTAAAGGTCAACTCTTTTAAATATTTAAATTTATATTTAAATTTTATAATATAGAGATTATTTAATGAATAAATGTCTAGCCGACATCCGATAACTAGTTTGACTATATCTATGTAATTTAAATTTGCAACGCCTTTGTTTATCATTTGAACTACAATATGTGGTTTTAATGACAAACTAATGCCAAATTCACACTAAACATTTCGTTACCGTTTTATTTATACAAAGTGCTACCTACCAAAGAGAATATAATCACTACGTTTACTACCTACGTTTAGTGCCGCGTAACCGTTTTTAAACAAATAATTCTTTCGGCTATTTACAAGGATTTAAAATTACTTTGTACCGTGTTATTTTATTTTTTGTTATTATCAGGAAAACGCTGATTTCCTGATAATAACAAAAAATAAAATAACTGCGGTTGCCAACCTGCCCGCCAAGCGTGGTAACTATGGCAAGCATCCCCTCCTATGAGGAAATCTATGGGGGGTAGCTTATGTTCAGCAGTGGACTTTGATAGGCTGCAACGGTAAAACAACTTTAAAAGTTACATCCTATATACGTCCCACTGCTGGGCACAGGGGACGTATATAGGATGTAACTTTTAAAGTTCCTAAAAACCTCTCATTTCTGAGAGGGTTTTAGGACAAGGAAATGTCCGCCGCGATGCCTTAATGCGTGTAGGCGAACTTCACATGTCTTCGATATATTTAAAACAACTTTAGGCCAATGTAAAATGTTGAACCAGTTTCTAATTTCTTAAATGGTTATTTTATTCATTTACTGCACTGAAGAATGGGAATAAAAAAACTTTTTTATATATATCAGGCAATAATGATGCTTAAACAATAATATATTTATAATAAGTACAAACAAGGACAACACAACATCCAACAGCCTGTTTTACTGGTTAAAAATTGACGCCAGTAACTTTTTGTAGACATTTGTCATTAAACCCGTGAGAATATCGAACATACACCTGTCTGAAAATACTTGTATTTCCGGAATGGTGAATAAGACTCGTTTAAATTAAAGCTTCGATGAAGCTGCATTATGGCTACCTCACAATTGGGTTGGATCGTCCGGAGAAGAACCACGTTTACACAGAATGTCACTGTTAAATGGCAGCATAACGCTGTGTCCCATACCTCATTCTAAGTCCTTCGGGGTGACAACACATCTGCATTTTGGTTCTTTATCGAGAATATATGTAAATGTATGAAGTCCGCAGTATCCTCTAACCATCAGGTGGAGTGAGGTGCTGATTTGTCACCCTTGCTTCATTAATTCTTCATTGAAATATCATCGTCATGATACCGAGTCATGACTTCCAATAGATTGTAGGATAGATGTCTCATATACGCATTTGCTAGATGTAAAGTGTGTCGTGTCGTTTATGGTAAACTTTACCTTAATAGTATTTTTATCCCACGGTGGCCGATTGGCAGGTTGATCTTACTTGTAGCTTGTACTGTGCACGTGTACATTGGTTTAGTGTGTGTAGCTCGAGAGTCAAAAAAAATTATCCAGTATCGTCTGAACGGAAAGTAAATGGAACAAAATTGTTCTTGGTGATGTAAAAAAATTAATATGCCATTTACTAAGCAGCGGATTAAGACTCGCCCGTCTTAGTGAGATAAATCATCTATACTGGAGAGCCTTCATACAGAGGATGAGGAAGAGAATTATAATTTAAAAAAATAAATTATTTCCAAAAATCCATATACTCTTTGTGTGAGTCATCACCTTCATCATCATTACAGCCCATCACAAGTTCTCTACTAAACATAGGCCTCCCCCAAGGAATGCCACAATGCACGATCTTGAGCCACTCTGTATCCATCGACTTCCTACATCTTTTACATCTAGTGTGGGGCTGCCCTATACTTTGCTTACCTGTACGAGGTTACCACTCGATAACCTGTCTTACTCATTTGTTGTCAGTTCTTCTAGCTATATGTCCGCTCCATTGCCACTTTGTGTGTGTCTGAAGTATAAGAAATATCATCATTTATGTTTTTTCTTTTCTTTTGCACTTCAGGCAAACTGGTTCAAAGCGCAGCAGTACTGTCGATTCCATGGTATGCACCTCGCCTCCATTTCGTCACAAGAAGAGAATGACAAGCTCGAGAAATATGTGAAGGATTCGGGTAAGTTGTCTTTCACTTTTTTTTTAATTACATAATGACTAAAATAGATAATTGATGATTTTAAAATACGTTATATTTTATAACTAATACAATTAAAAAACAACGGTATACCTATTTAAAGAATAAATTGTCATTACTATCACGTAAATAAAA
Organism: Parnassius orleans; assembly: GCA_029286625.1. Taxonomy (NCBI): domain Eukaryota; kingdom Metazoa; phylum Arthropoda; class Insecta; order Lepidoptera; family Papilionidae; genus Parnassius; species Parnassius orleans. Next base: position 1,822,889 of record JAGSMP010000079.1, read on the forward strand.
AACTAATGACCGCATGTCGTACTTGTCAAAGTATCTGGTTATTAAGCCATTGTTCCTGACTTTAAAAATTACAATTCTAGTCTATATTAGTCAGGTAGGTATTTTTACCTATGTATAGTGTTATACGCCAAGTGTTGATGCTGCCAAAGATGGAAAAGCACACTGACTTATCTTAACAAAAGCTTATTCATTCTTGTCTAAAAGACACCCATATTGTTATATTGTATATTGACTGCCTCGTTGGTCTAGTAGTTGTAGTAGTGCGACTGCTGATAATGAGGTCCTGGGTTCGAAACCCGGGTCGGACCAAAAAAATCAATTATTGAGTTTTTCTGGCAAGAAATTCTCAGTAGCTGCCTGGACTCAGGAAGTTAGCGGTGTCTCACCCCCGTTTCTCTGAAAGCATGTAAAGTCGTTGGTCCTGCGCCTAATCTCTCTCAAGTCGTGTCGGTTTACCGTCCCATCGGATTATGAGAGTGAGGGAACAGAGAGTGCACCTGTGCTTGCGCATACACTTGGGCACTATAATCCTGTCCTGCGCCGATGGCTAGTTTCTGCTGAGGCTGGCCGCTGCGAATTGACATTATTTTTATTATATACAATATTCTTAATCTAAGGTTCGTTCGGAATTACCTTGTCACCCAAACGGCCTCCTAGTTTGAAAAATAGCTCTACCTAGGCGTAGAGTCTTCACCATCTTGTGCGTCCTTTTTTATAATATTGGATTATCAAAAGAGCTTCCAGTCCACCTGTTTATATTTGGTTACTACGCCCCGTGGAGAACTACAACCAACTTTAAGAAAACAAGGCCAATAATGACCCTTAAGACTAAGACGGAACGAGAAACCTGTCAAATTGTAAAACAGTGAATGCACTGCTATTTAGTGGCATGCTCGAAATAGATATGATAGTGGTACCTACACAGACGGATTCCTAGGCAACGGATTACCAGGAGATCCTACGGAATAAAATTCCGGCCATATACGGAAATTATTGTTGGATTGTTAATGTATTACTTAATACTTGTATTGTATGTATTACTTAATGTAATACTTTAATACTTTTCCGAAATTCATCACCTGCTCTCGGGTTAATTCGTCGTCTATAAGGAGTGATACACCATGCTAATTTAAAATAGTAGTAAACCCTTTTTAATGATAAGTAATTCAAATAATTACTTCACAGGTTATGGTCGAGAACACTTCTGGACTTCAGGAACTGACTTGGCCGAAGAGGGTAGCTTCTTCTGGATGGCCAACGGAAGACCCCTCACCTTCGTCAACTGGAACGCGGGCGAGCCGAACAATTTCCGATATGAAAACGGCGAAGAAGAGAACTGCTTAGAACTTTGGAACAGAGACGACAAAGGTCTTAAGTGGAACGACTCACCTTGCTCGTTCGAGACGTACTTCATTTGCGAAGTGCGAACAGATTGATGATGGCGTTGCTCTTAGACGCCATTAAGTATTGTGATAGCAGATTAGTGTGCTAGAAACCAATTTTGTTCTCAATTTTGTATTGTTTTATATATTGTTATAAATCGAACGAGCAAAAAACGTTTTAGGGAATTGAAACCGTAATGGAACATACTTTCGATCTGATATGTAAATTTAAATTATGAATGTTTTATTTTCAGACCTCAAAAATTATTTATTTTAATTAATCGAATTTCCACGACAATTAATTCGAGTAATTGTTGCCTAAAATGTGTAGTTTAAGATTGAACGATCACTGCCTTCTGATCTAACTCTTTGTTTTACGAAAAACTCTGAGCCTTTGGTTCAACGGACGTTCTTGTCCATAGTCAACGTAGTGGGTAAATAAGCAATAGTTACCTTAGTAATAACTGTATAAATAGTGTTAAGGATCAATAAATATGTAAAGTTACTTTATTAGTTTCATTTGAACCAATACTGATATTATTTATACATACATATAGAAAACTGAAGTGTCTGTCTGTAATATCGAAATAACTGCTTTATATCTAGCTGAGGGAGTTATTTGCATACCATAACATGAACAAACATTTTTAAAATTTTTGTCGCTTTGTCTGTCTGGGCTTATCTTCGGAATAGCTGAACCGATTGTGATTGTGATGAACCTTTACGAACAGATAGAGAGCGAAGCCAGGAAGGATCTAGGCTATATTTTTCTGAAAAAAACATAGAATTTATAAAATAAGTGGTCTTTGTTTATCTTAAATCTAAATAACACCACATTAATAGATCATATCCAGGCGAAACCAAGGCAGATTGCTAGTATGTTTAATAAGAAAGTAAATAATACTTTAAATCTGTTTAAAAAGATTCGATCAACCAAACACATTTCAAGGAATTGATTTTTTTTATAGGATAACGGTGACAAGCGAGCACACAGTCCACCTGATGGTAAGAGGTTGCTGTAGTAACCTAGTCCCCTTATTCCATAAAAAAAAAAAGAATCAAAATGCAGATGCGTTGTCACCCGGGAGGACTAAGATGGATTGCCTCTTTTCCAGTAAAAAAGGTCTCCGGTTCTCTACACTCACCATACGAAACACAGCAGTGTTAAATTGCTATTTTACGCTGGCATTCTGTGAGAGCGTGGTCCTTCGCTGGTCGAGCTGACCCATTCGTGCTACTACTAACTATACTATTAATATAGCTGCAGCATGGCTCTACCACGTTTGATTATATTGTGTTTCTGAAAAACAGGCTCTTCTGGTAAAAAATAAATGATTCTGAATCTACACTCGTGGGTCGGTCTCAGTTACAAAGTTTTAATGTCTCCGAAAATTAAATGCAAACTGTTTAATCATAGTAAAAGTTAAGTTGATAGCATATAAAGTGAAGCCTATATACGTCTCACTGCTGGGCACAGGTCTCCACTCATTTCTGAAAGGATAATAGTGCAAGTAGGCCGTTGCGATGCTCATTGTGTAAGGTTTCCTTACGATATTTTCAATCATCGCCGAACACGCAGTAGATTAGCACTTAGAATTACGATCTTAAGCTATGTCAGTTGCGCCAACTGGGATATGGGTCGCCCGCATACAATGAAATTTACGCGGTACAAAATACGCTCGGTCCCTGAGCTACCTACGTACCTTCATCATCATCATCATTATAGCCTGTCAAAAATTCACTGCTAAACATAATTCTTCACTTGCCATCAGGTGAGCTGCATGCATGTTTGCTCCTCTTATATAAAAAAACTCTGCTGCGTATAACACGTTACACGTTACGTTATGCGTTTACATCCGAAAATTGGGGACGTGTACGCTTGTCATTTAAGGATTGCCATGTAGATTAGCTGTCTTACATTAAAAATATCTTAGATAATATTTGGGATAATATTTTTGTATTTTCTTTTCTGAACGGTCCTATGTTTTTTCATCGCGCCACCTATCAGAAGCGGCGGAATTGCCGGGTTAAACATTACCGTTATTATTGATTTTTATTGATTATTACGTTACCGTTACCGTTACAGCCTACTAAAGTCCACTTCTAAACATAAACTCCCCCATAGGTTGCCTCATAGGGGGATATTTACCATAGATACCACGCTTGGCAAGCGGGTTGGCAACCGCAGTTGTTATTTTTAGTCGTTATTAGGAAGACGCGGATGCCCGTCTCCTGATTTATTTCCCTTTGCCGCCTATTACGCCACCCAAGGGATAATATGGGATAGTGTATATTCTTACAACGTCACTCCGACACTTACATTTCGATAACTACGGCTCTATTAAAATAAACTGGCAGCTATTTCAGAGAAATAAATAATGATAAAACGAATCTTTTCTTTAACGAATTTTATGGAGCAGATATTTTTAGACCTGCACTAAAAAATCCTCAAGCAAAGTACCTCGATTACCCTTCTCAGTTCATGATAAAGTAATTATACGCTCAATTGATGCATTCGGATGTCGAGAAAATTTAAATGAAAATTGTGCTTCCGACCGTTATGCCCTTTCCGCTCGTTAAAAATCTCATCAACAGGAAAACGACTTAACCGAGCGACCGACGCTCTAATTTCGTTGCAAATTTATTTAACAATGTGACTTCTGTCACAGTCGCTTTTGTTTTAATGTCGAAATAAATCGGGTCGATTGTTTACTAATAATATTATACCTACATAAGTAATGATTTAATTGTTTCATACAATATATAAACGGCAATCATCACGTTTGTTCTCATTGTCTTAATTCATACACTAATATTGTAATATAGGGTGCATGTCATCATCATCATTATCATTACAGCTGGTCACAAGTTCATAGCGGAACATAGGCCTCCCTAAGGAATGCCACAAAGCACAGTCCTGAACTACCTGCATCCATTGACTACCTGCATCTCTGGCCATCTATTGGGAGGGCCGCTATACACTTCGCTTTCCAGTACGAGGATGCCACTCGAGAACCTTTCTTCCCCATCGGTTGTCGGTTCTTCGAGCATATAGCCTTATAGCTAGTGTATTTGATGCTGCTTCTTGTTGCCATTTTCGGTATTTTAATTGATTTAGTTTAGATAGATAAAAACTAATCGACCGTATTGTCGCAGTATAAGAATATCCACTACTCTATATTGTCCTTTGGTTGGCGTAAGAGACGTCAGAGGGAAACAAACCAGGAGACAAGCTGCAACGTATTCCTAATAACAACAAACTCGCTACGACGGTCACAACGAAATCGTCACAACGGTTTTATCGCTAAAAGCGATTTCTTCTAGACAACCTATGGATGGTCAGGCTCGTAGAGAACGGAAAATTGTGTGGTTTGGTGATGCGAAAACAGAACATAATCTCGTATCAATATATAAATTAAATCCATATATTGATACAAGAAGGGAAAACTTTGTGCCCTTTTTAAGCATATTGCGCGCATTGTACTCGTAAGATTTCGTAAAGTTAAAGTTTATATTTAGAAGGAGTGCAGAAAGCTAAAATTTATTTAAAATATGTGTTATAAATACATTAAATTAAATATTTTGACGTGACAACGTCTTATAAATTGGTTTGCCGGGTGACACTTCAAGAAACTGCGTTACGCTCCGCTCACGTTATGCGCTCACAATGAGAGCGAGTGAGAGGCACGCGTCCCTTCCACTCGGGCATGGTTAGCCCGCCTAAGAGCGAGAGAGACAGACATAATAAAATTATTTTACCACTCAAAGTCGTTGTCACGTAAAACTTTCGCCCGTATACCGACTTTACAGGCAACCAATTTTTTTTTTTACTTATTATTGTAAGATTTTTCCGTCACGACCCCTTCTGACGTAGTGTAGACGGCCTTGGCGGCTATAAGGAAGCGAGATGGAATAATATTCATCTCCCTCGCACTTTTTCTTATCTTGCCAAGAAAGAAATATTTTATTTTAAATGACGTAGACGCTAGTAATTCATTCATAATATAATACGTTTATCAATAATAATATACTACGAGAGGAACTTCTTTCCAACCGAGTGTTCCACGACACTCACGCATGTTTTTTTAAATCATGTTTTATAAATATGATCAGTAAAATGCCTACGATAAGTGATATAATTATAGACATAAAAAAGGTAAAATAAGTCAGCTTGTTAGTCATTCATTCATCCATCATTAATTATAACCTAGTCTATCTGTATGTCTGTGCGTCTTCTTATTGATTGAACGGGTGCAATGAAACTTCACAAACAGATAGTGAGCAATATCAGGAGGGATCTGGGCTATTTTTTTTTTACTTATTATAAGCAAGTGCTTGACCAAAATCCCACCTGGTGGTAAGTGGTGATGCAGCCTTAGATGGTAAATCGCACTGTCTTAGCGTAACAAAATCCTATTCACTCTTGCCTTGAAGACGCCCAGATTGTATTCGGACGGAAAGATAGACGCCGGAAATTATTCCACTCCTTTGCTGTACGCATTACAAAAGACGAAGCAAACCGTTTGGTTCTAATGCGTGGAATATCGACAACAAAGGGATGAAGACCCGCCGACCGCCTGGTTGTCCGATGGTGGAAAGGAGAGGGAGGAGTTAAAGTGTGTAATTCCTTCGCACACTCACCGAAATGCATCCTATAGAATACCGAGAGACTGGCTACTCTGCGCCTATGCTCGAGGCTGACAAGATTGGTTTCAACCAAATCAGGTCACCAATAAGCCTCTTAGCACGTCTCTCCACTGACCCAATTATCATTATATATTATCATATAATCCAATAATCATTGTTTATTTAAGTTCATACTGTCAATGCAAACACATAAATGTCTTTTGGACAAATTATGTCGTTGTTGACGATCTTACTGCCTTTATTACACATCGAACGCGGAGCGCAGATGTAGTCCTCTATTGTCACCAAATAAAAAAATCGCGATTCACTCAACTTAAATAAATCACTTCCACCAGCTTTATATTGCACTTATATAATAAAAAAAATATACCAATAGATTTCAATTAATACTTCTGAGTTCTGACGTAGTTATAAGATTATTGCATGCCTTAAGCGCAAAGCTCTAATATCGCCTAAAAATCAAGATTCCAACGTTTTGTCACATGAAATCGATCTAACAACCATATTGAAAGAAAGATTGATTTGAACTTTTTGTTGAATTGATTGTTGAACTTATTTTTTTTAAATAGATTAATTGCTATTTTTACATAAAAAAGTGGTTTATAGATTTATCAAGTCCGCATGGAGGGGTAAACACGATAACTTTTGAAAATATCAATTGTTCAACTCCATCTATTTTAATCTCTTCATCTATCGTGTGGGAAGCCATGGAATGTAAATGGCAGTTTAATTTTGTTTTGTTTAGTTATAATAAATTTTTTTTGGCTGAGATATCCCGAAATTTTGCGGTGTTTTGAGCAGCCTTGTAATAATTTATTTTTTGCATCACTCCGGGCTCGGCCACCGTCGTGAGTGGATTACTGTATCGTTTGTTTACAGCAACTCGTGCTGAATAATATCGATCGCTGTAGAAATACAAAATATTACATATACTTAACCAAGGTTATTATTTTTATAATCACAGATTTTTATTACAATATTTTGTTTCGCTAAAAGTACGTAGGATTTATATATAAATATACTTATACGTTTTGGACTTTATAGAGTGACCTGAAGGTGTACTTCGGTATCTGCTACTGGAACTCCTCGACGAGTAGAACTAGGTGTGCCGAGATTGTGCTCGTTATGTTAGTTATGATGAAACCTTACCCCCGGACTTGACGGAGTGACCTGAAGGTTTACTTCGGAGAATGCTACTGGAACTCCTCGAAGAGTAGAACTAGGTGTGCCGAGTTTGGCCTCGTTTTGTTAGTTATGACCTTACCTCCGGACTCCGGACTTGATAGAGTGACCTGAAGATGTACTTTGGTGATTACTACTGGAACTCTTTGACAAATAGAACTACAATTTACAATTTTTTAAATTATTTCACGATCGTATGAGCATTATGAGTCGTGCACTTTTGGATTTTCCAAGCTAATTTTTTAATTGAAGTTCGACATAAAATTATCGGAAAATTGGAAGTATAGTAATAATTATAAATATATAATAACTACTTTAAAAAATTATGTATAATCACGTTATACGTAATTTTTTTAATGCGCTTAAGGCATGCACAATTGGATTTACCAATAGTTTATTTATTTGGATTATTATTAAAAAAAAGTTTGTTGAAAATAATTTCACTTGGACGTCAGTTGGTTGGTATGGATTTGAAGAAGATATCTTTTGAAAAGCTAAACTTATCACTTTGATTTTTTTTATTAGCTATAAATTTTAATCTTTAGAAAGCCTTTTGAATTTTACTATTGTAAACCGTCCCGTTCATTATTTTTATTTTTTTTTAATATTCGACAATTTTTTTTCGGTAACAAGATTTTCCAAAGTATATATTTTTTTATTAGATATCTGTTTAATATATTTATGTGTAGTTGTAAGGGAAATACAGCTTGCTTAATATACAAACCTAAAAGTTTAATATATTGATTTTCGACCAGTAAGCGACCACTAGTAATATATGTTAGATATAAATACATGGAAATATGAATATATACAGTATATTAAAAGCACGAAATTAAAAATTAGGATAGTGATTTTATACATATGCTCCTGAAAAACAGATAAGGACTGGGCGCGTCTCACTAACAGAGGTAGGGCATCCCTAGGCGGACTGCTTGAACAGTATTAAATTTTCTGATGATCTCATAACTTTTTAATGGCAAATTTGAAGGAATCAAAGCAGTCCATAAGGTAGTTAAAGTTATTATATCATAAACTATTTCAAGTTCGTTTAGATAGTTTAAGATATTAGTTTTGTATTAAATACGAAAAATAAACTTTTTTTTTATGAATTTATCCAAGGGTCTTTAAAATAACTTAAGTGGATTTCATTATTTTTGCTCTTGCTCTAGACAGTAAATCATACATATCGATCACTACGACCCGGAAAACAACCGACCTGAATTTTTGCATCGGATCCACATTCATGGTTAATGTTCAGAACTCATTATTCGACAAAAGATTTACATTAATGTGTGAACCGAATAAAGATTATCAAATCTGTAGAACAAAAGCCTTACAGATAATATCTTTCTGTTTGTTACCACGTTTTATTAACTCGCTTTCGTGCATGTCTATTCGGGTAATTGATTTTAAACTAACTTCCCGATGAGCTAGAGACTTGAAATTTTGAACATAGCTCAGCTCAGAGTTTGATAATAATCTAAGAATATGAAAGAAAAAACGGGGCATATTAAATTTTTTAATTACAGAAACAATTATTTTAAGCTGTTACTTTAATAATTATGTCCGCCAGAGCGAATTTCTAGATTAACCATCACAGGACAAGTTCATCACATGCACATTCGCACATTCGCTATTACATGCACGAGTGTGTGTGCAATCACACGCGCACTCTCATTTCTCTTACTCTCATAATCCGATGGAATGGAAATCCGACACGACCGGAGAGCGATTAGACGACGCAGGACCAATGGCTTTACGTGCTTTCCGAGGCACGAAGGTGAAACACCGCCAACTTAAGCGACACAAAACTTATTATCAGGCCCGAATTGGCCTGAGCCGAGATTACGATACTTACGATCACTAGACCAATGAGGCAGTCAAAATTACTGAAATCTTTATTAGCTTACCTACTAATATCTTTCTGCGGATTCTGTATTGAGTGGTAGATCTTTTTTAACCCTAAGATACCGTCTGGGTTGACACCAAACTTATATCTATTTCTGCTGCTATTCTGGTTTGAAAGGTCAGTGAACCAGCACAATTAGAAACTATAAGGTACATCGTCCTAGAAATCGATGTGACAACACATTTCCTAGTTTATTGTTTGTTTGTTTCTGGTACTACTGGGCTGCAGAATCCATTTACTATCAAGTTAATCTTAACCTTTTTTTTTTGGTTTATCTTTTTAAAGAAACGATACCTCCACACTAGGATTTTCTCCTGTATCGTGGAAGCAGTTTACAAGCATACATTTTACAAGGACAAACATCCAGACCTGGAACAATTATTTGTAGGTCATACAAATACTTGTTACAATTATTTGTAGGCCATACAAATACTTGTTCCGTGCGGAATTCGAACCCGCGGCCCCAAGCGCTGCAACTCATTGCTAGGCCACTACGCCACGTTGCCGTCAAGTGAACCATTGGTTCGTTTTCCAATGACAAGATGGCGGCGTATTGATTTGAAATTAGCTGAAGCACAGTCCCACAGACTGGGGATGCGGCGACGTTCGTGGCAAATCTTCTTAGTTGTGCATATTATTTGGCGCATTCTTGAACTGACATTCAATCTACTAGTAGATTAAAAGAGGTTGTTAAAGAACGAAGAAAATATACTCAAGGTCACTTACTAGGAGGTTTGGAAATGGTAGTTATGACATATGGAGTAATAAACTTATTCTTTCAATTAATTCTTCACTTAATTATTTCTTTATTCTGATTCAATTTCTTTTTCTATGAGAAAGTTTTCGATGATAGTAATATTACGAGTTACTGTTGGGCGTATGTAATATTGTTTTAATTTTATTTGGGACAACTAATAAAGAAAAGATTGACTGTGATGAAGAGATGCAGGAAGTCGATGTATGTAGTTGGCTCAGGACTGTATTTTAAAGCATTTCTTGGGAGACTTGTGTTTAGCAGTGGACTTGGGATGGGATGTAATGATGATGATAATGATGATGATGATGATGAATAATGTATTTTTAAATTTAACAAATGTTATATTTCTTAAATACATATTTTTTCCCATAATTTGTGCACCTTTAACTGTCGTTAAATATATACCCTGTAATCTAACATTAACAGAATTAACATATAATTAAAATAATATATTCCTTTCGGAACTATTTTTAATTTTATTATGTATTTCAATTATCTTTAATTTATTAACATTACTAAATATTCATAATATCGAATTTTGCTTTCGGCAATAACATAAAAATAAAATCGTTTCCATGTATTCCTTAATTAATAAATTGCGCACGGCGTACTTCCATCCAATCTCTGAACATTAATTAGCTCGTGGTTATAAAGAAAACTATGATTGCGTATTGCGACACTTTATATATCAATTATATATGTACCAACATGAAAACTTTGTCGAATAAAGTATTCCTTTCTATAAAATCTTTACCTTAATTAAGAATTGTATGTTATGTTGCTCAACAGGGTCAAATCACTGTGTAGCTAAGGTACCAGTTCAAGGTTCGTTATTTGTGTGCCTTAAATTACTTTTTATGTATATGTATACATACATCGTGCTTTTTTATATTTACGCGAACACTACACATTTAAATAAAACTAGTTTTTACGGATTTTATCGCGTATATTAACTTATTTTATATTCCCGAAGCTTGTTATCATGCAAAACTTGCTTGATGTGTTGGAGCTCGGCGGCCAGGTGTTTACTGTCACAGATCGCTCGTGCCCTCTGAAACAAAAATATACCCACGGGTCCCGCGCCTACGTCACAGTGAACGAGTGAAGCCGTCCACAGTCGAACGTGTGCCTGCTGAACTGCCATATGTCAGAGGTGACACTGACAAGATTAACATCTTAAAGCGTGCTTCCACTAAAACATACTTCAAGCCGCCGAAGAAGGTTAGTCAGTTTTTACAATCAGTCAAGTGTAATGTCCCTCTGCAAGATGCAGGAGTGTATAAGCTTGATTGTGAATGTGGTCTCTCTTACATAGGATAAACTAAAAGATCAATAAAAACCCGCGTTAAAGAACACATAGCTGATGTGAAGAATCGACGCTCCGGAAGTCTGCAGTCTTTGAACACGTACAGGATCACCCCCGTCACTACATCAGATTTGATAGACCACAAATCTTCCCTAAAGAACTTCGATCCCTTCCAAGGATGATTCTCGAGGCTATTGAAATCAAAAACATCCTAATTTTAATAGATACTATACTACGTTCAAACTGCGTAGATCGGAACAAGAATTAATAATTTTAATCTGGAGGTAGCCGCGGTTAACTAGGTCATTGGGACGTCGAACACCTCAGTACCCCACCCCCGTGACCATGGCTGCTGTAAAGGGCTCGAAACGTCGGAAATATAAAATAAGTTAATATACGCGATAAATCTGTAAAACCTAGTTTTAAATGTATACCTACAATAAAGTTTTGGGTATGTGATTAAAAAAAAATTATTTTAATAAAGAAAACTGGGAGAGACACATCATTCTATTTTATTACGCGGATTTTAGCTAATTAATTTTTAATAACTTTATAATGGATTTCTGCATAGTAACGCCTGATTCTATTATTAAAATTTTGTTAATTTTGTTATTTATTTTGACATTTGACGAAAGGAATGAAAGTTGTTCTGATAAAATAAGTCGATATGATATAATACGTCAATGGCCGCTCCACGTCAAGGGTTTGAGTTTTTTTACATCTAACTTGCACTAAATTGTGATACCGTCATTTATTAGAGGAGATTTATCTGGGATTCCTTTTCTTTTCTATGCTAAGTACTACTATCCCACCTGATGGTAAGTGGGGATGCAGCCGAAAGTGGTAAAGCGACTGTGGAAACTGACTTAACAAAAGCCTATTCACTCTTGTCTTGAAGACACCTACATCGAAATCGGATGGAAAGACAAATCCTGGGAAATTATACGGTATCCATGGGACGAAAGGGGGTGGTGGATTATCTGAGGCCTCCATCACTCGGCAAAATCAACCAAAGCATTTTCTGAACTGAACTGAAGTAGTCTATACTAACAAGGGCTCGCAGCACATGTAAATTATTAATATTAAAAAATAACCCTACTGTAGTGATCATAAGATTATTTCTATAACACTTTCTTTAAGTTCTTCGATAAGAATACGCGTCGAACAACCACCGTATTGTTTTATGGTTGCAGTCGTCGATCACCAATACGTGAAAAACTATAAAAAAATATACACGTGAATTTTTTTAAAACTTATTATAAGCCAGTGCTTGACCACAATCTCACCTGTTGGTAAGTGGAAATGCAGCCCTAGATGGTAAATCGCACTGTCTTAGCGTAACAAAAGCCTATTCACTCTTGCCTTGAAGACGCCCAGATTGTATTCGGACGGAAAGATAGACGCCGGCAAATTATTCCACTCCTTTGCTGTACGCATTACAAAAGTCGAAGCAAACCGTTTGGTTCTAATGCGTGGAATATCGACAACAAAGGGGTGAAGACTGTGGTGGAAAGGAGAGGGGCGATTTAAAGCGTGTAATTCCTGCGCACACTCACCGAAATGCATCCTATAGAATACCGAAGGACTGGCTACTCTGCGTCTGTGCTCGAGGCTGACAAGATTGGTTTCAACCAAATCAAGGTCACCAATGAGCCTTTAGCACGTCTCCACTGATTCCAACGCTGCAGCTATATTAATAGTATAGTTGTAGCACGAATGGGTCGGCTCGACCGGGGAAGGACCACGCTCTCACAGAATACCAGCGTAAAATAGCAGCTTAATGCTGCTGTGTTTCGTATGGTGAGTGTAGAGAACCGGAGACCCTTTTTACTGGAAAAGAGGCATTCTATCTTAGTCCTCACGGCTGACAACGCATCTGCATTTAAATTCGCAAACGAAGATAGATGTAGATGTCTATGGGCCACAGCAACTACTTACCATCAGGTGGACTGTGTGCTCGTTTGTCACTTTTATTCTATAAAATAAATGTGACAGCAGCACTCCATGCACGATCGGATTTGTGCTTCATATAAGGTAAGAAGCTGCCCCGGCGTGAAGTACCGCCGCACCCTTGCAAGGACACCATTTTCCTTGCGGCTGCTTTGGCTTTGGACTCAATGAACCGCCCATAGTTGAGGTTCGGAGAAAATTCAACCCCTAATAACTGAAGGCGGTTAGTGTACTCCAAGGATACATTCTGAAAAGTAGGAGCCAGGGTGAGCGGGCTCCTTTTAGCGGTGAAAAGACACGCTTATATTTTGGAGGCGTTGAATCTTACGAGATTGGTATCGCCCCATTCGGAGACTGCCTGTAGTGTGAGATTCACACGCTCAACCATAGCCTCTCTTTCGGACTGGATTTGATCCCGGCTGGCCCAGGCACTTGGTTGGTATCTCTCCACAACTGTGCTGTCGTCTGCATACCCATAGATACCGGGAATGAGCAGATCATATATATGCAGCAGAAAGAGAGTTGCGGAGAGAACCGACCCCTGAGGAACTCTGGCGTTTGTCGCGATAGAACAGGACAAGCAGCCATCGATGACAACTCGGAGAAATCGTTCACTCAGAAAGTCCTTCACCCAGTCAATCAGGCCAGGGGATAAGCCGTACGCTGAAAGCTTGCCCAATAAACTAGCGTGCTAAACTCTGTCAAAGGCCTTCGAAACGTCAAACACCACTGTTCTCGAGGGCTTTGCCCCCATATGTGAGTGGCATACGCTAAAAGGTTCCCAGTTGATCGATTTCTACTGGTACTCGTTTCGTTCGATTTCATCTGGTTTCGTTGGTACTAGCGGTCACTGAGGAGATCATTCTGCTCCAGGTATGCCATGAGGTGGGCGTTCAATATACGCTCCATAATCTTGCAGAGTATGGAGGTAATTGAAATTGGCCGATAGTTAGCAGGGTCGGTACGGCTAACTTTTTTAGGCACAGACTGCACATTGGCCAGCTTCCAAGATTTGGGCACTATTACAGTCCTGAATGAGAGGCGGAACAAGCGCGTCAACACAGGAGACAGATGCACAGACCTTTAGAACTATAGCTGGTATACCATCAGGTCCACTAGCTTTGGTCACATCTAGACTTCGCAAGCTTTTAAGAACCTCCTTGTTGGTGATACGGACCTCTGACATAGACTACTACCACAGTATAATAAAAACATACAGTAGGACGACGCCTTTGATCTCGTGATAAATGCCGACAACGTCTAGACAACGTTCTTATACTCTTAGCTAGACATCAAATCCATATATGTACATATATATATATATATATATATATATATATATCATCACAGCCCTTCACAAGTCCACTGCTGAACATAGGCCTCCCCCACGGAATGCCACAAAGCACAGTCCCGAGCCCGAGCTAGTATTAAATAAGATTCCATATATTCTAAGGAGGGTCCTTATTGATTTTTGCTATTGAACTGAACACCTTTTAAAAGTTATTTTTTTTTTCATCAAAATTAAATGAAACGCTCATAAGGCGTGCATTTTGGATTTTCCAATTATTATTTTTGCGCCCAGAAGCAATTAGAAAGGGCTACCCCGTTACGCGAGGAGGTGGTAAATACTTTATACATACCACGACAGCCGGTCTGTCGTGGTTATGTGAACTCACTGTGACTAAACCTAACCTTCCACTACCCTAAGTGTACCCACTAAACACCACCTGTGGGACTGGCAATTGGCGGATTAAGCCTCCTTGCCGGATCGGAAGCGACCCTCTTTGGGAGAAGAGGCGCAGGCGGCTACGAGCCGCTGAAGGAAACCCTACTTAGGCAAAATTTAAGAAGAATCGGCCTGAGCCGCCAGGAGGCAGTTCAGGTCGGTTGAAATTTTATTGGCGGGTCCGAGAGAGTTTCTCGGCCTGCGGACTCGATAGCGAGAGGGAGTGGGGCTGCATAAGTAGCTGCCTCACGAATAAAATGATTGGAATTCAAATATTTACTACTACTATAACTATATGGACACCTGTTTTGTTACTATATAATTCGAACCGTAGTACGACCTTACAACGATTCGAATTCAAAGTCACATTACTTGCATTTAAAATAAAATGCTCTTATTAACTAAAATAGCTTATTTTTTTGTATTTTTTAATGAAAATGCACTAGTATTGTATCTTTTCAAAATCACCATTAAACAAGCTATTTTTAAGTTTGTTGTACAAAACTGCCACATACATTTTTTTCACCACTGTAGGTTAAACTTAAGTGATAAGAATATAGTTCTGTGAAAATTTAAACAAAAATAGTATTTCTTGAAAACATTCTTGTCTTTGATAGAAAAAGACTTATCAATGAGTAAAGTAACTATTCACGAATAATTTGATGTAAAAAAGTACTAGAAAAGGATTTTTCATTACGAGATGCTTAAAATCTGTTTCAAGGTAGAGATTTTTCGGTATTTCGGAAAATTTTGTAAAACTGTAAATCCGTAAGATTTTGCTGAACATATATTGTGTTGTATTGATAGGTAGTGACCTAGCTATCACCCCTGCAGTATGTCGTGCTATTTACTGGACAGCCTGTATATCAATTATATATGTAACAACATGAAAACTTTGTCGAATAAAGTTTTCCTTTCTATAAAATCTTTACCTTAATTAAGAATTGTATGTTATGTTGCCATGCTCAATAGGGTCCAATCACTGTGTAGCTAAGGTACCAGTTCAAGGTTCGTTATTTGTGTGCCTTAAATTACTTTTATGTATATGTATACATACATCGTGCTTTTATATTTACGCGAACACTACACATTTAAATAAAACTAGTTTTACGGATTTTATCGAGTATATTAACTTATTTTATATTCCCAGTGTTTACTGTCACAGATCCTCGTGCCCTCTGAAACAAAAATATACCCACGGGTCCCGCGCCTACGTCACAGTGAACGAGTGAAGCCGTCCACAGTCGAACGTGTGCCTGCTGAACTGCCATATGTTAGAGGTGACACTGACAAGATTAACATCTTAAAGCGTGCTTCCACTAAAACATACTTCAAGCCGCCGAAGAAGGTTAGTCAGTTTTTACAATCAGTCAAGTGTAATGTCCCTCTGCAAGATGCAGGAGTGTATAAGCTTGATTGTGAATGTGGTCTCTCTTACATAGGACAAACTAAAAGATCAATAAAAACCCGCGTTAAAGAACACATAGCTGATGTGAAGAATCGACGCTCCGGAAGTCTGCAGTCTGTGAACACGTACAGGATCACCCCCGTCACTACATCAGATTTGATAGACCACAAATCTTCCCTAAAGAACTTCGATTCCTTCCAAGGATGATTCGCGAGGCTATTGAAATCAAAAAACATCCTAATTTCAATAGATACTATACGTTCAAACTGCGTAGGACATTAGGACGTCGAACACCACAGTACTCCCCCCCCCCCGTGACCATGGGTGCTGTAAAGGGCTCGAAACGTCGGAAATATAAAATAAGTTAATAAATACTAAGTTAATATACGCGATAAATCTGTAAAACCTACTTTTAAATGTATACCTACAATAAAGTTTTGGGTATTAGATTAAAAAAATATATTATTTTAATAAAGAAAACTGGGAAAGACACATCATTCTATTTTATTACGCGGAGTTATTAAAAATTAGCTAATTAATTTTTAATAACTTTATTATAATGGATTTCTGCATAGTAACGCCTGATTCTATTATTAAAATTTTGTTAATTTTGTTATTTATTTTGACATTTGACGAAAGGAATGAAAATTGTTCAGATAAAATAAGTCAATATGATATAATATGTCAATGGCCGCTCCACGTCACCGGATTCAGTTTTTACAACTAACACTAAATTGTGATACCGTCATTTAGAGGAGATTTATCTGGAATTCCTTTTCTTTTCTACGCTAAGTACTACTATCCCACCTGATGGTAAGTGGGGATGCAGCCGAAAGTGGTAAAGCGACTGTGGAAACTGAATTAACAAAAGCCTATTCACTCTTGCCTTGAAGACACCTACATCGAAATCGGATGGAAAGACAAATCCTGGGAAATTATACGGTATCCAAGGGACGAAAGGGGTGGTGGATTATCTGAGGCCTCCATCACTCGGCAAAATCAACCAAAGCATTTTATGAACTGAACTGAAGTAGTCTATACTAACAAGGGCTCGCAGCACATGTAAATCATTAATATTAAAAATAACCCTACTGCAGTGGTCATAAGATTATTTCTATAACACTTTCTTTAAGTTCGTCGATAAGAATACGTCGTACAACCACCGTATTGTTTTATGGTTGCGGTCGTCGATCACCAATACGTGGAAAACTATAAAAATAATTAATAGAATCAGGCGTTACTTTGGAAATCCATTATATTAAAGTTGTAAATATTTACTTTGCAAATATCTGCTTAGTAAAATAAAATGATGTGTCTTACCTAGTTTGAAGAGCACCTCCGCCCTCCCTCAATTGCGTGCACTATCCCCGTCACCACTAATCCCAGCACTTAATATAAAAAATATACACGTGAATTTTTTAAACTTATTATAAGCCAGTGCTTGACCACAATCTCACCTGTTGGTAAGTGGAAATGCAGCCCTAGATGGTAAATCGCACTGTCTTAGCGTAACAAAAGCCTATTCACTCTTGCCTTGAAGACGCCCAGATTGTATTCGGACGGAAAGATAGACGCCGGCAAATTATTCCACTCCTTTGCTGTACGCATTACAAAAGTCGAAGCAAACCGTTTGGTTCTAATGCGTGGAATATCGACAACAAAGGGTGAAGACTGTGGTGGAAAGGAGAGGAGGAATTAAAGCGTGTAATTCCTGCGCACACTCACCGAAATGCATCCTATAGAATACCGAGGACTGGCTACTCTGCGTCTGTGCTCTGACAAGATTGGTTTCAACCTAATTAAGGTCACCAATTAGCCTTTTAGCACGCTTCTTCACTGAGTCTAATTCTGCTAGGTGGTATTTTGCACAGCCACCCCATATGTGACAGCAGCACTCCATGCTCGACCGAACTCGCGCTTTATTTAGCGTAAAAAGCTGACTCGGCGTGAGGTACCACCGCACCTTTGCAAGGACACCAAGTTTCCTTGCGGCTGCTTTGGCTCTGGACTCAATGAACCGCCCATAGTTGAGGTTCGGAGAAAATTCAACCCCTAATAACTGAAGGCGGTCAGTGTACCCCAAGGATACACTCCGGAAAGTAGGAGCCAGGGTGAGCGGGCTCCTTTTAGCGATGAAAAGACACGCTTATGTTTTGGAGGCGTTGAATCTCACGAGATTGGCATTGCCCCATTCGGAGACTGCCTGTAGTGTGAGATTTATACGCTCAACCATAGCTTCTCTTTCGGACTGGATTTGATCCCGGCTGGCCCAGGCACTTGCTTGGTATCTCTCCACAACTGTGCTGTCGTCTGCATACCCATAGATACCGGGAATGAGCAGATCATTTATATGCAGCAAGAAGAGAGTTGCGGAGAGAACGGACCCCCGGACTCCGGCGTTTGTCGCGATAGAACAGGACGAGCAGCCATCGATGACAACTCTGAGAAATCTTTCACTCAGAAAGTCCTTCACCCAGTCAATCAGGGCGGGGATAAGCCGTACGCTGAAAACTTGCCCAATAAACTAGCCTGCTAAACCCTGTCAAAGGCCTTCGAAACATCAAACACCACTGTTCTAGAGGGCTTTGCCCCATATGTGAGTGGCATACGCTAAAAGGTCCCCAGTTGATCGATTTCTACTGGTACTCGTTTCGTTCGTTTTCATCTGGTTTCGTTGGTACTGGCGGTCACTGAGGAATCATTCTGCTCTAGGTATGCCATGAGGTGGGCGTTCAATATACGCTTAATAATCTTGCAGAGTATGGAGGTAATTGAAATTGGCCGATAGTTAGCAGGGTCGGTACGGCTAACTTTTTAGGCACAGACTGCACATTGGCCAGCTTCCAAAATTTGGGCACTATTCCAGTCCTGAATAAGAGGCGGAACAAGCGCGTCAATACAGGAGACAGGTGCACAGACCTTTAGAACTATAGCTGGTATACCATCAGGTCCACTAGCTTTGGTCACGTCTAGACTTCGCAAGCTTTTAAGAACCTACTTGTTGGTGATACGGACCTCTGACAGAGGTACCGCAGTGAGGTAATTGAGATGGTACGCTGTTGCTACTGTCCAGACGCGAATTGCAAGCAAAAAGAGAAGCAAATAAGTCCGCTTTCTACTTAGGCGCATGCGCCAGTGAGCCATGGGGTTTTACCAGCGGAGGCAGTGTAGACTGACAGAAGTTTGTCTCGACCGCTTTACCAAAAAGCTCTACTGCCAGATGGTTTGACAAAAAGCTTTGTACCGATGCGTCTAATGCAGTCGAAACTGGCTTGCCGTAATGCCTTTTTGCAGGACTTGGCGGCTTGGTTAAGGGCTCTCTTCTTAAGGCTAACATCCGGAGCTTTGCAGTCTCGAGCATCGACCCAGGATAAGTACGCCATATGCTTGTGCTTTTCAGCACGAGCGCACTCGGCGTTGAACCATGGGCGAGCTTTAGCACCGATGGGCACGTCAGCAATGGGGATGAAGTAATCCATCGCTTAATGTATCACATCGGTTATGGCATCCTTTTTACCACGTTTTTACTAACTCGCTTTCGTGTATGTCTGTTCCGGTCGAATTTAGTTATTGATTTTAAACTTACTTCTCGATTAGCTAGAGACTTGAAATTTTGAACATAATCTCAAAATATACATAAGAAAAGAAAGTGCTTATATTAAAAAAATTAAACATATTTTTTTAAATGCACTTGTTTCTGCTGCTATTGTGAAAAAATAACATAAAAAGATAAATAGTGACTAGTAATTAATTTCTTCTTCTTAGGGTACCACTTCTCTGCGAAGGTTGGCGACCATCATGGCTATGTTTATCTTTGAAGCTGCAGCACGGAAAAGAGAGCGAGTGCTGAGGTTAAACCATTCATTAACACAAAGGTTCTTCAGTCAGTATGTTTTTCTTCTGCCAGGTCGGCGTTTTCCTTCGATTTTTCCTTGAATCACAAGCTGAAGAATACGATATTTGTGTCCTCTCATTATGTGTCCAAAATATTGCAGCTTCCTCTCCTTCACGGTCCTCATTATCTCCAACTTCTTATTCGTTCGACGCAGAACCAGTAATTAATTAGTTAATTAAAAATCTAATAAAAAATTATGACGATTTCTCCATGCTTAAATTACAATCGATAGTCATTCTCAAGAGTCATCATCCATCATTTTGATTAGTCTCTTGCGGCTCGTTGTGGCGCAACGAGTGGTATCGGTGGAAATTTAAGATTGTTTCGGAACTTTTTTCTCGTAAAAAGATGATTTTTGTTTCGTGAAATTTCTAGTTAAGGCGAGGATTTCTGACGTAAAAAGACTTTTAACGCTCCCTTCTCCGCAGTATTCATAATATTTTGTCCAGCACGAAGTAAACGTGCAACATTCGGTGAGCAAAAATTTACTTTATTATTTTAAAACGCTTTTGCTTATTATCAGGAAATTTAAAATCTAAATAAAAATGTATCCGATTAAAAATCTTATTTAATTACACGCCTTTCATGTTATCGACAAATATTGTATGGTTATCCCTTAAAAAAAAGAGAACTCAACAAAGTCTTTTTCCGGCGATTAAATTATAATGTTTTTGTCTCGATTAATGTAAAGTATTTTAAAAATCCATTCGATTAAGAATTTCATTGAATAAATTCAAGAAGTATAATTTCTCAAGCGTTAAGATCGTGCCTAAAGTGCGATATTTTTTCCAAACTAGCCTTAAACCACTTTAAACGTATGTATAATGTTTGTAATTAAAACGTTCTGTGGCATTTTTCCAAAATCCATGGTCAAATTCTGATCAAATTTATATAGTAGTACCTAGAAAGTATTCTTTGAATCGAAAACATCTTATGCATATGCAATTAGGTACGTTCATCTAGAAAGTAACGAACAAGTATACGTAAGATTATTTGCAGTTGGACACGAGCCAACAATCTACTGTGGTTTGTGGTTTTGAGGCTGTGTCAACATTATCCACGAACATTAAATATATTACATGACGAAGCAAAGAGCTTTTCAACTTACCATCTTCGGCTGCATCACACTTACCATCAGGTGGGATAGTAAGTAATAAAACACTGGCTTTCAATATTAAAAAAATCGTGTTTGTACTCGATTAAAAACAAGACTTTGATTTTGAAAGTTAACTTTAAATAATTGGAATTAAGTTAAAGTTACAGTCTGTATACGTCCCACTGCTAGACACAGGCCTATTCTCATTTCTGAGAGGGTTTTAGGACAAGGAAATATTCGCCGCGCTGCCCCAATTGTTGGCGAACTTCACATGTCTTCGAAATATATTTTTTATATTATATACAGGGTTTTTTTTCCAAAGAGTAGCCAAATTTTAAACTTATGTTCAAATATATAAATAATGATATACCGTTATTGCAGTTTTTCAAAATACAAGTAAATAAGGCTTCTACTTTTATTTGAAATTATCCCAAATTTAATGTGATTTATGGGCAACAACGTTTTTGCCTACCGATGGACCCTTACGAATGTGTGCGTGCGCAGTTAAATCAGTTAAAATAATGCGTTACCACGTATTTTGAATTAAAAGTATAAAAAGGACAGAATGTTTGAGATTTTCTTTAATGAATTTTTCTTCACCATTTGCCTATATTACTTATTTTAAACCTTCTATGCAAATTTGGCTGGTTATTGCAAAATAACCCTGTATATTTTTTTGCAGATCTTCTCACGATGTTTCCTTCACCGTATTAATAACTGGAATAACCGACTTCAAAGAACCAAAAACTACATACTTACACTACTACACTTACACATTCGGAAGTCGGAGCTTTAATTATTCTAATACATTATATCCTAGCTTAGCTCTTTTTTTTGACTCTTTTGAGTAGTTTAAGGAATATCACAATCTCAATATCATCTACATATTTACATTAAAAATTAATTCCCTATTTTGCCACCATTAGGAGTATTTTTTTTCTTTGTATTCATATGAGACCACTCCTGCCACCAATTAAATAATAAACGAGTCATCAAAATCGGTTTAAAATTGGCGAAGACATTGCGTAACGTACGTACAAACAAAATATACAGTCGAATTGAGGACCTCTTCTTCTTGTTAATGTCGGCTAGTAAAAAATTAGGTTCACCTTTGATTTACTAAACCCGTGATAAAACTCTTTTTCTGCCTAGCCTAATTAACTTTTATATCATAATATCATGCCGTGTAGTGGCGGTTAAGAATATCCACTACCCCATATCTTCCCGTGGGTGTCGTAAGAGGCGACAGTAGGAAACAGGCAGGAGATGCGCAGCAGCGTCTTCCTGATTACAACAATACTTCAATAAAAAATGCGGTTGCCAACCCGCTCGCCAAACGTGGCAACTATGGCAAACATCCTCCCATGACGAAAGTTACGAAGAGACGGCCCCCAGTCCCCGGCGGCCCCACTATTCCTGGCTACGGTGGTGACCATGGTAAGGGCAGGGCAGGGGTGCTAAGAATCTCCGGTGGAGGTTCGGTTGTCACCTAAGACGACTCGACCTGGTAACATACAACGCACGCACCCTGAGGACTGACGAGAAGATCCTAGAGATATATAAGTTGCGCTGGGATATTATAGGATTATCTGAGGTCCGAAGAGAGGGGGAGGACATGGTAATCCTCGAATCCTATCAACTTGTTCCATCACCGGGAGGGTGACCATCTATCCCAAGGAGGTGTCGGATTTACCGTCCACTAGTCTCTCGTTAACAACGTTGTAAAGATTGTGAGTGTGTCGACGAGGGTTGCTTACCTTATACTCAGAATCACCGAACGGTATTCGTTGAAGGTCATACAGGTTTACGCACCAACCTCGGCACATCCCGATGAGGAGGTGGAGGAAATGTATGAGGATATTAGAGATATCTAAAGCCATGCATTCCTCCAAAATGTTACTAATACAAAATGTCACTATACGGTGTTAATGGGAGACTACAACGCAAAACTAGGCACAAGAGAGAACGGTGAGCTAAAGTTAGGGAAATTCGGAATAGGGCAACGGAACCCAAGGGGCCAGCAGCTGACCGACTTCATGGAGAAAGAGGGATTCTTTAAGATGAACTCTTTCTTCCAGAAGCGGCCTCACAGGAAGGGGACCTGGTCGAGCCCCGACGGTTCGACAAAAAATGAGATTGACTTCATTATGACGACTAGACGCCAACTGTTCAGTGATGTCTCAGTGATTTCGAGGGTGAAAACTGGTAGCGATCACCGAATGGTTAGAGGCACACTGAACCTAAACGTTAAGTTGGAGCGGTCTCGTCTAATGAAGTCAACGCTCCTTCCCCCTCGTGCTCTAATCCAAAGTCCCGAAACCTTTCAGCTCGAGTTACAAAACCGTTTTTAGTGCCTTGAAGATTGCAATGCAGTGGACGATATGAATGACAAGCTTGTGAAAACTGTCCATGCGGTCGGAGATAAGTTCTGCAAGACCCGCCGCAGAAGAACACAAAAACTCTCCGATCACACTCTTAATCTCATGGCTGTTAGACGGGAAATAAAGCTGCAGTCTTCAACAGATTTCACAGCATACAGGCAACTGAACAAACAGATCGCCAAATGCACTACAAATGCCAAATGCAATGCCAAACGCAAAATCCGTAAAACTAGTTTCATTCAAGACTAACGAAACCCCTCAGTATGTAGTGAAGCCACCGTGAAGAAACTCATTCGGCCTTAGTTGGGAAGTTTCGACGTTCTATCCCCTTTTCTTGCCTTAACAAAGTAACCGAATACTTGAGGCTTAGGCCGTACTTTATATCATATACCCTCTGTCAGCTTCACAACGTTCAAAGACTAACTGACTTTAAAAAAAATCGCCTATATTTTTATAATATAACGCAATATCTGCGCAATTGCTTAACCAAATCTTTTATAAAGGATCTCAAACGCTTCAATTAAATGGGAATGGTGCTGTTAAATATTTTAATTATTTTCTGTCAGCGCTTTGTAAAAGCCACAATCTGCGCATTGGAGATTAATTACTGCTATTTAAATATTTAATTACCTTACATTATTCGTAATATTTTATATAATGTGTGCACTGTTTGTAATGAATGATAATTATAATATTTTAAATATTTATTTTTGAAGCGATAATTTTACTTGAATGATTTAAAAAAAGAAGGAGATTTACAATACGACTGTTTTTATATGTATGTTAAACGATGTTTTCAACACAAGCCTGGAGTTTTAATTTTTCTATATACTATGTCTTAGCATAAACTAAAGAATGTGGAAATTATTAATTATTCTTTGGAGTCAGATTTCACTTTTTATTAAAAGTTAATTTATGAGCTATAATAATATCCAAAATATTTTGTAAGTCGTCGTTTTGGACATTGCCAATTTATAGCCGAGTTTTTGAAAGATTGTATACATTAATGAATTTTGCTTGTTTGGAATTTCATTAACCCTCAAATTCTTAAACATTTTTGGTTATTTACAAAGCATATTATGTAATATGTACCCATCCATTAATCCATTACAGCCTATAAAAGTCCACTGCTTAACATAGGCCTCCCCCATAAATTCACTCATTCGACGGATTTTGCCATAGTTACTACTCTTGGCAGTCGGGTTGGCAACCGCAGTTTTTATTATTTCCAACGTTATAAGGAAGATTTTTGAAGTGTTAAAAATTATTAATAATATTAATAACCATACAAGTACGGGTATCGATGGAATAAGTCCAAAGGCCCTTAAATGCATTAAAAATGTGATTGCCACTGACCTTACAAATTTCATTAATAAATACCTATCAAATGGTTCATTTCCTGACATCCTAAAAATTGCGAAAGTCAGCCCAATCCATAAATCCGGACCAAAAACTGATCCTAGTAATTACAGACCTATATCGGTACTCCCTGTAACTTCTAAAGAGGCTTAACGAGTATTTTAACGCTAAAAACTGTTTCATTGAACAACAATATAGTTTTAGATCAAAATCTAACACATTATCAGCAGCAATTGATGTAGTTACAAAAATAAAGACAAACATTGATCGAAAACATGTCTGTTTAAGAATATTCATAGACTTAAAAAAGGCTTTTGATACCGTAAGCCACTCAAAACTATTACAAAAGCTAAATATTACAGGAATAACAGGTACAGCACTAGACAACTTACCTGTGGCATTCCACAAGGCTCAATATTAGGACCTTTGTTATTTCTTACATACATAAACAACATAGTAAATTTAAACCTAGCAGGTCATTTATCACTCTACGCAGATGACATTTGTCTTTTTTTTACTTTGCACATTCAATACAGGAAGTTATATCACAAGCACAAAAGGATTTGGACATATTAAATGAGTGGTTTTCATACAATCTTTTCACAATTAATACGACCAGAACATCATTTATGATTTTCTGTGCTAAAATAAAAAATACCTACTTACACACCACTTAAGATTAATAATATTACTCTTAAAAGATTATAAAAGAAAAGTACCTAGGTCTATTATTAGATGACAAACTGATATGGGACTCCCATATAGACAAAATAACATCACTTACGGGAGCATTACGAAAGGTATCAAACTGTATTCCATACAAAATCAAAACAACTATTTATAACGCCCTAGCCAAGCCACACCTGGAGTACCTTATAGAGATATGGGGTTCAGCCGCACAAACGCACATAAGTAAGTTGCAACGAGTACAAAGTAAACTAATAAAAACACTATTTCATTACATCTACCTAACCCCAACTAAAGAGCTATACAGAAAAACTAAAATTTTAAACATTAAACAATTATATACATATAACACATGCCTTATTATTAAAAAAATAATAACTAAAAACATACATTCAACAATAACATTCACACCAAAGTGTTTTACACATAACCTTAGAAACAAAAACAAACTTTAAATCTGGCAACCTCGGACGAGATCTTATGGCAATAAAAATATAATGTGTGAGGGTGTACTTTTATATAATAATCTACCGAATACTGTAAAAGATTGTAATAATATTAAGCATTTTAAGAACAAGCTAAAATCATATGTTGTAGATAAAATTTTATAACTGCACATCTACAATTTTGAAAATATGAATATTGTATTAATACAATATTCATATTTTTAGAACATTACCATATAATACAAACATATGTTTGAATTAAGTTAGAAAAAGTGTAACAAATTAATTAAGGATATATAAAAATAAACAAACATATGTTAGAATTAAGTAAAATAAAAGTGTAACTAATTAATTAAGGATATAAATCTGTTAATATTATTTTGTATGTATACTTAATCTCTGTAAAAGAGAACAGTGTGTTCTTTAAGAGAAATAAATGTCTTTAACCCGAAGATGCTGCTGCCCATCTCCTGTTTCAGTTTCCCTCTGTCGCCTATTACGACACCCACTGGACGATATGCGGTAGTGAATATTCTTAAACCGCCACTACAAGGTAAATAAATATATGTAAGCAAATAAATAAAGCATATGTATGCCAACTTTTAAAATTCGGTCTTGCTTTATTAAAAATAGTAGGCTCTACGCGACATAAAAATCATTGATACTAAATACGTATCTACGTAACATTTATAAGGTAAGTACGACCATATCTTTAGCAGACTGAGGGTTGTATAGTTATTGAGATTGAAATAGTGAAACCTGGTTATATAAGTCCATAATCGATAAAACATTCTCATACTTAGGTTTTAAACACCGATGAAAATATGAATAGAATGGTCTCACTGATTGTGACTGCTTTAACATTACTAAGTTTTATACATTGTCTACAGGTTATCGACTGCTCCGTGGCGCAGTGGCTTAGCATTGAGTTGCTGCGCTGGGGGCCGCGGGTTCGAATCCCGCACGGAAGAAGTATTTGTATGGCCTACAAATAATTGTTCCGGGTCTGGATGTTTGTCCTTGTGCAATATTTGTTTGTAAACTGCCTCCACGATACAGGAGAAATTCCTAGTGTGGGGGTAACGTTTAAAAAAAAAAAAAAAGGTGTATTCGTATGTTCGTATTTTTTAATAGAAGAGGTGGCAAACGAGTGATAAATGATAAATGATCACCGCCGCCCATGAAAATCTAAAAACCAAAGGATTTTCAAATGCGTTGCCAGCCTTTTAGAGAGAAGGCTCTTTTCTTGAAGGTCCCTAAGTCGTACCAGTCTGTAAAAACCGCTGGCGAAAATACACACAATGTGGCCGTGCATGGCAGAAAATTCCTTGTAAAACGCACGGTAGTGAACTGCTGACCATGGAGATCATGTGGTTTCTTCTTCTCTCATGCACGCTCTGTACATGGGGTTGTATGTAACACCTATAGTAAACAAATGTTGGTTAAAAGAAACATGTCTGGTAATAGCACTTGTTGCTATCCAATTCTAAAGTTTGATTAGTCTTATTAATAGAGATGCGACCATTTATTGCGATTAAGGGTTGCTTTGCTTATCAACGTGATCCTTATGGCTTGTTCAAACCTGAGCGTGTTTGTATATAAAGTTTTTTTTTATAAATATGAAGTGATAAACAAACTTACAGTCCACCCGATGGTAAGTGGCTACAGCAGGCTATGGACACCTGCAGCCAACTTCCAACGAAGAAGGCTAGGCTAGGTGATGGATTGTCACTTTTGAGGACTAAGATGGATTGCATCAGTCTGTAATTATACTGGCTCTCTCTATCCTTCAGACTGGAACACAGCATTACAAGCATTGTAAAGGGAGAGACCATGATTTTTATAGGTTAATAAAGAAGAAGATGTCTAAAGCTCATGATAATATTATTGTATGTATTTATATATATGTATATATAGGCTATATTTGTATAGTTTATTTATTAGTAAAATGCATATATTATTTAGTTAATTATCATTTTTGTTTTGTGTTCTATTATTCTATATTATACAAAAAAAATTCTATTATTCTATATGTTACAAAATGTGGAAATGAAACTAAAAAGGGAATATGTAGCTTATAAATTTTTAATACCTAACGATAAATTATCTGTATTTATGGATGAGAATCTCTGGCCAAACGGTGTTGCTTTTCGCAAGTTTGTAATTTTCAGTAAAAAATTGAGTAATTGAATAAAATAAAAAATAAAATGTGTAGTCAAAATTGTAATGATAATATTAATTTAACTACAAAATTTGTTAGTTTTAACTGTAAAAATGTTAATAGATCTATTGAATGTGTACGAAGTCTGTGTCAGAAAGTAGATATTATAGCACTCCAAGAGACATGGTTACTACCTACTGAATTAGATATAAACAATATTCTTTTAATTTCTTCGCTTAGTTCAATATATTTACTAATCTTTTCGGCTATTGTGTTTTGTATTTTTTTTTATATTATACGTAATTGGTATTGCTATATCGATTATAAAGGCTATATTGTAAATTTTGTCTTGCAAAGTTAACAATATTATTATTATTATATTTTTTACTAACTTCGTTTATGTTAATTACTAACAAATGTGTATGGATATGTATATCTGAAATAAACATTATTATTATTATTATTATTATTATTGCTACACCTACGTCAAATTCTCACCACTCCATTGGGTTGACTGGTAGAGAATGTCTCAAGGCATTAAGTCCGCCCTTTGTATTCTCTTGTTTGAAGAAATGCAATAAAGAATAAATAAATAAATAAATAATAACATTCGGTAGTGCTACAGCTAATTAGTAATAATAGAACAAACGACACCAGCGTTTTATAACACTATCCCGCGAGGATAGAGTAGAATTAACGTCATCATAATCTGATGATTATCTGTAATTATGATTCATTACAGCACATTATAAGTCCATTACTGATCATTGACCTCCTCCATTGATTGCTTTAAAGCAGGTTCTTGAGCGTTCTTGAGGTTGTCACTTCATTTGGGTTAAGCCCACACTAGTACACTTGCACGAGCAAGCCACTCGAGAACCTTTCTTTCGCATTGATTGTTGGTTTTTCGAGTTTTATGGCTATTATCTTCTCAGCCTGATGAACCGCTTGGCTATGTCAGTTACCCTTAAAATTATTACTTAATTTTTTATATAATTTATAAATAATAATGCTAGAATATAACTTTTAAAATAGGTTACTACGCTAACGCAATGGAAAGTTATAATAATGACTGGGAATAACATATTTAAACGTTAATTCACGTGGCTTAACGTTGATTTCATACATTCATGTAGTTTTCTATAACGTTAACGATCGTAGAATGTCATTTTGGCTAACTCCGCTGGGCTGTCATATAGATGTCTACGGGCCACAGCAACCACTTACCATCAGGTGGACTGTGGGCTCGTTTGTCACCCTTATTCTATAAAAAAAAGAATCAAAATGCAGATACGTTGTCACCCAGGAGGACTAAGATGGATTGCCTCTTTTCTAGTAAAAAGGGTATCCGGTTCTCTACACTCACCATACGAAACGCAGCAGTGTTAAGCTGCTATTTTACGCTGGTATTCTGTGAGAGCGTGGTCCATCCCCGGTCGAGCCGACCCATTCGTGCTACAACTATACTACTAATATAGCTGCAGCATGGCTCTACCACGTATAAATAATTTATATATTTTTGTATAATTTGGTTACCTTATTTATTTTGTTTGTATGAAAGATTTCCTTGAGAATTGGATACAATTATTATAACCAATATAATACTATAATTTCTTTATAAATTTCAATATAATACTTAGTTTTCTTATGTATCTTGGTTGTATAGCAGATTGCACAGCATAATTGGATGCGCATTTCTTAATTTACTCCAATGGGTAGCAGCGCTCTCTGGGTAGTATTCGTTAACATTAAAGTATAAACAAGTAATACCTAAACTACCTTTTGATGTTTTTTATAACAAGATTTGATTTTGTATAATTTAAGAGGCTCAAAAGTTAGCGCTAGTGGCAGCCCTAATTCCGCCAACACTAATTACACGTCAGGGGCAGCGCGACGACACAAAACAGTCTCTTTATTTTGTGAAAACGGCATGTTCATAACTCTAAAAAAATTAAATGCCTCCCTTTTCCTCAGTAATGAAAAGAGACTCAACAGTAGGATGTATGTAAACTGTTCTTTTTATATACTCGCTTTAAAGTAATAAATTGATGTAGCTGTATTCATTACAGATCCATTAAAAGTAGAGCGAAGTTTCACGCCCCTATGTAGATAACGTGCATCATCTCTATCACCATTACGAAAATTTTACTTAAAAGTTAATATTATCGTTCGTTTAACATTTAAAAGTTATTTAAGCCTCTGTAACGACATCCACCGCGAGGATCGTAGCCCGAGGCAAACGTGACATGCAACTGAATAACTTAACCGTCACGTGAAGCCAAATTTTCCTGCCTTAGTCGCTTTTCTTTATGAATACATGTTCTCGTATTATGCAAAGGGGAGCGAACTATATGCATAAATTATAAAAGCTGTTTGTTATGTAATCCTTCTTAATATTTTTTTAACCAATATCAACAAACAATTGAAAACAACAAACAATTTTAAAAATCTAAAATATCTGTCTGCTAGTCTATTATACGTATACTTTGTTTTATAAAAATATTTTTTTCCATAGTCCTAAACCCTCTCAGAAATAGAAAGAGTCCTTACTCCGTCAATTTTTACATATGTCCAATACATACATATTATATACAATATTTACCTTTTTTTTTTTAATTATTACTGATGAGTACTGCTGTGTGGAGAGTGTTTCTCTTAAGTTTATTAAATGACGATGTTTTATTGGTGCTGCGTATCAAAAATTAGCAAATCGAAACACTTCTGGAATCAATTTGGTATCCGACCACCTGTACGTCTGTCTTGAGCGATTGTTTTCGAAACTGTTTGACGTAATAGTTAAAAGTTAAAGTTACAGTCTATATACGTCCCACTGCTGAGCACAGGCCTCCTCTCATTGCTGGGAGGGTTTTAGGGTTAGGAAATGTCCGCCGCGCTGCCCCAATGCGTATTGACAAACTTCACATGTCTTCGAAATAAGTTTTTTTCGTAAGGAAACCTGTCTGAGAAATAATCAGACAGGTTTCCTCACGATGTTTTCCTTCACCGCCGACCACGTGGTGAATCAGCATTTAAAATTGTAATTAACAACTTAAAAGTTAAGTTGTCTTTTTCTTTTTTCTTTTTTTCTGATTCAGTGTAAGGAGATTTACATTTAAGGACATGGCAGTCTGAGATAGGCCTTGTTCCGTGGTACTGTATACTCGACTCCATGTCGTGTCGTGAAACAATATAGTTGTATCATCTGCGTAAGCAATTACATTTAAATTAGGCAACTTTTGTTCGAGGATATCGTTCAAGTACAGGGTGAAGAAAGTAAGTCCAAGGGTACTGCCCTGCAGGAACGCCAAAATTAACATGCAGCTCCCCACTAGTGTAATTTCCTACTTTTACGCACTGTTTCCCCATTTTAAGATAAGTTTCAAACCATTGAAGTGTATTTCCTCTTACGCCAGCGGCTTCTAGCTTTTTCAAGAGGAGGCCAACGCAGACAGTGTGAAAGGCTCGCGACAGGTCGAGGAAAACATCATGGACTAAATAGTCGTATAATATCACAAATATGGCCTATAATTTTTATATAGCATGCGAGCTGCCCCAGTTCGATCCCTACCAACGTCCCAAAAAAATTTGTTAATTGCAATTTTGAATTCCGAATTGCCACGGAGTCGGTAATGACAAAAACATCAGAAAAAGTATTTTATTTCTGAGACATGCATCTTAAAATCAAAATATTTTGTGATGTACTGGAGCAGCATGGTGGACTAAAACTGGAGTAGCCATTATTCTCTCAAAAATAAGAATAGGCCTGGGCCTAGCAATGGGGCGTATCATACGGACGTAACTTTAACTTTTACCACAAAATATACATAAATAATTTACATATTTACTGGCACACATTTATATTCCGTTTGGTTTAGTAGAGCTCTTACACAAGTGATAAAATAAACACGTAAAAATATACAAGTACAGGAACCGACGTAATAACCAAGTTGATTATGCTCACTTTGCCGATTTCAGAAGAAAACAAAAAATACACATCATTATCATCATCATTACAGCCCTTCACAAGTCCACTGCTGAACATAGACCTCCCCCACGGAATGCCACAAAGCACGGTCCCGAGCCACCTGCATCCATTGACTTCCTGCATGTCTTACCAGGTCGTCACTCCATCTAGTGGGCGGACGCCCTACACTTCGTCCGCCGGTACGAGGCCGCCACTCGAAAATCTTTTTTCCCCATCGGTTGTCGGTTCTTCGAACTATATGGCCGGCCCATTGCCACTTCAGCTTACTAATCCTTTGGGCTATGTCGGTTACTCTGGTTCTACTGCGGATATCCTCATTTCTAAGTTTATCACGCAGAGAAACCCCGAGCATAGCCCTCTCCATAGCTCGCTGAGCGACCTTGAGCTTCCTCATACGGCCAGCAGTGAAGGACCACGTCTCAGTTCCATATGTCATCACTGGCAACACGCACTGGTTGTACAATTTAGTTTTGAGGTTTTGAGGTATGCCTGACGAGAAGATGGGTCGTAATCTCCCGAATGCTGCCCAGCCGAGTTGAATCCGTCGATTGACTTCTCGGTCGAAGTTGGACTTACCGAGTCGGACTATTTGTCCCAGGTAAACATATTCGTCAACAACTTCGAGCTTAGTGCTCCCAACAACTACCGGCATAGGTGTGACATGGAAATTAAACATAATTTTTGTTTTGTCCATGTTCATCTTGAGACCTATCCGTTGGGAGACACTATTGAGGTCATTGAGCATAGTGCTTAGGTCCTCCAGCGATTCTGCCATAAGGACTATGACGTCGGCAAATCAAAGGTGAGTGATGTACTCGCCATTGATGTTAATACCGTATCCTTTCCAGTCCAGTAGCTTGAAAACGTCTTCCAAAATCAGCGGTGAAGAGTTTCGGGGATATTACGTCACCCTGTCTTACACCTCTCTGCAGTTGGATAGGTTTCGTACTCTGGTTCTGTACTCGAATAGCCATCGTAGCCCTACTGTACAAACACTTCAGCACAGTTCAGACAGTCCTTGGCACCGCTGAAGGGACTGCAGCACCGCCCAAATTTCGACGGAATCAAAGGCTTTCTCATAGTCCACATACGCAAGGCAAAGTGGCAGATTGTACTCGTCGGTCTTCTGTACAATTTCCCGAAGGGTATGTATGTGGTCTATGGTGCTAAAGCCTTTTCGGAAACCGGCTTGTTCGGGAGGCTGGAAGTCGTCGAGTCTGCATGCGAGACGATTCGTAATGACTCTCGAAAACAGCACGTAGACGCGGCTCAGAAGGGAAATCGGTCTGTAGTTCTTCAAGAGAGCGTTGTCGCCTTTCTTGAAGAACAAGACCACCGCACTTCTGCTCCACGCCTCCGGTGTAATGCCACCATGGAGGACGGAATTAAAGAGCTTCTGAAGGACCTCAAGTACCGGTTTTCCACCCGCTTTCAGAAGCTCCGCTGTAATTCCATCCTCGCCTGGGGCCTTGCCGTTTTTAAGGTGCTGGAGAGCCATTCTAATCTCGCTCAGGATATCATCGGAATAGTGTCGGATAAGACTTGCTCTTGGATCGTTACTCACACTTGCGTGTGGCTTCAACGATGACGTGTACAGCTGCCCATAGAACCTCTCAATCTCACTCAAAATCTCAGGTGTCCCGGAAACAATGCTGCCACAATCGGTCTTCAGCTTCGACAGTTGGCTCTTTCTGGCAGACAGATCTCTGGCAAAGACTATGGAGCCCTGGTTCCGCTCGATCGCTTCTTCAATACGAGCTGTATTGAAGTTGCGCAAGTCCCGCCGCATGCATTTGGAGATCTGTCTGTTCAGTTGCCTGTATGCTGTCAAATCTGCTGAAGACTGCAGCTTCAACTCCCGTCTAACAACCATGAGATTAAGAGTGTGATCGGAGAGTTTTTGTGTTCTTCTGCGACGGGTCTTACAGAACTTAGCTCCGACCGCATGGACAGTTTCCACAAGCTTGTCATTCATATCGTCCACTTTATTGCAAACTTCTAGGCACTGAAAACGATTTTGTAACTCGAGCTGAAAGTTTTCGGGATTTTGGATTAGAGCACGAGGGGAACGGAGCGTTGACTTCATTAGACGTGACCTCTCCAACTTAACGTTTAGGTTCAGTGTGCCTCTCACTATTCGGTGATCGCTGCCAGTTTTCACCCTCGCGATCACTGAGACATCCCTGAACAGTTGTCGTCTGGTCGTCATAATGAAGTCAATCTCATTTTTTGTCGAACCGTCGGGGCTCGACCAGGTCCACTTCCTGTGGGGCCGCTTTTGGAAGAAAGAGTTCATCATAAAGAGTCCCTCTTTCTCCATAAAATCGGCCAGCTGCTGGCCCCTTGGGTTCCGTTGCCCTATTCCGAATTTCCCTACTTTCAGCTCACCGCTCTCTCTTGTGCCTAGTTTTGCGTTGAAGTCTCCCATTAACACCGTATAGTGGGTTTTGGAGGAATGCATGGCTCTAGAGATATCCTCATACATTTCCTCCACCTCCTCATCGCGGTGTGCCGAGGTTGGTACGTAAACCTGTATGACCTTCAGCGAATACCGTTTGGTGATTCTGAGTATAAGGTACGCAACCCTCGTCGACACACTCCCGATCTTTACAACGTTGTTAACAAGAGACTTGTGGACGATAAATCCGACACCTCCTTGGGACAGATGGTCGCCCTCCCGGTGATAGAATAAGTTGCCGGATTCGAGGATCACCGTGTCCTCCCCCTCTCTTCGGACCTAGGATAGTCCTATTATATTCCAGCGTAACTTATCTATCTCTTCTTCCAGCTCCAGGATCTTCTCGTCAGTCCTCAGGGTGCGTGCGTTATATGTTGCCAGGTCGAGTCGTCGTAGATGGCAACCGAACCTCCACCGGAGATTCTTAGCACCCCCTTCCCCGCCGTTACCATGGTCACCACCGTAGCCAGGAATAGCGGGGCCGCAGGGGACTGGGGGCCGTTTATTTGTGTCGTCGCTCATGGGGGGTATATTGCCATAGTTGCCACGCTTGGCGAGCGGGTTGGCAACCGCAGTTTTTTATTGTTTTTTGGCTTTTATCAGAAAGATGCTGCTGCCCATCTTCTGTATCAGTTTCCCTTTGTCGCCTCTTACGACACCCACGGGAAGATATGGGGTAGTGGATATTCTTACCCGCCACTACACGGGAAAAAATACACAGAATTAAAACAAATCTATTTTTTTTCTAGACCTATGTTAAATCTAAAAGAAAAAACAAAATTAGCTTCCGACAACAAATGTCATCGGCGCGGGTTATCCCACTTGTTACTACTGACCATTATAACGCCACAAATTGAGTATTAGATCTGCCCGAAATTATGAATGTTTGTTCTTAAATAAACAAAGATAGTTTTACATTACTGTAACCATTATATGGTAACCGTTATACGTGGTAGAGTCATGCTGCAGCTATATTAGTAATATAGTTGTAGCACGAAAGGGTCGGCTCGACCGGGGAAGGACCACGCTCTCACAGAATACCAGCGTAAAATACTGTTTCGTATGGTGAGTGTGGAGAAAAATGGTCTCCCATTTTTACTGGAAAAGGGGCATTCCATCTTAGTCCTCACGGGTGACACCGCATCTGCATTTTGATTTTTTTTTGAGGATAGATGTAGATGTCTATGGGTCACAGCAACCACTTACCATCAGGTGGACTCTGTGCTCGTTTGTCACATATCCTATAAAAAAAAAACCAGAAACGATCACTTAACTATTGTGTACTGTGTTTATACTTTTAGCGATTTAAAGTTCAGAAGTGTTTTTATATCAGCAGTATAATTTCTTTTAAACATGTCTTCCAAAAAGTAAGTTTATTTTGTGTTTCCGTAAGTCTATTTTGATTTAAAATGTCGTAAACTATTCATATCATAGCTTACATATAAGATATGACACATTCAAATATCACGATTTTTCATAACGATTTTCACCTGTTATTATTAGTGACATTACAGCACCCGGTAGTAAAATTGGCGTACATTGACCAATTTATTATGTTCTCAGGTCAGTTCCTCTCATTCACGAATTGAGCAATAGGGGATTGAAAGCTACACGGATAATTTGTGAAAACTGTACGATTAAATATCCACGGTTTTAAACACAGATAGGGGAACATTCGTCTATACAATGCGATTTAAATAAGAATAGGAACGTCAATGACCTCGAATGACTGCGATCTGTCAACTGTCACTTGAAAAGTACGGCTTGCAAAGAAAATTAATTTCCCACTTTTATATTAATTTAATTCAGTCCTAGTATTACCAACTCCATTGAAATCATAATTAATTTTAAAAATAATTGTAAACTGGGTTTATTTCTCTATTTTCATTGTTGTCACATTTCGCCAGAAAAATATTAATAATTAAACAAACAAATAATAAATAAAATAATTAATTATATAAATAAAATAATTATTTATTTATTTAATAATTCGGAAACTATTAAGCCACTTCACAAAGCCAAGCGATTTTCTTAGCAATTGAAATAATATAGTTATCCCGTTCAACCTGTTTTATAAAACCTTACAACGAAAATATGTGCGGTGATGATAGGTCAGATCAAATGTTTGGTACACATATAGGACTTCCATCAGGAGCAAAAGTGGTATTTTTCATTATTTTGCCATTGCTTAGAATATGTCCTTACATAATGCCCAGTAGTTGTATAAAAACGACTGTGGGGTATATGACACCTATCTTACCGTAGAGCAAGAGAATTATTGGCGACATTTAGTAGACGAGCAAAACGTGGACCCAGCCGCATGCGCAGAATACATCACGAAATATCTTGCTGTGATCGTACTGGTCACTTAGTTGAGTCTAAAGATTCACAAGCCATTGCACAATTTTTAAAAAGAAAACTAATTTTTTATGTCGTAAATGTCTTCTATCAATCTATGAATTGGCAATCTATGAGGGAGGTCTGCGTTCAGCAGTGGACTTTTGGTTGGCTGTAGTGGATGGATAGATGGATGAAATGTCTTATATATTTACATCCAAAATAATTTTTTTATTGTGTATCACATATGTGTTGAACGAATTATTTTTTGATTACCTAATTAAAATTAAACAGCCTGCAAGCAAACTTGTCAATAGTCATCTATCTTACTACCGTTATAACGTCGTTAGAAACCAGGATTTTTTAAATATTTTTTCTAGATGTAGATAAAAGGTAACCATTTAAAATTTAGAACGATCTGTGTGAAAAAAGTTTCAGTAATATCTGGGATAAACATTTTTTATCGAGAATAGTCGCAAATCGAGCTTTGCACTTTTGCCATTTTCTTAAAAACTTAAAATCGGTTTTCCTAAATGCATTCGTAGAGTGAAGGTAAAGGCACTGATAACTTGTGAAGTGGCAAAAAGGTTAGGAGAACTTTAGTACGCTTGGCTTTGAAATGGAAGTGCGCTATTAGTCTTATTGCTGTGATCGATGAATGCGCTGGTTTTACTTGTAGGTTGAGATTTCAAAGGAAAAAGTCCTGTTTGATAAAATATATAATATTTTAAAAAATATGAGTAAAATAATACTCGTGTACCCTGGTAACTAAATAACTAAGCTCTGACGACCGAAGTAAAAAATCCATCCAAAAAATGATAAACCATAACTTCATTCATTGGTTATTTATAAGCAGCCATTACGTGCATTACATACTAGGTCTTGATCTTGACTTGTCTTGATATACATCCTCCTAATATTATAAACGTGAAAGTTTGTGAGAATGTATGGATGTATGGATATTTGTTACTCTTCCACACAAAAACTACTGAATGTATTTTAATGAAACTTTACAATAATATAGCTCAACAACAACAACAATAATATAGCTAAGAACAACACACAAGCTATAATTAATAAGGATATTGTGTAAATTGGTCAAAATATAACGATAAGTGTTTAGTAAGTCGGAAAAAATCTGTCATCTGCGCGCTATTTTGGCGTGCGGTCCAAAAACTGTAAAAGTCACACAAATATAATGTATGGTGGAATTGTTTCTCCTAAAAAGTCCTACAAAAAAGTCCGCGACAGTATATCTTTTATGTGTAAGCCATAATGATGGATCACCTATGGTTTAAAGTATAATATCTAGGCGGACGAAGTCGCGGACAAAAGCTAGTAGTAGTCATATATTAACGACATTAGAGAACCCACCATCCCATATCATTCCGTGGGTGTCGTAAGAGGCAACAGAGGGTAACTGAAACAGAAAATGAGCAGCAGCACCTTCCTGCTCCAAAAAAAAAAAAAACGGTTGCCAACCCACCCGTCAAGCCCTATGAGGCAACATACGAGTATACTATACTAGCGATCCGCCTCGGCCTCGCACAGTTGATTTCTGGATCTCGACAACAGCGCCACCTACCGGTCCAATTGTGAATCTAAAACATTCCCGAATCAACTTAATCACACACATCAAAATTTCACCAAAATCGGTCTAGCCGTTTAGGAGGTGAACACCTGGAGGTGGTGACTGAACAGTCACACACACAGACAAAGAATTATATGTATAAAGGTACGAGGCATGCCTTTTAAGTTTTGTCGTTTGACCAAAAAAATACAACTAGAACCTTATAGTACTTTTTATTGTTTTTCAAAGTATTCACCACGTAGTTTAATACACTTTTCCATTCGTTCGAACCAGTTATTAAAACATTTATTCCACTCCAAAGTGGGGGTGTTCAATATGGTTGTTTTGAAAGCGTCGACTGCTTCTTCACCGGACTGGAACCTTTGACCACGAAGATTTTTCTTAATTTTAGGAAATGTAAAGAAATCGTTAGGGCTTAGGTCAAGACTGTATGGAGGATGGTCAAGAATTTCTACGGTTTTCTGCTTCAAATACTCAATCGTTTGATCAGCGCTTTGTGAGCATGCATTGTCATGGTGTAGGATGATGCGTTGCTTTGGATTAGATTTCCGAAGTTCGGCGATGACTTGTGGTAAACAAATTGTGAGATGAGTTAATGGATACACCCACGCCACCAATGCAATATTTGTCGTTCATGTTATAATCAGATAAAACCATTGTAAGTAGAGTCGGTTTGTGAAAGATAGAAGTTTTAATTTATTTGAGAACTTTTTAATTAAGAAGGAAACAGTAATTTTTATAGTTAGGTACTAGTATGTCCTGCATGGCACTGTAACCAGGTAATCAATTAAAAGATCTTATCAAAAGATTTCACTTATCCGTCTGCGGATCTTTACCAATTTCATTAGTAAAATTCTTATCGTTTTATGAGATACCATCGATCTTGTTATTATATTTCATATTAATAAATATTATTAAACTTTAAGTAACAAAAAGACGTATTCTCCAACATATGAACGTATGCTAAATAACAAAACAATAGCTCTCCACTTCAACCGTCGAAAAACAATACCTGTAAAAAATAGACATATTGACCTTTTGTTACAGCTATAGTATGAGAACAAAACCAACAAAACACTTGTCCAATATAATAAAAAATACAATAAAGCTAGATATGCTCAGCACTCCGACGTTCAAAGCAAGAAAGCAAAGCTATATGACAATGGGTACGGGCCTCGTTCACAGAATGACAATGACAAGTATACCTACCACTCAGCTTATTGCTGGCTGGTTGCAAAAGAACAAATATGAAGTTGTATAACACACTGTGTCGTCTGGTATACTAATCATAAGTTTAATTAACATCCACATTTAAATTTTAAATTTCTTGGCGACCGAGCTAAGCTTGGCGTAAAGAATAAAATATAATTTTCTCGGAGAGATAAATTTTGAAAGTAGAACATTATCTAAATACCAAAAATCATCCAAATCGTTAGAGCCGTTTTCAGGAAAGCATTTACCTATAATATTATACGTTATACAGAAACTGCTCAATTAAAGATTTAGTTGCGAGGCTTGATTTTTTTTTGCAGTAATACAAACACAACAATAAGTATAAGAAACTAACTTAAGTTATTTCTTTACGTGGAGTGCAGTAATTTACAGTGAAAGTCCCGTCAAAATCAGTCCAGCCGTTATATTAGCCGGAACAAACAGACAGACATACAGACAGACAAAAATTTTAAAATTGTTTTTTGTTATTAATACCGTATATACTTTCATATGCATTTAGTGAAAAGCTGTAATCTTGACATTACAAACAGACACTTCAATTTTTTTTGTATGTATAGATAATGAATTATTTCGACATACACATTTCTTTTAAAACTATAACTTTCTCTACGCCATTCAAACTTTTCCAAAACTTTCAACAGATTCTAGAAAATGTTCTGGTATTTTAATAAATCACGTAGACTCTTAGCGTAGACTAGGTCAAACTACTACACCGCTCGTATTTCGGGTTCTAATGGTAGCCAGCACAGGTTCTGATGAGTGAGTTGCGAGTATTAAATAATATTTGATACTCGGAATTTTTTCGATTGCCTTAACTTAGAAAATGAATTTTTTACACCTCCAAGAAACTCTGGACCTTAATTTTAGTTAGTTCCTGAGGAACCCGGTCTTTTCTTTACTTTCCCCAAAATTTGAATCGAATAAACAATTATTATTATTAGAGAGTAAGTCGCGGTCCTTGCCAGCACCACTTAAATTATTAATAGCAATTCGAAGTGCTGATTTACCACATGCTCTGCAAATAAAAGAAACATGTTGTGAAGTGCTTAAACATTCATTTTTGGTCTTCTATAACTAAACATTCATTTTTGGTCGTGCTCCCAAATCACGGTATTAAGTTATGGTGTAAAAAGCGCAACTCCTAGAAGCATTTCATTGCCAAATATACCTCTCCAATATTTGAAATATTTGCCATAATTACCAGATTTGCAGTTTACAGGCCAATAAATTTATTAATTTCCGTCTGAACAGTTCAACACACGTAAAAAAACAATAGCATCAATTGATTTAAACAAGCGTTGACAGCGCCAGAAGATTATTTTAAATAAAAATTGTTGTTAGATTCTCTACTTTTTTCTAACAACCCGCAAAATTCACAGTTAGTCATCATCATCATCATCACTATTCCAGTCCTTCACAAGTCCACTGCTGAACATAAGCCTCCCTCGAGGAATTCCACAAAGCACGGTCCTGAGCCACCTGCATCCATCGACTTCCTGCATATTTTACCAGCTCGTCACTCATCTAATGGGGGGCCGCACTATGGAAGCGTAATTTTGAACAAAATCCACGAAAAATTAGACCTAATGGTGTGATGGACTGGTGAAACATGTAGCAAATCGATGAATTTAGGTGGCTTACTTGGTGAAGGCCTATGTTCGGCAGTGAACTTGTGACGGGCTATAATGATGATGATGGTGATGAAACAAATACAGATCAGGGAGCAATAAATGTTCATATACTAGTTCGCAGTACTTGACTGCAGGTATGCGTGTTGACTTAATAAGACATTAATCCTCAACCCTTTTATGAAATCGTTCCTTGAACCCGCTATCGAGCAAGCAACGCTTGACCTCCGACCTTTATCAAATCACGCAGTGCCGATAGATTTTCATTCTGCCTCAGTACCCGAGGTCTAATTATTCTCTTGTGTTTAAATTTCTTCCA
Source organism: Parnassius orleans (assembly GCA_029286625.1). Lineage (NCBI taxonomy): Eukaryota > Metazoa > Arthropoda > Insecta > Lepidoptera > Papilionidae > Parnassius > Parnassius orleans. The sequence goes on from JAGSMP010000079.1 coordinate 1,864,732, forward strand.
ATTTTTTTTATAATCTATTTATAGAAGAAGAGATTTATTTTTATAAAAATTAAATTTCTTAGAGAGCTTTGTTCTAAATTCGGTTTTGATTAAATCTCAATTTTTAGGTCAAGTCTGAAACATACACTATCCACTAAATATATTTAAAAAAAAAACTATTTAATATAAATATGTTAAAAGAGTTTTTGTATATAATTACAAAATATTGTCTGTTCTGTCTGTTCTAATAAAATGTAACATTATACTCGGGCCATAAAGTCTTTGAATATTAATTGCAGCAGAGTTCCATGACTTCTCCAAACGCACCTATAAATTATATGGCGTCATCGATACAGAAACTTCTACAACAGGTATGACAGAAAGGTTAACGTCGCCGGCGGGGGCGAGGTCCACCCCCTGACGTTTAGAGCCAGGCGTAATCCCTCTGCATTACCACGCGACATTATTTCCCAAAGCTGTCTTATGCAATCGCTTTTTGGATTTGGATTAGCGGTTTATTGCGAGCGCACCTGTCTAGATGGGTAGATCGGGCGCACTGCAGGGCGGCTGGGCGGCGCGGCGGCGCGTTGTTCGCGCATGCGCTTTGCCGCTGCTAAAAAAGCGACTCTTCGGTGGGCGCACTGTGTGCCGCACGCTCGTAGCGGCTCCGCGTACCGCTGTTGGGGCGAGGTCCCGAGTGTCGGGTGTGGTCGTGCGTGTGCGGTGGTGACGTGCAGTCGCGGGATGCGCCCGGCGGGCCCCTAGCGGCCCTATCATGGCGCACTCCGCTCCCCGCGCCCGCGGCCTCGCCTCCCCTCACGCACCATGAGCGACCTGCAGGCCACCTTCGAGTTCAGCGTCGAACTCTACAAGTTCTACAATGTCGATCTCTTCCAGAGAGGGTGAGCCATCCCGGCATCGGTCATAGTTCATGGCATTTTGTTACGTGTGTGATACTGTTAAGTGATAAAAGGTCAGCAGAGTCAGTGTAGGTGGTGTAGGACGGACACTTGTTCGTCAGTGATTAGCGTTATTTTTACAGTGTATTGCGTTTAACACGCACGTTCTATTCATTATTCGAAATCTAATCAAAAACATACTGTTTGAATTTAAAAAAAATATGTTATAGGTATATGTTTTTTTTTTGCTATCAGTGTTTGATAATATTGGTGACCAATATTACACTATCGTGCACTGCTTTTCATTTTTAATTAGAAGATACGAGTAAGAAGACTATATGGATCATCGAGTCTTTTAGAATTTTAGATTATCATACTCCTAAATAATTTCTTTCATTTTTGTGCAAAAGTGAAAGAATAGCGCTTGTAAATTTTCTCTACAAGTGGTAAAATTAAAATTTTTGTACAACCGACTTCAATATAAATAATTTATTGTTGATTTTTTTAAACCGCGCGACCGATTTCAATAAAATTTAAATGGGACCACCTGGGAAGTATACCCTTTGAAATAAAAATTAATTTTCTTAGTCGGTTCAGGCGTCTTTGAGTAATCGGTGAACATACATAAAAAAAGAATCCGACGAATTGAGAATCTCCTTCTTTTTTGAAGTCGGTTGAGAATAGGTTATAAGCGTGACTTAGAAGACAGTACGTAAACGTGACCAAGCACCGGGTACACGGAGCTAGTGGAGTACTTACCTCGATTTTAGTTATATAATGAACTAAACAGAAAATAAAATTTTCCTTATAAACTGTGACGAAAATATCTTAAGAGTTCACTGAAAGATTTCTAGAACATCTTGCGATTAAAATAATTTATAATTTCTACTTTTTAGAAATTTTTATATATTTTCTGATAACCACTCCTTTAAAATTCTATAAAACGTATGTATTAACTTATTTTCAGCGATTAATTTGAAAGATGAATATTTAACTACTGAAGTTATGTTAACAAGACATTAAGCAATATCACTACGTCATAGATCCTTTTTTTAAACAGCTAAAGAATATATAAATCAATATAATCGCTTTAAACAGGACCATTTAGATCTAGTGAGAACTACTACTAACTAACGTGGTAGAGCCATGCTGCAGCTATATTAGTAGTATAGTTGTAGCACGAATGGTCGGCTCGACCGGGAAGGACCACGCTCTCACAGAATACCAGCGTAAAATAGCAGCTTAATGCTGCTGTGTTTCGTATGGTGAGTGTAGAGAACCGGAGACCCTTTTACTGGAAAGAGGCATTCCATCTTAGTCCTCACGGAGACAACGCATCTGCATTTTGATTCTTTATTGAGGATAGATGTAGATGTCTATGGGTCACAGCAACCACTTACCATCAGGTGGACTGTGTGCTGTTTGTCACCCTATCCTATAAAAAAAAAAAAAAAAAAAACGATTTCAGAAATATGTTATAAATTAATAAAAAATCAAGGACATGCACTGGGCATCGCGGTGGTCCCTTCCCTACTCCAAACTTCGTTTTGAGAGTTGGCATACACCTACCAGTAAGAAGCTGTTACGTTTACCTTTACTCATGTTCACGGAGACTCGAGGAGTTTGACGTTTTTATGTCATAATCAAAAAACATGCGCGAGTGTCGTGGAACACTCGGTTGGAACGAAGTTCCTTTCGTAATATTATATTATTATTGATAAACGTATTATATTATTGATTAACAACTACAAATAAATGAATTACTTGCGTCTATTAAAATGAAGCGCCATTTAAAATAATATTTCTTTCATGGCAAGATAAGAAAAAGTGCGAGGGAGATGGATATTATTCCATCTCGCTCGCACTATAGAAAGGGGGTCGTGACGGAAAAATCTTACACTTTTTCTCGCCTCCGTCAAATTCGTACAGTGCGCTAAGGAACTTCGTACCAAAACTAGAGCTACGTTCAACTTGTAATTACTAATTTATTAAGCAATAAATTAATAAAATACAATACACCAAAGCCAGCTTAGTGGATTAGGTATCTAGCTGCAATACCGCGGGTCCTCGGTTTGAATCCCAGTCGTAACAAATACTCCTAAGTGGAGAGGCCCATGTATAGTAAAGGACTTTTACGGGTTAGTGAAAAAGAAGAAAAAGAATTCTAAAACTAGTGAATGTCTGTGTTTTATAGAATAAGAGTGACAGAAGAACACAGGCCACCTGGTGGTAAACGGATGCAATGGTCCACAGGCACCTACATCTATATATCTACATCTAGATTAATAATCAAAGTGTAGATGCGTTGTCATGCCTGACGACTAAGATGAAATGCCTCGTTACTAATAAAAAGGGTCTCCAATTCTCAACGTGAGTGTTAAGAATACGAAACTCTTGTGCTGCTTCAGGTTTCTGCGTTCATTTTTTTATATAGTTAAAAGTTAAAGTTAGAGACTATATACGTCCCACTGCTTGGCACAGGCCTCCTCCCACTTCTGAAAGGGTTTTAGACAAGGAAATGTCCGCCGCGCTGCCACAATGCGTGTTGGCGGACTTCACATGTCTTCGAAATATATATTTTTTTCATTTTTATTTCTCAGACATGCAGGTTTCCTTACAATGTTTTCCTTCACAGCCGAGCACGTGGTAAATCAGCACCTAAAATTGCAATTAACAATTGGTGCCGGCGGGGATCGAACCCGCATTGCTCACGTTCTGTGAAATTTACAGCGAGCACTTAGTCCCTGAGCTACCACGGATAATTTTATTATTTAATGTGGAAAAATTCATAAATTAAACACGCGCAACAATTTTTTTATAAATTCACACTGACACTCATTCATGCGAAAAATGACCGTTTACTTTATGCAATGATATTACTACATGGACGGCAAATAACAAAAATTATTGAGGCAATTGACGTGACGTACAATGATAGCAAATGACAATCGTTTTTTTAAAGTAATTATATATCTACTTTGAAATCATAACATTTATAAAGTGAAGCACGAGATTTACTAACACAGTTTAGCAAACGACTAAAGCATGCGCAAATGATACACCTTTAATTACAGCTTCAATCGTCCATCATTTGATACCTCCAATCACGTTATCATTACAGCTGCCATACATGCCTCCACCAAGGAAGCCACAAAGCACGGTCCTGAGCCACCTGCATACATCAACTTTCTGCAAGTCTTACCAGGTCGTCATTCTATCTAGTGGGGGCCGTCCTACACTTTGCCCACCGGTACGAGGCTGCAACTCGAGAACATTTTTTCCCCATTGTTTTCGGTTCTTCGAGCTATATGGCCGGCCCATTGCCACTTCAGCTTACTAATCCGTTGGGCTACGTCGGTTACTCTGATTCTACTGCGGATATCCTCGTTTTTAAGTCTATAATGCAGAGATACCCCGAGCATAGCCCTCTCCATAGCTCGCTGAGTGACCTTGAGCTTCCTCATACGGCCAGCAGTGAAGAACCACGTCTCAGATCTATAAGTCATCACTGGCAACACGCACTGGTTGTAAAATCTTGTTTTCATCATTTGAGTTATACCTGACGAGAAGATGTATCGTAATCTCCCGAACGCTGCCTAGCCATGTTGAATCCGTCGATTGACCTCTCGGTCGAAGTTGGACTTATCAAGTCGAACTATTTATATATTTTGTGGATAATCGGAATTCGTATATATTATTTTTCTTCCAATTTTCTCCCTCGGCTGTGTACAGTCATTTATAGAAAAAACATGATAAAAACTGGCCCAAGATACTGAGTAGATATTACCTACAAAAATATATACATGCTTCTTGTTTGAAAGGTCAACGTTGAAATAAAAGGAGTACCTCACAGGATTACAGATTCATTGGAATCTTGACATAAAATAATTTAATATGAAGTTAAAGACAAACATCCAATAGTAACGTTTTTGGAATGCTTGCAAAAAACTCCCAGTTCTTCACTAACACATCTGTTGTAGCAAAGAAATTTAAAAAACGATTTCAAATGTACATTAAAAGTGACGAATTTATCCAAGATATCAAATTACTTCTACTCAATAATGAAATTAGTGTTGGATATATTGCAGAATTCATAAATTACGCAATAATGTTATTTAAAACGAGGAAGTTTTATTTGATTTAAATGCAATACGTAATGCATGGACTTTAATAGTAACGGCAATACGTATTATGTTTTTTGGTTAAATTTGTGGTTATTAAAAATTAATTAATAATTACAGTGAATGTGTTGAACTGTATTTGGGGTAAAAAGTCGGAAGAAAAAATAAAAGTGAGTTCCGATTACCCACCCCGTCTGGGGTGTATAGATGAACACGCGTTTCCGAGTATCCACCCTAGGGTGGATTTCTTGGGGCGGATAAACGGAATAACCCCTCGGATAGCTATCGCAGCCCTACTGTACAAACACTTCAGCACTTCGACATACAGACAGTCAACTTGGCACCGCTGAAGGGACTTTAGCACCACCCAAATTTCGACGAAATCAAAGGCTTTCTCATAGTCCACATATGCAAGGCAAAGTAGCAGATTGTACTCTTCGGTCTTCTGTACAATTTACCGAAGGGTATGTTTGTATGAGTCTGAAAGTCGACGAGTTAGCGTTAGTTAAGTCTGCGTGCGAGACGCGGCTCAGAAGGGAAATTGGTCTGTAGTTCTTCAAGAGGGTGTTGTTGCCTTTCTTGAAGAACAAGACCACTGCACTTCTGTTTGACGCCTCAGGAGTAGTCCCAAAGTTAAAGAGCTTCTGAAGTACTTCAAGCACTGGTTTTCTACCCGCTTTCAGAAGCTCCACTGTAATTCCATCCTCGCCCGGGGCCTTGCCATTTATAAGGTGCAAGAGATTAATTCTAATCTCGCTCAGACTAACGTCCGGAATATCAGCGGAATAGTGTCGGTTAAGACTTGCCCTTGGATCGTTACTAACACATGCGTGTGGCTCCAACGATGACGTGTACAGCTGCCCGTAGAATCGCTCAATCGCACTCAAAAGCTCAGATGTCCCGGAAACGATGCTACCACACTCGGTCTTCAGCTTCGACAGTAGGCTCTTTCTGGGAGACAGATCTCTGGCAAAGACATTGGAGCCCTGTTCCCGCCGCATGCATTTGGAGATATGTATGTTCAGTTTCCTATATTCTGTCATCGTCTTAAACATTGCACAGATATAATCGTATTGGTTACTCCGTACCACCTCGCGCACATATGCGTTCTTTGCGTCCTCACTCACTTTTGTTGTGCCAAGATCTCGGACAAGCGCGGGTATCCGATCGCCCCTTCGTCGTATGGTTGACACATACAACAAAAAATTTAATTCGGTAGATTTATTTTCTTGCAGTACCAGATCATACAATAGACAGCTAGTTAACTTGCTGTTAAACACTTAATGTCTCTTTTAAAGTCTTGAACACATTAACCACTAACACTAACTATAAATTAGCTCACCAATGACTATATATGTACATGCATACATACACATACACACACGCGCGCGCACACATGCTGACACACAAACACACAAAACTCTAACCTCTAATACATGTTAAAATAATATCTTGGAAATTAAGGTATTTTTTTACAAAATTAGGTCCCTCACATAACTATTCTATGTTTTATAGTCTAAGTGTGACCATCGTCGTTGAGTTTATGATAAGTAAGAAATTGTAATAGAACATAAGCTTTAGCATAAGATATATTGTAAACTTGTTTGTGGTTCTCTAAATAAATTAAAAAAAATCGCAGTTGAACGCTTCGGGGGTTCTTCAACTTAAATGAACCTCATTTTAGAAGTGGAGGACTTCATGGATATTACAAAAATTCTATTAACAAAAATAAAAGCTGACTTCAAATAACTAAAATAAATAAAATTATTTCACATTCTGAAGTCGGTGCTAAACCATAAGCCTAAGGCGAAAGGTCAGCACAGGGGGCGCCTAGCTTACCTTTGCAAGCATCACTTATTTACATAATTAAACTGGGTATGATATTCTCAGTAAATAATAGAGCAAGTGCCGCAAGCACTTTACATGTTACTTCTTCCTTATTTTTGGTACAAAATTGTAAAAATAAGAAATTAAAGTATATGGTGCCTTTCGCCTTTCGTTGACTGACTGTGATTCGAAGTATTTAAATTGCTTCTCTACCTCTAATTTAGTCAGTTACTAAAGACCATAACTGAAAATTTTATAATAATGAATTAACATACAATTGAATATTTAAAAAAAACTATATCTATACACATAGTAATGTTATAAACGCGAAAGAAATCACTCTGTCTGACTGTCTGTTACCTTTTTACACCTGCTAAACAGATATAGATAAGTTAAGGAGATAGACTGACTGCATCCTGAGAATAGGATAGCATCGTTTACCTCAGGAAAATACTTTATTCTCACAGAAAAAATTAATTTAATATGGGCGAAACCGCTGATTTAATATGGGCATAAAGCTAGTAAAATATAAAAATCTAGTAAGTTTATCGTGGTCTGGGCAGTCAGAAGCAGTACAAGCCGGGGAGCGCATTTTCATAGTTAGCCTAGGGCTGTCAGAACTCTAAATCAGGTGTTGACCACAATCTCAATCTCAATCACCTTAATAGTTACATTAAAAACTTCATTTACTTTTTACCACCCTTAGTGGAATTTTTCTCAAAGTTTATATGGGACCACCCCGAAGTATAACCTATTTAATAAAAAAATAATCTTCAAAATCGGGTCTCATTTGGCAAAGATATCGCGTAACATACGTACAAAAAAACTGTCGAATGTCGAAAACCTCCTTTTTTGAAGTCAAGAAGTAAACTTTCAATTAAGTGAAATGTTATATCGCACGTTTTTAAAAGTACTCCTTTAAATTTTAATACTTAAAGAAAAACTTCATAATACTAAAATAATATATGATACGTACAAGCTTTTAATATTTGTCGGAATTTGATATTTCAGTTGAGAGAATTTGTCTCTAAAAACCATACCCTGATTTTTTATAGGATAAGGGTGACAAACGAGTACACACTCCACCTGATGGTAAGTAGTTGCTGTGGCCCATAGACATCTACATCTGTCCTCGACTACGAATCAAAATGCAGATGCGTTGTCACCCGTGAGGGCTAAGATGGAATGCGTCGTTTCCAGTAAAAAAGGTCTCGGGTTCTCTACACTCACCGTACGAAACACAGCAGCGTTAAGCTGCTATTTTACGCTGGTATTCTGTGAAAGCGTGGTTCTTCCCCGGTCGAGCCGACCCATTCGTGCTACGACTATACTACTAATATAGCTGCAGCATGGCTCTACTACGTATAGATGATGATGATACTGATGATCAGTGACAGCAATAGCAGTTCAGCAACCACAGTCCAGTGATCCTCCAGTGATCTGTAAGCAAAGAAAGCTTAGGTTTCAAAGCTGCGGATGAATATCAATTGCCTCTTTCTTAACTTGCTAGCTCTCTCTTGTACTAAACTGGTTGTAGGATAGGGCACAACAGTGTTTAATGGTAGGAAAAGGTAGATTTTAGTACCTACCCAAACAGACTGCTAAAGCACGGTCGCGGAGCAGGAACTTTTTTATTGCTTTGCATTTTTAAACTTAATTCCCATCATAAAAAGTTTTATTTCTATTGCAACTCAGATAGTTTTAGGACCTTTTGAACAGTAATTGTGATTCGAAAACCGAGTTTATTCTCAAGTTCAAGAATTGCAATAATTTGAAATTCTTCCTGCTCCGCGATCACGCCATAGACGGAAATAACCTTACCGCAGAATTTTAAACTAGATTCTTAAACTTTTAAAATATAAGCGTGGATCTAATTAAATTGATAGTAGCAATCATGATAAGGTCCGAAAAATCGAATCAGACTTTTTATTTTGTACTAGCTACTACTACTACTAATCAAACATTTTTTTTAAAAAAGTTTTGACTACACGATTTCAAAGCACACATAGTGCCTTAAAAATATACGCAACTCTGCAAAGAAAAGAACAATTTATTAGTCTATAATAATTTCTTTTAGTCCAGCTATGGGGATGTGTGGGCTAAGATACTAAAGAACAAAAAATTAAAACTAAAAAAATCCGACCACATTGTAAAATTCGTACTTGCGTACCTCGGTGTGGTAGACATATGCTTTGAGGTTGGCTGCAGGTGCCCTGAGCAGGTGGATCGTGAGTTCGTGTCACTTCATTATTATACAAAAAAGTAAAAAGTGTTTATTTGTTTTTTTTTTTTACTTTTGACAATTCCTAAATCATTGATATTAAGAAAATTAGGGATTTATGGGGGATTTTTGTTAAAGGTATTGCGCAATAATAAATACAATCGCTCCTCAATCAGCTATTATTTTAATACTAATATTATATAATAAAGCATAGTACAGTCACACAACCAATTTGAAATTAGTATTAAAAATAATAACTGGTTGACTGTCTGGTTTGCTGCCTTGCTGACTAGCTGGCTGGAATACTGCCAAAACTCAGTAAAATTTCTAAAAAATAATTATGGATCAAATGATCAAGTTAATTTTTTTTTTATATCGATACCCATAAATAAATTTCGTTTTATAAGGGGTCGCTTAACGATTGATGCCGCTGTTGAGCTTATTAAATATATTTTATGATAACGGAATAACAGTTCGTCATCATTATAAGATGAATGTTTTTTTGTATCACTAAGATGTATATTCTTGTGCAATTTATATACGTAAACCTATTCCACGACGCGGGATAAAATCTAGTATGGGGGGAAATTTTTTAAAACATTAAAAAAACCATAATCTCTGCTTGTACTGTTTGTATCTGGCTGGTTTTAATATCAATACATATAGGACATTAAGAAAAAGAAAAATAAAGAGTAAAAAAACATTTTCATGCCATTTTACAATTGTTTTTCTGTCCGCCAACATGAGTGAATCTAACGGAGAAATTCTGAAGTTTTATTACAAACTAGCTGTCCCCCGCGACTTCGCCCGCGTGTAATTTAGGGTTTTCATTTTTTTGGGCGGAACCCTAATTCTTTTTATTTTTCTAAAATAAAAGTAGCCTAAGCTCCTTACAACATTAGCTATCTGCCAGTGAAAGTCCCGTCGAAATCGGTCCAGCCGTTTCAGAGATTACCCGGAACAAACAGACAGACAGACAGACAAAATTTAAAAAAATTGTGTTTTGTTTATAAGTACCGTATATACTTTCATATGTATTTAGTAAAAATTACAATTCGACATTTACAAAGAGACACTTCAATTTTATTTATTTGTATATAAAAGGGAAAAATGCGACTCAAGCCGCGAAAAAAGTTTGTGACTTTTATGAACCTAATGCAGTGTCAGTTAAAGTAACACAAAGTTGGTTCAAGTGTTTTCAGTCCGGGAATTTCGATCTCAAAGATGCAGCTCGCTCTAGTCGCCCTCATACGGATAAAGTCGATGCCATTATTGAAAAAGTGGAGCAAGATCGGTTTAGTAGTTACGACATAGCCGAAGAATTGAGGATTGACCACAAAACAGTTTTGACCCATTTGAAGAAGTCTGGCTATTCAAAAAAGCTTGATACTTGGGTACCACACGAGCTCCCTGAAAGAAACATGATGAATCGTGTACTCATTTGCGATTCTTTACTGAAACGTAATTGAACCGAACCACTTTTAAAAGATTGTTCACTGGTTATGAAAAGTAGATCACCTAAGACAATAAAGTGCGAAAAAGATCACGGTTAAAGGGTAGTCAAGCTCCACAGACTGTAGCAAAACCCGGATTAACACGCAATAAGGTGATGCTGTGTGTATGGTGGGATTGGAAAGGCATCGTTTATTATGAGCTTTTAGGGCTGGTCAAAACCATCGATTCGGAACAACTGCCAACAACTAATGAAACTCATGCAAGAAGTTGAGAAAAAACGGCCGGAATTGATCAACAGAAAAGGAATAGTCTTTCATCATGATAACGCCAGACCACACACATCTTTGGCCACTCAGCAAAAATTGAGAGAGCTTGGTTGGGAAGTGTTAATGCATCTACCATATAGTCAGATCTGATCAGAATTTTTTGGGCAGTGTTAGGTTAACATCGAGAGAGGACTGTCAAACCTACTTTTCGCATTTTTTTGATCAAAAATCCCAAGATTTCTACAGCAACGGGATTATGTCATTACCTACAAGATGGCAATAAGTTATCGAACAAAATGCCACATATATGTTATAAGTAAATATAATTAAACTTTAAAACTTTTAAAAAAAATTATTGACCGGGAGAATTCACACGAAGCTTTGGGTATTTTTTGTGACCTTTTCAAAGCCTTCGACTGCGTTCATTAGGAGACATTAATCAGGAGTCTACAACATTATTGTTTAAGAATGTTGCACTTAAATTTATTAGTTAATAATATTTAAGTAATAGAATTGAAAAAGTTGTTATCAACAAGTTTTTCCGAGTCAATTGTATCAATTTCCTCAGGACTTAATTATTGGCCCATTCTTGTTCTTAATTTATATTAATGAATTACCTTACCTTATAGAGGATAGAGGTATACCTGACGAGAAGATGTCCTCTCGGCCAAAGTTGGAAAAATGACACATCTTCTCGTCAGGTATACCTCAAAACTTGAAAACGAGATTGTACAACCAGTGCGTGTTGCTAGTGATGACCTATGGATCTGAGACGTGGTTCTTCACTGCTGGCTGTATGAGGAAGCTCAAAGAGATATGGAGAGGGCTATGCTTGGGGTTTCTCTCCGTGATAAGCTTAGAAATGAGGATATCCGCAGTAGAACCAGAGTGACTGACATAGCCCAACGGATTAGTAAGCTGAAGTGGCAATGGGCTGGCCATATAGCTCGTAGAACCGACAACCAGTGGGGAAAAAAGGTTCTCGATTGGCAGCCTCGTACCGGTAGGCGAAGTGTAGGGCGACCTCCTACTAGATGGAGTGACGACCTGGTAAGACATGCAGGAAGTCGATGAATGCAGGTGGCTTAGGACCGTGCTTTGTGGCATTCCTTGGGGGAGGCTTATGTTCAGCAGTGGACTTGTGAAGGGCTGTAATGATGATGATGATGATAGAGGATAGCATCGGCATACTTCATTATTTTTAAAACGACATTTAATAAAATATGACGAAGTGAATAATGCTATCCAAACTAGTATATTGGCTTAACGTAACCGATTTCTTTCAAATTACACGATAACGAAATATATAAAATTTATAAACATCTAAATATTAATGTTATAATGAATGAGGAACAGCTGGGTCTTACTGATAGTACCGTTTTCCTGGGAATAACTCTAGAGGCGGAGCCTTAAGGAATTTCATGGAATAACATAAGGACTCTTAGGAATAGCATGATTGATAACATACCCCGCACTGAGATGATCGCTGTTCATCACTGCTCATGCTGCTTCAATTGTGCAACATTGTAATAATTATTTTATTAAATCCTGCTGGTTTCTTGCTGGTTTTTACTAAGGCAGGGTTTTTTTTCCAAACCACTGGTAAAAGCATAAATGACTTTCACTGATTATTACTTTTTTTATAGAATAAGGGTGACAAACGAGCACACAGTCCACCTGATGGTAAGTGGTTGCTGTGGCCCATAGACATCTACATCTATCTTCGTTTGCGAATTAAATGCAGATGCGTTATCAGCCGTGAGGACTAAGATGGAATGCCTCGTTTCCAGTAAAAAGGGCCTCCGGTTCTCTACACTCACCATACGAAACACAGCAGCATTAAGCTGCTATTTTACGCTGGTATTCTGTGAGAGCGTGGTCCTACCCCAGTTGAGCCGACCCATCCGTGCTACAACTATACTGGTTACTATACTGGCATGGCTCTACCACGTACTTGTAATCTAATTCTATTCTATTACTTTCTATACTACGTATATGATTATCGATATGCCTTTGAAGTTAGGTATAATCGACATATCTTTAATCTGTACCGCAGCTGTCAGTCCTAAAAAGATAATATGTCGTTCTTCATATAACTAAAAGTCAATCAAATGCTACTTAACGACCTTTTAGAGAACGCCAATATTTCTCGGCGAAACGTCGCTGAGTGCCGGAAAAACTTGTGCCTGAAATCGAGTCTTTGCTAAACAAAGTCTCGGATTGGAGGCGACTTTATCTAGTCCAGTTTAATAATTTGCGCGTTGACCTTTAAGAACCTAGAAAAAAGGGCCTACCCCATTTTAAAAACCAGCAACATGAACAATTCTTGGATGACTGCAGTCACCATCAGGTGAGCCGCATGCTCATTTGCCCACTTTTCTTCAATAAAATTAAATAACATAAACAAATTTTACACTAAAACGAAATGTATAAAATAAACCAATGTTTACGTTCAATGCTTTCTTGTTATCTATCCTTCTTTATAAAAAAGTCTAGAACGATTCTTTTAGTCATAAATTATTTAAAGCAACCTAGTGCGTATCACCATTTGAGCTAGAATTTTTATTCACTGTATGCACATTTTCCACCCGCACCTACACTAAGATTGTAAGGTTGTACGCTACATTGTTGTAAATATTCTGAATGATTTTTTTTTCTAGGTTAGGGTGACAAACGAGCACACAGTCCACCTGATGGTAAGAGGTTGCTGTGACCCATAGACATTTACATCTATCCTCAATAAAGACTCAAAATGCAGATGTCACCCGTTAGGACTAAGATGTAATGTCTCTTTTCCAGTAAAAAGGGTCTCCGGTTCTCTACACTCACCATACAAAACACAGCAGTGTTAAGCTGCTGTTTTACGCTGGTATTCTGTAAGAGTGTGGTCCTTCCCCGGTCGAGCCGACCCATTCGTGCTACAACTATACTACTCAAGTACTTATGTCTTCATAGGTTAGGTGTACTTAGAACTGCTATTTGATGGTGGGATTCCAATCGGTATATATGTATCCGATTGGAATTCCACCATATTACATATTTGTTAATATTACCAAATATATTATAATATGATAGGTATTTGTTAATTTAGTAGGGAGATGTATACTTTTATAACTTTCAATATTTTGATAAAGTGCGTCGATGAGAAATTTTTTTTAAATAAACAATCTTAATAAGGTGAAAGTATATAGGAGCTACAAGTCCTATATACTTTCACCTTATTAACATTGTGTACAAGCACGTAAGTCTAGCGCTGAACGAAACGTAGAGTGGACGCGCACGAATTGAATTGCACGGATGCGACTGAAGAGCCAATCAGCGCATGCGAACGATAAGGACGAGCCAAACAGGGCGAATTATGCTCAAAAAGGGTCACCGCTAGACTTTCGTGCCACTACTTATACTTGCGGGTATAGGAGTGATATGAGATGTTAATTTACTAAACCGGTGACAAAAATAATAGTACTATTACGACTATATAAAATGTAGGAAAAGCTTAAATTGACAAACAAACTTACAGTCCATCTGATGTTAAGTGGCTACTGCAACCCATCGATACCTGCAAATAACTTCAAACAAAGAAGACAACAGTTGCGTTATCCCCTCCTAGAACCAGGACGGACGGACGGACTCAATTAATACTGGCTCTCTATACCCTTAAGACCGAAATCACAGAAACCCTGTAATGTAGGCACTGATGCTTCACAGCAGAAATAGGTAAGATCGTGGTACCTATGGAGACGGACTTCTTGTCAAAAAAGTAGTCTCACCCACGAAACTTATCACATTGAAACCCAATTAGTAGCTTGAAAAAAAGCACATTTTCGGTGGTTATACAAAATGTTATGTTTCAAAACGCTCCCGGGAATACGCCGACCTTTTCTCCGAATGTCAACCTAACATTGACGCGTACACCCTTCTAATTGAGAGAATAAGCTCTGACAATCCAAACAAATCCCAACTTTCACACTCTACTGCAAATTTCACAGACAGGTGACATACAGCAACACTATCAGTGCGAGAGTATCGACTCTACGCTCACCAGCTTTTCTGTCCAGCGTGGGAGTGTGGGCCAGTACCAGATTTCTCACTGTTCAAAAAGAGTTATGTCCAGCAGTGGAGTTACATATATATACTGTTGATTTTTATTATATTATACTCTCTCTATGGAACAGAAGTCGCCCAACCATGCATTTTCATATCAACTTCTTTCAAAATTATTATATTAATTGGTGCATGATTATATTAATTGATCAGGTCTTTATCTGATTTGTATGAGAAAATTTAAATAAAGAATTTTATTACAAAAAATACTTCTTTGATAAATCAAAATATTTACATTAACCATTAACACATTCCTGCCATTTTATGGGCATTTGTCTGCTGCACGAGAATGGGTAAAATCTTCAAAGGCGTTTTTGCTGCTTTTTGTCGAATTGAACAAGTTATATAAACTTCAAAAAAATCGGAAGTCTGTTGGAGGCAAGGTCTGGAGAATATGGTGTATGAGAAAGGGTCTCTAGAAACAGAAATTGGCAAAATCAGCAGAGCTCAAGATTTGTCAATTGAAGAATTGTCATGAAGAAGCAATGGCGAAGAGCAGTTCACCAATCTGGGTTGACTGAGTACCAGCTTCTCCACCATCATTTGTGATTCTTCACAAAAATGGTCAGCAGTAACTATGGCACTAGACAGCAAGAAGCTTTAGTGAATAGCACCAAGAGTAGACCCTAACAAACTGTCACCATAAGCTTCTTCTGGTAAATCTTTCATTTTGGGCAATATTTGGCTTTCATCTGGATCTAACCACCCTAATGGAGGCTTGCACGCCACTTATCATCTCAGAAAAAACAATTAGACTCAAAATTCCCTTCTTTATTTACCGACTCATGAAATCAAATATGATTTCAAGCTTGGACACGGGCCTCTCGCTTTGCGTCACTTAGTACGTGAAGTACTCATTTGTCAAACTTCTTTTATTCACCAAATTGCCGGAAATTATCTTATACCGATATGACACTTACATCAAAAGCTGACGCTAGCTGCGCCGTAGTTTGTATCGGATCCGCTTCCAC
Source organism: Parnassius orleans (assembly GCA_029286625.1). Lineage (NCBI taxonomy): Eukaryota > Metazoa > Arthropoda > Insecta > Lepidoptera > Papilionidae > Parnassius > Parnassius orleans. The sequence continues at coordinate 1,880,575 of JAGSMP010000079.1, forward strand.
TATCGCCTTCAGTTCGGCATATGAACGTTTTTCTCCGAGGTTCGTTTATAAGGTCAAAATTTCCCGAACAAAATCGATTGAACCAATGACGCAATGTTCGTTCATTACTAGTGCTTGTTTGCATAGTGGAACCCTTTACGTCATTGATATTGCGAACTATTTGGGACGCTTTGTTATCACGCCGGAACTTACATTTAAAAATAACACAATTTTTTTTTCAGATTCCATAGTTATGAATATAAAAAAAAATAAAACAAAACAAATTAATAACTGATTTTAAAAAAAAAGGTAATAACATCTCTTAATATAAAATTTCAAACCATGCCAAACTTACCAGTCCAGAAATAATCAGTTCTACAAAACGGCAGTTTTATAGGTAAATAGCGAATATATCAACTCTCCTAGAAGTTGTGTTATATAATATAATAGGGCAATAGAGTTGTTTTTGCCTAGGGAATCGTTTAGGTTGGTATCGCTCTTTTAACTTATTATTGTTGCCGCTAACAAGCAGCAGTGAATCTTCTACTTCAGTGATTCAACTATTTCAGTGATGCTTTTGAAAATCAAATTGGTATTGCACGTGTACTGTGAAATTTAAGACTAGTGAGCTTCCCATAGGAATTACGGCTCTCGCTATTTCAAAATCAGCTACTTCTTACGTATAAATATGACGTTAATCAAAAGCAAATTTCAAATATCCTATTTGTATATTACCATGTCTGTGTATACCCAATTTAAGCGTGGATGTCTATCGAAACTTCATTTCCTTTCCATACCAGTTCAAAAGCGCACTGCGTCACGGCACACATGACAGTCTAATTACAAAGCATTTTAATTAAACACTATCGGCACTTCCAACCATTCCAAAATATGTTTCAGAATAAGGCTTATAATTAGTATTTTTGTGCTTTATTACCTCTTGTTACAAGAAAAAGATATCCAGTTTAAGTGTTCAAATATTTCGTCAAATAGGTTGCGATTTTGTACCAAAATCTATGTTTTTATCTATGTTATTCTTCTAAGCAGAAGTTAGTTGAAGATTATTAATTGTTTGAATTTTTGAATTTTTCACACATAAAATAAACATAAATTGATTTATATTTTCAAACGATTATCATTATGACATGCTGCAATATGAAGGACTGCTGCAATATGAAGAATAGCATATTAGACGGAATGGGAATAGCAGCCAAACCTCTCTCATCTCTGACGTTGCACCAATTCCCTAATCTGGGTTATTCATTCATTCATTACAGCCAATTATAAGTCCACTGCTGAATATACCCTAAAGATTTTCTTCAGATTTTCTTAAAGATCCCCTCTATTAATCTATCATAACATATACATAACATAAACACTCACGCCTGTCACCTAGAGGGGTAGTCAGAGACGGACTTCCACTTGGCACAATCCTGACTCTATCACTTGCCATAGTCGCACGATTTGCTGGCGGGTTGGCAATCACAGTTTTTATTCATTTGGCTTGTACTCGTATGAAGTACAACCCAAAAACTCCTGTTTCATATCATTCTGTAGCCTTATCGACGCCTACTGTATGAAATAGTGTAGTGGTTGATCTTACGCTACCACCACACGGCATTATGTGTGTTTAGAATATAAGTATACGATTTTTTTATCGCGCTATTTATATCTACTTGAAATTTTGTTAACCACTGAACCGTCCACGCCGCGCGAGTGATTCTCGCCCCACCTGTCCGCGCATTAAATGTCACTTTCATTTCACGACCGCACGAGACTGTCTCAACAAAAACGATTACTACTGAAAAACTACTATAGCTACATTCAAATAAAAAATATTCTCAAAAAGCTCAAATAATTCAAAATTTAATTTTGTTAAAATAAAAGTGGTAAAATTAAAAACAAAGGATGAAAATAAAGCTTGAAAATGGGAATGTGAAAAAAAATCGTATTTACTTTTTATTTCGAGTTTTACAAGAAAAGTGTAACAGTTACTGGAGATAATTATTTTACATTATAATAGTACATGATTTCCCTTTAAAGTGACACCAATATCAATAATATGTTATTTACTCAAAATAGTGAGTTTTGCGTATTTGGGATGTGTATTTAGCAGAAATGGTAGATATGATAAGGATATAGAACAACAAGTAAATGCAGGAAATAAAGTAAATGGGGCTCTACACTCTATTGTGGAAAGTCAGAATGTGACAAAAAAGACACGTATGGCAATTAACAATGCTGTGTTAGTCCCTACCTTAATGTATGGTAGTGAATGTTAGATGTGGCAAAAGAAGCACGAGAGTAGGTAGAATAAATGCTTTAGAAATGCGGTCATCAAGTAGTATATTAAAGCTGAATCTGAATGACAAGGTGAGGAATTGTGATGATAAGAGAAAAGTGTGGGTTTTCAAGATGATGTTATGACCAGGATTAAGAGAGGAATGTTTCGAAAGTTTGTTCATGTAGAAAGCATGGACGAGGAAAGACTGACAAAGCAGAGTCGGGTAGGACGCCCCAGACGAAAGTTTATCGACCAAGTTGGCAATTTATTGAAGATGGACGAGATAAAGAGTACCCTTAACCGACGAGCATGTATGCATGTGTGCATAGGTATTTGGATGTAAATAGGCGAGAGAGGTGTGTCAGGATAGTGCCAAATAGAAGTTCGTAGTCTCTGCCTATCCCTCTGGGTTACAAGCGTGAATGTTCATGATGAAATTTTCATTAATCAATTTTCCGAATATTCATTGGAGATAGGATGATCGTACTGTATTTAAATCAGAAATAAAATCAACTAGGCCGACGACGGTAAGCAGCGTCAAAATTGCGAAACGTCTAATATTCCATCGCCGCCAATCTGCCTGCTACGCGCGGGAATTATTGCAAATCCTTACTATATAAGATGCACATGTCAACCGTTTACGAGCTGATGATTATGAGGAACTGAACTATAACTATGTATGTCACCCACAGTGTGGCATAGTGCGGCCGAAGCCAAAATTTTCTTCGCTTTGTCATTAATGAGTTAATTTAAGTAATTTATGCTAAGATTTTTAAATTTTCGACAATCTTCCGTCTAGGACGTCCTTTACCGACTCTGCTACTCACTATTGCAGCATGAATTTGCTTTGTCACTCTTTCCTCATTCATTCTTTCTTCGTGGCCAAACCACCGAAGCATTTCTTTCTTAATTCTACTTACAACATCTTCTTGCAAACCACACTTTTCTCTTATCACGTAATTTTTCGCTCAATCATTCAGTTAGCCCTAACATACTTTTTAATGGCCGCATTTCTACAGCATTAATTTTACTTTCATGCTTCTTCTTCCACACCCAACTTTCACTACCATAGATTAAGGTAGGGACTAACACAGCTTTGTGAATTGCTATACGTGCCTTTTGTGATACATTCTGATTTCCCACAATAGATTGAAGAGCAATATTTACTCAGTATCCTGCATTCACTCGTCGTTCTAAATCTTTATCGTGTCTACCATCCCTGCTAAACACACATCCTAAGCCCACAAAGTCATCCAATTGCTCAACCAACTCTCCTTCTATTCTTATTTCACATATCGTTTTACTTTCTTCTCTTTAAAAAAACATCATTTTCGTCTTATTAGAATTCACTTTCGAAAATAAAACCAGATACTATACTAGATAATAATAGGTATTAAATTCCCATAAAATATAGTATAAAAATTAAAAATATAAATATCTGATCATGTCTAAGAACATATTATACTAGCATAAAGCCAGAGGAATTGCAGATGCATTGCCGGCCTTTTAGAAAGGAGTAAGCTCTTTTCTTGAAGGCCCCTTGAAGGTCCCAGTGCTACTTATAACAAATATTGTGTGCTTCAGATTGTGAATTTGTATTGTGTGCTGAAGATAAACCTGCTCTCGACTACTGTTTATTTGCTTTCTTTGATATTAAAAACATGGAATACATACAAGATCACTTTAACAAATTACGAACATGTATGTATTTACATTATTTATTTTTATAACTGGCTTTACGGCTCTGGGTTCTAGCCCTTCTGAGCCTGAAGTTACAATGTATAATTATCCTTCATAGTACACTGCTTCACAATATGTTGATGCGTCACATTGTGCAGCCCTTGGGAGATTTTAACGGCAACTTGAGCCAGCAAACAGCCGACAGTTGGCGATGGTATCTCAAGACGCCTAAGCAGACAGACAGCTTATCTTGAGAATCACATCACCATCAGAGCACTTGTTTCACCGTTTCCACTAATAGTTCACATGCGCAGACACTTAATACACAAAATCGCACCACTTTTACATATCAAAATCCACTTCAAACCATTATTTAAACAATAATACAAGAGCAGCAATCCTCCACCGTTCTAGTTCCCGCCAAAACTCGTATTTATATTCGAGGTAGCTCAAGGTCTAATAATATATTACAGTCTATAACTTGTAAAATAGTATTTGTGGCTCATAAATAGATCGGCTCGTTTAAAAATAAAACAGAATAATAATTTGGTACAGTAATTGTTTTAAAATACTAATTAAAATTCATTTTAATTTACCACTGGTTTGGAACATACATCTGATACGGAAAGAACCGAAAAGAACAGGCACTTTTATAAATTCCATTTAACGGTCAAAAATTTGTGATGGTGTAATAATATCCAATACCACATATCGTCCTGTGGACGCCGTAAGGAGCGACAGAAAGAAACAAGTCAAGAGATGGGCAGCAGCGTCTTTCTTCTAACTAAATAAAAACAACAACGGTTGCCAACCCTTGCAACCGTTGCAACTATGGCATACATCCCCCCTGAGGTATCTATAGGCTATGAGGGAAGCCTACGTTCAGCAATGGACTTATAATAGGCTGTAACGGTAACTTTTTGAAAAGAAAAAAAGGTATGCAATTAATTGTACAAGATCTGGCATTCTTGTGTATTAAGTATTATTTTTTTACACTACAAATGTTTTTAAGTAAATACATTAAATTTATTGTTAACATATTGCGATTTAAAAAATTTCCTCTTCTTTAATATACCATCCACAAGCTCTTTAGTCAGGTAGAATGTGTGTGTACGTACTCAGAAAGATTTGCAAGAGTACAGAAAAGTTCTATGCTTAAAGTTTTTTTTTATCATAGAATCATTTGAAAGAGAGAGATCAACTTTATGTGGTAGAGCCATGCTGCGGCTATAAATAAATAAAATAAAATAGCCTTTATTCCTACTATAATACAAACTTGATTTATTATTAATCTAGGCTTTAATAGTACAGTATAATTAATATGTATTTTTTGTTATATGTATAATTATGTATGTATATATGTATGTATATGACTTAATTAACATTAGTAGTAGTCGCCTCTGCGGCGTAGGCCTCTCCTAAAGTAAAAGGTTGAGAGATATTTTTAATCAGAGATGTGGACCCCTATGGATGCGAGTGGCTCGGGAAAGAGATTTATGGAAAGGTTTAGGAGAGGCCTACGCCGCGGAGGCTGCGGCTATTTTAGTAATATAGTTGTAGCATGAATGGTTTTAGAGGCCAAATTAGCCTCTAAAAGCTTGGCGTGCTCAGTAGAGCAGGGCAGTATTTCATGCCGGCACACCGCCTGCAACTTTACAAGGCGCAGGTTCGGCCTCACATGGAATACTGTTCCATCTCTGGCAGGGGCTCCCAGTGCCAGCTCCTTCCACTTGACCGCATTCAGCGCAGAGCGAATCGAATCGTCGACGACCGAGTTCTTTCCGATCGGCTTGACTCACTAGCACTGCGTAGAGATGTTGCATCTCTTTGCGTATTTTATCGCATGTACCACGGGAGTGCTCTGAGGAATTGTTCGGACTAATTCCAGCCGCTCAATTTCACCATCGCACATCGCGACAAAACTCGCGATACCATCCATACCATCTGGATGATTGGCGGTCCACCACTGTGCGATTTAGAAGATGTTTTCTTCCTCGCACAACTTCCTTGTGGAACCGATTACCACCAGCGATTTTTCCGGACCGATACGACTTAGGGACCTTCAAGAAAAGAGCCTACTCCTTTTTAAAAGGCCGGCAACGCATCTGCAATTCCCCTGGTGTTGCAGTTGTTTATGGGCGGCGGTAGTCACTTAACATCAGGTGAACCGCATGCTCGTTTGCCCCCTCTCCTATAAAAAAAAAAAAAAAAAAAAGTTCTTCGTTTCTCTACTTCGATTTCTTAAAGGAATTGATACCAGATAAATCGACAAAGTGAAAAATCTAGCAATCAAAATGTTCCACTTTGGTAGGCGTTGGTTTATTTGAATCATCGAAACCGTCGACGTCGAGCGACTGACGCTTTTTATCTGGATCGTATGATAAATTCAAGATTCACCACCTGTAAAAATGTCGTAAGCACGCCATTATGAACTTGCTGCCGGAACTGTAATTCGGTCTGGAGAAGATTATACTAAATCTTCTCCAGACCGAATTTCGGTTCCGGCGGCCAGTCTCAACAGAGACTAGCTATCTGCGCGGGACAGGAGTGTAAGTGTTCTCTTTACGCTCTCACTTTCTTAGTCCAATGGCAATCCGACAATGCATGAGAGAGATCAGACGCAGGACTAACGGCTTTACGTGCTTTCCGAGGCACGGCACGGGAGAAAATGCAAACTTCCTTACGGGCTGCTACTGAGAACTTCTTGAGAGAAAAACTTAACAACTGACTTTGGCCCGACCTGGGATTTACGACCACTAGATCAGTGAGGTAGAAAAAAAAATTAATAATCATGTCAAAGCACCATTCCACGCAAGGAGGTTGTGCGTATAAAATCTCGTGAACGCTTCCCGATCCAATCTGCAATATGTGCTCTGTATCTTCAAACGCAATGCGCCTATACTATTCAATTAAATTTTTCACTGCTTGCACGTTTCCTTCCGTAACAGCGGTCAAAGGGCTTCTTTCTTCATCTCTCAAAGTTAATCGACGTGCTGAAATTTGTTATACCAGCGGTACACGGTTGCCTTACAAAAGCCTTTATTCATAAAGGTCACTTGAAGTCAATGAAACGATACGTCCGGTTTTAGGCGACATTTGAAAAACACGATATTCTAATTGAGCTCGTTATAAAATGCGGTGGGAAAGAAGATTTGTGTTTTTACTTGTAAATATTCATATTCAAGACATACTTAAATATAAGATTATAGTGTCTGTCTATAATATTGAAATTACTGGCTCCTATTAAGCTCGGGGTTATTTCCATGCTGTATAATTTTTATCTATCTGTCTGTTGTCTGTCCGGGCTTATCTTTGGAATTACTAAACCGATTCTAACATGAACAGAAAAGAGAAATGATCTAGGCTATATTTTTATACAAAAAACTTTAAAGATTTTTTTATTGTTAAAAATAAATAGTCTTTGATTATCTTAAATCTTAATAAAGCCACCATCATAGATCCTACTCAGGCAAAGACGGGGCAGGTTGCTAGTTTCAAAATAAATTTTAACTAGCCAGTGTTTCATACTCAGACAAATAAAAAAGATAAACGAAGCGCTGCGTACATTTCAAATGATGCTGAAACCATGCTCAACTTCTTGACACTACCTACATACTCATACACACATATTTCTTCTTTCTTTTCTTATTAGTCCGTAAAAGTTTACTGCTGGACGCACACACATGCTCCTACAACCATGTGTTGTTGATTGCAAATTATTTTAAATTGGTTGTCGTAAGAGGCGACGGAGGGAAAAAAATCAGGAGATTGGTAGCAGCGTCTTCCTAATAACGAATAAAAATAAAAAAACATCGATTGCCAGCATGTTTGCCAAGCGTGGCAACTTTGGCAAATATCCCCCTATAAGGCAATCTATGGAAGAGGCGTATGTTCAACAGTGGACTTTAATAGGCTGTAACGGTAACGGAATTGTACGTGTGTTCTTACTATAAGTTGAGCTTGGTTATGACTTAGTTTTTGCCTCACTGCACTGTACTGTCACTGTAATGTACGCAGCGCTCGGTTTTTCTTTCTTTGTTGGTCTGGTCTGGTACGAAAAAGGTTTTTCGCTAGAATTTCTGCGTGACTTTTTTATAGGATAGGGTGACAAACGAGCACACAGTCCACCTGATGGTATGTGGTTGCTGTGACCCATAGACATCTACATCTATCTTCAATAAAGAATCAAAATGCAAATGCGTTGTCACCCGTGAGGACTAAGATGGAGTGCCTCGTTTCCAGTAAAAGGGTCTCCGGTTCTCTACACTCACCATACGAAACACAGCAGCATTAAGCTGCTATTTTACGCTGGTATTCTGTGAGAGCGTGGTCCTTCCCGGTTGAGCCGACCCATTCGTGCTACAACTATACTACCAATATAGCTGCAACATGGCTCTACCACGTACAAATTGTCGTATGAATTGCAATATTAAATTATGTAGATGTATGCGTATGAGTATGTGCATGTTAATGAAAAAAACCCTCTTTATACAATCTAAGTAAACGATCTATATGTTTTAAAAATTATGTATATTTATTTCAAGCGCTAGAGTAAAAAACGGAAATATAACTTTTAATATGACTGAAAATAAAGGGTCGGAAGTTACAAGGTCAAGTTGTTTATGAAAGAATAAAAGACCTAGGTTTTAAAATACACCCTGACCTAAAAACTACATATTTTTAATTTACTGCGAAAGGGTTGATGATCGATTTTTGTAAGAGTGGCAAATTATATGGACTGTATTATACTCCAACTATCGAAAAATCAAAACTTAAATGCATTGCTGCCTTTGAGGATTACCTTGCTGTTAGTAGCTACGAGATACTACCATAATCTGATTTGAACTGAAACAATGTTTGTGAAAAAAAAAACACTCTTTCACACTTCGTCCGATATTTACCTTCGATCTTAGTGCAAACACGTTACTTCGGGCAAAGGTTGAGTAAGATAAACAAGTTAAGGTGGCTTAAAATACAGTTGTAGCGCTGAGGGCCGCGGGTTCGAAACCCGCACGGAAAAGGTATTTATATGGCCTACACATAATTTTTTCGAGTATGGATGTTTGTCCTGTGCAATTGGTGTATGTAAATTGCCTCCACCGCACTGGAGAAAAATCCTAGTGTAGAAATAGAATAATTTTTAGCCCAAAAGAAGAAGCAGGCTCACAATTCACTTGTAAGTTTCCATATTTGGAGAAAAATTGCACCCATTTGCCCCCATTGCACATTAAGGATAGCACAACAGGGATGATAAATTTTTAGAGTTATGATTTAGACAACATTGATTATTAAAAAGACATAGTGTATTATATGAATTAAAGGCCCTATTTCAGAATGTGAAATTATTTTATTCTTTTTAGTTATTTGAATTCAGCTTTTACTTTTTATTTAAAGTAAATTTTAGCCGACTTCAAAAAGGAGGAGGTTCTCAATTCGAGTGAACCGATTTTGATGATTCTTTTTTTATTAAATAGGCTGTACTTTCACTTTTTAATTTCACCCCTAAGAGTAGCTAATAAATAACTTCTTTTTTACTTATTAGTTTTTACTTCTTGTTAAAAGTCATAATTATTGAAAACACCGACCTCGATCACGTCAACAATTTACACGGAATACACGGAAATTATCGGTTTTAACAAAATTATTTTTATTCAATGCAATAACACCCATTGAGTTGATGAATCACTACATCCTAATTGAAAATAAATTTAACTTTAAACTCTCTTGTTGCTTAATTTATTTATTTGTGGAGATTGAAACATTTATAATACAGGAAAATAAATAAATTATGAAATAATTTTTTAATAATTGAACCTCATGAAACTATAGTGAAGACGATTGATAAAATTAAAAAAAAAATTGTCTATTGTCTTTATTTCTTGCTAGTGACAATAATTATTTATTGAAACGAAGTTCCTTATCGGACGGTACGAATTTGGCGGATGGGGGCTAGGCGAGAAAAAGTGTAAGATTTTTCCGTCACGACCCCTTCTGGCGTAGTGTAGACGGCCTTGGCGGCTATAAGGAAGCGAGATGGAATAATATCCATCTCCCCGCACTTTTTCTTATCATGCCATGAAAGAAATATTATTTTATTTTAAATGACGCTTCATTTTAATAGACGCTAGTAATTCATTTATTTGTATTTGTTAATCAATAATATAATACGTTTATCAATAATAATATACTACGAAAGGAACTTCGTTCCAACCGAGTGTTCCACGACACTCACGCATGTTTTTTTTATTTACACGAATGAATGGTACGTTCTGAATTTAACTTATTTCCATCGTGTTTTATTTTATTTCGAAACTTTTATTGCATCGCTCCTAATCTATCAATAGGACATTTATTTTTGTACACACTAGCACAGCGGAAGCGTATAAAAATAATTTAAGTAACCCATTTCTGAAGAAGTTTTGGCATTAAGAAGTGGGTAATGACGTTTTTAGCATATGGATATTTTTTTTATATGAAATTCTGCACTAAAGTAAGAAAACTTCGACGTTAATTTCTCCGTAAATGTGAGTAGTCTCCTAAGATCACGGATAAGAAAAAAATTGGTTTTCTTTTTTCTTTTAAAAACATTACCTCTACACTAGAATGTTTTCCTGTATCGTGGGGGCAGTTTACATACATAAATTTCACAAGGACAAACATACCTGACCCAGAAGGGCCATAGGCCATACAAATACTTGTTCCGTGCGGGATTCGAACCCGCGGCCCCCAGAGCTGCAACTCATTGCTAAGCCACTGCGCAACGGAGCTGTCAGTGTGATTTTTTGTCTACGTAAATGTGTATTAGTAAACCTTTAAAGTCAGAATAAAAATTGGGCTCGAAAAAATAAGTACTCTACTCCTTTGATCTTGACTCAATATGCAGTATATATCCAATGCTGCAGAATATCTCCCTATCCTATTTCTTGGAATGATCTCTTAACTAAATTCAATTCTAGTAAAATAAAACAAATCATAGATAAACCGATTTCACTTAACGTCTCCTATTCACTGTGGACAGTTTCTGACCCAGTTCCAAATTAAACTACCGCCTCTCTGCATGTGTGATGCCTATGCAAAATGCCAAAGATATTTGATATAAATACATTTTAAATATTTCATATAGCGCGTAAATATTCATAATATAACTTATAATATTTTATTGATTAGTTACGGAGTGGTTTTTATTTAAAATAAAATTGTATAAAAATAAACACAAAGAAGAGAAGTTAACACTTCGTTGGTCACTGTAATATATTTCAAAAAGTATAAATCTCTTTATAGTATTTTTATTAAAATTCTAAACACTGATGAAAATGGAATAATAAATAACTTTTAATGAAAAGTTTCATATAAGGTTGATATAGTTTCGTAATGTCGTTATTAACATACGTATCGATATTTTCTAGAAAATACGTACGTATTTTAATTCTGCCACAGAGGTATAATTTTGAACCCCTATCATCATTTTAAACATTCACAACAAGAAACTTCAAATAAACTTTAGACAACACTCAATAAAAATATCACGCCACGTGTCCATACAATCGTTTTGTATGCCGCATTTAGTATACTACGACAGGACGTAAACATGACAAAAATATATTAGTATATATCTGGACCACATGTAAGCTAGACCACCTGTTACAATTTAACTCCAACACCCACGCCATACGTCAGTGAATATTAGACGGTTCTCAGTAGACTAATATCTTAACGTCAACAACTCAGAGTACTCAACAATATAATTTAAAATGAAAAATTTTGTACAACCGACTTCAATATAAATTATTAAGAATAACTCAAAAACTATTGGTCAGACCTTGATCAAAACTTTTTATATGGGACCACATGTGAAGCACCAGCTTTCAAATAAAAAAAGAATCATCGAAATCGGTTCACCCAGAAAAAAGTTATGAGGTAATACACATAAAAAAAAATACAGCCGAATTGAGTACCTCCTCCTGTTTGAATTCGGTAGAAAAGATGCGAATTGCAAATGCCACGTTAAAACAGTTGCTTAACTGAGTAATTTTAAGAGCAATTTTAAAAGGAATGCCTATTTTTCTGTACCTGATATTTCTGTAATGCCTGATAAATTGTAAAAAGGTATAATACCTTTTAAACATATTAGATTCAAATGAACGACATCTTTAACTCACCGTGTCTACCGTTTCAAGTTTTGACAAAAGCTAAGGAACGTATTATGATTGCGAAAACAACGTTTTATTCGCTCTTTTTAGTCTGCCGTGCCAAATTCAGCAAAACGGTACATTTTTGAAACAACCTTGATGTATGATCCGTCACAGAGGATGTTTTCTGAGAGTATTTTTCGTAGATGATAATTTTTTTTATGGTAGTTAGCGAAATCCAGGCGTACAACCTCATGTCTGTATTTGAGTTAATTCGAATTTTCTATTCAAGGGTAGTTTTGGGGGGTAATAATGTTTTCTGTAATCGTCCTGTGGGTTATAAATTAAGAGTTCATGACAAAATAACAGTTTTAGCGCGTTACCTGTCATAATCCATTGGTGTTATGAAAGGCCATAATATACCTTTTCTTGTCATATCATAATCTCACCAAAAAACACGTAATAATGATAAGATCTATTTTACTCAAAACTTGTTTACAGTTTAATCATCATCACAAATCTACGTCTAAACGTAGACCTTACCCAAAGACGACAAAATAAGGTCCTTAACCACCTGCATCCATCGACTATTTATATATCTCACTGGGTCATCACTCCAATTCATGGAGGGCCTCCCTACACTTCGCTTGCTGGTACCAGGCTACCATTCTAGGACCTTTCTTCCTCGTAGGTTGTTGGTTCTTAGAGTCACATGACCAGTCCATCGTCACTTCAACTTACTGATCCCTTTAACTGCGTAACCACTATATAAAAACCATCATAATTTACTGTAGTAATATATTAAACGTTTCAACCATGTAATGGCGATGTAAGAATGTCTACTACCCCATATCGTCCCGTGAAACAGAAGATGGGCAGCAGCATCTTCCTGATAACAGCTGAATAAAAATAGCACACTGCTACTGCAAACATGCCTGCCAAGCGTAGCAACTAAGGCAGAATTCACACTAAGGATGCAATCTATGGGGAAGGCCCATGTGCAGTAGTGGACTTTAGTAGGCTATAATGAATGGATAAAATAGATTAAACGTTTACTGGCAAATTATTAAAGAGAACTCAGTTGTTCCAAAAAGGTAAGACATGTAGTCAAAAATGTTCTAGAAATCGAGTTACGTTCGAAGCAACCTAATGCCTTTCTGAATGCTCATTTACACTTCAATCATATTATATATATTATGTACGTATTTAGTAGCCGGCGGCTGTGATCGGAACCTACGTTAGCCGCGCAATAAATTAATTTAGGTCGAGACCGACGGACAGGTGTAAATGAATTGGGGTGTAAAATGATTTTATCTTTGCGCGAAAACTCTGTGCGCAGAATCGTTAGTACACGGTCGTTTTTACGCAGGTTGGTGATTCATTAATTGATTTGCATTTTCGTTTTACACATTTCGGAAACTAAACATGATGGTGATTGTTAGATTTTTATATAAATTACGCGATGTGTGTCATCGTTGTAAGAAATTGCAAAACTTCTACTATAGTGTTAATGTAAATATGTATTTAGTTCTTATACCTATATCCTTGTGGATTTTATAGCTTCATCTGAATTGAAACTGGAAACCATCAAAATATTAAAATGTTTTGGCATAAAAAAAATTGTATTTCGCAATCTACACTCGCGATTGTTCTAAGATACTACAAATATAGTACGGCCTTACTCTTAAAAATAGACGTTAATAATTATTTATGTGTTGCTAGAAAGTTGCTCTCTATCTTTTTCAATAAATGACAATAGAAAAAGACAGGTATAGAGATAATCAGTACTTAATTTAAGTCAAACGAAATAATGATATAAATTATAAATATTTAACAATTCCTTCAAATATAAATTTAAAACAAGTACATGTTCATTATTAGCCTAAGAGACAGTAGTCTATTGGTTAAGGATCCGGACAGCGAAATTCGAAATTCGTGGGTTCGATTCCAACTTCTATCGTGAACCACTCCTATCACCAATATTTTAGCTCAATTGAAGTTGTTCCCATTAATATTAGTAATGTTGAAAGAGGACTGCTAGTATTCTTTTTATAAAAACTACAACTGATAACAAGACCAAATGAATACTTAACATTATTACAAACAGACAAACAACCTATGATTTTGCCTAAATTGATGTATGTAATTAATATTTTGTTGCTATTTCCATTCTTTTCCGACATAAGTTGTAAAACTTAAATGACTTTCAATAAATATTCTTTTAATCTAGGTATCTCTATAATATATAAAAATCAATTACTGTCCGTTAGTCTCTCAAAAACTCGAAAATGGCTCGACCGATTGTGATATTTTTTTTGTGTGTGTATTTGAGTGGGTGTTAAAAACTCAGTTAGACCGAGTAGATGGCGCTGTTGTCGAGATCCAGAAATCACTCGTGCAAAGCCTGGGTGAATTCTATTCTATTCTTTAAAATACTACACTACACTAAATAATACACCAAAGCTCGGACAGATTCAAAAGACGTCATTAGATATACATAAAAGCTTATTAAAGCATGATATATAGCGATGTATATAAAATGTATTTTATGCATCCTCTTAACCATTTTTTTAAGAAAAACGGATTTTTTAATCATTACCGTTTCGGAATATTCAAAGGAAAAATAATACATTATAGCTTAAATAGCTTAATAGAAATTATTTTAAAACAGCGTTTTTACATATTAAATTTTAATCTTGGCTTTGCGCTTCCACATCCAATTTCGACCTGTAAATATCGTAAGAAGTGACTATGAGATGTGCCAGAAAGATATTGTGACAACTGATAGATGATATATGATAATATAACCACCTCGTTTACACCAGCCGTAAAATACCACACCAGTAATGGGTAGTATAGTCAAAGGTGCGAGACCTCTGGTACTGCAATAGTCAATTCACTTGCCAAGCGTGACCATATAGAACAACAGGAGAAGCCCATGTTAAGCAATGAACTTTTAAGCTGATAAAAAAGAAGAAGAAGATTAAGCTTCTTGGAAACGTAGCAATTGCGACCATCTTTCCTAAGGCTTTGAATTGCTTTAAAGATAACAGATGATGATTTATTTATTTATTTATATAATTTGCTTACCACAAGAAATACAAACATTATACATCAAGTGACACCCCGTAGGGGCATAGCAATTTATAAGAGGGTAGTTTTTATTTTAAATACTATAGTACCTACGTGAGGGTAATATGGTCATCTGGTTAATATGGTCACTTTCTTATAACTCAAAGACTATAGCCTTGTTTGCATGGATAGCTCTGTGATACTATAGCTCTTCATCAGGCAATCAAACAATAAAGGGTCAAATCGGCGCTGCTTTATCGACGCCATTTTGACGGTTGATATTATAGTAAATATTTTAGTCAATTTTATTATTGTGTAGTGTAGTTAGTTTTTTTAAGTTGGTTTTTCAAAATTTCGTAATTATTGCCAAAGCATGTTTGCTATTTTTTTCTTAATACATTAGTTATACTATACTACTTTGTCTCTGTACTCCTCCTATTTTTGGTTTTATAGGGCGGCAATTTGGTTTTATAGCTTTAGGTGACCCTATATTACCCTCATATACCTTAAATATTAACTACTACTAAATACCAAGTAACATTTTTCTTAACATTACTGGCCTAACATATTATTTTCTATAATTATTACACACAATTACTATTTATTCGCATCTTTAAAGAATGATATAGCAATATTATTCAGATTAATAAATGCAACCGCCATGTGGTGGCGGCGTAAGAGAATACACCACCCCATATCATCTCGTGGATGTCATAAGAAGCAACAGAGGAGAACTGACAACTCAAAATAATTTATATTTTCTATTTTTATTTTCTATTTTTTCTTTTTTAATAACGTTACCCCCCACACTAGGATTTTCTCCTGTATCGTGGAGGCAGTTTATAAACATAAATTGCACGAGGACAAACATCCAGACCCGGAACAATTATTTGTAGGCCATACAAATACTTTCGGGATTTGAACCCGCGCAACAACTCATTGCTAAGCCACTGCGCCACGGAGCCGTCAAAGTAAATAAAAATTATAAAAGTAAATAAAAGTAATAAAATACTGCAGTTACCAACTCGCCTGTCAAGCGTGTCAACTATAGCAAATATCCCCTTATGAGGTCTATGGGGAAGGCCTGTGTTCAGCACTAGACTTGATAGGCTGTAACAGTGATGACGATGATGATGAATGTATTGAAAATAAAAGAATTATCTAATAAGCTTAATGACAGCTACATCCAACATAATTGTATCTAATTGGAAATGTTTCATTAGGAACTCAATTCAACTCCCAACACAAACGCGCGACAGGATCAACAAATGGATCTAATCACATTGGCAAATCGAATTAGTATTTCACAGGGTTGCCACTTTTACGAGTTCAGATACAACATAATGTTAATGTGCGCCAAAGCAAATCAAATAAAACAGGGAATTTGCAAAACACCTAAACAATCTGAGGCAACCATTTTTAACCCTGTTATATTATGATAAATTAAACTAAAAGTATAAAACTAAAAAAATTAAAGAATCAATAAAATAAATAATTAATTTGGTATCGTTTGTAATTCGTTAAAAGAAATGGGTATCGTCGGCGACAGAGGGAAACAAACCAGGAAATAGGCAGCGGCATTTTCCTAATAACATTTAGAAAATAAAAAGCTGAAAATGAGACCGATGTTCAGCAGTGGACTTTTGATAGGCTATAATGGTGATGAAAATCAAAAGTGCATATGATTAATGGTTCGTATACAAGAAATGTACATATAGCTCGAAGAACCGACAACCGATGGGGATGAAAAGTTCTCGAGTGGCAGTCTCGTACCGGTAAGCGAAGTGTAGGACTGACCTCCACTGTATGGATTGATGACCTGGTAAGAGTTGCAGGAAGTCGATGGATGCAGGTGGCTCAGAACCGTGCTTTGTGGCATTCCTTGGAAGAGGCTTGCGTTTACCAGCAGAGTTGTGATGGGCTATAAAGATAATGATGATGATATTTCAAGAATCAGAACAACAGTTATCGTGTGGGGTGTAAATTAAAAGCTCTTTATACTACCATTTCATAAGTATATATTTTATTGTTTATATAATATAAGTACGTAAAAAAAAATCTGGATTAAATTTTGAACATTAGAGGAATGGCTAAAAAATTTTAGTAAACAATTATTTGATTATTTGATGGCTCGGCACACATATTGTGTATCGTTAGTATTTGACGTATAAATAGCACTCAAAAAAAATGGTTTCTCATCTCTAATATAAAGGGTTTCCACAAGGTAATTCCCAGTACCTTTAACAATCCATTTCATTCCATTCTCTAAGAGGAGATTAGATCAATTTTTAGTTATTTCTTATTAATTTTATGTAAACCCAAGTTACCCCACACTTAAACTTTCTCCGGTATCTTTAGGGCATTTTACATACATCAATTGCGTAAAAACAAATAGGCACACCCAGAAAATTTATTTGTAATCCATACAAATAATGTTCCTTGCGGGAATCGAACCGTAGTGTCGCAAACAAACACCATTGCGCACAGAATGACTACAGTGCAATATGAAGACATGGTCATTTTAAATACCCTTTCATTCATACTCTTAGCAACTTCCTTAGTTCATCTACATATTTAGAGCAAGTCCATTCCATACAGTGCGTTGCGGAGGCGGCGCGGCTTCTGAGCGATGCGGTAGCGGCGTTCTACATTAAAAGTAATCCGAGGTATGACATGATTGACACGCCGCATGTTGATACGATGCGACGCTGGAGCGGTAATGCAACCAACTCAATGATTCTAATGCCACATCTAGTCCTTTATTATCCACAAAGCGTTTAACCGCGTAACGCTATATCTCCCGCCGCTACAGCGCATTGCAACGTCGCAAAGGCCGTGCACTCATGCGGCGATATAACTGTGTGGCTTCGCCCTTACGTTCACCTATCTGAGTGATAGGTCAACGTACGCATAGAAGTAGGAAGTAAAGTTGTAGATTAGAACTAGCGTATATTAGTATTTGTACGAATGCCGTTTGATTCGCGTTTGCGGGTGTTGTTCTGAAGAAAAGAGACGGCATGCCGGGTCGTTGCGCGGGGAATCCATGCCGCTGCATCTTCGTTCATATGGATTAATGATTTATTTTGCAATTGACTTTCGCAATTGCAATTCAGTTGTCGGCCCTTCTGAGTGAGTTTGCGAGTATCAAAATATGTGATATAAATGGCTGTACGACTCAGTAAGCTGAAATGGCAATGGACTGGTCGTAGAGCTCAATGAACCGACAACCGATGGAAAGAAAAGAAGTGTAGAGCAGCCCCACTAGACAAGTGACGACCTGAAAAAAAGAAGCAGGAAGTCCATGATTGCAGGTGGTTTAGGATCGTGTTTTCTGGCATTTCTTGGGGGTGCCTAATTTTAACTTGATACCTATACAAACCCGTTGCTGAGAAATAGATCAGACGGACTATTTCTTGAGGTAGGGACCCTAAAAAGACATTAGTTGATCCAAATATATCCTTCTAACTGTCGGATGCAACAAATGTGTGTGCTGCCAAAATAGAACGCGATTAATACAAAAGTAAATTTTAAAAGCAATTTTAAAGCCCATACTGATTCGGCAGTGAATCTCGCCATTTCTTACGTTAATTAAAACATATTTCTCTAAAACTCTTTGAACTTAATTGTTTGAAGGCCAGGACACCCTAGACCTACTTTTAAACAGCATCCAGCCATTTCTCTTTCTTTTTCCATATTTTCGCTTTCCTGAAAAGGATTCGACAGTATACAAAGTTTGTATACATAACCACAACAATACAAAGTTGTACATAAGGATACCTCGCGAACAATTTTTTTTTTCGCGAGTACCCTTGTAATATACATACTAATCTATAAAAATGACGTATATGTATATATAAAATAATATTTAACATTAAAATTTTAGAGGAAATTGAAAAGCTTTTTCGGAAATTTCCATACAGAATTTTTATTATGGTCAATCGTTTACGATGCAATAAGAATAAAATATATTTGATAGCCGTAAGGCCTAGTGGTCAAAGTACCTATATATATTCGACCGCTTATCATAAGTTCGAATCCCAGCGAATGAAAACATTTGTGTAAAATAACAAATTGTTGGTTTTCATGTTTGACTGTTTATAATAAAAGTAAGAATAACAAACAATGCATAGTAAACCTTCTTGAAGTGGATACGGTGGCAGGCATACATCTATCTACAATTAAGAATCAAAATGTAGATACGTTGTCACCCCTACGGACTTAAGTGGAAACGAAACACATATTCAATATACTGCTATTTTACGCCGGTATTCTGTGCGAGCGTCCTTCCCCGGTCTAGCCGAACCATTCGTGCTACAACCATAATACGCTACGACGTAGCTACGCCGCGTTGTTTTTATTATATAATTGAAGTGACAAACAAACTTACAGTCCACCTAATGATAGTTGGCCACTGCAGCCCATGGACACCTGTAGCCAAACAAAACAAAGAACTACAGATGCGTTGTACATATATTATGGTCCCCACAGTCCGTAATTTTACTGGCTAGTATATTTTTCCTTCAGACTGGAAACAGTAATACATACACTGTTGCTTGGCAGCAGATAAAGGTAAGAGGATGGTACCCACACAAACGGACTCCTAGACAAAAAAGGAATCATACCTTTTTATTAATTTTTATAGAATAAGGGTGACAAACGAGCACATAGTTCACCTGATGGTAAGTGGATGCTGTGGCCCATAGACATCTACATTTATCCTCGATTAAGAATCAAAATGCAAATCCTCGTTTCCAGTAAAAACCTAAACCTGTGTTCGTCCTATCGTTTATATTATATCCTAGATCCAATAAGCTACCCTCCGATATTATCTCTATATCAGTATTTACACATATAGAGGGTTATTTTTCAAAGAGTAGCCAAATTTTATACTAACTTCATATACATATACTATATGATAATAATGATATATTATGATATACCGTTATTGCAGTTTTTGAAAATACGAGTAAATAAGGGTTCTACTTTTTTTTTAACTATCCCAAATTGAGTGTGATTTATGTGCAAAAACTACGCGTACGCGCGCTATTCTATGTGCGATTTAATTCACTACGTTTTTGCCGACCTATCGGCCCTTACGAATGTGTGCGTGCATAGTAAAATAGTAGGCGTTAGATATTAGGTCCTTACATTTGAAATTGGCGTTTTGTACGGGTGGAATATAAAGTCAATTATTTTTTGTTAAATATATTTAATTAATCAAAATATGCACCGTTGTTATCTATGCACTTTTGCCATCTCATAGGTAGTTCATTGATCCCTTTACTAAAAAAACCATGGGGGCGAGAATCAATAAACTCTTTGAAGGCGGTTTGGACTGCCGCATCGGAGTTGAATTTTTCCTTGTAAAAGTTGTCCAAATTAAGGAAAAATGGTAATCTGTTGGAGCAAGGTCCGGAAGTACGGTGGATGTCGCAGACATTCCAATTGTAGCTCATCTAACTTAGTGGTTGTTTGTTGTGCAGTGTGTGGTCTTGCGTTGTCGTGAAGCAGCAGTGGCCTAGAGCGATTGACTAATCTCGGTTGTTTAGCAGCTAGTTCTTCCTTCATGGTTTGCAGTTGCTGACAATAGATATCTGCCGTAATCGTTTGGCCAGATTTTAGAAAACTGTAGTGAACGACACCGGCGCTAGTCCACCAAACACTCACAAGTAACTTTTTCTGACTCAATTTTCGTTTAGGGCAGGATTTGGCTGGGTCTCCAGGGTTCAGCCATTGCGACGAGCGCTTCCGATTATCGTACAGTATCCATCACAAGTAATGATTCGATTTAAAATCCCTTCATTATTGTGTCGGTTGAGCAAAGTAACATAGCAGTCGACGCGTGTTTGCAAGTTCGATTCACTCAATTCATGAGGTACCCATCGTTCAAGTTTTTTTACTTTCCGATTTGCTTCAAGTGGATTAATATAGTTTTATTACTTACCCCGAAGCCTGCAGCTATCTCTGAAGTGCTTTGTGATGGATCCGCTTTTTTTATAGGAGAGGGGCAATCAAGCATGCGGCTCACCTGATGGTAAGTGACTACCGCCGCCCATGAACAACTGCAACACCAGGGGAAACCGCTTCCACAATAGCCTTTAATTCTTCATTTTCCACTTTGGTCTTCGGCCGTCCACGGGGTTGGTTCTGAAGGTCAAAATTTCCAGAACGAAAGCGTTGAAACCAAAAACGTACCGTGCTTTCTTTTGCGACACCAGCGCCGTACACATCATTAATCCTTCGAGTTGTTTCTGCATCACTACAACTCGTACTCGTAAATATACCGATATTTCATGTTTTCCATTGTGCGGTAATAAGCGACGCCAAAGAATAAAATAATGAAAAAAAACCAATGAATGATTGTTTTCAAAACTCAAATGTACCAGCTAAATGAATTATAAAAATTTGAATTTGGAATTCTTAACCAAAGAGGAGATATTTCAGATCAAAGTGGTCAGTACGACAAAACGCTAATTTCATATGTAAAGACCTAATATTTATGAATGACAATCAGTTAAAATAATGCATCACAACGCATTCCGAATTTAAAGATAAAAAGGACAGAATGTTTGAGATTTTTTTTAATTAATTTTTCTTCACCATTCATTCGCCTATATTACTTATTCTGAACCACCTCTGCAAATTCAGCCGTATGTTGCAAAATAACCCTGAATACTTTTGGCACTATAACATTTACCGCGCAGTTGATAGCGCTGAGCTTTGGATATCATCGTGGTCGAAATTCAGCCAGGAGAATATCACCATCATGTCGTAGTCAGGATCCATGAAAATTAATATAAATGAAAATAAATTGGCCCATTTTGCGTCTGTTTTATAAGAAATATTTGACGAAAATAATTAAGGAATCAAAGACTCGTGGAGACAAGATGGCATTATTTTAAGGGCCTTTAAGATGAGATAAGGGGCAAATTGATAGATTATTTTAACATTTATTTTATAATGGATTAGGATCCTCAAAAAGATGTGCTAATGTCGTTATCCTTTTACCCTGTTTTTGGCAAATCAATACAGTCTGTGAATAGACGTAATTTTTATAACTGCGCTATAACAATTTTGTTTTCTATTTTATTTTCTAACAAATGTTTGGCAATAAGTGTATGAATTCAGTTCCCCGCCACATGCGTGATGCGTCTAGCATGCATGACAAACATACTCTTCTATATTACAGTGGCTGTTCTTCTATGATGTTTGTGCTCTTAGCCAGAAGGCCATTAGAGCTTTATCAGAATCAGGACTTGCAGGCGGAAATATATGCCCTGAGTTCCTGGTGCTAAAAATGTTTACTCCACACGTTGCCACGCGACATATCACGTCGGATGTTCTTCACAGTCAATCCTAAGGTTAAGCTTAAAATATGTTTGTAATGCACGCTCGTCACGTTCGGCTAGGCGTGAGCGTGATGGCGTGTTTACCAGCAATGCACCTGCAATTTCCCAGGTGTTACAGTTGTTCATATGTGGCGGTCGACAATCACTATCAGGTGAGCCATATGCTCGTTTGCCCTCTCTTCTATAAGATGCCGTTACTAACGACTCTGTAATACAAAAACATTTATTTATTTTTTCATGCACACCGAATGCTCCGCCCCGCTGCATTTTACTGTCTGCACTCACTCCTAAGTTATTACAAAAACACGTTATACTTTTATTATACATTCTTGTCAAAAATATATTAAACAACGTATGTAGTGTATTTGCAAAATGCTGACCGGCGTAAGAAAAAAAAATTTTCTCAGGGATTAGGTACGCCAATTTTCAATTTACAAAATGTTTAGAGTCCTTTCCGAGAAACTGAAAAATAAATATGCGTATTATATTTTTTAATGATTAAAAAAAAGTACTAAATGAGTTTGAGATTGTACATATCGATAAAACAATCGATAACGCAGTAGCTAAGCGTCTGGTTGCGGCTCTGCGGGGATACGATTTCAAATCTCCAAGTAGTTGGTCTGGATGTTTGTCCTTTATGTATGTAAAACGTCTCCACGATACATGAGAAAATAGTGGCAGTAATGTTTTATAAAAAAAAGAAAATAAAGAAAGATTATAAATTGTTGATAGATAAAACAACTAGTGTTCAACTATTAGATAACTACTTGTTACTATATAATATTTTTTGGATAATTTTACTATAATGTCCTCCAGACCGAATTTCGGTCACGTGGCCAGCCTCAACGGAGATTAGCCATCGGATTATAGTGCCCAAGTGTATGCGCGCCCAGGTGCACTCTCTATTCCCTCACTCTCATAGTCCAACGGGACGGTAAACCGACACGACCGGAGAGAGATCAGGCGCAGAACCAACGGCTTTACGTGCTTTCCGAGGCACGGGGGTGAGACACCGCCAACTTCCTGACTCCGGACAGCTACTGAGAATTTAGGAAAATCTCAATAACTGATTTTTTTGAGACCGACTCGGGATTCAAATCCGGCACCTCATGATCAGCAGTCGCACCACTACAACCACTAGACCAACGAGGCCGCCGAATATTACTATACGGGGTATATGAAAAATTTATCATAAAATGCTTTTATTTCATACTACCTAAACACTTTTTATAGTTTTTGTTAAGTCGGACATAATGTGATGCATAGATATTGAGGCAGTTTTATACTATACGAGTAGGTACACACAAATGCATAAAAATAGCATAAACATTTTCCTGGCTAGTAAAATGAAATAAATACATGGAGTTGGTAAGATGACACTGTGATCAATACAATATTTTTAGAACGACGGCAAAGAATCAATGTTCAAGAAAATGGCAGATATTTATGGAAAGGTATTTAGCGCAGCGGGGTATATTAATAAGCTATAGTTATATCTTTATCTATTGTAGCTTATTAATATACATAAAATTTCATCATCATCATAATTATTGCAGAGTTCACATGTCCACTGCTGAACAAAGGCCTCCCACAAGGAATGCCTCAAATCACGGTCCTGAACCACCTGCGTATATATCCATCGACTTCCTCCATGTTTTACCAGGTCGACATCTATCTAGTAGGGGCCACCCTAACACTTCACTTTTTTTATAGGATAAGGGTAACAAACGAGCACACAGTCCACCTGACGCTAAGTTTTGCTGTAGCCCATAGACATCTACATCTATCCTCGATTACGAATCAAAATGCAGATGCGTTGTCACCCGTGTGGATTAAGATGGAATGCCTCGTTTCCAGTAAAAAGGGTCTCCCGTTCTCTACACTCACCATACGAAACACAGCAGCGTTAAGCTGCTATTTTACGCTGGTATTCTGTGAGAGCGTGGTCCTTCCCCGGTCGAGCCGACCCATTCGGGCTACAACTATACCAGTAATATAGCTGCAGCATGGCTCTGTCACGTAAGAAAAAACTCACTTACCTGTACAACACTGCCAAATGAAATTTACGAGCATAATATGGATCTAATGCTAGGTTTATTATTTTACAATATATTAAATTTACTACTGGTTAATTAGTTTACAAGTTTTATTAATCCAGTGTTGCACACAAATAACACGACAGCAAACCCTCACCCAGCAAACTAAGTAGAAACATGTCCGAGATTTATCTCCGTGATATAACCCGAAAGCAGAACACCTGCGGCATATTCTAGTAAACCAAAATATCCAAACTTCATCCTAAATTTGACCAGGCTATAAATACTGTAGATATAATATAGTCATCATTATAGTAGCTATATCTGTTTTTTATGTTTATTTTGTTTTATGTTATGTATCTTATATTCTATTTTCTTATAATATATATACCCATATATTTGTGTATTAATTTATATGTATGTGTGTATATCTATATTTATGTTAATTGTAACCGCCTTCGTAGTTTTATCACTGCCCAAAGGTTGACTGGCAGAGAATGCTTTTAGCATTAAGTACACCTTTTGATCCTGTACTTATGTGAGGTTCATTATAGCTTAAATAAATAAATAAATATTATAAATACTACAGATATAAATACTAAAAATATAATAGTATTTCTATTCAATTTAAAACAGACAGACACGTTACTGGCAGTTACTAATTTATATAGAACTACACTAGGTAGTTACAGTCCAGGCTTTAAAAAGTTTGTAGCAATTTTAAAATTCTCGTTAACCACTTCAACTAAGCTGTAAATGTTTTTTTAACGTACAACATCCGTCCATTCGTAAAATTAGTTTTATTCAAATATTTAATATAGTAATTATACTAGGATTTCCTATATTTCCGCGACAATTCGCGGAAATTCTAATACAATTACATAGACATCGCGTTTCATAGAAATTCGGAGAGAAAAATTGACCACGTGAACTTACAAGAGCACCTACGCACTACTACGCAATTTTTATAGCACATAGTTCACCTGATGGTAAGTGGATGCTGTAGACAATATACATGTACATCTACCCTCAGTTAAGAATTAAAATGCACATGCGTTGTCACTCCTTAGGATTAAGATGGAATAGCTCGTTTCTAGTAAAAAAGGTCTCAGATTCTCTACACTCATCGTACGAAACACAGCAGTATTAAGCCGCTATTTTACGCTTGTTTTCTGTGAGAGCATGATCCTTCCCCGGTCAAGCCGACCCATTCGTACTTCAACAATAATATACTCTATGGCTCTACCACGTCTAAATTTCAACCATGTTCTTCGGCTGTTGCCCACAGAATGCAGTTGAACTTGTGATTAACCAAGTTGCGGCTAGCCACAATCGCAACTGTAAAATTCGGTTAAAAATCGTTGAAATGTTGCTATCAGGACAAAAAATAAGAAGATAGATATGGAAAAAGTACTGATCTTTTAAACTTCGCAACGGATTTTGATGCGATTTTCATCAATGGACAGAATGATTAAAGTGGACATGCATATTATATAATCCTCCTGTCCGTGTGTATGTGACTGAACTCCTCCTAAATGGCTAGACCGATTTTGATGAAATTTTGTGTGTATGATTAAGTTGATTAGAGAATGGTTTAGATTCACAATTGGACCCGGTAGGTGTGAATACAACCGTGTGAAGCCAGGGCGGATCACTAGTTTACACTATATAAAGAAGAAAAAGTAGAAAAAGGAGTATTAAGTGTAGCATCCATCCAATACGTACGCACAATACCTGACTCGATGGCGGGTAACCGCAAACTAATGCACAGTGTGAAAAGCAACTATGCGGCTATCCGGCAGTCGGGCCGCAATTCCCCGACACACAGAGTACATTTCTATACGGAAACTCCGAACGACCGCAATTGTTTACGGACAGTCGTATCGCAGTGTGAATAGAAATAAGTTTTAAATAATATATTTTTCGCTCACAGTCCGTACGGCAAGCTGCAATGCGCGCAGCATTGAGTGTATACTTATACTTTAGTAAGCTAATATTGTTGTCACGTGGTGACGGTGTATGGGAACCTATCACATCATTTTGTCCCGTGAATGGCGTAAAAGGCGACTATGCGAAATGTCAGAGAGATCTAATGGATTTAATCTTGCTTACGCCAAACGTAAGATATTTTTATTTTATACGTGGTAGAGCCATGCTGCAGTTACATTAGTAGTATAGTTGTAGCACGAATGGGTCGGCTCGACCGGGGAAGGACCACGCTCTCACAGGATACCAGCGTAAAATAGTAGCTTAATGCTGCTGTGTTTCGTATGGTGAGTGTAGAGAACCGGAGACCCTTTTTACTGGAAACGAGGCATTCCACCTTAGTCTTCACGGGTGACAACGCATCTGCATTTTGATTCGTAATCGAGGATAGATGTAGATGTCTATGGGCCACAGCAACCACTTACCATCAGGTGGACTGTGTGCTCGTTTGTCACCCTATCCTATAAAAAAAGAAAACCTACCTAGAACCCGTGTAGTAGCGGCGTAAAAGTGTCAGTAATAATCAGGTCAATCTATGGTCTCATAAATTTATTATATATATTTATTTATTTATTAGGGAGGCCTATATTCATTTGATAGGCTGTAATGATGATGATGATGATGAATGATTGTAAGATACCCAGACCGGCGAAGGGAAGCATTGTTAAAGGTTCAGAACGTCTGGTACTGCAATATGCCTGCCAAACGTTCAGGCAAATCCACCCTACAACGGAGCAGGCTCATGTAATGTTGTGGACTTTTATCTGCTGATGAATAAGAAGAAGAAGAAGCACATAAACGCATTTCTATTTCACAGGTTGTACCAAATACGAGTGGGCCTTCGAGTATCCCCGAAATTGCCGGTTCAAATCGAGACGTCGGTGTCGAGCGGCAATGCCGCGGGCAGGTCCGGGCGGCCGACTGCCAATGCGTCCCTCGGCGGCTTGGCTGCATCGAGAGCCTTCCAGATAATGTACAGAAACGAAGAGGTCACATTGCGGGATATCGTGCAATTTAGAGCACATTTGTTAGGTAAGACAAAAAATTTATCACAACAGTACTGTTCAAAATATATACATTCCACGAAAAACGTTAATGGACGTTCAGTGCAAACGATGTCTGGGGTTTGTTGGGTTCGCCGATAAAGGTGTTAAGATATGATCGGGCGCCAAGCTCTAAAGCAGTTACTTAAACCATAGGATCCATAGGAATATACAAAGTTCTTGGAACTACTATGAAGCTTGATGCCAAATAAGTTTCTGAGTAACCTAGAAATGGGTGTTTTGCACACCTATTTAGGACCTATATTACAAGTGTACAGGTTTAATACCTAAATACTGCCGGTACGTAACCCGTTTTCTTTTGCGAACTTGTCATAGACATTATCAGGAGTTTTACTCCTGTACTTCCTTGTCTCAAATCAAGAATTGTTATACAATAAGCATAAATTTTGATTCACGAAAACTGATGACAGCATACGTGTTTCAGGCAACTCTGTGGCCGCAATATTATTGCCCTCAGTTTTGGCCTGCTTCAAGCTGTTATTATACAAGAAGATATTGTATTTCCTCTATATATTTTACAAGTTTCCTTTTATATCTTTTACAGTCGACAGCCGCAACCTCAAGGAGTCCCTGGAACGAACGGAATGGAGTTTAGGCGTAGAACTATGGTGCAGCGAGGGTGCTCAGTCCAGTACCCTGGCGCCAGTATCCTGCCGCGTCCTCAAACTTCATTTCCAGCCTTCTCATGGGCTGCATTACCACCTACCTGTTCTATTCGACTACTTTCATTTATCGGCCGTCTCCATTACCATTCACGCAAGTTTAGTTGCTTTGCATCAGCCTTATATCAAGTAAGTTACACAGTTATTATCATAGAACTATGTGACCTGACAGATGTTGTTTTACCCTTTCTTTATGAACTTGAAGTGACAAACGAATTTACAGTCTACCTGATGGCAATGTATTTATATAGCCTCACGCCGTAGTCGTTCGAGTTCGGCATCATCAAATATATTTTAGCGCATGATGTACAGAACTTTTTCTTTCTTTCTCTTTCGCCCTAATGTACGCCCGCAATGCGTTTGTATAGTTTTTGTCCAACGCATGCGGTCTACTCCACCAATGGCGGGTGCCGCTTGCCGAGTCAGAGGATCTTGCCGACACCAAGCAATCTATCTAGTGGGGATAATGGATTTGGGGGGCTGCTAGGTGGTCTTGCAGCACCTCGTGCTCGGCTGGCGACCCGCATGCTATCGCGTCCAGCGATAACTCCAGACGCGCCCGGTGACCCCCAGGCACAGGCCCTTTGTTCATATGTACTATTTTTCTCCATCATCCATAAAACGGGCGTCAATGAACGGCAGACGCCCAGGCCCGGCACCGTTTCATGGTGCGGCCGTATGCACAAACGGGCCTCAATTCTGCCGAGGCATGGCGCTCACACCTCTTGGCAAGGCTGACTGCGCTGACGTAGCAGTTTGGTCACTTAACAGTTACGTCAGCGGGCGATGGGGTCGTCACTTCCCTACGGCGCCTTTTTTATTGTTCAAATATTTTTATTAATACATAAAGCTGTTGCTTCTGACAATGTAGTTATAATATCTGAATCACCAGTATCAGTAATGGCCACATGCTGTACCAAGTTCAATATTATCTCCCCTTAGTGGTGTAGATACTGTTGTTTTTGCCAAAAGAGCGTAATACTCAATTTCAGATTTTCTTAGTGTAGGAGCATTTTTGGCAATGGTGACAAGCTTGGCTTTTCCTTGACGTAATGTTTTTAAGGTTTGCTTATACCCAAAGCAGTATTTGATATTTTTCCAGATTTCAAAACGAAAAAGATTTTAAAAGAAAGGGGTATGAAAGTGAACGCAAGTAAGACGAAAGTGATGGTTTTTGAAAGAGAAGTAAGTAAAACGTTATGTGAAATAAGAATAGAAGGGGAGATGATTGAGCAAGTGGATGAGTTTGTATATTTGGGATGTTTATTTAGCAGGGATGGTAGATATGATAAGGATATAGAACGACGAGTGAACGCAGGAAATAGAGTGAATGGGGCTCTACATGCTATTATGAAAAGTCAGAGTGTGTCAAAACAGGCACGTTTGGCAATTCATAATGCTGTGTTAGTCCCTACTTTAATGTATGGTAGTGAAAGTTGGGTCTGGCAGAAGAAGCATGAGAGTAGAATAAATGCTGCAGAAATGCGGTCATTAAGGAGTATGCTAGGGCTGAATCTGAATGACAGGGTGAGAAATAGTGTGATAAGAGAAAAGTGTGGTTTGCAAGATGACGTTGTGACCAGGATTAAGAAAGGAATGCTTCGGTGGTTTGGTCATGTAGAAAGAATGAACGAGGAAAGAGTGACAAAGCAAATTTATGTTGCAGAAGTGAACGGAAGAGTCGGGAAGGGACGCCCTAGATGAAGGTGTATCGACCAAATTGGCGATATATTGAAAATGGGCCAGATTAGGAGTACCCTTAACCGACGAGCGTGTATGCGTAGATATATGGATGTAAAGGAGGCGAGAGAAGTGTGTCAGGATTGTGCCAAATGGAAGTTATTTAAATGGAATTATTTAAATCCATAAAATATAAATTTCGTTAATATCTTGACCCGTCAGCATTGTCCTAGCATTGCTAAGAACCTCTGGGTAGAGGGTAATAGGTTCTATGGTTCTGTGTTATGAACCATGGTCTCGAAAAACAAATATATTATAAGAATGTGACCTCAATCGGTCAAGTCGTTCAGAGGTTAACCGATCACTAACAGACGCGCAAACGAATTAATATTAATATATTATACATTAACGCTTTCTGTTGTGAAGTAGTTTTGTATTAACAAGATTGAAAATGATCAGTCTGAAATTTTTTTTCCTCATTTGGATGAATTTCCGCAATTAGTTAATATTTTGCTATTTTAAGTAGTAAGAAGTTGTTAAATAGAAATAATAAAATTGATTTAAATTTTTTGCATGCTGCTACGAAGAAAAAGTATAATGCAATACGTTCAAAGTTGGTAAGTAAAAAGAGATCGTGAATAAGTTAATACATACTTTAATGTTATCCATTTTGTGTTTATTTTTGTACATTTTGAAAAACGTTTCGCGCTATTTATAAATATAAGTAAAAAACAACAGAAGAAATAAAGTTGATAATAAATATTTTAATTTTCAGTACCCCACGCTCCAGCAAACAATGGGGAAAATTGATGAAGAACGCGGGTTCCAACTTCAACACATCGGGCAGTTTCGAGAACATTCTATTCGGATCGAGCGGAAAATGCGCCGGCGGTAACTCTAGCAAGATAGCACACGCCAGGTGAATTTACTTTTACTACTGTTACAAGTATTTTAACTTCTTTAAACTACTAGAAATCAAATTTTATTTTAACAATTTAATTTTTTGTTTCAACAATGAATTTAATAGCGGAATCGGTAGAAGTGGGAAAAATTGTTTGAAAAGCCAACGCTTGCTGCCGAAAACGCATGTACATTTAAACGCTTTTTCTTTTAGACGTATTAACGAAGAATAATTTTTAGGGGCACATGTTGCACAGTGGCGTAGGAAGGGGGCTTGGGGAGTCATAGTAACGAGCAGCATATTTTAGGAGACGGCATTTTAGGAAAGAAGTCAACTCTCCGCTTTAACATTTAACTCCACTAACATTGTACCTAATTGAATTGCTAAAAATACTCTTGATGGCACAAGATTTAACTAGTGTTACGCAAGTAACGAGGGCTGAAACTAATGTTTAGTTTTTGGATTAGTTTTTAGTTTTCTTCTTATCTCTGACATGGGCTTCTTTACAACCGACTTCAAAAAGAGGAGGAGGTTCTCAATTCGACTGTATTTTTTATGCGTGTTACCTCCGAACTTTTTTCTAGGTCAACCGTTTTTGATGATTCTTTTTTATTTGAAAGCTGGTGCTTCTCATGTGCTCACATATAAATTTTATCAAGATCTGACCAGTAGTTTTGGAGTTATCCTTAATAATTTGTATTTAATTGACTCCGACTACATTGATGATGTTCTCATTTTATTTATATTGAAGTCGGTAGTACAAAACTTTTAATTTTACCGCTTGTTTACTAGGAAGGATTAGCCTCAATCGTCACGTTTGACAATGGGATTGATGATCGCAGTACCACACGTTTTGTACGTATTACGCTTCATCCATCTGACATATCCCAGGCATATCCATCTGGCATATTTAGTCACCTCTTACGACACCCAGGGGACGGAGGTGATAGATTCTCTCACGCCGCCACTACACGGCACAGTTTTTAATTTTGCTTACCGTTACCATTACAGCCTATGGAAGTCCACTGCTGAACGTAGGCCTCTCCATAGATTGCGTCGTAGGGGGATATTTGCCATAGTTGCCACGCTTGGTAAGCGGGTTGGCAACCGTAATTTTTATTTTTAGTCGTTATTAGGAAGACGCTGCTGCCCATCTCCTGATTTGTTTCCTTCTGTCGCCTCACGACACCCACAGGTAGTGATGGGGTAGTGGATATTCTTACAGCGCCACTACATGGTAATAATTTTACTTAAATTAGAAATAATTAACCAGGGAATGTAAAAGGGGAACATGTCACTATTTCCTCCAAATGCCAACCTCACCTGTACGCAGTGCAAAATCTGTCCAAAAACCGCTAAATACCCACATCGTTATTTTCGCCATAATAACTACTCTGCACTTACCAATCCAACTGCCCGGCGTAATGAATGTGAGAAAATCTTACACATTCATGCAAAGAAGAATTTTTTTTTGCGATTTTTTTAGTCTCGTATGACCATTCTTTTCTCAGTAACGGCAAAAGGTCAAATCATGACTGGAATATCAAAGACTTGATATTCCAGTAATGATTACTTGAGGATATAATCTAACTAAATTAAAACCAAAAACACGATTGGTGAAACTTTTCTCGATAGATTTATTTTTCAAAGGATTTATTTTCCTTTTAATCCACTCAAACATTTACTTTTTATTAAACTTTTTTCGCATATCGTCCTAAAGAAGCTAATTGTGTGAGGGCTATAAATATCATACGTAAAAGAACATCGCACAATATATTTTTTGTTGATTTCAGACAAGTTCACGCTGAAGTGTGCGGTATTCTCCTGGGATCTCTAGAGGGACTGCAAAGTGCACTTACTGTATGTGGCTCCACTGGCGTACTCCTTACTCCTGAGGAATCTTCTTCTAATTCTATAGTTGGAGAAGTATCTCAGCGGATAAAAGATCTTAGTGATAATAGCAAAGTTAGTAAATATTGTTTTATATACAACGCTACATACACAGTTTATTTTTTTTATATATTTTAATGTACTTTGTTTTAAATTCTGTAGTTAAATAATATAAAAAAAAATATTTAAAAAAAATTACCACGTTTTTATCATATTCTTGCATTATCATCCAAATTTGAGCTGTATTCAAAATTTCCAGTTTACAGCTCATCGGGAAGTTTAAAATCGATTACTAAATTCCATCCGGAACGACAAAAACGTAGAAGACTAAATAAAATATGATTCTACTCTTCCATATTCCATTCTTCCTATTCTCTGATCTTCTTTTTTATAGAACAAAGGTGACAAACGGGCACTCAGGTAAGTAGATGCTGTGGCCCATGGACTACTAGATATACATTCATCCTCGATTAAGTATCAAAATACCGAAGCATTTTCACGCCTGAGGACAAAGATGGAATGCCTCGTTTCTAGTGAAAAGGGTCTCCGGTTCTCTACACTCACCACACGAAACACAGCAGCGTTTTACGCTGGTATTTTGTGAGAGCGTGGTCCTACCCCGGTTGAACCGATCCATTCGTGCCACAACCATAATATAACTACAGCGTGTACCACCTATAAAAATATGATAATCTATTTTAATTGTTAGCCATATTTCTCAGATCAATTTTACGTCATCAAAAAATATATCGTACGTCTAAAATATTTTTGGATTTTTCAAACGTTAGCTCTACACTAGAATTTCTCCTCTATTGTGAAGACGTTTTATGTACATGTATTATTTTCTTGTTCTTCCTCTATCGGCCCAAAAAGTCTACATCTGGACATGGCCCACTCCCGTGAAAGGGAGGATTTGCCGTAATCGTCAAGCTTGACAAGCGGATTGAAGATCGTAGTGCCAGACGTCTGACGCTGCTTCACGTCGTTGGTCTGGGTATCTATCGAAAGCCATAAGACTTTTCTGGCATTTCCCATAGCCGCCTCTAACGGCACCCACGGAAGGAAATAGGGTGATAGATTCTTTTACACGCCACCACTCGTGATACATAAATTGCACATGAAGAAAATATCCAGATCCGGAATTTTTTATAGGTCATACATTTAGTTGTTTCTAGGTCATACATTTAGTTAGAATATGTATTATTCAATACAGATTAGTACACAATACTTATTGAAAGTAAATTTTTTACTTACCTCTAGTTCGAGAAACCTGTGGAAACCTGAAGAACCAGCAAGAAACCCAGCGGGATATTTTTTTTTTAAATATAAGATTTTACAATAATAGTACTATACAATTATTTATATAAATTGGAATAGAACCAACATGATAGCGATCATCTCATTTCCAGGGCTTATTGTCTTTCATAGCCCTTTTTATATGGTCCATTTTTAATTAAATTTATAAGCTTGTCGATTGATAAACATTGAACATTTTCCGAGATTTTGTTGTAAAAGCGTATACATTGTCTCATAAATGTGATACTTAATCCGAGTGTAGTAACAAGCTTGTGTTTGTTCTTAATATTCAAAATGTGAATACCTATATTATGTTCTAATCAAAGATAATTTATGTTCTTATGTACTACATACATTTTTTTGATCATAAATATATTGTGAGGCTAAAGTTAATGTACTTATTTATTTAAACTTTTCTCTAAGGGACTCTTTACGTTTTAGTTTTGCCATTAAACTGGTGAGAATGGACCTTTTCCGGTAAAGGAAGTATCGCCACGCTTAGTAGGCAGATTGGCGTCTGCAGTAATCTCAGTCTCGTGTCCTGGACCTTGGTTTTTTACATCTGACATAAATGAGCGATGGTTACACCTCCTATGAAATGCAAGTCATGAAATGTTCCTATATTGAAATGAAGAGACTTAAAGTTATTTTATTTTTAACTTAGAAACCCGAGGCGGGCTTTGAAGAAGAGTGGGCAATGGGCGCAGCACATGACATTGCCCGCCTCTGCGCAGAGGTCACACTTCGATGGCGCGCCTTTTTACACCATACAACTGATCGTCCGCATGTTCATCACGCTTTAGCTGCTGCACATCATGCCCTACGGTATAATATTTATTTTCTTTTACTCGTATATTTTATAATTACTCCTTCTCCCTTTCACCATTGGGCAACCAGACGCTCGACCAGTCTCCACCCTTACCACGCATTAGAAGTGAACGGTTTGGTTCGTTCTTCGCCACACGATCAGCAAAGATGTGGAATATTTCAGCAGCATGTCTTTCCATTCGACTACAATGTGGGTTTCTTCGAAGCAAAAGTGAATAATCCTTTTGCCAATCTAAGTCAGTGCGATTTATTAACTTCGGCTGTTTCACCACTTACCGTTTAAAAATATTTTAATATCGCAAATTAATGGAAATATAGTAGCACTATCGAAACAAAAAATAACAATTAATAGTAATGAGTAAGGACATGCTAGAATTTCTGTTAACACTAACGAAATATCGCATCGATAATTCTCAATCGACTTTAAACTTAAATATTCCACCACGCGACGTAATTGTCATCAACGTTTTTTTTTAATATTAAAGTGACAAACAAGCTGGCAGTTAATGTGATAATTAGAGAATACTGCGGACCATGAACACCTCAGATATGTTATTTCTAAGAATTTTTAAATTTAATGTCTTACAGCCCAAAACGATAAACGAGCTGACAGACAACGTGATATAATTAGTAACTACTGCAACCCATGAACACCTCAATGTGTTATTCTTAAAGACTTGAAAATTTTATGCCTTAGCTACTTTACTCATCAAACTGAAAAGCAGCAGTTGAACATAATGCCAGTTGAATAGATATAGAGAGAAATACCTACCCAACTAGACAGACTCTTAAACAGAAAACGAGCTCTACCATCTAAACGGAGATACATACCTACGAATACTAACACCACAAATAGGCGTTATTTTAATAATAAACACTCATTTCATGGTTCCAATGAAATATTGTGCCTTATTTTTCTAATAAAGGATAAATATAATATATGAAAAATGATAACAATATGTATATATTATTCCTACCAGCATCAAACGCTTCTCCGAATGCTTCTTCGTGCTGGACAACCCACGCCACTCATTGGCTGGTTGCTATGATAGCAACTACCAGTCATACCAAAGTGTGGGTGAGGCGGCACGTCGCTCCCGCTACCTTGCCCTATTGCCACCTCTACCAGTTCACTGCATTGCATTAGACGGTGATCCTCACATCATGCCTATTATATTTGAGGATAGGTAAGACTATAAGAAATTTAAATACTGAGTTGTGTAATTTTATTTTTGTATAAGTGCAATAAAGGTTAACCATTGCATTTTTGCATGCAGATATCAAGATACTGCAGAATTTGCAAGAAGACGTTCATTTTTAAATTCTAGCACCAATAAATCGGGCAGTGGTAAGTAATTCTTGAAATTTACTTTCTTAGGGTAATAACATACAATTACTTGTTCTCACTTTGAGATTACATTAAACTATATAACCTCTTTAATTTAAATTTCTAAATAAGAAATATTATTTTTCTCATATTGCAGATCCTTTCTTATGTTCAGAACCTTTAAGGGAAGACTGTGGCTGTAGTGTAAGCTCAATTATGGACTCAAGAAGGCCTTCTTCTGAAGCTTCTAGAGTAACATTAACGTTACCAAAAACTGTAATGGATGTTCTCGAACCACAATACAATGCTCCAAAAAGTAATGCACAAAACGTAGTACAAGCTACTTTGACTTTAGCACCTCAAAAATCAGCCCAAGGTTCTCCTAAAAGAACAATAGTAAAACAAAATTTAGTAGAATTAAATAAACCTCATAATAAGCAATTAGAACTAACGGGTAGAAACAGGTACATTGTACAGAATAATCAAATAAGCGAAATTCAGCTTCCTCCTAACAACGTATTTTCTTCATGCTCTATTCAACAAGGACAACAGTTATCAAGATATTCAGCATCTACGTTATTAGATATTAATGCTACAAAAAATAATGCAGGAAGGTCACGAACGGTAAAAGATAAATCTGATTTGAATGAAGTATTCAGTCAAAAGCATGCAATCACGAGCGGTGTAAGCACTTTACCAGCAAGACATAGTAAATCGTTGGATCAACTGAGAGTTTCGCAAATGACACCGCTTAGTGTACAGACATTAACAAAAAACTTACGAAATAATTCTAATTCATCTGTAAATTACCCTAAACCTTACCAACCTCCCCAGCAAGTGAAACCCACTACTTTGCCACGAAGTGTAACGACGACAACATATCCAACAAGTACAACGACTAGATGTGGATCTAAAGGCGATGATTATAGACGAAATATAAACGAGTTTAGAGAGAAATACAAAAATCCATGTAATCTCAAAATGAATATTCACGGAACGAACAATGAAGTATTCCATAATGTAGGATATAAATACGATGGAAACACAAAATCTAATCATAACCAAGTTTATGGATACACTTTCGGTAATCAGGGTACTCTGCAAGTAAATAATGTAATTCGTAATCCTTTAGAATTTCAAAGAGGTTATAGAGTAAATTTACCCCGTCCTATGTTGCCTCCGCGTAATTCTTATCCACCAGTTAGTGGGAAAACTCAAGTAACTGATCAAAGTAGTTTAGTATCAAATAAGCATGTTCATAGATCTAATTCTACACACATATTTCATCAAAATATAGATAGTCAACAACAAATTGATATCGAAGCAGCACGCAACCAACTAAGGCATGAATTAAATTACTACCTTCAGAAAGGAGACTGGAGTTATGATTTCAATACAGGTAGCTTAATTCAAAATTATCAAAAGAAATCTAGTAAAAGCAGTGATGATAGCGGATTTGTAATGACTTTAGACAGAAGCAGTGACGGTACTTCCAAATCAACTTATTCTAAAACTCCACCGTCGACTCCGCATTCCACTATGCCATCAGTGAGACATAAAAAGAGTCGATCCAAAGAATCTAAATTAAATAACAGTACTAAAGAAGGTACTAAATTGAACTCAAGTCGAGATTCACTAAGTAGTCACCATTCTATTATATCGAGGGATAGCAAATCTGATCGACATACATCGAAATCCGATCGGAGCACCCCAAAATCTGATAGAGCAACGCCTCGGTCTGAAAGAGGAACTCCAAAATCTGGTGGGATAACTCCAAGATCAGGATTAGCAACACCCAAATCTGGAAGAGTTACACCAAAATCTGGAACAACAACACCGAAAAGTGGCAGATCGAGTGGTAAACCAGAAAAACGAACAAAACACAAAGCTTCAGAAAAAATGACACAGTTAATGTCTGAAGCGGCGTCATCTTCTAGTAACGAGAGTATACCATTTGAACTTAGAAGGTTAGAATCTTCAGTCAGCGTTCCGTATAGCCTCGACCATGGAGCAGAATTAAGACACTGTAGAAGCGCTGCTTCAGTCTTGGATGAACCTCATCTTAACAGTACTTTTGGTTCAGAGTCCTTACCAAATTTAGCGCCCCCACCCGCATTCGAATCACCTCCATTAGACATAACAGATAAAGACTTCAAAATTATGCCTCCTGAAAATTTTTTGAGCAAAGAAGAAAAACAAAGTAGTAATTCTACGTCTAGTTTGAGTGAACAAAGTGGTTGGGTTTCTAGTGGAAGAAGCTCAGGACCATCTTCGCCCGATAATGGAAGTTGTCAATTAAATGAAAACTATGCGCCACCTAATAAATCACCGATTTCTAAAGTTTCCAATATAATATACGATACAGCAACCGAATTTCAAAATCAAGATGGTGGAAAAATAAGTGACTTTAAAAGAACTGTTTTAAACGGTGAACAACTACGAGAAAGGTTGCTAAAACTTGCAGTAAAAGCTGCTCAAAGTTCGAACGATAAAATAGAATGCTGTGACAAGGAAGTATGTGAAGAGTGCACTATTTGTAGTGATTCCATTTGCACGGATAGTCAATGCGAATATAACAAAATATTACATAATAATGGCGTTGATACGGGATGCAATTCCGACACTTGTACAGCCAGTTGTTTCCAGCAATATTCTGAATCTAGTAGAAGTAAACTTAGTCAAAGACACAACTCTTTTAGCGGGATACAAGTTAAATCTTTAAGTACTGTTCCCATTCCTACAAATGAAGGCAATGTTAAGAAATCTAAGACAATTGGCGACAATCTGCATCCATATATACGAAAAGAAATTTCACCTAAATTACAACCATTGCCTGCTAAATCTGATTCTCTAAAGAAAACGAAATTAAAGGACAGAATAGAGTACACAGAAAAACTTTTGGCAGCAGAAATTCGAAGCCTTACTGTCGATCGCTCTTGTAAAAGTCACACCAAAAAGACATCGCCTACCTCTACCTCTGCTGGGCAAAGATATCAAAATAAGGCCAAATCTGAAGTGGACCTTAGTCATTATGGCGCTGAAAATGATTACGAACACTTACCACCACCACAACAATTTAGAGATGCGCCTCCACCACCCGATGCATTTAAGGTAGAGCATTGTTAACGTTTTTAAATATACTTAATTATATTTTGTGAAATATACACTAAAGGCACATTTTTCATTTCATTTTACAGGATCCATCAACAAAGTCACCGGTATTAAGTAGGCAAAGTAGTAAATCTTCAACACCCTCCAAAACACCAAGAAAACAAGCAAGTCAACCCTCTACCCTACAATTAGATAATCCCTTATATCACGTCTGTGAAGGTAAGCAAAACGAATACACGTCCTTATGCTTCTAGCTTCTGCTTATAATAGTACTAACTAATACGCTGTTGACACCAGGAATCATAGAGAGGCGGAAATTAAGGCCTCATCAATCTGTCAATGCAACAGCCACAATTTCGGCTAGCACGCTTAACAAAAGTCAAAGCACTGGGGAACTTGCTTCTAGAAACGAGAATGGAAATAACAAAGGTAAACAGCTAGTCTTAATTATTTTTCCCACTTATTTTAACTAAACTAACTAACGTGCACAATAAATTATTTGATAAAATATTTTGTAATAGTTTGATTTCGGGCCATTGAAGTTTTTAAAATTTCAGAGCAACGAGAAAGCAACCTCGTTAGTATATTTGGGCTGGCAGAATCAGAACGTTTATTCGTAAAATGTAGAGAAGAATTCAGGCAAAGCGTTAAATATCCTGGAGCTATATATTCAGATTTTCCGCCTATAGAAAATTCTCTACCATACTTTCATATCAGCGATGAATATCGTATGTTTAATCCAGAAGGTAAAAAAGAAAACTTATTCCATTTTTATTAACATTTTAAATTTGTAGAATATGTTAAACTTGGAACTCTATATAAAATAATAACAAATATACGACATATATTCTAGGCTTGCATCTTATAATTTGCGTGCACGGATTAGATGGCAACGCTGCAGATCTGCGACTAGTAAAAACATATCTGGAGCTTGGTCTACCAGGTGCTAGGCTAGATTTTCTGATGTCTGAAAGAAACCAAGGCGACACATTTTCTGATTTTGATACTATGACTGACAGGTACGCTTTAGTGTTACTATCAAACATAATATAAAACTACAGTAGCCTTATGATGAAGAATGCAAACAGCGAAACTAGCTCCGCCATTTGACTACTGTCTAAAGTTGTTAACGGGAGCATTAGTATTGTAGATAAAATAACTGGTATTCTTTTATATTATGCATAAAAAAATACATAGATTGTCAAATATTTAACTTTGTTAAGACGTATTTTATTGTATTTATCTTACATTGCAGACTCGTTCAAGAAATTTTGGCGCACATACAAAACTCGAGCGAGCCAGCTAGAATAAGCTTCGTAGGTCATTCCTTAGGAACTATAATTATTAGATCTGCACTAGCGAGACCACAAATGAAGGCTTACTTGGGAAAATTGCACACGTTTCTCTCTCTTAGCGGTCCACACTTGGGTACATTGTACAACTCCAGCGGTCTAGTTAATGCGGGTAATTATGATTGTTCGTAATTTATAAAGTAATTAATAAATTTTTCTTTTTTTTCATTCATTGCAACTTATCAAAAGTCAACTTCTAAGCTTATGCTTCCCAGACAGAGTTACTCATAGATTAGATAGATAGATTGCAATGCTTGGAAGGCGATCTAGCAACCTAAGTTTTTTTATATTATTTTGAGATATTGTTAGGAAAATGCTACTGTCCATCTCTTTGCCCATCTCCTGTTTCATTACCCTCTATTGCCTTTTATGACACACCCAGGATGATATGGAGTTGTGGATTTTCAAACACCACTATAGGATGATGTTCTATAACAAAACTACCACATATTTTGCTTATTTTATGGTGCAATGTAAGATTCACTATTAATGTTTCTTTAACTAATTGCATATAAATTCGTTAATAATCCACATATTATGATTCTATACCAACATATTTGGTGAACATCAATAGTTTAGCAATAAAAATCACAACATCTTCAATCAGAAAAAATGCAATAATCGCAGCTCAACGCCGTAATCACTGTTTGGTAGATTTATGTCGCTCGCCGCATTGTATACATTAGTTCCTAGGACCATACAGAATCGATCACAAATTTGGGATGGGCATGATGGAGCTAGTGACCAAATTATTGATAGACCGATGAACTGCTTAGACCGATCGGTCAGTCGAAAATCTTGCTTCAAAAAAGTGAGAATTCGGTACAAACTTTTTGAGATTTAAAAAAGTAAATATTGGATGGTAGAACAGGAATATATAATACATATATATTATATGTATTAAACTAAAAATATAGTGTTTTAAAAAATAGTACCTAGTCTTGTTAGGTTTGTGATAAAATATCGTATAATAATGTTCAAAACTATCTACGTTGAAAAACTTTAGTACGGAATAAGTCAAGATTTACGGGA
Organism: Parnassius orleans; assembly: GCA_029286625.1. NCBI lineage: Eukaryota > Metazoa > Arthropoda > Insecta > Lepidoptera > Papilionidae > Parnassius > Parnassius orleans. Next base: position 1,922,233 of record JAGSMP010000079.1, read on the forward strand.
TCATTACTATCATACTTATTACGAACTACATTATATACTATTATTACGAATTGAAATGTTGAAAAATATCCACCAAAAATGTCCACGCTCTATGACAGGAATGATCGAAGAAATGGTTAATAAAAGTCAAAAAAAATGTTTTAGTTGATCGTTCTGTTGATGTTGAAGAAACAAAGAATTCGTTGCGTAATTTGTATAACATTATACTGAAAGCTTAGGGATGAAAAAAGTACCTAGAATGTTTGCATGTTTATATGCAGAAATAAAAAAACGCAACGAATTGCGCAAGGCAAGCTCGTAGAGAATGTTATGTTTCACCAAGATTACGCTTCGACTTACAAATCCGTCGTTGCGATTGCTGCCCTTCCAGAATCTATACAAATAAATAAAATTGGAGTGTCTGTTTGTAATGTCAAAATAACAGCTTTTCACTAAATGCTTATGAAAGTATATACGGTACTTATAACAAAATCACAATTTTTTAAATTTTTGACTGTCTGTCTGTCTGTTTGTTCCGGCTAATCTCCGAAACGGCTGGACCGATTTTGATGGGACTTTCACTGGCAGACATCTGATGTTATAAGGAGTAACTTATATTTAAGAAAAAGAATTAGGGTTCCGCGCAAAAAAAAATTAAAAACCTAAATTACACGCGAGCGAAGTCGCGGGGAACAGCTAGTTTTAAATACTTGAGTATTCTCCATATTGACCAGACCTTGCAAATAGTGATTTTTATTTATTTCTAAGATTGAAGGAGTATCTGCGAGGACAAAGATTTCAAGTAATTATAACAGTACAGGAATTTATAGGCGCTCAAGATGAAAAGTTAGAATGGGAATCTTATGCTTAAAACAAACATTCCAAGTGCACCTTTTAGTGTAATGCACACATTATACTAAAAGGTGTACTAAGTATACACGGTCTAAAAATAAAATAAAATTTAATGTACTCGTAAAAAGTAACCCGTAACATACTTATTCTCATTTTTATAGAATATATTTATATTTTATAGGAAATTATTATTTAAAATATTTATTAAAACATACAAATTGCATCCTAGCCCAATCCATTTATTAAAAAGTAAACTGAATCCATTTCAGGTATGTGGTTTATGCAAAAGTGGAAAAAATCTGGTTCCTTACTCCAGTTATCACTGCGCGACGCATCTGACCCTCGTCACTCTTTCCTCTACCGGCTAAGTGAAAGAAGCCAGCTACACCAGTTTAAACATATTCTACTGTGTGGCTCTGGACAAGACAGATATGTTCCCTTACATTCCGCACGCTTGGAGCTCTGCAAAGCTGCCGCCAAAGACACCTCATTATTGGGTCAAGCTTATAGAGAAATGGTAACTTTAATTAAATAAGTTATTTAGTTATTTTATTTATGACTATGATATATTGAAGGACCACGCTCTCACAGAATACCAGCGTAAAATAGCAGCTTAACGCTGCTGTGTTTCGTATGGTGAGTGCAGAGAAGCGGAGACCATTTTTACTGGAAACGAGGCATTCCATCGTAGTCCTCAGGGGTGACAACGCATCTGCATTTTGATTCGTAATCGAGGATAGATGGCTATGAGCCACACCAACCACCTACCATCAAGTGGACTGTACGTGTGCTCATTTGTCACCGTTATCCTATTAAAAAAATCCTCTATGCGTCTCTGTTCGACCAAATTAACTGAAATATTACTTGCATATTCAATCTATTATAAACATATTTTGTTTTATAATAAATGCAGCAAATGTTTTGGAGGGAAAAGTCGCAAATTAAAGTTTTAAATAATAACTAGGACGATCGATGTGGTCCGCATAAAGATATGAAAGGGTTTATTTTGACATATTTTACTAATGAAATTGCTTAAGACATTTAGGATGTATAAAACCTTAACGTGAATGCCCGTAGACTATAGTAGTATAACGAAAATAATGCTAGGGCGGTTAGCACTACGGGTGCTCTCGGATCTTACTAAATGGAGTGATGACCTGAAAGAACATGCGGAATATTGATTGACTTATGTGGCCTGGTAGCTGGGTATCCGATTCTGATCACTGACTAAATACAAGCTGTGTCTCGCCAGCAACGCTAAGTCAGGAATTTGCATTTAGAAAAACCCAAAATTAGGGGATTTTTAGGTGCTAATTAGGTACCAAGCTTAAAAATTAGGTGCTCTAAAATTTTCACCGCAACGAACTGTTAAAATTTGCGTTGCTGGCAAAACGTATCGCTAGAACGCAATAAAGTTATTAGATATACGATAAATATTAATAGCAAGGAATTAAGTGCTAATTAGTTGCTGCAAGTATAGGCAATGACAAGGCGCCGCTAATAAAAATAAAGTAGTTATTCAGAACAAATCAGATGCAAAATTCAGGTTTTCTGAAAATCAGAATAGAATCAAAATTGCTTTTAGAAAAATCCCAAATTAGGGGCTTTTTATGTGCTAATTAGGTACCAAGTTTAAAAATTAGTTGCTCTAAAATTTTCACCGCAACGAACTTTTGGAATTTGCGTTGCTGGCAAAACGTATCGCTAGCAACGCAGTGACGATAATAGCTATACGTTATATATTAATAGCAAGGAATTAAATGCTAATTAAGTGCTGAAAGATTATTGAGGTCGGATGTAGATGACGGTAATATTTTGGGAATTATCGGGTCCAGGACCACCATTACCTTACTATAAGGTATGAACGGCATTTTTTGTTCTTTATACATACATAAACACTCACGCCTGTCACCCAGAGGAGTAGGCAGATACTATGGACTTCCATTTGGCACGATCCTGACACACCTCTCTCGCCTCCTCCATATCCATATACCTACGCATACACGCTCGTCGGATAAGGGTACTCTTAATTTGGCCCATTTTCAATATATCCCCAATTTGGTCGATAAATTTTCGCCTAGGCCGTCCATTCCAGACTCTGCCGTTCACCTCTGCCACATAAATTTGCTTCGTCACTCTTTCCTCATTCATTCTTTCTACATGACCAAACCACCGAAGCATTCATTTCTTAATCCTGGTCACAACATCATCTTGCAAACCACACTCTTCTCTTATCACACAATTTCTCACTCTGTCATTTAGAATCAGCCCTAACATACTCCTTAATGACCGCATTTCTACAGCATTTATTCTACTCTCGTGCTTCTTCTGCCACACCCAACTTTCACTACCATACATTAAAGTAGGGACTAACACAGAATTGTGAATTGCCATACGTGCCTTTTCGGACACATTCTGACTTTCCACAATAGAGTGTAGAGCCCCATTTACTCTATTTCCTGCGTTCACTCGTCGTTCTATATCCTTATCATGTCTACCATCCCTTCTAAATACACATCCTAAATACACAAACTCATCTACTTGCTCGACCAATTCCCCTTCTATTCTTATTTCACATATCGTTTTACTTTCTTCTCTTTCAAAAACCATAACTTAATGTAACCATCATTTGCAACTCGAACGCCGACGACGCAAGTATGACTTGATCATCGGCGTACAAAAGGCATTTGACGGTTAACTCACCCATTCTTCAACTTTCAAATTTTCCAAACAACTGTCCATAAATAGGTTGAACAGCCACGGGGAAGCCACACAGCCCTGTCTGACACCTTTATGGATGCCAAACCAGTCCGAGTAGGCCCCGTTGATCCTGACACAAGCATTGGAGTCCCTACACAGAGACTTCAATGCCTGTATCAACCCAGCGCTCAACCCAAATAAGTTCAGTGTTTGCCATAACACATCCCTGTCCACTCTGTCATAAGCCTTTTCCAAGTCCACGAACGCACAAAAAACCTTTTGGTTTTTGGCCAAGAACTTCTCCGCGATGATGCGCATGGAAAAGACATGATCCGTACATCCCATTCCCTTTCTAAATCCCGCTTGCACATCCCAATTTTTTCTATCAGTATCTTTCATAACTCTTTCAATTAGCACCTTAGCATACAGTTTTCCCACAATGCTAAGAAGGCTGATACCACGGTAGTTTTTACAGTCCTGCTGCGATCCTTTTCCCTTATACTCGTATATTGGGAGTATCACGGCTTTGCACCAGTCTCCCGGTACCCGCTTAAGTTTCCAACACAAATTAAACAAGGTATACAGCAGGTCTGCCACCACTCCCTCTCCAGCCCTTAGCATTTCGAGTGATACTCTATCATATCCGGCTGCCTTACCTGCTTTCATACTTTTCATTGCTTTCATTATTTCATCTATACCTATCTCTCTATCTTTTTTCTCTTCTTTCGGAATTTCTATTTCGTTAATTTCAAACGTCTCATCACTCATAAACACGCTTTCAAAGTATTCCTTCCATCTCCTTAAACTCGAAACTTCGTCATTCAGAATACAGCCATTCTGGTCTCGTATATATTAATTCTAGGCTGGTTTGAATGTCCCCTGGCAGTTCTTATGAGTTTCCAGAACATTTTAATATTTGCTTGGAAGTTATCCGATATTCTTCTATCATTTTTATGCGTTCTTTCTTGCTTTTTCCTTTCAACTACTTCTTTTACTCTCTTATTTAGATGTCTAAAGACTGCCTTTTTTCTTTCAATATCATCATTCATACCGCTAGAATGACTAGCCTTGATTGCTAGTAAATCTAGCCATGCTCTCTTCTTTGCTTCAACTTCCATCCGTACCTCATCATCCCACCATAAAGTGTTATTTTTCCTTTCAATCGTTCTCTTAGTTACACCACATACTTCGGTAGCTGCATCCACCAAACCTTTCTTGACATTATACCACACAGTCTCCAAGTCTAAATCATTCATACACAATTCATCCATACCACTTATATTTTCTCTTAATCTACATTTGAACTTCTCTTTCACACCTTCATCTTGTAACCTCCCTGTTCTTATACGCTGTAACGCAGTGGTAGACACAGATGTCCGATGCCGCCATCGTCTGAATAGACCATTAATTCGGCATAAGACCAAGTAATGATCCGTCCCTATGTTGGACCACCGGTAAACCCTTGTATCTACCACTGCGCTTCTCTTTCTTTCATCCACAATTATGAAATCTATCATCCTTCTATCACCACCTCGTTCCCATGTATACATTTGAATCTTCTTATGACGAAAGAAAGTGTTCGTCACAAAAATATTATTTTCCACACATACGGTGAGGAGGCTTTCACCATTCTCATTTATACTTTCATCACCAAACGTTCCTAATATCCTTTCATAACCAAGCCTCTTCACGCCAACCCTTCCATTAAAATCTCCTAATATAACAATATTTTCATTACCCTTGCATTTCATTAGCACCATCATTACAATCTCCCAAAACTGCTCTCGGATATAAGTGGGCTTAGACATGTCCCGGGCGTAGACCCCTAGAACAAACAACTTCTTTAAGCCCACTTTCATTCGTATCCATAGCAGTCTCGGGCTTACACATTCATACTCTTTCACACAATTACCCATTCTCTCTGAAAGGATGATACCGACTCCCTGGCATGCCCGCTCTGTCTCGTCTACACCAGACCAGTACGCGGTTTATCAGTTATATATTATAGATAAGATAGGTCGAATGAAATTGTTAATTGCAATATGCTTAATGCCGAATTACCACGTACTCGTTTGTGATATGAGGAATATATATTTTAAGGACATGGTGTGTGAAATCCGCAAACTAGCGCTGGAGCAACGCGCTAGACGCTTCATAAGCCTCTTAGAAATGAGAGAAAGCCTGCGTCTTGATGCGGGACGTATATGGACTGTATCTTTACTTTCATTTGTACTAAAACGTTTTATTTTGAAAATTTATTAAACAATAAAGATAATTATGCTTACGTTTTTAGGGTTCCGTACCCGAAGGGTAACCATCGGGACCCTATTTCTAAGCCTCCGCTGTTCGCCCGTCCGTACGACCGTCCGTCTCTCCGTTAAAATTTTCACAGAATGTGTATTTCTGTTGCCGCTATAACAACAAATAATAAAAATAAAAACTCCCCTACTAGAAACGTGGTGGATTCGCACTTGGCCGGTTATTATACTCGTATATGCATTAACTATTTTGTTTTTGCGTTTTAGCTTTTAAAGAATAAATTAAAATCTAAATAGTAGTTCACTTTTCCGCCATAAAGACTCTCTTGTCGCACCTACTTATAGAGTTTCAATACATATGGTTTATTTTCAGGTACATAATATGGTGTCACCGCTAGCATCACGCGCTTCCAATGTGTCCGTGGTTCGCTACGACGTGCAACACGCTCTGCCGCACACCGCCAGCGCTCTCGTCGGCCGTGCAGCTCACATAGCCGCCCTCGACTCCGATCTATTCATAGAAAAGTTTCTCTTGGTCTCCGCACTCAAATATTTCCGATAGAAAAACCTTTAGTTACTCAAATGTTAATTATACTTGGGCATGAGTATGATTAAAATATTTCAAAAATAAACCATTTACCCACCTACATACCAAGGTTTATTTTCTCATTCGAAGATTTCATCGCAAATATTTTTTTCAATTTTGTCCACGAAATTTTTGCTATGCTAATGAAATTGAAATTGAAAAGAAATTTGGTACTAATCGTGTGTGATGAAGTCGATGGATGCAGGCGGTTTGAGACCGTGCTTTGTGGTGTGGGAAGGACTATGTTTAGGTGTAATGATGTGTTTTGTTGATGATGATGAGTGTGTGACCTGCGCTGCGCTACTTTAAGCCATGAAATCTTACGCCATTAGGTATGCAGTTCTTCTGTTATTGAATAACTTCGTTAAATTCTAGGCTTTATATTTATCTCTTTGGTTGTGATTTTTTTCATTATACAAATTGTTTTGAAAAAAAAACGAATTAATACTTATTATAAAAAAAAGCTCCTTTTTCTATGTATGGCCTATTTCTTTTAAAAATTCTCTTTGATATTGACTTTTTTTATATAAACAATGTAAGTTTAAATGTAAACTATTTTAATTATTTAAAAGTCTAATTAAATTTGAATCTCTGCAGTTTTTTTTTTGCTTTAATTTCTCACAAATAACACCAAACTACAAGGAATTTTCAATTTACACTCGATAATTATCGATAGTTACTACGACGGTATTTGAAATGGAAATGGCTGCCTAATCTTTCTAAAAGTGTGATAATTCGCCTAGTTTTTATTATATCCAAACTCCAGAGCGACTATGAGCTTCATTGAAAAACAATGAGGCAGCATTTTGAATTAAATAGCATTAAGACGGATCTTTACACCAAGTAATTAAGACTACAATTTAGCTAATGTAGATATTGTAGATGTTATTTGTATTAGTTATTACAATTGATTGATGTGTCATAAATGGGATGGTACTGGAAAATATGCAGACACTATACAACATTAGACAGAACTTACAGATGTTCCATTTCAAAGCAACATGCAGTAAAAGTATGGTATTTAAAGTACGAACCTGTATCCATCTAAGAATGATTACTACTAATATTGCAGCTCGTTGGTCGTCTATCTATGAAATCGATATTGTTAGAAATACGGTAGGTCACTGACCTTATTATCGTAAGTAGGTACTTTATTTTAAATTGAATGTTTAATTTCATGATCTTCTTTTATTATAAGACACTAGACATGCGATGGGTGTCAAAACAGTTTGTTTTTGTTAAAACATTTGGTCGTTTCGAATTCCGATTCCGAAATAATAAAGTATCGTTAATAATGAAGTGTCCGTGAAATAAAATTAGCTATCTTCATTTGTAATACTTTTACATACCATTTTGAATTGAAATGGCACGTCCAAATACTATAAGTAATTATGTTGTAAAATATGGAAATGATTACATACTCGTACATTTGCTTTGGAGAAAATAAATAGAATCAATTTCGTTTACATATTGTAAAATATCTAAGTCAAAAATATTATACACTCCTCAACTTCCGTATCAAAAGCAGATTTAAAAAATTAAAAGCACCACTCATAATTTTGTTACCTACTAAATACGACAGTCAATATCTTGTAAATAAATTATTTTACACTGATAAGGTTACTAATTCTGCCACACCAAAATTTGATTTAGGGAGTTGTTCAATTTTGGTATGGCTATGTTTATACTTTACTTATACTTTATTTAGTATTTTTTATGTTGTACGTATAATCTTTGTCTATTTCTTCAGACCATTTAATCAGGTTTCTTGATGAATAAAAGACTCTCAAAGATCATTTAATATAATTTAACATTTAAGAATTCCTTACAAAAACTAAAAACTCTCTTTATTATGAATAAATGTTACTTCATTAAAGTACTCAAAGTATTCCTTTGAATAAACTAATTCAACCCATCAAATTAAATTTTATTTGAATTATAAATCTATAAAACCAATACTATAATATCTACTGAACAGTTAATGATTACAAGAACTTTTGAAATTGTAGTTATTTATCACTTATAATGTGGCAACTCTTTTTTTTTTACGGTTTGTATACAAATTAACGTCTTTTGTATTATTTTATTTTATTAAAGGACATAAACTGCATTCAACTCCTTACTGAAATAAACATGAAGTTAACATTTTAAATTAAGCTGATGATAGCCTTAATCAGAATGAAACGTTAGAAACTAAAGTTGTAAATTTTTATCGAATGTTAGACTGATCTTTGAAATTATACGATTATTAAGATATTGATAAGTTTCATAGATTATCTTTTATTAATCGTAGCGGTTATTGTTTTATATAAAAATGATCTTGCTCTGTCCACTTTTGTCGATTAATCTGTAAGTAAAATATTATACAGGGGCTAAACATTTCTAATCTTATTTTAAAAATAACCTTTTTGCTTATCATAAACAGTTAATTTTTTTACTCTGTACTCAATTAACTTAGGTTTAGGTTCCTTATCAAAATGAACACATAATTACCTCATTCTTAATTTAAAAGTTTTGAAACATTAAAAGTTTATCAACAAAAACATTTCTTTCTAGTTGCACCTTGTACTATTATTTAATCTGTGGTTGCACATGCTTTACACAAAGACAACGCAGTAATAAAGCCTACCGCGTTTATACAATTATTAAATCGATCAAACTGTTTAGTCGAGTTGTACGATGATTAAAATTATGACGATTTTATGATGATTGAAATGTTTGGTCGATGGTCGTGCGCTTACATTCGATTCAATTATTATTTTACTAGTTTTTTTCTGTCGAACGGAGGATTGTGCAGCAATCATTTAAAGTTAATAAATATAAGTTGCATGATAAATAAGAAAGTACCAGTTTGTGCTTTGCTTCATACGATGTTTAATAAACGAAATAGGAAAAGAAAATATCTCCTTAAAACGGTGCTAGTTCAAAATAGTAGCCGATCGAACGACTGTTTAGTAGAGCGTATGTGCCTCCCATTACATGGTAATATACAATGAATGAGCTTTTGGTCGATAGTTGTTCGATTAATTAATCAGAAAGCAGTCGATGTGGTTTTTCGATATTTTGTCGAGCAACTACTTCTAATTGATAATATACGGACCTTCATACATTCCCAATAGAATTTACACATACAACTAAACAGTTGTTCTATTAAATACTGTATATGTATGCGTCTAAGTTTACACTCAATGAACACATCGCGACATTGCTAAATAAGCCCTAACTTTTTAATCATATCTAGTAGATACTTACTGAAATAAATGAATTGCTAATAGCAAAATTAGTAATTTGAATATTAATTTTATGAAATATATGTGCGTTTTTTTTTAAATTAAAATATCAAATGAAATTAATTATTTTTCGTGCCATCGTAGTTAAGTAGAAAGCGGCCGCTAATATTTCCTGTAAGTGTTGAATTCAATGATACATCATGCTATTTTTATTGATCACCATTATTTTTTAGGTATTATATTATTGGTATTAATTTCAGGCAAAAATGATCTAAGTCTGACAGGTCTGAAATTCATTTGTTTATTGTATTTTTTTTTAATATTGCTATCAGAGATTTTAAGAAATATAATTATTTTATATGCTAGTAACTAGACACATAATGTATGAAGAGTAAACATCTGTAAATAGGGGACAAAATTTTATTTGTAAATTAAATCCGTATATTTAGTGGCAATGTGTCGATGTTATACACTTATTATAATAAATAAATAAATAATACATGTAACGTTTGATTTGAAAACCGTGTTTAAAAATGTCAAAAAAAAACAACTTGATACGTCTTTTATCTACGTTGTACTTTTATTGTATTTGTTATAACTTTCCCAATTTCTGAAACAGAAACGGAAGTATTTTGCATCACTAGTGAAGTGACCGATTTAATAACTGGCCATATATCTCTATGTAATCTATATACGTAGCATTAAAATTAATACAGTTTTAAAGTTAAAATTAATACAGAGGAATCTCGATAACTCTAACCTCGTTAAGTCGTAATCCTCAGTAAGACGAAAAAAATTGCCATTCCCTTCCGCTGAACCTCTATTTCGCTGAACTGAATCTCGATTTATTTACCTTTGTAACTCGAACAAAATGTCATTTCCCTGCGAGATATTGATAGTACAAATTTATACTCTACTAGCTTCTGCCCACGACTTCGTCCGCGTGGAGTTCGATTATATCGCGCCCATGTGTGAAAAAGAGTCTGCTGGTACAAGCCACAATTATAACTGGATGTCGCGGGCAAAAGCTAGTAAACTACAAAACTTCTTTATACACCACATTTTTTGCTAATCTATTACTGTGTGCCAAAATTATCAGACTACTGGGCGAGCTTACGCGTGAGCAAGCTACATAGAATTGCCCGTGTGAAAAACAATTTTCTCTCAAGTATACTCGCAAATTTTAATGTCTGCCCTTGTGATTTGTTTATGGTCATTGCAAAGCAGACTTTGAGGGGAAACTGTATTCGTTTGAATTCAACGGGAAGATCATTCGGGAAGGGAATTCTTGGTACAAATACAGTTTCCCCTTGCGCACATCCAGTTATAATTGTGACTTCCACTACATTGCGATGTAACGCTTTTACTTTTAGTCTGGTTCCGTTGCACAGTTGAGGAGATTTTAAATTTCGCAACAACATAACAGAAGTGCCCACGCGCAGAATAAGCTTATGATGTGGAAGACCCGATGGTTTCAGTGAATTAAGAAATTCGACAGGGTAGTTAATTGCGTCATCTGTGTTGACCACAGAGTCTATTGACGTACACCATTTCTTCCCCCTCAAAAGACGTTAACAGTATATATCGTTATTTGCCGCTGCTTGGTCGTTTTTCGGGGTTAGTATGGCACGTTCACACAACCATTCCATTGGCTTATCGTGGATATGAGGTAATCTGGGTATATTTTGGATATTAACTCCTGTAACGTAAATACAACTGTGCACAAATTATCAGGGATGGTTATCATTCCGTCATTTATCGGGTAATCACCGTTGCCGATTTCAAGTAGGAGATTCGCAAATCCACCAGCAGACTCTTTTTCTCCTAAGTGTACCCGCATATTTTTCGAGAGCTTGAGGATTTTAATTAGAGGTCATAAAATGGATCTCTTAAGACACGCCTTAACTTCATCTGCTCTAGTTCCTTTTGGCACTATTGGTAGAGTCTGTCTAAAATCTCCAGCCAGCAAAACCGTTACACTACCCATTAACTTCTTATTTCCTCTTATATCTTGTAGAGTTCTGTTTAAAGCCTCTACGCCACCTTTATGAGCCATGGTTATTTCATCCCACACTATCATTTTCGTATGTTCTAATACTTCAGCAAAATTACTTTGTTTCGATATATTACAAATGGGAGTATCAGCTGTTGTTAAATTGAGTGGTAACTTGAAGGTAGCATGAGCAGTTCGTCCACCCTCAAGCAGTGTAGCTGCGATGCCAGAAGAAGCCACAACCAAAGCAATTCCGCTAGTATTTCTAACTTTTGCTAATAGCAAATTTATGAGGAATGTTTTGCCTGTTCCACCGGGAGCATCTAAAAAGAATATTCCACCCTCATTTGATTAAATTTTTGTGTTAATTTGATTGTAAACTGCTTTTTGTTCGTGATTCAGTGATCCTTAATCATTTTTTCGTGCATATACCTAGGTCTCCCCGTAAAAGATGATGGAAGGACAACCATTTGTCCTAGTTGGTTGGCTTCTGCGTCTTGTCGTCCAATAGCATCTTTTAAATGGATGTAACTATCAGCACGTAATTTGCCTTGATTATTTTTGATATAATTTAATCTCTCTGTTTCTATTTTTGCGTATTCATCCACCAAATATTGACTAAAGAGGGCACGATAGTTGACTAAATAGTTATCTTCTCCTTCTTTAATCATTATTCTATACGAATAGAAACTTGCAGAAGAGACAGTTTTATTAAGCGGCAACTTAGTTGTGGGATCGCGTTGTGGTATGTTGATTGAATACCCATCATCCCCCAAGCAAAACATCAATGGATATTGTAGCGCATCATATGCTCGATGTATCTCACTAATACGCTGAAGTGAATTACTTCGGCTCTTGAAGATGATGTCCCTTCGATCAAATTGTTGATCCACTAACACTAAAGCCACTTCATTTGTAGTTGGTGCATTGTACCTACCTCTATGTTCTTCTGGTGGTTTTTTATCAGCATGTATGACAACTTTGTATGACTCTGAAGGAGGGGCTTTATCAATGGCACTTTTCAGATCTTTTATATACGGGTTCACTTGATGCAGCATATTCTGCAATTGTTTGATTAAATTTGACTTTAAGTTAGGAAATTTAGAACATCGAATCTTTGCTTCTCGATCATCTTCACCTACAAAATATATTTGAAGGTACTGAGCGTCATGTTCGGCTTCTGGTAATATACTTCCAATTAAATGGTAGACCTGGCCTTGTACTTTAAAAGTCGGTGAAAAACCATCTGCCGTTACCTGTTTATCACCAAAGGAAGTCATCTGGAAACAGGCATTTACGAATATTACCCATAAAATGGTCATGATCTGGGTGTAGATCATTAATCAAACTAAAGAGTGGTTCAGGCAGTTGTTTCAACCGATCAAGTTGCACTTTTCCAGCACTGCAACACATACCAGGTGTCTCATCCTTCCATTTCAGCGCATTGCACCACTGACACTTGTATGTCATAGAATTCAAGGCTACACTACTGTCAGTTCTATAAGCAATATCAGGGTCATACTCCATAGCGGAATGGACCTTGTTTTTCCATAAACGCATTGTAATGTTTTCCGCATACCGTGACTGAATTGCTCTATGCACTTGCGGATTCGCAGTTTGGTAATTTGCAACAGCTTGCCTGTACATCGGGATTTTTTTATGATAAGCGAACACAGCTTTACGATTTGAATCTGGCTTATTCTACCTATATCTTTCTTGTGCACTTTTTAATTGACTTTTTATTGTGTAATTAGTAAATCTCGACCTTCGTTTATTTTTCTTTTTTTCATATTTTAATGTCGACGATACAGATTGATCTGTTCCGCTGGTTGGAGATGATATTTCACTGTTTACAAATGTAACAGTTAAATGGTCAAGCTCTGAAAAAGGATCACGCCCTTCGACAGGTACCTCCATGCGACGCTGAATTTTCTTCGTAACAATAGGCAGATAGGCGTCAAAATGTCTATTAGATAAATCACGGCTAAATCGTAATCGCCTTACTGCACAGATATCTGTTCCGGACTCTGTGTATAGCAGACCGTTTCGATATACTTCAAACCGAAACGGAAATATTAATGCTGCAGCTACCAATTCACAAAGTCCACCGTAAGTTTCATTTTTTAACATATCGGCTGAATATTCATTTGCTGTAGAATCATTATCGCCATTTATTCGTGGGTCATAACTGGAAACCTAGGCCAATCATTTACCACAAATCTAACAATTTCTGAACGCACCATCATCGCATTTTCTTGGGTTCCGTACATTAAAAATGAAAGAGCACGAAACAAACAGGCGCCGTCGCCTATAATGGAGACGACAGTATGTTCTTCCATTTTTCCTTTAATATTAAGAGTTTCTGTAGTCATTTTTTCAGTGAGAAAAAATACTTCTATCAACAATACCTAATCACAAAGCAATTCGAATTCCAAGTTTGAACAGTGGTTGTAAGAAAGACAAAATCAAGCAACTAATCCGAACCGAAACACGAAGCAAATCTTAAACCGTAAGCAAGCAAACAAAGTCGAAGTCTAGTCAAATATCCGTTAACATTGAATAGGTACCGTATGTGGTACAGGATACAGGTTGAAGCGCTCATTCACCATTCACTTTATATTAGTTCAAAAAAACACAACGTTACCGCGTTCTAAAACGATACCAACGCCATCTATTGGTACGGATTGGAACTTGAAGATCAATACAAAATAGGTAGGTACCTAAGTATTTCTTTTGGTTTTGACATTTCATTAATTTGTAAATAATGTATTTGGTTTAGTTATTTATTTTCATTGTTTTTTAATTTTTAAATTTGTATTTTTTTGTTCAGGTGTAATTTTGTGAAATTTTTTTGTACAAATCTTCTTTTCTATTTTGTTTTATGTTTTTGTGCAATAAAAGTATATTCTATTCTATTCTAATAAATTAAGTTTAATATAGTTATCAATATCATTTACGTTATTTACGACCCAAAAACCTTAAAAATGACACTCAAGTCACCCAACCCATGATGATTTTTACATACATACATACATCCATCCATCCTTCCATCCATGTTGGTTTTAAACCATAATCAATGCCATTTTCGTAGTTAACGTCGCAAAAAACCATAAAACGACACCCATATTGACATTTCAACCACATCGCACCCCCACAGGGGATGATGGTAGGTATTTCCCGTCTGCTACGTTGGATTTTGAAATAGTTGTTGTTTTCGTAATCAGCGACCCGATAAACCATAAAAACGATACCCATGTTGATTTTCAGAATTTTTCACCCCTTTTCCACCATTTAGGGGTTGAATTCTGAAAGAGCCTGAAATACTTGTTTACTCATTTTTTGATTGGAGTACTCCTGTGAAGTTTTGAATAAAATAGATTAACTAATCTTGTTTCCCCATACAAACTTTCAACCCTCTCTTAGGGGTTGAATTTTCAAAAACTCTAGGAGACGTAATTGCTTATTTCTAATCGTTAACCTAAAAACAAAGTTTCAGGCTTCTAGCTCTAAAAATGACGGACTTCCATACAAACTTCTAACCCCTTTTTCACCCCCTTATGGGGCAAATTTTCAAAAATCATTTCTTAGCGGATGCCTACGTCATTACAGCTGTCTGTATGCCGAATTTCAGCGAAATCCGTTTAGTAGTTTCGGCTGTGCGTTGATAGATGAGTCAGTCAGGTTTGCCTTTTATATATTATATATAGATAACTCAAATTTCAAAAAGCAGACTCCGTAAGTCGAAGTTATAAAAATATAATAACGTCTTACTTGGAATTTCCCGAACTCAGCAATAAAATTCAAAAGGAATGTTTGTTGCTTCTTTTCTATTGTGTGTACTTCTAAGCAACACATATGTGTACCTTATTTGTTTATGTTTGGAGGAAAAAATTTCAAAATTCTTGTTAAGTCGAAAACTCATTAACTGGAAATTTTTTGCATTTCCCTTGAAATTTGACTTATAGAGATTCCATTGTATATCATTTGTTTAGATGATTGCTGCCCATCTCCTATTGTTATTTTCCTCTGTCGCCCCTTACGACACCCACGGTATGACATAAAACAGAAAATAGGCAGAAGCATGATCCGAACCCGCCTGCTGGGCGTGGCAAAAATGGCAAATATCCCCCATATGACGCAATCATAGGGGAGACAACAGTGGATTTGATAGATACGACTTAGGGCCTTTCAAGAAACGAGCTTACTCCTTTTTAAAAGGACGGCAACGCACCTATAATTCCCCTGGCGTTGCAGTTGTTCATGGGCTCTGGTTGATATTTATTATTAGGTGAGCCGCATGCTCGTTTGCCCTTCTTCTATAAAAAAATGGTGAGTGTAGAGAACCGGAGACCCTTTTTACTGGAAATGAAGCTTTTATCTTAGTCCTCAGGGGTGGCAACTCTTTGAATCTTAATTGAGGACAGATGTAGATGTAGAGTGTAGACATCTATTGGAGTTTTTAAAAATTCATACAACGATTTGGATTTTCTTCAACAAATTTATTAGCTCTTCTGCTTACAGTTTATTATCGAACAATCCAACAATATAATTATCGATCAATTTCGGCCTTACGTCGTACTTCAGGTACCACGTTACGCCGTGGAGGACGTGGAGGACGCCTCTCCACTGTTGAATGGATGAACGCCGACCACAAACTAACTAGAAACACTCAATGCCGACGACCGACGAGCGAATGACTGCCCCGTTATCGTTTCACAAGTCGTGTCTTTACCTTTCCGCATAACCGGAAACGGTAAATACACGGACCGGATGTAGTCTTACAATGTTTTCTTATTTTACAAAAGTTGTATTAAATTTCACAAAAATTATAATAGCTTAGTTATAAATTGATTGTAATTAATTTTATTTATTGTGATCTTCGAAATTTTGAATAAAATAAATAGCCTGAGATTAATTAACCACCGGAAATGGCAATTTATATTACTCTTTAGCCAGTTTATCGTCGTTATATTTGCTAAAATCGAGACCGAACGCTACGCACTGTAAATTATATGCATTTGTGCACTTGCATAGTGTTGCATAGTGTCCCACTATGCAACAGGATAACAGCACAGCAAAATGTAGGCCGATTAGTGATCCTTCCCTCCGGTTTTACCGGCGGCCCACGCTATCAGGAAGGTTCAATCTTTATTATATTCACTACAAATCCATAGTAAAACGAAATCACTCAAGAACTTTCTGCATGACAAGTATCGTATCATCGGCAAATGATAGCGAGAGTTTTCCACTTGAAATTGAAGAAATCGTTATCAACTGAGTTTCCCCAGAATATCAATCCATATCGAAGTGTGGATGCTACGAAAGCAAGTTATGCGGTCAACAAAGCAGAAGTATCAACTACTTTAGTGAGCATGTGTATAATAACATGGGAGAATTGACTTATTTTAGAACAAATACTCTCATTAAATGAAACTAATTTTTACGGATTCTATCGCGTTTAATTTAACTTCTTGCTAATCAAAGAATTGTATCAAATATTTTGACTGCGCCGTGGTTGCTCGCATCTGAAGAAAGACTCAATGACCCATGGAGTAATCGCGCCAGCAACTTATAATACTTAGTCTTATTCATTCTTGCACAAGAAATACTGTTTGCAGTATTGGACTCAGCAAATATAGTCTTCATCAAGATACTGGTGCAGTCCATAGATTTAAATGAATAGTGATGCTTTACCATGTGAAAAGCAAGGGTAACATCAGCAGCTAATTATTTTACTGCATTTCTAAAACTTTGCGATTGTGACTGCAAAAGGTAGGTTACCTTCTTTCATTAAAGGAAATCTTGCTTGCAGAATGTCTGTCAACGTGCATAATCGCAGTTGCTTACTAGTTGAAGCAATTTCATAACTCATGCAAGGATTACAACACGACGATACTCTAACTGACTGACTCTAGCGTTCCTGTATATACATAGTATACTCTTTGCTCTAGCGACTAGCGAGTAGCGAGCGTGCGGCTGTGCATCATGTGACGGTATCCGCCCACACTTTCCTACGCCCGCACCGGGTCCATGAGTCGGAATTCTTGACACGGGGTGGCTGGGACACAAAACTAACTTTAAACTTATTACTACATTACATCGCTCGCGCTAGCAGAAAATTTTATACAAATCAGGCTTATTGTCAAGATATACCAGTTAGACATATAAAGTATAAACTATTAGTAAACAATGTAACATAAGCTGCGATGGCGGCTTGAAATATACCTACTATCGCCATCAACTGTCCATTTAATCTATCATCAAAATATTCCTAGTTAAGTATAGGTACTTGATGGTATAGATTGTATGGGTATAGATCCTTTTGCCTCATAAAAAACCACCTAAGTTTGTCGTTCGCGTTCGCGGACATTTCTGGCAAACTAATTAAATGTCTTGTGTTCCAAGACGTCTAAAAAGTTATGAGTTTTAAAACTTATGGATAATATTTGAAAACATACATAAATACATAAACACTCACGCCTGTCACCCAGAGGGGTAGGCAGAGACTACGGACTTCCATTTGGCACGATCCTGGAACACTTCTCTCGCCTCCTTTACATCCATATATCTACGCATACACGCTCGTCGGTTAAGGGTACTCCTAATCTGGCCCATTTTCAATATATCGCCAATTTGGTGGATAAACCTTCGTCTAGGGCGTCCCTTCCCGACTCTTCCGTTCACTTCTGCAACATAAATTTGCTTTGTCACTCTTTCCTCGTTCATTCTTTCTACATGACCAAACCACCGAAGCATTCCTTTCTTAATCCTGGTCACAACGTCATCTTGCAATTTTCTCTTATCACACTATTTCTCACCCTGTCATTCAGATTCAGCCCTAGCATACTCCTTAATGACCGCATTTCTACAGCATTTATTCTACTCTCATGCTTCTTCTGCCAGACCCAACTTTCACTACCATACATTAAAGTAGGGACTAACACAGCATTATGAATTGCCATACGTGCCTTTTTTAACACATTCTGACTTTCCATAATAGCATGTAGAGCCCCATTCACTCTATTTCCTGCGTTCACTCGTCGTTCTATATCCTTATCATATCTACCATCCCTGCTAAATAAACATCCCAAATATACAAACTCATCCACTTGCTCAATCATCTCCCCTTCTATTCTTATTTCACATAACGTTTTACTTACTTCTCTTTCAAAAACCATCACTTTCGTCTTACTTGCGTTCACTTTCATACCCCTTTCTTTTAATGACCAGTTCATTAAAGTAACCATCATTTGCAACTCGGCCGCCGACGATGCAAATATGACTTGATCATCGGCGTACAATATGGATATTGAAAACGTGACGGAGAAAGAAGTTATTGTGTCAGATTTTTTTTACTACTGTCCCACCTGATGGTAAGTAGTGATACAGCCGAAGATTGATATTTTTTTTAATTACTCCGTTTCATATCAAGAAGACATAATTGTAATTTTGAATCCATATTTACGATAAAATGTCGCGACAGAAACTAAAAAGCGATGAGCATGGATATAGGTGTATAATAATGTGTGCGTGAATGCGTGTTCTTACAATAAGTTGAACATGGTTTCTGTATCACTAGTGTTCTGTCATCGTCTACTTAAAAACTAGGTAGTATTAAAAAAAATACTTATTGTGCCGGACGGGCGAAACTCGGGAGTAAATGTTGACGAAGATAATCCACGAGTCGCTCACGTCCTACACCTATAGGTTCCGGTGAACACTTCTACTGCCGTCTTTGTGGGTGCAGCTGGGGTACTGTGGACTGAGGTTTAATCAAAATGCACGAACTAGAATACAAATGGCAAGGCAGTAGCCAGCGGTTCGACTGCTCAACTGTTCGGCGGAAATCTTCTATCAGTTATTGACCACGGTTGTTGAATATGGTTGTTCAACTACGGTTGTTCTATATCGGTTGTTCAATATCGGTTGGTCACTATATTTTTCAGATGATTTCTTTAGTTGAGTATTTCTTTAAATTGTTCGGTAGTAAGTTACTACTACTAGTGCTATCTGCTTTTATTATCACTGTTTACTAGCTTCTATTATCAGCTACTACGTTGTACTATGCTACTACAATAACTGGTCTACTAGCTGCTATTATCAGCTACTATGTTGCTAGCTACTATTCACTATGTTCTATTCAGCTACTTCTTGGTTCTGCTACTAGTCACTTCAGCTATTACAATGTTACTGGGTCCCGAAGCCATAAGGTAGACTCGAGAGTTACTTTAAAGTGAGCCGCTTGCCATTGTCTGTTTTGCCTCTTTATTGCATAACATTTTCTCTATACAATTATCTTAAATTACAATTTTTTTTATACACAATTACTTCTTACGCTAATGTACTAAACATTGTTATATCGGTAATTCAGTTGTCTATTAGCACACCGTAAAGGTTTCTTAATATATTAACAATGTAAAAAGTTATTAACCAAAATATCCCAAATGTTCACAATATTTGGGTACATTAATTCTTTAATTTTACTATAAGTAGGAAATAAGTTTCATTACGCTAAATATTATTTTATTTCCTTTATCTATAAACCTTAATCTAATTCAATACCATGTTTACAAATTCTTATAGAGCATAAAAATTATTTCCATCATTTTCGGGACTAAATATTACGCAGTTAGTTAATAACGCCTAGAAAGTTTTATAATATGTCGTGCTCTGATTGGTCGACTTTTCATTTGTATAAATGAGAGTTATTTTCCTAACTATTGTCAAATGATGCTCTATACTAACATATTAAGGTTTTAAACATGTTATAAAATTATATTACTTTTATATTTTTACTTTTCACTCAGTTTTGTCACCAATTTCACTTTTAATATTATTTTTCAATCACTTTGTTTCCAAACACTTTTCACCGTCGCGAACACTTATGTTCAACATGTGTTACAGCGCCCGCCAAACCGCTTACCATACGATCGATGAGCTCCACGTCCAGCAGTTTACTATTTAGTATCACATCCAGTGGAATAAAATTCAAGTACTTGCAACACTGTTTTCTTCTTGAGTCAGTTTTGACTCTGATGACTAAACAAAAGTATCGATACTTTATCGTTTTTATACGATACCTACTCGATACTTTTATTGATATAGTGTTGAATATCATCAAATTTTTGTAGATATACTTCTTTTGGGGCGTTTGGGAAAAATGATGAGAGTGAATTTTTAAGATGCGCGCACACCGACACCTACAAACGACACCATGAAGTTGTTACGATGCGCGCGCACAGTGACACCTAAAAGCGACAACTTCAGTGGGTAATTGTGTCTCAAGTTTTTTGTTTTGTTACGCTAAAGAAGTATAACTTCCTACGTGCGTACATAAGTACACACACACTGTTTTTTTACTAGGTATACCTAACGTTTACTTTCATACAATGAAATGTATAATAAAACAATACTTACGTTATCATTATATTGTAACGTGACTATTATTAATGACTCTCATTTGTATTCATTGAATGAAATCTTACTTTACATTTATCGGATCCATGCTAACAACTTCTTTAGTTTGATGTTTAGTCATATAAAAGTAACAATTCCTAGTTTATTATCAGAGCATAAGTTATCGATTCCAAAAATATTTAGCATCGAAACAAAAGTATCGACACCAACAAGGAATCGATTATTTTATTCCTAACTCTGTGGTCAATTGGTGAGGTTATCTCTAGTTCTCTAGTCTCTACCCTTGTCTATAGTCACTAGCTAGTGTCTAGCTCTAGTTAGTCTGTGGTGGGGCACGGCACGGTTCGTTTGGAGTGTGTGTTATTGGTTAGATTTACTTTTTCATTTCATTAAACGTATTAAACGATATTATAATAAACAATTGTACATTTTTGTGATTATTTTATCAGTGCAAGTGATTCTGTATGAGCATTAACCTTTAAGTCATACATAATTCACGTATAGGAAATGCTGTTATTGCTATCAGTGAGGTATTTATAATACATAAATAAATCAAATTTATTTTCTATAAAATGGGAAAATTGTTAAGTCTTTTGGCACGCGACGATTCGAACTGCTGTTCGTCGCCTCGATACGATATTTTCTTGGATTTCGAGAATGCTGCACCCACAGACACTGAGCGCGATGTTTTTGAAGAAGTTCAAAGAGTTCTCCTGGATTCAGAAAAAATCCTGGAAGAAATACAGTGCTATAAAGGAGCTGGAAAAGAAATCCGTGAAGCTATAGCAGATCCTTCACGAGTTACTCAAGAACGAGCCTGGCGCGCCGTAAAGCCTTTGGTGGATAAGCTTTTGAGATGTTACCAACACTCCGTGGAATTGCAACGGGTGAGTCACTTCGTTTTTAGCTTATAAGTATACCTTTTACATTGAAATTTTGGTTCTATTTCCTGTTCCTTTACTTTTATTTTGTACACATTAAATATTTAAGTGTAGTTTCTGCCTACCTTCAAATTAAAAAAATAATGTATAGTGTTATCCACCCACTAATAGGATGTCTTATGCCAGTATTCAGTGTTTAGAGAAGAAAACACAAACTTCACAATGCCCTATGTACCTAGTATTATCTATGCTTCACAACCTAAAAAGACTGAAGTCTAAATCGTACTGCACAGATTTTAAGATTGTAAATTTAGAGTTTACTCAATATTGTCACTGAATACTTAAGCTAAGTGTAGAGTTTTTATCAATTTCTTAATAATTTAAGCTTTAAACAATTTAACTTTAACTACTTTATTATGCAATGTTTAAATAGATTGTTTGAAAATAATCAAATTAATTAACCAAAATCAGATATAATGTATATCATCATCTTCATGAACAATACGCTTGAATAAAACTACTTTCACAGATTTAATCGTGTATAATTGTATTTTTTTTAATGGGACGTCAAACATCTCAGTCCCCTGTGACCATGGGTGCTGGAAAGCACCCAAAACTTATATTACGTGATTGAAAATCCATAAACCTAGTTTTATTCAATGTGTAGTGTTCGCGTAAATATAAGAAGTCATTAAACAATAGACTTTTTTAATCTTCTAATAAAACTAAGACTTATGAAGATTGCAGTATTTAATGGAATTAAAAATTCATAGAATGTTAATTGAAAATCTGAATGGTTGTTTTATGAGTGCTTATCAAATTAGGAGTAGATGAAGCCTAAACTACATTTGCTTGGCACCTAGTTCTATTGACTTATGTTTTGTATAAACCTCAAATAATCGCACAAGAGTTTATTTACAGTAGATATCAATGTTTTTCAACAAAAAAAATAAAGTTAAATCCAGTAGCATCGTGCCAGTGGAGCCATATTATATGAAAATGAAGTTGGGGCCCATTTAAAAAAAATTCCAACTGGACTTAGGTATGTTTGAACCCCCTTACTCATGAATCCAGTAGCTTTGAAACAGCATTAGCTGAATAATCTTAAACATATAATACATGGGCCGCCATTAAATTCTAAGAGGATACTGAAAAGAAGATACTGAATATTGATTAAATTATAGGCCAAATAGATATTTCATCTTATTTATAAAGAATGACTGGTGTTTCTCTATTTGGAGAGGGCTACATATGCTACAGATGCTGCAGATATACAGAGGCTTCTTAACATCAGATGGACTCCAGATTGTCTCATTGATTCTCTACAGACTTCAAAAAGGTACTCAATTTGACCGTATTTTTTTATGTGTGTTACCTCATAACTTGTTTTCTGTGTGAACCGGTTTCGATGATTCTTTTTTTATTTGAAAGCTGGTGCTTCTCATGTGGTCCCATATAAATTTGATCAAGGTCAGACCAATAGTTTTTGAGTTATTCTTAATAATTTATATTGAAGTTGGTTATACAAATTTTTAATTTTTAATTATTTTTGTGTAGATATAAGTAATACCATGTTACATGTAACAGTATATTAACATTAGCTCATCAATTTAAAACTTACTTTAGGAAATTGAAGTTTTATTGTTAGTAAAGGGACAGGAAATGTCAATCAAATCCATCGAAGTTATAAACACAAAGACTGTATAACAGATAACATCTATTTGTGTTTTATTATTTTGTAGTCTGATATAGAGCCTTATCAAAGGATGTTTATCCATATCAGTATGGTGGGTAATGATGTCACATATTGATGATAGCAGACTTTCAAGATAATGGTGTTATCATCTGAAAAAACTTCATGCACACTTTACTTTATTTATTAAATAATTACCGAAAAAAAACATTTCACTCTTACTACTACTAACTAGTTAAAAGAAAATATGCTACAAATAAGTTGCATATGTAGGCTATATGCAACTTACTTGTAGCATATTTTCTTGAACCATGAACCTAGAGAGCTGAACCTAGAAACTAAAATGCTGACAATGAAGTTCTTACAGTGTTTATATTCCCTCTGCTGATGGACTTCTAGGAAACTTCATGTAAGGCTGGTATTCAAAGGCAGTTTCAAGTTTAATTCATCCAAATTCACAATGTCAAAATTTGAGTCTAGTCATTTTGATTCTTAATTGAGGATAAATGTAAATATCTATGGGCCGCAGCATCCACTTACCATCAGGTGGACTGTGTGCTCGTTTCTCACCCTTATTCTATAAAAAAAAAACCTGAGGACTAAGATGGAATGCCTCATTTCCAGTAAAAAGGGTCTCCGGTTCTCTACGTGAGTGTAGGAACACAGAATCAACAGAAAAGAAATCAAAAAAAGAATCAAAAAAAGAAACAAATCAAAAGAATAGAATCACAGAAGCATTAAACTGCTATTTTACGCTGGTATTCTGTGAGTGTGGTCTTTCCCAGGTTGAGCTGACCCATTGATGCTACAAATATAATATAGCTGCAGCTTGGCTCT
Source organism: Parnassius orleans (assembly GCA_029286625.1). Classification (NCBI taxonomy): domain Eukaryota; kingdom Metazoa; phylum Arthropoda; class Insecta; order Lepidoptera; family Papilionidae; genus Parnassius; species Parnassius orleans. Next base: position 1,946,659 of record JAGSMP010000079.1, read on the forward strand.
ACCATGTATAAATAATCGTATGTTATACAAATCTAGGTCTCTATATAGGTATATATATATATATATATATACTGGCCTTTGTGTGGTTTAATGTTTACAGGAAAATTAGGACTGTAAGCTAGCTGTGATATTTAGTAGTATAAATAAAAGCATTGGCTTATAAATATAGATTAAAGGTGTTCATTCTACCATAAGCATACTGTCACTTGAACCATATTGAAATGTGGTAGATTGTTAAAGGTGATAAGGTTACCGCCCACAGCTATTCCCTCCTGTATTTATGACTGACGTAATTGACATTTGTTCTAGAAATTTAATTGAAGGTTATTCCTAAGAATGAAGAATTAATTAATGCTAATTTAAAATTAGCGACGAGTTTTAAGTGTCCTTTCAAAATCTTTCCCACTCTAGACCAGCTGCGAATAGCTATGCGACTATGCTGGGAATAGTAATGTAACTGTGTCTTTTCTTTAAATAGACACACATCAGTGTGTCAGCCAAGTTCGGAAAGGAAAAGGGTGACGCACCAGCAGTGTGTGTATTACACGAACCATTTGGTGATACTTTCGAACCACTCCATAACTCAATAATATTAAATTGAACATTTCAAAACACCCGAAACAAAAGAGCTGATGATCTTCAAACGACTGAAAAGATTTTCTTGAATTATAGCTGAGACCACTCGATGAAGTCTCCTTTCAAACAAAAAAAAACCGCACCCAAGTCGGTTCACCCGTTTAAGAGCTACGGTGCCACAGACAGACACACAGATAGACAGACACACATAGCGATCAAACTTATAACATCCCTCTTTTTGCGTCGGGGGTTAAAAACTTTTAGATCTATACCTACACTTATAATTTTGTAGGCCTAATATAACAACTCCTTGAATGCCTAAAAAATCCAAATTTCATGAATAAATCTGTTATAGTTCTTGAGTCATTAAGTTCTGAAGAGTGCCATTTTTTTTATCACTCGCTGACTCACTCACTTAAAATCGAAGCCAATTCTAGATTACTTACAAACTAGACTAAAACTAGAAATTATTGATATTCGGTGTTGAAAAAGTGTCGATAAAGTTATTGGTGCGATTAGTTCCGCGCACTGTTGGTGCTTGAAACTAACCGCAAAAATAACAGTTTCGATAATTGAACCGCTTAAAATAAAAAATAAAACAATGAAGCATAAACGCAATAAATATATTAAAGGTCATGTATTTATATTTAAAAGTTAAATAAAAGGATTTTTTTAATTACATAATTGATATCCCAACAAAAAAAAAATTATGTTAAAAAGGGGTCTTGAGTGCCGACCGCTAAAAATATGGGCTTTAGCCTACCTTAGGCAGCCTGCATTAGGTAGGGCCTCAGTTGAAAGCTTTCGGCGTATAATATAAATACAAGCTCTAGTAGCTCCTTAAAATGTATGCCGTACATCCCGCCGTACGCTCCAGAAGCCTTAATCTAAGGCCTGAGTTGAGAGTATGCGATGTGTAGTTGTGCAGCGTGCAGCGCGTGCAGTATACACATTTCCTGCAAATACCATTAAGGATACTGTAATACAATAGCGTGTATTTGTCAGCACGCCCTCTGCACGTTCGTCACTCAGTTTCTTAAGTAAATAAGATTGACATGTTATCCAATATCCACTACCCCATTATAACGTAGATTTTCTAACATGACAGAGGGAAACAAACTAGACAGTAGCGTCTTCCTAATAACTAAAAAAATAAAAAAGGCAGGCTTGGCAGACGGGTTGTTAAACTGCGGTTACCAACTCGCCTGCCAAGCATGGCAACTATGGCAAATACCTCCCAATGTGGCAATCTATGGGGGGGGGCCTATGTTCAGTAGTGGACTTTGGATAGGCTGTAACAGTAAGGTTTACATAAGAGAGCGTTCGGCATGTTATACTTTTATCCACGCTGCAACAGTAGGATACTTGGGCTATTATAATATACCTACGAGTAATACCGCGTCGGGTGCCATAGATATCTAAAGTTCATGGGCGGCGGTAGTCACTTACCATCAGGTGAGCCGCATGCTCGTTTGCCCCCTCTCCTATAAAAAAAAATATCTATGGCACCCGACGCCGAAATGTCGCTTCAAGAACAGACAAACGTCGCTTCGGAATAAACATTTCACACAATAAAAATTGATTTTTCTCAGTAATACAAACCAATATGTACATTATTTTCAAGTGGTAGATCCACTATGCAGCTATATTATGGTTTCATTACGAATGGGTCGGCTCGACCGGGCTAGCACCACGCTCTCACAGAATACTGACGTTAAATGACAGCTTATTGCTGATTGTGTTTCTTCGTATAGTGAGTGTAGAGAACCGGAGACCTTTTTTGCTGACACCTTTTGATTCTTAATCGAGGGTATAAGTATCTACAAGCCACAGCCTTACCTTACCATCAGGTGGACTGTGTTCATTTATCACCCCTTGAATACAATAGAAACTGACTTTTTCACATTAATTCACATCAATAAGTACATGAAATTTTAATATTGAAATCAATTATTTTTAAACAATACGCCTCACTAGAATTTTCTACTGTACATACATCCCACAATTATCTGTAGTCTACTGGTTCCTCGCGGGACTTGAACCCGCGGCTCAGCAACGCCAGCGCTTGCGCTTCCGAGTCGTCATATTTAGATTATATTTATTTACTAGCTGTTCGCCGCGACTTCGTCCGCGTGGAATTTATTATGATTGGATTTCATGGGTTTTAATTTTATTGCGCAGAACCCTAATTCTTTTTTTGAAATAAAATAACTTTAGTTACTCCTTATAACATTAGCTATCTGCCAGTGAAAGTCCCGTTAAAATCCGTCCGGCTATTTCAGAGATTAGCCGGAACAAACAAACAGACAAAAATATTAAAAAGTAGCTGTTCCCAGCGACTTCGCCCGAGTGTAATTTAAGGTTTTGCTTTTTTGGCGCGGAACCCTAATTCTTTTTCTAAAATTAAAGTAGCCTAAGTTACACCTCATAACATCAGCTATCGGCCAGTGAAAGTCCCGTCAAAATCGGTCCAGCCATTTCGGAGATTAGCCGGAACAAACAGACGGACAGACAAAAATTTTAAAAATTGTGCTTTTGTTATAAGTAGCGTATATACTTCCAAATGTAAAAAGCTGTTATTTTTACATTACAAACAGACATTTCAATTTTATTTATTTGTATAGTTAAGTATGGTAATTGTTATCAACATCAATTATCTATAAAGCCGCGTATCCCCCGAAAATGTTGACAACATTTATATTTGCAACTGTTTGCAACTTAACAAAAGTTACCAACTTTTGTTTCCGATGTTTCCGCACCGAATTGAAACATGTCGCCAACAATTTGAGAAACATTTTAGTTGACAATTTGCTGTCTCCACAAAAGTTTTGTTGGCAACAATATGTCTTCAAGTGACGATATTATGCAGGATTGCCGCAGTATTTATAATTTTATACAAAAAAAACGGAAGCATAAATATTGGGTACGAACAAGCCTCAAAGGAAGAAAACTACATGGAGGGATTGAGCTATTAAATACTATGAGAAGAGATGACTTGTTAGCAGGCCGCATTGAAGATGGACAAATCAGAAACTTTCTTCGTATGACTGACTATGATTTTAAAAAGCTGCTAAATCTTGTTGGACCAAAAAAAATCTGATACTAATTATAGAAAAGCAATCACACCTACGGAACGTTTATTAATTACTTTAAAATATAATAATATATATAATATTTTTCCATGCATCCTTTTTTTATTTTTATCTTTATAATTTTCATTACACACATCCCATAATATATTTTGTGAACGATATAAATTAATTAATGTGTCGATTAACTCGTTCGTCCACGTGACAGACATGTTGCCAACAAATGTTTCCAACAAGCGTCTCCACAGAGGGAACAAATGTTTGCAACAAGCGTATTCCTTTGATGTTGCCGCCGAAAATGGAAACACGGTGCTCGACATTGTTTACAAGTTTTGTTGCCAACACTAGGTAATTACAGAAACATTTGTCACCAACACGTGTTGACAACACAAAAGTTGGTAACTTTTCTTTGGTGGAGACGCGGCATAATGTGCGTAAGTTAAAATATAATATATTTTATCTTACCTACCATATCTTACCTACCTCTGCCTATTTCTGCCGTCAAATACAGTGCTTGAAATGTTGTGTTTCGGTCTGAAGGTTATAGAGCCAGTATTATTACAGGCTGTAAGGCATCAATCTTACTAACAACTCAAGGATGTGCAGATTCTGTTCCTCAACGGAAGAAACACCTCTGCACATCCTAACTGATTGTGGGCGGCGGTCCTTGGCCTGAAACCTATAGTACTTGTAGTTTCGTACGTACGTACTAAATGGCTGTATAATTTTTATAAATAAACTTTTTAATATCACTTTGCTTACTTTGCAATTTTTACCCTGTTACTATTTGTACCAAATTTTTCTCAGGAGCTGCTAAACAGGTTGGACAGGTTACTTATCAACTGCATACGATTCATCTTTGGCCTGCGCAAATACGATCACGTTTCAGAATTTCGCTCACAGTTAAAGTGGTTGACTCTGTTTTCAGTTCTTTATGATTCTTCCTCACCCTTTATCTAAAAGAATGATTCCAATTCCTCAGTGACACTCATTCTCTCAAACTCCGTTCTTCACACAGTTTATTACTGTCTACTCCTCTTCACCATCCTGGGTTTATGTCAAATTCTTTCACAGTTACTTCCATATCCCTCTGGAACAAATTGCCTGTTGAGCTGCGAACAATACCTGCCAAAAATGTTTTTAAAGAAAACTATACGAGCATATCCGTAGCCTAGAAAGTTGAGTCAACTTATTTTATATATTTATATATACATTTATTGAGATATATATGTATAAATGTGTGTATTTATTTATATATATTTGAACTCACTCTCTGTTCTACCCAAGGTTAGGTGGTAGAGAATGCCATTTATAGCATTAAGCTCGCCTTTTGTACAAATCTTTGATGCAATAAAAATTAAATAAATAAATAAATACCAAATGGGATTGACTTCGAAATTTCATAAGGTCCTAGTATAAGCAAGGATTCAGTAAATTATAATTAAAAAAGCAACACCTGACTGCATTAACTAACAAGAAAAATGCAGAACATCCTATCACACAACTTTGTTAGTGTACCTAATTCTTAATAGGAGCATAAGACTGTAAAACAGTTAAAGCAACATTAACTTGATTTTGAAAGACCTATTCAGTGATATGCGACTCAATATAGAACGCAATATTTTTCGTATTTACCGCCATTTTGAATTTTATGATTTAGAGCAATTGATTCACATTATCTACTAAAATCTATCTATCCGTTGGGATACTTTGAAGGTATAGATGATCCCACATACATACCCAGATACGCGTGGAAAGCATAATCCTGTCTTTGCTGTCGCGCATTCGGGTAAAAAGCAATATAGTTAATTAAAGCAAACCAGAATCACAACACATCTAATCATCCAATTTGGTTAACCATAACCCTCCCGCGTTCTCCGTCCCGGAGCACGATGCGACGTAATTGGACCGGGCTTACCTCCGCCCCGCGTTTTATAGTGATGCAGTGACAATCATCCAATCAAACGATCACAACTCGCATAGAAGTCTCGTGAGAATTGCTTCGAATAACTCATATTGCATCCTCTCGGGGCAATGTAGCTATAAATTGTGGGAAGACTGACAATATCATTACAATCAATCGTGACTGTGAATGTCAAATTTTGGTGAAGCTATATAAACTATCTGAAAATAACTTTGGCACGTCTTTGGTACGAATCCTAGACAAAGGCATTATTTGTTTTTTTTTTATTATTCCAAATTACCTCCTATTTCGCTACCACTGTTTGCAAGACTTCTTCGGTGTTACTCTATAAAATCGTTTCATTAGAAATGAGGGAGGTTTATGCTTGCGCTTATGTTTACGGCACTGTAACTAGGGGGAAATCAAAATTATCAATTATCCTAAATTATGTTGATTTATGGTTTATGTTAATCCCAAAGGTTGACTGGTATAGGAGGATGCATAAGCTATTATAAAAAAAATACAATATTAGTCTACTTATTGTATCAGTCATTTAAGGTCAATAAAGTAATAACAGTATATGGTCAATAATTAAATATTTTTGTAGTTCTGCATAAATTAAATACGTATTCGTCACATTAGGCTAATATACTCAATAGTGTACCGTAGATCTTTACATACGTATACTGCCTTCTCTATATTGGTACCTATATCTTTCTAAAATGTTTTCTATTCAAAACTGATAATATGAACTTGATCATAAAATAGATCGTAAGTTTGTAGAATTAATAAACGTCACATGATAATATGCAAAAGATTATGTACGTGCTTAAACTCGATCTGAAAAGGTTTTACTAGACTCTGTTAATAAAACTTTATATAATTGTGCACTTCTTAATGTAAGAGATTAAGATTATTTTAATAATTCACAATTTACGTGTTTAATCAGCCACCTCCCGAGAATTACATTCAAGTTCAACTAAAAGTTATGAAGTTCTATCTTAAAGTCAATAACGGCATTGACCCAATGACCTTAGGCTTACGTTGTGAAACTAACGTTTACTTCATTGACAATAGGTACTCGACCTAGCCCTTGCAGATACTTTACTGTCGACTTTAACTGCGTAACAAAAGAGTGAAAATAAAGGCTTTGTATTTAGGAATCTAGGTTGTGTTAGACTAGGATGTTTTAAAGGTGCAAGTAGTTTGGTTCTACGGTCGTCAATCTTTATTACCTTATTATATTTTTAGGGGCTGATGCGTGTAATGATGTTATACATTTGTAACGTACTAGTTTTCATTTCAGTATTAACAATATCTATAAATAAATTGTCTTATCGCGACGTAAGACGAGAACCTGGATTGGTTCTCGTCAAGTGTTTGTCGTAAGAGTAGACAAACGGTAAGGCCCAGAAGTCAATGAGGTCATATCTATTGGAGGTCATGGGCCCCTTTGAATATTGACATGAGAACTCTACTAGTAAATTACAAATGTATAGTCCATACCCTCATCAGACCGTACAGTCCAACAATGACACGAGCTTCTCCTATATAAGGTAGAGTTGCCGTGATCGAATTGGCAATATACGAGACGATTTTACCGCCATCTATTGGAGGTTACAAGAACTTCTGGGCCTTTCCCATATTTAAGGTTTTATTTGTAGGTTGTTTTCCTTTCCTTTCATATGCTTTTTCATTTTGAAAATGTTTTGAAATAGCAATATGAAAAATCACTAAATAGTAAAAACGTCCGAAACCTACATCGTTAATCTACAACAGTAACAAGAATGTTTACTTTCAAAGGACACATTTTTAAATTCGTTGTCCAGTCACAGCCACGCTTCGGGAATTATCTTGTGAAACGTGACTCTGGCAAACGCCAATCTCTGTGATAAGCATTCAATACCTACTACAGATAAAAGGCACGCGGATGCGACCCGTTTGTCATTACGTGAGCCTGCACGGATATTACGTCCATATGAAATTTTCACGGGACTGCTTATATTAAATATTGACAAATGATAAGATGATCAGAGAAAGAAGATCCATTTCTGATACGGCTATCAATCGTGCAGTGGCGGTGTAAAATATCAAATACCCTATTCGTCCCGTACGTGTCGTAAAAAACGACAAAGGGAAACAAACAAGAAGATGTAAACCAGCGTCATCTTAATAACAGCTAGAAAATAAAAAAAACTGCGGTTGCCAACCCGCCTGCCAAACATGGCAACTATATCCCCCTTATAAGGCAATCTAAGGGGAGGCCTATGTTCAGCAATGGACTTATAGGCTTTACCCTGGGATGGATAGGTATATAGGAGATAAACACGGCTATATAATTTTAAATATTACAAAATTATTTACTAACATCCGCATGCGAAAATAAAATTTTGCGCTTTACCTGGATTCGAGAGAACTCCATTGTTATTCTCTTCTCCATTGTTTTCAAAATGTACCTAACTACCATTTAATTTGACGGAAGTTGAAGACCGCATTTCTTAAAAGTTAGAATATCTAAATACCGTGTCGTTCACCCGCAGTTTAATTCGCAGTCATAGAACTTTTTGTAAAAAAAATAATTAAGTATATTTTTACTACCCTATTGCCGAGGCAAACGCGCCGCCTGGGTTCAGAGTTTCCACACGTCAGCTGGTCGAATATCACGTGAGCGAAGCCAAACAAGAAAAGAAAAATATAAAAAGAAATGAATATATGTTATCATTCGTTTTAATCACAAAACTCCTAAAGTGAACATTGTGTAAATTCCATGAATAGTAATAAAAAATTGTAATATAAATTTGTCGCCCACGCTCGACCTGGATCGGACGATGCTGTAGGTGTTACGCCATATTCTCGACGAACATTACCAAACTCCGTATAGGTACCGCTTTAAATGCGAACAATGACGGTAAATCAACGTATCAAACCAAACGCTTAGCTTTAATGCGGATATTTCGAGTATGCAGAGACACTGTAACAACAAGTCATACATGCAATTTTATTTATTTAAACTTTATTGAACCTTACACATTAAGTAAAGGAACAAGAGGCGGACTTAATGGTAAAAGCATTCTCTGCCAGTCAACCTTAAGGCAGTGATATAACGACGAAGTATAATTTATGTACATATTATATACGAAGTATCAGTTTTGGCTGGGTTAGGACCCGCGATAGTGAAGGTCCGAGTTGTCAAAGTCATAAATATCTACAATAACATTACTTACAACTTCTAAACTTAGTTCGTGTCTCTGTATTTTATACTCTATGTATTTGATAGACATACTGTAAGTTCATGAATTTTGTGAGTTTCTATTTTTTAGGTAAATTAAATTAAGAATGAAAATAATAATTGAAATTTAATATTATAAAATATTAAAATCCATAGCTTACCTAAAATATCCAGGAAGTAACGAATTTGATTCGGATAATTCGCAACTATAGGCGTGAGTTTTAATTGAACATTGGGTGTAACAATCAATGAATGTTAAACCATAAAGATAGCTGTGACTGTGACTTGGAGTATGTCAGAGAACAATAGTATGACTGTTGTATAAAATTTTATAGTTCGCCATATTAGGTGCGGCTTGCAGCCTGTAACATTTCGCAAGGCATGACTTGATCACTCGAAATACCACTTGGAACACATTTACAGAAATATGACTTGAGAACACAAAGAAACGAAAACTTAACGTCAGGTGTATTATAACTGGTTGTATAAATGCACAGCTGCTACCCACAATACGGCAAAGGCAGATGCAACATTCTTCCTAATATGTTTTAGTCTCGTGAAATTTTATACTTATGTTTTAAGCCATAACGTTTAATTTAGATCGAAAATGTTTCTTTTTTTATACGTTATACTTTGATATTTCGATTACCTACTATTTATCTAACGTTAATTAATATTGTTCCTGTGGAACGAAATTTTCTCTTTTAGTTAACTCTTGCCGCATTTCTTTAAAACAAAAAAAAACTTTATATCTTTAAGCTTTTTCTATTTCTTTCTAATAATTTTAATGTCTTTACTCCTTTTCTAGCTAGGAGTTGCTGCGGCTGGGTAGGTACCACCTCCTTACCTATTTCTGCCGCCAAATAGCAGTGCTTGCACTGCTGTGGTACTGTCAGAAGGGTATAGAGTACCAATTTCTTCCTCGCACAACTTCCTTGTGGAATCGATTACCACCAGCGATTTTTCCGGACCGATACGACTTAGGGACCTTCAAGAAAAGAGCCCACTCCTTTTTAAAAGGCCGGCAACGCATCTGCAATTCCCTGGTGTTGCAGTTGTTCATAGGCGGCGGTAGTCACTTACCATCAGGTGAGCCGCATGCTCGTTTGCCCCCTCTCCTATAAAATAAAAAATAAATAAATAGTATAATGAGGGCATCCACGACTTTTCTGCCACCAGGGCGGCGCCACTTAATAGTGAGGTATAATATTTGACAGATATCATAACGGGGAAGTTAATTTGTTCGGAAAATGTAAAGGTTAATGTTTCTTTCTGTGGTATTAGCTATTTTATATATTAATAAGATTAAAAATTAATAAACCAAACCACAGATATTCATAAAAGTAGAAAAATTAAAAATGTGCAAAAAATTAAAGAGCAAACCACTGAGGCATTGTTTTGTGTATTAATAGAATACTTTTGAAACTGATAAACTTTGATTAAAAACTAACTTCTCAATTAAATGACATTGTCTAACAAAAAACTTTACCTCAGTGTCAACTAGCGACATCTGGTGAGCAGAAAATTATTAGCCCTCATTACAGTCTGTGAGGCATTCCATCTTAGTCCTCAGAGATGACAGCGCATCTGTAGGCTTCTGTATAAGTTTGCTGTAAGTTCTATACGTGGTAGAGCCATGCTGCAGCTATATTAGTAGTATAGTTGTAGCACGAATGGATCGGCTCGACCGGGGAAGGACCATGCTCTCACAGAATACCAGCGTAAAGTTGCAGCTTAACACTGCTGTGCTTCGTATGGTGAGTGTAGAGAACCGGAGACCCTTTTTACTGGAAAAGAGACAACGCATCTGCATTTTGATTCTTTATTGAGATGTCTATGGGTCACGGCAACCACTTACCATCAGGTGGACTATGTGCTCGTTTGTCACACAATCCTATAAAAAAAAAGGTCGGCAAACGAACTTGGTCTTATAACTTATTATTACTTCAGTTTTATTTAAAAAAAAATTAATCCTTAGTTACATTCAATTTTCTGTTCTCAATGCTTAAATTTTCTGATCTGTCTTTAATAAAATTTTATAAACCCACTAATTTATGCCGGGAAACAAATATTATCCTCATTCTATTTATTGCCGCGTGTCTGAACGAATATTTCTGAGTGGCACTATCTTCGTTCTCAGTCTTCGTCCTCCGTCCGCAATGTTGTATTTCGTATATCGACCACAATTGACAAAATAAACTGCGTGTAACGATGTAATTTTACGTCTAAAGAAATGTTGAACATAAAATGTTCAATATTTCTTTTATTGTTTATTGTGTTTGGAAAATTGTGTAGTTTAAATATGTATTTACCGTTGTTATGATAATTTTCTCTTAAGTAACAGACGTTTTATGCTAACTACGTTTAACCGGCCTGTATATTATATGATAGTTTTCTCTCTTGTCTTGTTTATGGTTATAATTTTCTATAAGCCTAATTTAACTAAGTTTTATTTCCGATATTTTTTCTATTGAAAATTATAGGACCAGTTTTCTTCACTACAGGCTCAACGAATACTAAATAGCTGAAAGAGATTCAAATGGAATCAAAAATGCTAGTCATAATAGCGCCAGATTTTTAAATTTGGCGCGCATCATTATAGCAAAATGACGGTATGTTTTTAATAAAGCTTAGTTGCCAGGCAATAGACTGAGTTGGCCTGATTTTTTATACGTGAACATTGTTCGTAGAAAAGAAAAAAGGCCGTCGACAAAAGCGCTGTCAATTTTGTGCCCGCCGCGTCGTTTCGTTTACGAAAATTCAACGCTGTTGTTAATATCTTCATAAGCCACGAAAGCGTCCTTTGTATTTGCGGTAATGGGGCTATGTAAATTATACAAGCTTTTTTTAATATTCGTTGGACTTTAGACGCACAGTGTTTATCACTTTATACCAAGTCTTTCACTTTATACCAATGGAACTGATATTAATAGCAACAAGTCAAGTAAGGTACCTAAATGACAGTTCTTGTTTTATATGAGTTATAACTAATATCCCTCTACGAGATGAATACACCTGGTACAATCAAGACAATAAGAACCGCATAAGATCGGACTTAATTAATATTTAATAACTCAAATTCAAAATTTAACAAACTCCCGAAAAAACAGCTGATGACATTGAAACAGCTGAAAAGATTTTGATAAAACATGTTCAAGAACCATCGCTAAAAAGCCCACTTTTAAATTTAAAAAAAAACCGCACCCAAATCGGTTCACCGTTTAAGAGTTACGGTGCCACAGACTGACAGACACACATAGCGGTCAAACTTATAACAGCCCTCTTTTTGCATCGGGGGTTAAAAATTGAATATAGCCTTCGTTAATTATGACATGAGGACGTCAAACATCTGTCTTTTTATATATTAAGATTTTTGGCTTTGATGCTTGTCCTTTAAGCCATGTCAAGGAAATAAAGGAGATTTAATAATATTTCAATAATCTGATGTGGTTTCAAAAATTTAAATAATATGACTTCGAGAATCTTACTTATTAAACATAAGTAAGATTCTACAAGTCATATTTTATATTTTTATAACAACTTTTATAAAAACGTCGATGATATTGTGTTTTATAAAAAACGCGATCCGCCCCGGTTTCGCACGGGTGATTTCTTGATCTCGACAACAGCGCCACCTACCGGGTCCAAATGGGTATCTAAACGATCTAAGGACCCATTGAAACACACACATAAAAAGTTCCTCAAAATCGGTCGGGCCGTTTTTGAGTTTTAGCGAGACTAACGGACAGCAATTGAGTTTTAGGGTTCCGTAGTTAAACAACAAGGAACCCTTATAGTTTCGCCATGTCCTACAAATCTGTAATTTGGCATAGTTATAGATATTATCGTTGGATAGGTCTTTAAAACGCTGGGGTGTGGAACAACATCTTTTCGATTCAGGGTCCGTTTGCGAAATATTTAGCTTTAAAGTGTTATTTTTCATTAAAGTCATGTGTGTCCACCTCATCCTCCCCTCTACCAACCAAACCGTTGTTTTTGGAAATGTGAAAAGTATACATGTGAAGTTAAAAGGAAAACTATCACAGCTAAGTAGAATTAACAAGTTAACGAGTAATAGTCGACCAACTTATAAAATGCAGTTGGATTAGTAACAATTTCGTTACAACTCCATAGAAAATGACCTTTAAACTAGCTGCATTATAACTTTGTATTGTTATTGTAAAGTGGTAAAAATAAACATTTTATGAAGAAAGCGACTTATATGCATTACTACTATAGCTTTACTTTTTCATTTGCGGGATAGGCAGGGAGGATCTTTCTTACTTACTTACTACTTTCACTTATTTTTTAGTTGGTGGTTATTGTAGGCCTCATTCAAAGTATTCATACAATCATATCGCCTCATTCAGTTTCATTCGTCACACTCTTGGTTTACGCGGGCGACCTCAGTATAATTTAGGGCAGTGGTGGTTTACGTGAAGGTTCGTTACGGTCATATATGTATATCTTAGGGTTGCACTGCCGGGAATATATAGATAGATAGTCGACTATGATCATTTTTGTACCTTGCCATGTGAATATTATTTTCAAAATCGAAAAGTTTTTTTTAATATTTTTTGAATAGCACTCCCTATAAGTCTAATTTGAAAATAAGTCCTTCAGATACCATCTTCCTATTTGGGCCCATTTTTAGTCGTTATAGCGGTCAAACCGCGGACTCACTTATTATTATTATGCTCATTATCAAGGAATCCCACGTATTGTGACGGGCAACTACGCAACCCTACCTCTACATTGTGCGTGGCCCGACACGTACTTGGCTAGCTATATATATTGAAGAACGAAAACCCGGGATTTATTCATTCAGCCCATAAACCATGACACTCGTTTGCTTTTTCTGTTTGAGACCATTTATAGTTATTATCTACTGATTCTAAGAGGAAAAGAAAAGTTTATACGTTTTATTTACGGTTTTAAAACCGTTTACACTTTGTCCTAATTCGCTGTCACAAAACGGCGCAAATATTGTCGTCCGTACAAAAACGACTTTATAGGGCCGATTCTTGATTGATCGTTATTACATCGATGCAAGCGATGGGCATAACGAACCGATGTCAAACGCGTATTTAAACAATAGAGAGTTCGTCGTCCACCTTACGACATTCAATTTGTGTCGTATTGTTATTTATCATATTAAGTCTTTCAAAATATTATCTACCAGTAATAAATTGTTGGTAATTATATCTTTCTATGCTGCATGTAATTCCAAATATAATTAATAATCGCAGCCTCTTTACTTGACAACAATATTGTTAGAAATAATGAAAAATATCAAATGATACTATAATATTATATGTGTGCCTTTGCGCTGACCCGTTTGCGGACAGCATCAACAGTATCCTTGGGGTATTCGTTGATCGGTGGGACTTGCCACTTCTACAAGCGTGTGTGCGGGTCCATACAGCAGCATAACAGTGTATATGTTGTAGTGTGGATCTAACTCACAATTGTTTGAATTTTTTTGTTGTTTTATAGTATTTTTTTATAACCTGAAATAAATAAATTAACTTTATATCTACATATATACATATAAATAAAATTGATAGTCTGCAATATCAAAATAACTGCCATATATTGAGCTGAGGGGGTTATGAATGTCATTAAGAGTGTGAAGTCTGTCCGTCTGGCCGGGCAAATTTTCGGAATGACTGAACCGATTGTAATAAAACTTCACAAACAGATAGACAGCAATGCCAGGAGTGATCTAGACTATATTTTATCCAAAAAACTTAGGATTTAAAAAATTGATAAAATAAATGGTTTTGTCATATAATATCAGATCCTACCCAAGCGAAGACATGGCGGATCGATAATTATGGGGTATAAATATTCACATTACAAATGTCTTAAATTATTATTGAAATTTTGTTTTTTTCTTGGAAGCGCAAAACAACTGCACGTCCGATCAGGGACACGTCGGACACGACTAGTATAAGTAGATATACTTTTATTTCATAGCATGCAACTGTATTATGTCAATGGACAGATTATCAATTAGGAAACAGTATTATCGATTTTGTTACTCGTCCGAATTTAAAAGGAGGAAGTAGTAATAGGCTGGGAAGAATTCTTCATAATTTAGTTAAAAAACAATGAAACGTATGTCTATGTTTAAAACAACGGCACGGTTGACAAACTTATTATTTCTTTTTTTGTTTAAATTTCGAATTCTAAACATTAAGAAGGAAAAACTGGTACAAGTTACGCTGTAAAAATTAACACTTATTCGTTGTGTGGAACTGAGTTAATGGTGCATGCAGAACATAGCGCACTCGGACTGCGAGCGCTTGCTCTTAGTGGTTTCCGGAAATGCATAATTGCATGTAATGTATGTCAATAAGCCGTAGATCTTACGAATTATATTTATTCCTCGATTTCAAAAATATGGCAAAGGAACTAAAACGATGATGCTTATGTGCTCCTTGTCGGTTTAGAATAAACGTACTCCTAGATATATTATGCAAACAGAAACTGTCAACTGGCCTATCAGCCGACAATGCATATAATTAGGTACGTCAGGTTTTGCTGATTATATGGTGGTTATATGGGACTCACTTTGAAGAAGTGCCTACCCACTAAACACCACCTGTGGGACTGGCATTGGCTTTTGAAGCCTTTCTGCCGAATCGGACGCGACCCTCTTTAGGGAAAAGGGGGCGCAGGAGGAAAAGGGGGCGCAGAATAGGGCCAGGCGTGGGAGTTTAGCTTATATAGATAAATAGACCGCCCAGTACTATGCGCAGCTACGTGTTCTCAGACTATATTTTGAATTTCTTAGACATACTGGTTTCGTCACAATGTCTTACTTCACTTCACTAGGCACGTGGTAAACAACATACTAATTTCACTGATTAATCTCAAATAAATTGTGTACAATTTATATTGGAAACCCTCAACTCGCATTACGGCAGCACGGTGGACACTTCCTTGCCCTAAAACCCGCTCAGAAATGAGAGGAGGCCTGTGCCCAGGAGTGAGAAGTATAATATAAGCTACAACTTACTATTTAGCCGACTTCAAAAATGTAGGAGATTCCTAATTCCACTTCGACGTTTTTGTTTTGTATGTATGTTACGCGAAACTTCGTCAATTGTGAACTGATTTTAATAATTGTTTTCTTTATTAACCCTTAAATTGACACTGTATTTCACAATATACACAATATTCAATAAAATCTATGTTCATATACGAGTATATACAACTTAATTTAGGGTTTTCTGCAATTATCTCGGTGGCAACATTATTCAAAATTTGGTGAAAAAATAATTCATTGACCTAGCAAAAGAAACAAGTGACACTCAGCAAGGTAAGAGTCCTTTGTTTTCTTTTTATTTTGACTGTGCTTTATGCGTGTTATAGTATTATTTTGTGCTTCAAATGTCAATAAATACTAATGCATGCAAATTTTCACTAAAGTAGCAATATAACATGCTTTTATTCAGCATCTAACTTTTTGTATTTCATCATATACACTGCCAATTTCATAGAAAGTAATCGCTAAATTTGCTTGTATGTCACGATATACATTGCCAATATGAGGTTATGTTTTTTGTTAATTTATATTTTTGTTTGTGTGGCATGCATGCATTTGCTTAGGTGTTTTGTTTTTCTTTGCCGTCAGCCAAAGCTGCTAACACGTAGTGATAGAATTATTGCACATGTGCCTGCTAAAAAAGCTCTTTCCGAGTGTTACAAAAAGTCTGATGCCGAAGAACTCATAACGAATGCCTCATCTTATTCTTCTTCGCCACCTCCCTCTATTGATTGTTCTCTAGAAAGATGCATAGCATACTCTGAAGAGGAGAGCGACAATGATCAAAGCCAAAACATTTGTCAAACAACTATATTATTCATGAAATTTATCCTAGCTATCAAGAATAAACCAGCTATTGCTGCGACAATTTTTTTTCTAGCCCCGAACTATTTTCTATATTGAGAGAAAATTACGGGGTATATGGACTTGGGACAATACTGAGCAATAGACTTAGAGGCGTAGAGATTATTTTACCGTCGGAAAAGGTTGTAAATAAAAAAGCCTCGGGGCTGTTATGGCGAAGTAGTTTGTAACAAAAAGCGTATATCTGTTGTCCGTGATAACAAACCGGTTAAGCTTCTACGTCGGTTCATAAAATTATAAGGTGTTGCAAGGAATCGCGTATTAAAGAAGATGTAGATTGCCCGCAGATAGTGAATGAATATAATAAACATATGGGGACGGGTGGCCATTGCGGATATGCTTATCTCTTTATACAAGACTCCTTTCAAAACCCGGCGTTGGTACATTGGAATCTTCACTTGGTTGATAGATATAAGTTAAGTATCAACAATGTTTGGCTTTTATACAGGCAAGACCAGGCCACAATATCCTCCCAGGCTCCAACGCCATTGAAAAATTTCCGGTTTGATATTTATGAAGGTATGCAAAAAACAGGTAGATTTGAGATTTCAGTAGAAAACGAAGAAGGTAAAAAAAGAGATGGCAGCTTACGCAAGTTGCACCAATCCAGGATGTGAGACAATGTAGGTCGATGCCGTCTTTGCTCAAAATTGACCTAAGTTATTTGTATTATGTGTCAGGTACGGTTATGTTTTGTTACTGGCAAGAACCCTCGAAATTGCCAACTTGATTTTCATACCAAAAATTGATAATATTTTTATTATTCTTTAAATAAAATACGATTTTTTCTTAATTTATAGTTTTATTTTAACTTACTTTTCACTCCCGTATATTGGCAAAGTATGCCGCAAGATATGTATGTATATCAGGTCATACATGTTTTTTTTTAAAGTAATAAATACAGATTTTTTTAGTACTCATTTATCCACCTAAATTCCAGTTCTATTCTAGAAATTCATATTTTTAAGAATTTTGTCGTCTGCCAATTTAAGGGTTAACTAGGTAAATACTTTAGCAGCGATCCTATCTATCCATCTATACAATCTATACAAATAAATAAAATTGAAGTGTCTGTTTGTAATGTCAAAATAACAGCTTTTTACTAAATGCATATAAAAGTATAATACGCTAATTATAACAAAAAAAAAAAATTTTGTCGTTCTGTCTGACTGTCTGTTTGTTCAGGCTAATTTCCAAAACGGCTGGATATATTTTGACGGGACTTTCACTGGCAGATAGCTAATGTTATAAGGAGTAACTTCGGCTACTTTTATTTTAGAAAAAGAATTAGGGTTCCACGGAAAAAATTAAAACCCATAAAATCCAATGGTAATAAATTCCACGCGGACGAAGTCGCGGGGAACAGCTATTACTACATAATTTTGGAGAAAAAATAGCGGTTCGAAATTTTAATTCACTATTTAGACGACGCGACGCGACGTCCCAGTTATTGTACGTGTATTTCTTACTCAACTGAAACGGGCTACAAATTAAACTTTATTAAACATAAAAGCCGTCTTCAAAGTACTGCCTCAAAGGAATTAAATAATTTCCACATAATAGCTTCATAAGTCGGTGCTAAGACATGATTTTTATTAAATGTTGACGATATTGAATACCATCGTTACTTTTAATAACAAGTCAATTACCATCGTTATTACATGACAAGTAGTTGCAATAAATTATTAGTTGCCGGTTGTAGGTCATCTATTGGGCTTAACTATTTTATTACCCACTACCGACAGTCGGCACATATCTATTAATTAACCTACCAATGTAGGCGCAGGGCTCGGTAACGACGACTGTGCCATTCAACGTTACAAGAGCTAACAATCTATCAGTTTGGTTATAAATAACATTTTCCTAAGCTGCAATAAGTTACATACTACGACTTTAGATTGATTTTTTTTTTTGCTTAGCGTTTTTAAATTACTGAATTGGCTAGGTGTGGCTGACGGAACTCTGAACAGAATAATAATTGTAAAATACCGAGCATTTGTAGCTTTTCTATTGCAATGGCTCTAAACCTAATATTTTTATTACTCAACATGTTTCCAGAAGCCATATTGTGGTAGAAAATAATTATAAAATTTAAAATTTTGAACAACCGACTTCAATATAAATTATTAAGAATAACTCAAAAACTATTGGTCAGAAACTTGATCAAATTTATATGGGACCACATGAGAAGCAACAGCTTTCAAATAAAAAAAGAATCATCGAAATCGGTTCACCCAGAAAAAAGTTATACACACATAAAAAAAAGAAACATACAGTCGAATTGAGTACCGTCTCCTTTTTGAAATCGGTAGATAAAGGGAATCCGAAATTTCATATTGCCGTGTATAACAAGAGTCGACGGAGGAAACGTGGAAATCAGAAAGTGGATGCTTACAGACTTGAGTTCTTAAAAAAGTCAAGGTAACAGCCTTGATGCGTCCCACAGCTGGGCCCAGACCCCTACTCATTTCTGAGGTTTGTGAAGCAATGAAAAGACCTAAGTGAATAGCACTTTAGCGTATTAGCAGACTAAAAATTATTGTCTTAATTCTATGATAACTTTACACCGAGTTCAAAAAACTAGAACTCAATATTCGGCGCGTAAGTATTTTTAACGTACCTATGTTTACCGATTTCTCGGAATCAGCTTAACTGATTTATATAAATTATTCCTCTTTTATTAAATAGGTTATATTATAACCTATTTAATATATATTGTTTATAATTTGTATTAATATATATGTGTTATTACTTATTTTTCAATAACATGTCGCTTAACTTAGAATGTTGTTTTCCTAATTGCAAGCTATCACAATTTCTTTAACATTTTACTGTTCAAAAATAATATTAGAAAATGCAAGTGATCAAAACTAATTATTAAGCGAATAATTTTTAAATATATAAATTTTAATTGAAACTATATTTAACCTACGCATTAGTCTTTATGTTGATTTATTCTGCCCCTAACCGCCTTTCGTTGAATTACACACGTACTTAATGTTAGTAGCTACACGAGATACCAAACTTCGTCGGGAAAGCTTATAGCGCAGTACTCACAGCTACGTTGCTTCAGTCCTATTGACGGAAGAGTCGTAAATTCTTCGTTAAATATTCATGAATTGGGGACAGTAAATGTCGAAGAAAACAACTGTAAGAACGTCCACTAGCTAAGTATGTAATAAACTGTTAAAAGAACTATGTATGTTTTCTTAGCATATTCTTTCTAAGCCCATAATAGTGCACTGGTGGACAAAATATTTAACTTGATCGCCACACTTGGCTGTCGGTTTAGTGAGTGCAATAATAAATGTCTCGCATTTTTAATTGCTGGTTACCGTTTGGTATCAGTGACCGAATCGTCATCTATCTAAGACCACAAGATCTTTCTAGTCTTTCCGAAATTCTCCTCTAACGATGCCCATGGAATCAAATGGGTTGATAGTACAGTAATGCATCTATAGAAATGTGTTTCTCACGTTTTTTTAAAGATAAAAAAATATAGCAACTCAATAATAGTTTGCTAACAAAGGCATTTTAAAATAAACTAACGTACATATACCTGTTTCCTACCGCCAAGCAATAGAGCGACCCACTAGTAGTGGACCACTACTTTGCCGGTTTGAAGAATATGAAATCCAGTATAATTATAGTCTATGAGCCATTACATCTGTCCACAGGGAATGTGGTCATATGGGATAGTCTTTGCTTGAAGTTGGTTGGACGTGTTCCTGGGCTTCAATAGCCGTTACCAGTGAAAAATAAGCCTCAGCAGCCTACCTCGTTAGGTGGACTGTTGGCTTACTTGTTACTTCTAATATATTCAAGTGAATATTTGTTTGTTTGTTCATCTTCTATGTGTTCTTATACCATTCATCCGATTCCGATGAAACTTTGTGAAGCGGTGGTGCGCACGCCCGCGAAGTTTCCTGTCATAAAATGATTTGAGTAGCAGAATTCCGTCAAACGAACTGTGGATAACGGTGTGGGGTGAGTAACATGATAGGTTAATTGTATTTTAAGGCTCTGCTTATTATTACAATATTGTGTAACTGTTTGTTGTTCCAAATAAATAAAATGAAAATAATAAAAACGGACACAGCTAGCAGGTATAAAAATAATTCGTAAATAGGTAGTGAGCTGCCGAAAAATGTTTTTGATTTTACCCCACAGTCGGTTAAAAAACGCTCATAGTAGAAAATATCTTAACCCAATTTTTAACGGTCTTGCTAAAGTTTCGTCGACCTTTCATAACCGCCTAATTACCTTAATTTTGGGGTCATACGTCTTGGCTCATTTCTTCTAAACACACTCACCGCCCCGTTGTATTAACCCAATGACTTGGAAAAAGATTCGTCGTTACTCTTAAAGAGTAATTAATTTTGGAATCTATAAAGGATACGCAAATAGGAACATGAAATAAAGGTCAAAGTAATTTTGAGGGCATTTATTTTAAACTGTTTTTTAACGATTGCAGAGAACGATGAAGCATGTAGAAATATTCTTTATTATTAGAACGCCATACAAAAAGCAATATTTAAGCGAAATACAAAAAATAGCTACATTTTCCACAAAAGTTCTAATTACAGGATTAAAAGTTTAAAGTCCACTGCGGCACATGGGCCTCCCCCGTTATAGGGAGAGAAATTGCCCGCTTGGCAGGCGGATAGACGATCGCAGTACCAGATGTCTCGAACCTTCGACGCTGTTACCTATCGACGGTCTGTACATTTTACACCTGGCGTTAAGGCGAGGATTTCCTTGCTCCTCCGCTGCATGCATATTTGTCCAGCATGAAGTAAGAGGTGGACAAAACGAGAGTTTTTTGTAGAGTAAGGGTGACAATCAAGCACACAGTCCACCTGATGATAAGTGGATGCTGTGGCCCATAGACATCTACATCTATCCTCGATTAAAAATCAAAATGCAGATGCGTTGCCACCCCTAAGGACTAAGATGGAATGCCTCGTTTCCAGTAAAAAGGGTCTCCGGTTCTCTACATTCACCATACAAAAAGTAGCAACATTGAGCTGCTATTTTACGCTGGTATTTTGTGAGAGCGTGGTCATTCCCCGGTCGAGCCGACCCATTCGTGCTACAATCATAATATAGCTGCAGCATGGCTCTACCGCGTAAAAAAATTACAAACGTTTTAGCTTATTATCAGGAAATAAATTATCTAAATATAAATGTCAAATTCATATTATTGAAAAAAATTATATGGTTATTTATCACTTAATAATCGAGAACCCGAACGTGAAAGTTTTTCCTGGCCATTAATTTTTTTACCTCGATTAATATAAATGATTTAAAAAATCCATTCGATTAAGAATTTAATTGAATATTTCATGTATGTCCATATTTTTTCCGAGAATAGACTATTTCAAGAAGCATCATTTCTCGCGCGTCAAAATCTTGTCTAAAATACGATATTTTGTCCGACATCTGACTTCTTGACAGTAAATAAGATATAAATGCGCGTAAGTATATGTCAGTGTAATGGACATCACACTGTCCAGTCTCGAAGGTAGCAGAAAATTTATAAGATACTATTGTTATATTGAGAGAACATTCTCACTATTGTGGGTCCGTGCGGAGCCCAATTTTTGCTAAGTCAGTATTATCTAATATAGATAAGTTCGAAAAGTCAATTTTTTTTTATTTTATCCTTTGATGTTTGTTCTATCTACTTATTAAGTGCATCATTAAATTTGAACGAGAATTTTCACAAGTAATTGAAAGGTTAAAGTGTGCTTCAAAGATAACGACGATTATTGAGGTATGTTGGGACAAACGAAAAGAATCAGATGATAATAAGACTCTAATTACTCTATGATTATAAGCATAATTTTATAAAAAATTATAACACAAAGGGAACATAAACTTCTTCATATAAAAAAAACATGCAGTGGATTATAGTCTCAAAAATCTACAAAAACTAGGAACTTAACTGTATGGACCTACCTTACCTAGTATGGAACTTTTTTATCAAGAACATTTGGAGTCAATGTAAGAATATATACATACTTAAATTTTAATTATTAATTGTGTGTGTGTGTGTGTGTGTGTGTGCGTGCGTGCGTGCGTACTTACTTGTTTACGTGTGGCTTGACCGATTTGAACAAACTTGGCGGCGTTCGAAAGGGTTTCACCAAACTTAGATTTTCTATACCATTTGAACCGATTCGGACCGGTAAATTTTGAGAAATCTCAAAATAAAATTTTCGAAAAAAATTCTTTTGAAATAAGTTTTAAACAGATGTAATGAAGAGAAATCGCTAACGAAAAATTTCGAAATAGGTTTTTTTTTTCAAATATTTTTTAATTTTTTTTCGGATTGTTTTTGATGTAATAAATTAACTATGAGTGCTTAAAAATTGCGTCGAACGCTGTCAAGTTCGTTAAAATCAATTGGTTGATTTGTTCGTGAAATATTCAATTTTGAAAAAAAAAATGTGGTTTTTCAATATTATGACGTCATAATTTGTGGAATTTGAAGCGCTTTGCATTTTAAATTAGCGGGAAGTTCCAGGATGGCAACCGTATTTTTCTTTGAAAAAAAGCCTATTTCTGCATCGCACATCGCATTTTCTCTTATTTCCCTCATATCCCGCGAAGTCATAATATAGTGTCCAAATCAATTATATTCGACGCTTAATTGCATAATTATTACCTATTGAGTTATCACTAGAATTGATTATGTAGTTTTTTGAACAAAAAAAATTAGTAAATAGAAACCATTTATTTAATGCACAAAACCATTTATAAAAGCATATTCTGTTCTAATGTTTTTATCTGTGGTATATAAACAAAAGACAAAGTGGAGTAGACGTCTAAGCAAATATAGTGTGTGACGCCTGCTGACTAGATGGCGCGGTAGAAACTGGATGCGGGTAGCCGAATTTGCCGAATACCGGTCTAAGCGGCGCGCCTTAGGAGAGGCAGGTCCAGCAGTGAACTTCCACATGCTGATGATGATGATGATGATGATATAAACAACGTATAATTTGTATCATTATATCAGTAAACATAACCAACAATTACATATTCTCTAATTAGCTCTTCTCTAATTAATTTTTTTTTCATATTGGTTGTTTGTTCTTGTGAAATTTATATACGTAAACTGCTCCCACGATACAGGAGAAATACCTAATGTGCAGGTAACGTTTTAAAAAAAATGTATTACAGAATTTATATTAAAATTATAAATTTTAAAAAACCAGGTAGTTTCATAAATTATATTTTCTAGCGAAACCTGACTTAGATCTAGCATATTAAGTAATTTTTAAACTCAGTATTCGAATATAAAATAAAATTTTATATAAGGACAATTACATCCAAATATTCGAATAATTAATATAAAACTGACGATAATATTTTTATTGAATATGTATTATACATATAAACATATAAGGTGTATATATAATAACACAATATATTCAAATTTTCATCACGGTACTGTGAGAAACATCACAATCTCATATTATAACGAATGCTATCCGTGGCAAACATCTGGCTTAATTTATTGCTCAAATCTCACAATTGGGCGACAACTGGCATTAATTCAATAAGCATTTATGCGGTTCATGTCTGGCGTCATAATTGGAAATAAGTCGCTGTGTTTACTCACGAGCTTTATTGCACTTCGCTCAATAATTTTATACGTTTGTGATGCTTATTACATTTTACTATTGTAGGTCTATTGGTTGTAAATATGCAGTAAATCATACTTATGTCTCTTGGACGCAAATATAATGTGAACCATTCATGACAGTGTTATTTATTCAGTTATCGTTGCCGTTGCAGCGTATTAAAGTCCACTGCTGAACATAGGCCTCTCCTTAGATTGCCTCATAGGGGGGATATTTGCCATAGTTGCCACGTATGACAAGCGGGTTGACCACCGCAGTTTTTTATTTTTTGTCGTTATTTGTAAGACGTTGCTGCCTATCTCCTGATTTGTTTCCCTCTGCCACCTCTTACGACACCAACGGGATGTTATGGGTTAGTGGATATTCTTACGCCGCCACTACGCGGTATGTTTATTAAGTAGCGCCATTTAAATAAACACACATCAGATGGTATGGCTGCTTTTCTGAATAATGGTCCATCTGGGTACCTACACCACCCTCTAACCTTTTTCCGGTCTCAAGGGTATAGAGAGCCAGTATAAATACGGGCTATGAGGAATTCTAACGCATCTATAGCCTTCTATGTTTGAACTTGGTTGCAGGTGTTCATGGGCTAGAGTAGCCATATATATACCTTCAGGACAGGTAGACTGTAACTTCGTTTGTCACTTCATTTTCTTTAAAAACTTGTCACAAGGGCTAAACAATTGTAATTTTATTTCCTATAATTTAAAACAAATTTGAATAACACTACTTAAAAACTATATTTACGAATGATCTGTTACAATTTTCAGATTCAATATTATATTGTTTCAGTTATGAAAATAATATGTGTACGTTTTAGTCCGTTGTATGGTTTGAGCGTGATGACAACTGTTATCTCCATGTTATCTCCGATCGCATGATTTTATGTACATGTTTTGAAATATTCATTCTTACATAATATTGAACATACTCAATCTTCTATGCTTAATCCATTTCTCTTCCTTAGTTAGGTATTATTAAAAAGATAATCTATAAATAACGGTTCACTGAGAGATTTGACCCTCTTTTTACCTCTCTTTGCCCTTCCTGCGTGGCTCCGGTTTATCTCTTGTTTAACGTTTTAATATCTATTTGGATTTAAGCCACTACTTTTTGTATCGTTTTGGTTATAGGGTAAACAAACAAATCCAGTTTTATATACAGTATTTAAAGATGTATCATTACAGCCCTTCACAAGTCTACTGCTGAACATAGGCCTCCCCAAAGAATGCCACAAAGCACGGTCCTGAGCACGTTACTCCATCTAGTGGGGGTCGCCCACACTTCGCCTACCTGTACGCGGCTGCCACTCGAGAACCTTTTTCCCATCGGTTGTCGGTTCTTCGAGCTACTATATGGCCGGCCCATTGCCACCCAGCTTAGTATTCCGTTAGGCTATGTCGGTCACTCTAGTTCTACTGCGGATATCCTCATTTCTAAGTTTATCACGCAGAGAAACCCCGAGCATAGCCCTCTCCATAGCTCGCTAAGCGACCTTGAGCGCCCTCGTACGGCCAGCAGTGAAGGACCACGTCTCAGATCCATAAGTCATCACTGGCAACACGCACTGGTTGTACAATTTCGTTTTCAGGTTTTGAGGTAGCTATTCTGCAAGCTAGCATAACATCTATAAGAATTGCTTTAATATTTTTAAAATTACTGCAAAACGTGTTTAATTACATGCCTTAAAACATAAAATCATAAAGTACACCTATTTCAATTGGTATTTGTAGCTACAGATTTTATTTTTAAGCCCCTTTTTGTATTAGATCATTTTAAAGTTCCATTTTCTTAGTGACTCGGTTGCACCGTCATGACAACATGTTCATTTCAATTGTTGCCAATCACATTAATACAATGCTATGTTAAGGAAAATAATTAACTTATATGATTAATTGTGTTATTTTCCTATAATGTAAATGCCTACTTTTATTAAACAAAACATGCCCCACGCTCAACACATGCTTGACTTATTAAAAATCAACTTCTAATTATGGCTCGGTTCACATGTGCATTTTACTTGAAATTGTATCAAAATCTTTACAATACAAAAATATACTGTATACCATACCCCTCGTATTACATCATACTTTATCCAAGCATTATCCTTCATTCCTGCGGGATGACTCCAGCAACCGAAATTCTGAAGCCTGTATGAGTCAACCGAATTTCGTGAATCATCATAATTAATTTATGACACAACGTAGCAAATAGTGTACCAAAGTCATGTTGATACGAACAAAAATATCCTCCGTGTTAGATGCGCTGTGAAACCTCACGCGTTGTTAGACATTCAGGGCCGCCTGACGATTTAATAAAAGCAAATATGGACTTCGCATGTTAGGATCTGCAGTGTAAATATAAAGTTTCACATGTAGCCGTGAGGTGATTAGTATTTAACATTGCGTTAACATTAATAACCGTAACAGGTTACTTAGATGTTTATTGGCGTGATTGTTTAATTGAGTGCAATTATTTGTTTTTCTTTCTATAACACTAGAGTAACAAACAACTACTGCAAAATTCACGGACAATTATATTTACAAACATACAGGATGCATTTTCAGCAAAATAGGTACTGTCTATTGACTCTGTGTCGGTTTGATATTCCCGAAGTCTTAATAAAGCATTTTTTCATAATGTTGGAAGTTGAAATAAGGGAGAGGAGACCGACACTCGATCCTAGAAGCCAAGTTTTAACAAACCCAG
This sequence comes from Parnassius orleans, assembly GCA_029286625.1. Classification (NCBI taxonomy): domain Eukaryota; kingdom Metazoa; phylum Arthropoda; class Insecta; order Lepidoptera; family Papilionidae; genus Parnassius; species Parnassius orleans. The sequence goes on from JAGSMP010000079.1 coordinate 1,973,735, forward strand.
ACGGACTCCTAGACAGTTATAAAGGAGTCCTCATAATTTTTTTGCATTAAAACCTCTCAAAGTCCACTGCTGAACATATACCTTCCCCATTGTGTTGGCAATCGCATTTTTTTCAAGTTGTTATTAGAAAGACGCAGCCAGAAAGGCCCATCTCCTGCTTTATATATCCCTAAAAGGAGTCCTTTCACCTTTAAAAGTTTTTTTTAGATACTCATATCTAGTTACTAGTAATCTTGATAAGCCAATGCTTGTAAAAAAATATTTACATATAAATGTGTTTCGCAGCAGGTCACACGTCTATTTCAATAAATAAGTGTTGTTGAAAAGCTATTTATCCGTAGGCAATGAGGTGTATTGCTTGTTTTGATTTATTTCTAAAATTATGTGTAAAACACGCTGATAGTTTTAGGTACTGTTCTATTTTAAAAACTTTCAGACGTAACCCTTTGCAGAAGTAAGCGCATGGAATTAATCAAATAAAATAAATATATTAATCGATTCATTTTGCACGTTGATTAAATATCTGGAATAGATAGACATATCTCCTTACTTAGAAATGTTTTTCTTTCAGCTGTACGATAGTGTTTTAACAAGAAGAGAACAATTTGTTCTTATACTCGGTAGAAATAAAAACAATATTATTCATTATGAACAGACGACTGAACAATTAGGACATTCTTGTCACAGTTGAATCGTTATTATGTAAAGAATGTGACTAGATGCCGGAACAATAATGCAAAACAACGAGCACTAACCGCGCTCTGCAAAATGCACAACATAATCAAGCCGTTCGCTCATAAACTCTACCATGCATGTATCTCATTACGGGGTGAGCGGGGACGACAGATGCCTGAATAGGGTTACCACACGATTTCAGTATCGAAAAGATATTTTTATGAGAGTTAAGTCCGTGGTATTTACAGAATTACAGTGCTAGTTGACGACTGCAATAGCTAATGGAAGACCTTTGTCAGTCTAAGCGGGAATGAATACAACTTACACAGTAGGGAAATTATGTACATAAATTTTAATGCGCTCCTTAATTAAACATAAGTAGGTATAAATTATAATTAAAGGTATATTTATTCTAATCTACCTATATATATTTAAATAAGCGAAATACCACTGACTGACTGACTCCATCACGAGATCTCTAAAGCTATACACTCGATTGACTTGAAATTTAGTATAGTTACTCATTTCATAATGTAGACGCTCAATAACGATTTTAGGATAGTCCCATCAAAAAAAAAATTTAATAGGTCCCGCAACAAAATATTATCGTGCGCCCAGCGAAGCGAGCGGGTATCAGCTGATACAGTAAGCTTATAATTTTTAACCAATTATAAAAGTACCAAACACGCAAGATTTAGGCGTGACACGGTCTGTTATTTTTTCACAGCCGGCTATATTCACCCGCCGTCGTTATCCTACCGACGGCTGTTTAGTTCCCAAAATAGCAAAAATAAATAAAGACGAATAACGACTACAACTACGACTAACGACTATTTTTCCGACTATACACTCACAAAAGTCATCGGAATTAATTGTGACATAGTTTCTGCACATTATCAATTAGCCCGGCTGATATAAAATCTCTCGACCTTTGCCAAACAACGGAATTATCATAAAATAATTATTTATTTTTCTCTGCGTAATAGAATGCGTGATGAGATCATTTGCAGCAGAACTAGAGAAATCATACACATAGCTAATAGCTTAAAGTAGTAAAGAGGTATTCTCAGTAACGAAGCATTCCATTTTAGTCCTCGGGGGTCATAACAAATCTGCATTTTGACTTGTCCAAGGCGTTCGATTTTGTAGACCACGACCTCTTATTAAATAAACTTGAAACGATTGGAATAAGAGGACCTACACTACAGTGGCTATCATCCTATTTGAGGAATCGGTTTTAGCGCGTCACTGTTATACAATTCTATACATGACCATGAAATTGAAATTAATAATACTATTGACAACATTATTAAATTGCTAGAGGAAAATAATCTAAACTTAAATTTAAATAAATCAAATTTCATACAATTCAATAAATCAAACATGATAAACACAATTTTAACCTCAATATCGAAAAGGTTAAAGAAATCACACATACAAAATTTTAGGTGTAACGATAGACCGGGATCTAAACTGGAAATTACACATTGAGGCCTTATGCAAGCATATCAACAGCTTTGTTTATGCTCTTTATAAAACAAGGAGCGTAACTAACTTGCAAACAGCTATTACCACTTACCACGCGTATGTAGCCTGCATTCTACGTTATGGGGTGATGATATGGGGCAATAGTACTGAGAGACAAAGGGCATTTGAGTCCTGTAGAGCATCTTTTTGGAGCCTGGGCTTACTTCCGTTACCAGCACTGTACATTTTTGAAATGAGTTGCTTTGTCAAAATTCATACTGAGCTCTTCTAGAAAGCCAGAGATATAAACTTAGTGTTAAGTGTCATTCCGCGATCTGCTAAATTCAGAAAAAGTTGTTTAGCAATGTGTGTTAAGATATATAATAAGATCCCCAATGACATCAAAAACCTCAAAATGAATTTATTTAAATCGAGACTATAAGTAGCTTATTGAACTAAAAGTGTATAACATTAAAGGATTTATTGACATTAGGCTTTAATAATTATTGATTTGTTGATATTGATTTTATGAATGTATTTGACCCTTTTTTAAATAAATGTTACCTGAAATGTATGTAACATAAACTTAAATTTGCATGCTAACTATAAGCAAAACATGTGAAGTTATTTTACTGTACCACCTACAAACACCATATTTTAAGCAAATAAAGAAATTATTATTATTATTCAATCGAGAATAGATATAGGTGTCTATAGGCCACAGCATCCATTTATTAGGTGGACTTTGTACTGATTTGTCACTCATTTTTAAGAATAATATATTTAATCTTTAATATATTTCTGCTGTCAACGAACAGGACACAATCTTCCATGTTTTAGTTTGAAGTTTGAACAATTCATATTAGTTCTAAAGGGGCATCAACTCATCTGTGGCCTCGTTGTTTGGCGTTGTCCATAGGTAATGTAGTAACCATTTACCATTAGGTAGACCAACTACTTCGAGAGCAGCCCGAATCGTCGACAACCGAGATCTTTCTGAACGGCTCGATTCACTGACGCTGCGCGATGTTGTATCCTTTTGCATTTTCTATCTCATTTATCACAGTGTGCTTAGAGGAATTTTTCGGATTAAAGCCACTGTCGCACATTGCACATCAACACATTTTATTATCCACACCCGGATGCTTGGTGATTTGCTAGGAATTTTGAACTTCTTTTTAGAATCGTCTGGTCTGATACTACTTAGGGGCCTTCAAGAAACGAGCTTACCTACCACTTTTTAAGAGGCCGGCAACGCACCTGCAATTTCCCCGGTGTTGCAGTTGTTCATAAGTAGCAGTCGTTTGCCCTTCTATAAATAAATGAATGTTATGATGTCAATGTAATATGATTTAGTTTCGTTAGTAAAAAGTTGATATCACTTCTTCATATATATATATATATATGAAGAAATGATATCAACTTAGAAGTGATATAGGTCCTTACACATGAAATTAGCGTTTTGTACGGGAGGAATATAAAGTAATTTTTTTTTTGTAAAATATATTTAATTAATCAAAGTATGCACCGTTGTTATTTATGCACTTTTGCCATCTCATAGGTAGTTCATTGATCCTTTACTAAAAAACCATGGGGCGAGAATCCATAAACTCTTTGAAGGCGGTTTGGACTGCCGCATAGGAGTTGAATTTTTTCCTTGTAAGAAGTTGTCCAAATTCCGGAAAAAATGGTGATCTGTTGGAGCAAGGTCCGGAGAGTACGGTGGATGTCGCAGACATTCCAATTGTAGCTCATCTAACTTAGTGGTTGTTTGTTGTGCAGTGTGTGGTCTTGTGTTGTCGTGAAGCAGCAGTGGCCTGGAGCAATTGACACATCTCGGTTGTTTAGCAGCTAGTTCTTCCTTCATGGTTTGCAGTTGCTGACAATAGATATCTGCCGTAATCGTTTGGCCAGATTTTAGAAAACTGTAGTGAACGACACCGGCGCTAGTCCACCAAACACTCACAAGTAACTTTTTCTGAGTCAATTTTCGTTTAGGGCAGGATTTGGCTGGGTCTCCAGGGTTCAGCCATTGCGACGAGCGCTTCCGATTATCTACAGTATCCACTTTTTATCACAAGTAATGATTCGATTTAAAATCCCTTCATTATTGTGTCGGTTGAGCAAAGTAACACAGCAGTCGACGCGTGTTTGCAAGTTCGATTCACTCAATTCATGAGGTACCCATCGTTCAAGTTTTTACTTTCTGATTTGCTTCAAGTGGATTAATACAGTTTTATTACTTACCCCAAAGCCTGCAGCTATCTCTGAAGTGCTTTGTGATGGATAGCCTTTAATTCTTCATTTTCCACTTTGGTCTCCGAACGTTGGTCAGAACCACTTTTGACTACAAAAATCAGTCAAAACTGTTTTTGACTAAGGGCATCGGTCAAAACCATTTTCGCCTGATTTTTGCAGTCAAGTGGTTTTGACCGGTTATGAGTTTTGACTGTGACATATACATATGCATACTATATTTAAATAAGTTAGTGGACTTTAACAATCGTGTAAATTGTGAAGAATTGTACATAAAAGGCAATTAAAACAATAATGTTATTTCCGAAAAGGATTCCTCAAAATCTGTTAAATATATTTTTTTATACATATAGCTTTATTTCAAACACTGGTGTCTTCAAATAGATCGCACTGATAGCAGCATGTTTTCACTGAGCATTTAATGACATTGAATACCCCGGCACTCATAGATAAGATGTTGAAGCGGTATCAATGATACTTTTGCTATCTTGGACGGCCGCTAGTTTATTTAAACACCATCGTAAGATTTTATTTGTATTTTATTGTAATACTAGCTGTTCCACGCGACTTGTTCGCTAACTTCGCTAAGAATTTATTACGATTTGATTTCATGGGTTTTATTTTTTTGCAAGGAACCCTAATCCTTTTTCTAAAATAAAATTAGTCTAAGATACTCTTTATAACATCATCTATCTGCCAGTGAAAGTTCCGTCAAAATCGGTCCAACCATTCCGGGTATTAGCTGGAACAAACAGATAGACAGACAAAAATTTTAAAAACTGTTATTTTGACATTACAAACAGACACTTAAATTGTATTTATTTGAATAGACTAGCATGTCGACGTTGTTCTCCCATTTCCGAAGACATTTTGTCTTATAAACAATCCTTAAATCGCAATAAAAAAATTGAGGGTCACTTATCGGGATAAAAACTATCCTATCTCTCAATTTGGAGCAATCTATACACATTTACAAAATTTCATTAAATTCGGTTGAGCGGTTATCAGATTGACGTATACGATCATCATGACACGGGATTTTTATATTGTAACATAAAGATTCTTGTAACAAAATTTGTGGTGTAAATGCATACTTTTTGTTAAAACACCAACCTCACATAAGGATCGGTTTGTCAGCTAATTGGACCGATTTTGCTATATCACCGTGTAGTGGCGGTGTAAAAATATCCATTAATCCATATCATCGCGTGGGTGTCTTAAGAAGCGGCAGAGGGAAACAAATCAGGAGATGGGCAGCAGCGTCTTCCTAATAACTACTACTAAAAATAAAAATAAAAAACTACGCTTACCAACCCTCTTGCCAAGCGTTTCAACTATGGCAAATATCTCCCTATGAGACAATCTATGGGGGAGGCCTATGTTCAGGAGTGGATTTTAATAGGCTGTAACGGTAACGGTTGCTAACGGTTTTTACTAGAAAGTGGGTGGAGAATTTACTATAGAGTAGGGCGTTTTTGGTTGTTACTTTAAATACTTGATAATTCTTCTTTTTCTTCTTCATTAGCTCCTTACTAGTCGAATTGGACTTGGCTTCACCCGTTGCATGGAAAATTTACCTTAATAGTCTTGGCAGGCGGATTGGCGATTGCCGTACCAGAAGTCTTGCACATTTGACGCTACCACAGAATAAATAATAGACGCTACTCCTCATCAACAGTCCGGTATTTTACACTTGACGTTAGGACAAATACTATACCGCTGTCTATCGGGAACCAGACGATCTTTATGATTCGATCAGTCCCGTGGGTGTCGTTAGAGGCGACTGAGCTAGTCGACTATGGTTGCTCTTACACCACCTCACGATAAATTTAATAAAATTACATATTGACAATTATGTTGATAAAATATAGGTAGAAACGGCCGTTCTTTCAAGTCGTGTGACTCCATTCTTTACTTTTCTTCATCTTTTGGTTTATAATAATTGATTAATGAGGCGGGTTTTCTGTAAATTACAGTCTAAAATTATGGCATAACTGCCTTAGCTTTAAAAAATATCACTTATTTGCCCAACTATGTAATATATTTTTAATATTATTTATAATTATTATATATCCTCTTAAGAGTGATTTTCCCATTATTGCACGCTTGGCAGTCTTTGGTCATATGTTCGGCAATGGACTTTAATAGGCTGTAATGGATGGATTTAAATATCCATTGATTCGAGTGATGAAAATATATCCAACTCGATTATTGCGTACAATGTTGTGATGCAGACTATCGCACAGTGTAATATAATATGCGTTTGCGTTGACGCAATTTTGATGCGCAATGCGCAACAGCCCGGCGCCAGGCCTCTGTCACTCTTGCTACCTGCGTGAAATAATTACCTACAATAGCGAGCTGCCCCAGGGTCCAGGGTAGATCGCAGTCGGGGCTAGCGCGTTCTAGGCGATTGAATGTTAAAGTGTTTTTAACGCTGTTTACGTAAATAATTTTTTGTAAATACTTAACTAATAATTTAACTACAGAAGTACCTAAGTACTTTATTACAAAACTTAGTTGAAATTTGCTTCACTACCCAAGTACCTACTTACATACCTATACTCGTCTTTGTAATTAAAATATTTTAAGTTATAATAGCACAAAATACTGAAATTAAAACTTTGTTTACAAGATTTTCAACTAAGTAGATTACGATCATATTTCTGTTAGGAATCATATTTCGGGTTTATTTGTTGTTTACGCTATCTACATATACGAATTACGAACCAAGCATCGCGATTCCCGACGAATGGCCTTGCAAGTTGCATGCGTTGGGCATTACAGAACTCACATAGTAGATAATAATATTTTTACGTGGTAGAGCCATGCTGCAGCTATATTAGTAGTATAATTGTAGTACGAATGGGTCGGCTCGACCGGGGAAGGACCACGCTCTCACAGAATACCAGCGTAAAATAGCAGCTTAACACTGCTGTGTTTCGTATGGTGAGTGTAGAGAACCGGAGACCCTTTTTACTGGAAAAGAGGCATTCCATCTTAGTCCTCACGGGTGACAACGCATCTGCATTTTGATTCTTTATTGAAGATAGATAGATGTAGATGTCTATGGGTCACAGCAACCACTTACCATCAGGTGGACTGTGTGCTCGTTTGTCACCCTATCCTATAAAAAAGAATATGGTCGATTATAGTTAGCATAGGTACTTGACCTAAGTAACTTACCATTACACAATGTATTTTTTTACTCTTTATTAACAGCCCTTAGGCAACCACGGAAAGTCCGTTGTGACGTAGAAAGGAGAAACGATGCAAAAAAAATACGACACTCGCGCGCAATGATAAAGTTTTATTTAGATTGCGTGCGCGATTTATCTGATTAATAATAACTATGTAGGCTATTAAAACGTCGGCAAGCAGTCAACATCAAAAGAGTGCAACTTCTGTACGTAGTACTATTATTTATTCTGTGCCGGCGCGCCCGTGCACGAAACCCACTAGATTTACTCGCAAAATGTATTATTCTTAGAATATTATTTCCAAATTCTATCAAAATATTATGTATCGTATAGGAATTTGGTATTCACATTGGTGTGTTTCAAGAAAAACTTTTATAGGTTGATGCGGATAACGTTTTCTTCTTGTAACCGATTATCCATGTTAGTCTATTTGATTGAACCCAAGCATCCGGACATTTGTTTGTAAACGTTAGTCGGCTCTACGACAAGCCGTACTTATAACTTTGTTCACGAATCTCTAAAATACTCATATATAGGTAGTAATGAGTAATGATGATAATAAAAATATAATTTGAAGCAAATCGAATTGGAACATATTAAAATTATACTGTTCTATTTCAATTATCTGCAAATTTAAACAATGTTTATTTACTCTTGATTATACATATATAAAAATACTTTTTTGAATATTAGGAGTTTTAGTAGGTGACAATGGTTATCCCTCTCTTCCTTTCCTTTTAACACCTCTTATAACTCCAGTAACAAGAGCAGAAAATCAATACAATTATGTTCAAATAAGAACCCGTAATATAGTTGGGAGGTTTTTTGGAGTATGGAAAAAAATCATGCTTACAGTTGGGCCTACGTTCTAAGCTCACTAATACGAGCAACATAATTGTAGCTTGTGCAGTATTGCACAACATAGGTATACAGAGTGGGGATGCTTATAATGATGGTGATAATGATCATATACCGGAAGTTCCAGAAAGACCAAACAATGAAACATCATCCACTGCAGGTCTAGCTTTTCGGCAGTCTATAATAGCACAATTTTATTTATAATAGCACAATAAATTTAAATAATTAAGAAATAAACTTTAGTAAAACAAAACTTATTTTATTCATTTATCGCTTTATTTTTTAAAATATTTTCTTTTTCTTCTCTTATTTCTAAAATTTCTAACTCTAAAGCTCGTTTTTTTTTCTAAAAATTCAGTTTCCTTTAAATATTTTTCTTCAGTCCGTCTGCTTTCATCCTCACGTTTCAGTTCATCAAAAGTTCTCTTCTGTTTTACCTGTTTCGGCTTTGGGCTTTTTTTTTTGTATGTCGTCTATAAATTTTATTTCTATATTATTATTTTGCTCCATATCAGACATACGAGCTCTCTTTGGGAGCCACATTTGCTCGTCGTTGTCGAGTCCAAGGGCACTATCTGGAAATAGAAATACAATGTTATAAGTGAAATTACAAGTACATATTATGTCATCTTACTGATTAAATAAATACTATTCATTATTAGGCTCTTAATAATATTTGAGTGGATAAATCATTTAAATTTATATTGCTACACGCTAAGTAAAACCTATCATGACTTATGAGTTAATTATTTAATAGAAATACATGTTGGATGCAACTATGTATTATATAATATCCAATCCATCTGTTAATTTTATTATCAAACACTGGATAAAAACCATACAGTAGCTATGTGTGGCAGTTAAAAAAAATATATGTATATTCTTTTAAAAGTTAAAAGCGATTTAATATTCTTTAATTTATCTATAAAACCCTAATACCAGGTTTTGTATGTCTGTTAGTCATGGAATATCTTCAAAATGGCTGAACCAATTTCGGCCATAAGAGGACTTAGCAAGGAGTGATCTTGGTTACTTTTAATTCAAGTTAAACAGGGTAACTACAAGATTTTTAATAAATTGACACTAACATTACAGGCAAAAGCTTGTCATATGCATAGTAATTTTTAAATTTGTTGCCATTAATAATACTGATAACACATTTTTATGATGTTTAACTTACCGGTAGCAATTGTATCACTGTCAATTTCTATGTTGATGGATGGCAAAACATTTGGCATGACAGCTATTACTTGAGACTCCAAAGGTCCCATATCTGGCGGAGCTGGTCCTCCGCCTGTCCTCTTCCTTTGGGCCTCCAGAGTCTTGGCATCCCTGGCCTTGGTTTTTAAATTTTGCCACATCTTTTTTAATTGTTTAGTATCAGCCTGAAAATTAATAGTAGATAAGTATTAGAAATGGTGTCAAATGTCAATGTTTCACATGGCACAGCTTAGAGCTATTATAGGGGTAATTATTTAATGTAAGTATCTGTAGAAAGAATTTATAGTTCAATTGATTTGTGTGCCTCTGTACGTGCATTAGTATCAGTAAGAGACTTTAGTATAAACACGAAAATTACGCCAATTAATTCAAACGACTGGTATGAAGATATACTAAAAACATTTTAACGATTAAATTATGTAGGTAATTTTACTTACAATTTGTGTCACGTTAGAATTATTGAATTGCGAGGTAATTTCTTCCCAAGCTTCACTTTTCTTTCTAAGCGAAACACCGTCTGTCCTTCGGTTTTCGATAACACCGGTCTTGGCTTGTACTGACTGTATTAAAACTTCTTTTTCATATTCCGAGTAAGGCTTTTGTTTTTTTTTTTGTATGTCGTCTATAAATTCTATTTCTATATTATTATTTTGCTCCGAGCTTTACATACGAGCTCTCTTTGGGAGCCACATTTGCTCGTCGTTGTCGAGTCCAAGGGCACTATCTGGAAATAGAAATACAATGTTATAAGTGAAATTACAAGTACATATTATGTCATCTTACTGATTAAATAAATACTATTCATTATTAGGCTCTTAATAATATTTGAGTGGATAAATCATTTAAATTTATATTGCTAAACGCTAAGTAAAACCTATCAGGACTTATGAGTTAATTATTTAATAGAAATACATGTTGGATGCAACTATGTATTATATAATATCCAATCCATCTGTTAATTTTATTATCAAACACTGGATAAAAACCATACAGTAGGTATGTGTGGCAGTTAAAAAAATATATGTATATTCTTTTAAAAGTTAAAAGCGATTTAATATTCTTTAATTTATCTATAAAACCCTAATACCAGGTTTTGTATGTCTGTTAGTCATGGAATATCTTCAAAACGGCTGAACCAATTTCGGCCATAAGAGGACTTAGCAAGGAGTGATCTTGGTTACTTTTAATTCAAGTTAAACGGGTAACTACAAGATTTTTAATAAATTGACACTAACATTACAGGCAAAAGCTTGTCATATGCATAGTAATTTTTAAATTTGTTGCCATTAATAATACTGATAACACATTTTTATGATGTTTAACTTACCGGTAGCAATTGTATCACTGTCAATTTCTATGTTGATGGATGGCAAAACATTTGGCATGACAGCTATTACTTTGAGACTCCAAAGGTCCCATATCTGGCGGAGCTGGTCCTCCGCCTGTCCTCTTCCTTTGGGCCTCCAGATTCTTGGCATCCCTGGCCTTGGTTTTTAAATTTTGCCACATCTTTTTTAATTGTTTAGTATCAGCCTGAAAATTAATAGTAGATAAGTATTAGAAATGGTGTCAAATGTCAATGTTTCACATGGCACAGCTTAGAGCTATTATAGGCGTAAGTATTTAATGTAAGTATCTGTAGGAAGAATTTATAGTTCAACTGATTTGTGTGCCTCTGTACGTGCATTAGTATCAGTAAGAGACTTTAGTATAAACACGAAAATTACGCCAATTAATTCAAACGACTGGTATGAAGATATACTAAAAACATTTTAACGATTAAATTATGTAGGTAATTTTACTTACAATTTGTGTCACGTTAGAATTATTGAATTGAGAGGTAATTTCTTCCCAAGCTTCACTTTTCTTTCTAAGCGAAACACCGTCTGTCCTTCGGTTTTCGATAACACCGATCTTGGCTTGTACTAACTGTATTAAAACTTCTTTTTCATATTCCGAGTAAGGCTTTTGTTTTTTTTTTTTTGTATTTTCCATTTTAGGGCTTCGGAGTCCGTAAGAGAATAGCCGTGGGTCAGTGGTATAGCAGGTACAAAATCCGTTGAACAGGTAGCCGTGGTCAGTCGTAAAAGAAGGTACAAAATCAGTTAAGCAAGCCGGGTCGAAACTAGGGAGATATCGTTTTATTTTAAAGAAAGCTAACCAAAACAACAACAGGGCAGAACGTAGAATACGACATGGACCAATGGTGTGTGTTGTGTTACTTTAGTGTAGCCATGGACAATTCAATTTTCCCTTTGAGTCATTTTTAAAATTTATTTTTATCGAAGTAAAAAAGCACCCAACCTTCAAAATCATTTTATTATGATAAAATATTGTAAATATTTTTTTCTGTTTTTACAGAAATTATAGCAGTATTATTGTTAAATTTTAAGTCTTATGATTTCCTTAATTGCATGAAGTTCTCTCCAAACTGGCATCATTGCATTTGAGAAAATACGACAAAGTTTCAGTTGTTCTGAGTGTAAAGTAATTTTGGACCATTACTTTTGTTAGGGTAATATCTTGAGTTTTTCGTAAGTTGTCGATTTCGTTGACTTAGGCTTTACTTACGAAATCGTGCTGAGTGCGCGCTAACTGAGCACGATTTCGAAGTTAGTTCTATAAATACCAACATTGTCTTAGCTCGAAAGTAAAGTCTGAGCAAAGTCAGAGTACGGTCTATAGATCTTAGCATTAGTTTCATGTGGAACTACTCGTAGGATTCATGATCAGCTGCAATAGACTATTGCCAGGCATAGGCCTTTGCCGTGACGAGTGGATTGGCGATTACAATAAAATATTTATTGATTTCTTATATTTACGCGAACACTACACATTGAATAAAACTATTTTTACGGATTTTATCGCGTTTAATTTACTTATTTTTTATTCCTACGTTTCGGGTGCTTTGCAGCACCCATGGACGTGGGCCCCCCCGTGACTGAGGTGATTGACTTCCCGATGTCAGAGTTAATCCCGAGTACCTTTAATTTTTAATTATTACTTTTAGCCGATATACGCATAATTAGCTTACTGTATCTTGAGGTTTTGCAGTGGTGTGCTTGGGTTTAGTTTTAATTTTATTAATTACAGGATACCAAGCAAGTGGTAGTAGCTTGGGATTCTGTCATTCTTTTACTTAGCCACCATATGGCAATCACTTCAGATCTCGTAAGATTAACAAATTTACCGTTCAATTTCCAGACAAAATAGAAAGACAATATTCCGTATTAATTGGTACATTGAACGAAGAGTGGGTCATTCTATATACATGCTAACAGCTGGAGTCCGGAGTCGTAAATATTTAAGTTGCATCTGGTCGACCACAAAAAATTTACATCAATACTAAGATTATATTTATTGAACATCTTCTAAACATCATCGTGCGCATAACAGCTATTTTTAAGTTCATCAACAGTGTGCAAACACAGACACTCAATCATCCTAACCTGTACGATGTTAAAGTTAACGTCAAGTAAAAGTCACCTTTCTACTATCTTTAAACTAAGACCACTATCATAGATCTGCGGTTTCTTTTGAAGTTCTACACGTACAAAGTCGCGTGTAAAAAGCTAGTCTAAAATAATTGCGCATGTATTAAATACGCTCGTATGTCTAATATCTGATGATTCTTCAATAAATGCTCAGGAACCAACTTTTTGTAGGAGTATTTTTTAATTTTCCTTTTGAATGTACCTATTTAATCTATACGACAAACCTGCAAAATCTTTTTGGCAATGCACCAAAAAATCGCATTCTATCGAGATAGCCTGCTTATATTACTTCACCGTGTTATCTAATTGATCTTTACCAGAGAAATAATTGTCCCTCGTGAATTGTTATTTCAAAATACAAACTATCGTGAGTTACCATCCACACCATCTGGATGCTTGACGGTCCACCACTGTACGTTTTACTAGGAGTTTTCTTCCTCATACGATCTCTCTGTGGAATAGTTTACCACCGGCGATTTTTCCGGACCGATACGACTTAGGGACCTTCAAGAAAAGAGCTTACTCCTTTCTAAAAGGGCGGCAACGCACCTGCAATTCCCCTGGTGTTGCAGTTGTTCATGGGTGGCGGTAGTCACTTACCATCAGGTGAGCCGCATGCTCGTTTGCCCCCTCATATACAAAAACATACAATTAGTGGAAGAGGTCGCTGTATCTGATTTTGATAATAGGCCGTCTTTTTAACAATTTGTATTTTATTATGTGTATTTAAAAAAATAGATTGAAATGCAAGCGATGTGTGATATGTTTTTAAAATTTTAAAAGAAGAGTAGATACGACACACTATTGTCCTGCATGCCCAAAGTAACAAGGCTTGTGTTTAGGACAATATTTTATAGATTATCATAAAAATTATGTTGACGTTATAAGAATATGTACTACCCTATATCGTCACGTAGATGTCGTAAGAAGCGACAGAGAAAAACTGTAACAGGAGATGGGCAGCAGCATCTTCCTTCTATTACCAAGTTTAAATATTTTGTTAAGCTGAAACTGTATAAAAAGGGTTATTATAGTATAAATGAATACATGATTGATAATAACCCTTGGGAATGAGGTGGTCGCTTCCAAGCATTTTCTAAAATAAATTTTGTACTTAAATAGTTTGTACAACCATTAATTTAAAATTTACTTTAAAAAAAAGTCCCGCTTGGTTTCTTGCTGGTTCTTCCCAGGACAGAGGTTTTTTTTTCGAACCAGTGATAAAGTAAAAAATGACTTTCAATAAGAATTACACATGTAATCTATATTGAATAAAAAAATATTAATATTCTATTCTATTCTATTCTGATAATACCTTCCCGTCTACCAAGTGTGACAACTATAGCAAATATACTACCTACGAGGAAATATATGGCGAAGGCCTACGTTCAGCAGTGGAGTTTTGATAGTATTTAAGCATATTATGTAGGCATTGGCCATTAACATATTTACTCAAACTTTTTCCTCAAACTTTAACCGGTGAATTTGCACGTGCTATGGCAGCCTAATTGTGACGGAATAAACATCCATAAAACTATGAAGCATTACAAATATGATGTTGGGAACACCGCCCTCCTCTACTGCACTTGTATTATTGTTTATACGTGGTAGAGCCATGCTGCAGCTATATTATAGTTGCAGCACGAATGGGTCGGCTCGACCGGGGTAGGACCACGCTCTCACAGAATACCAGCGTGAAATAGCAGCTTAAAGCTGCTGTGTTTCGTATGGTGTGAGTGTAGAGAACCGGAGACCTTTTTACTGGAAATGAGGCATTCCATCTTAGTCCCCAGGGACGACAACTAGAGTGATTTTTAATCGAGGATAGATGTAGATGTCTATGGGACACAGCATCTACTTACCATCAGGTGGAGTGTGCTCGCTTGTCACCCTTATTCTATAAAAAAAATATGTTTTTGTTTTCCTTTTCTCTTTTGGAGTTTTCCTTCATAATTCTCAAAAACGAGCAAGCATAAAATAAACAATCCAAACTGTTCAAAAAAAAGTGATACCGATCCGGCACTTCACCGCATTTCAGTCACGGCACTATACCGCACTAAACATATGCGCAGGACAAGAATATAGTGCTTTCCTGTATGGGTGGGTGCTTCTTCTAAGAATTTTTTGAAAAAAAAAACCCAGTAACTGACTTTCTGACCCAACTTTGGATCTCATGATCCGTAGTCGCGCTTACAACCACTATACCAACGAGAGTCGCTGACTGCCTACGGCGATATATTAAAGCGATGAATCACAGCGTTCAACGCAATATTTTACATTTTTGCATACTTCCAACATAAATAATAAAATATAAACACCCAGAAAGAAAATATCAACAATTTTGTTGCTATTTATAAAGGGACGTTAATTCGATGAGAGGTTTTCGCTTTTTTTTTTCAATGTCAGGCAAGTACCTATTTACCACACTTTAAATTGGTACTAAAGTTTTTCATCTAGTAGCACAGAATAGATAATAGTACAAGTATAGTAGGTACCTTTATCGGTTTTGTTAACGCTATAAGTGCTCGAAGATTTGAAAAAGGCGTTATTATATATTTTTTACTGATTCCACAACTTTTAAAGTCATCTACAGCAGACCGCTACTCAACTTAAGTCATTTTAAGAAGATTGTTATAGATGATTAATTAATTTGCCGTCAGTGCTGCCATCAATTATACATAAAAATTACATTCCAGTTACTATAACTGGAAATTCGTTAAAAAATCAGTTAAGCTAATTTTTATATCATTATACATATAAATTAAATTGAAGTGTCTGTCTGTAATGTTGAAATTACTGACTTCTATTTAACTGACGGGGTTCTTTGCATAATATTAAGGCATAAACAACTATTTTTTTAAATTTTATACGTCTGTCAGTCTGTCTGTCCGGGCTAATCTTCGGAATGGCTGAACCGATTATAATAAAACTTCACAAACAGAGAACAACGCCAGGAGTGATTTAGGCTATATTTTATCCGAAAAACTTGAATTAAAAAAAAAATGAAAAATTGATAAAATAAATGTTCTTTCATTATATTAAGTGATAAGTCTAAATAATGACACATTAATAGATCCTATCCAGGCGAAGCGAGGGCAGGTCGTTAGACACTAATAAAATCGAATTTACAATTTCATCTTCTAGTATTTTAACTCCAAAATCTCGTAATTTTATTCCGGACTTTCCGGCATTGCGTTTGTAGAAGTAGGTATTTACATAGCTCCGAGAAAAATTCTGCCCTATTGTCATTAACTGTGCATGGAACAAATTTTCACATATTGTTTTAATCCTGTTTATATGTACAGATTGGCATTAACGCTACTTGCCGTTATTTTGTCTCTGTGTTTTTCTTAATGGCTTTACTAAATAATAATCACAACAAATAAATTAGAATTTAATGGTTACGGTTTAGATATTTTTTCCCAATGGCATAAAATTCACTTATAATGCGAAACACAGGTTACATATTTTTAAAGTTAAATATAAAGAAAAAGGAGGTAGAGGAAGTAGAAAGGTGGATATTATTACCTACTATAGTAATCTACACAATAGCTAAAATTACACTTATGTTATACATTAGACTAAGTAAGTATTTTTTTTTATTATGCTAGTAAAAAATAGCGAAAGGGACCTATTAAGTATTACAGCGACTATCATCGTCATCCATCAGTCCTCTACTGAACATATGCCACTTATAAGAAATTTCATTCGAAATTTATGGCAGATTTGGGCGAAATAAAAATATCTGTCAGGTGTTAGCATATATTTTATCCCGTTTCACCCTCGTCTCAATCCGTTAGATTTGAAGGAAATCCGTCAAGTCGGCACTGTTTACTGTGATCTTTTTACCGACTTCAACAGGAGGAGGTATTCAATTCGACTGTATGTTTTTTTTATGTGTGTAACGTCATAACTTTTTACTGGGTGAACCGATTTCGATAATTCTTTTTTTGTTTGAAGGCTGATTCCTCACATGTGGTCCCATATAAATTTGATCAAAGTCTGACCAATAGTTTTTGAGTCATTATTCTTAATAATTTACATTGAAGTCGGTTGTACAAAATTTTAAATTTTAAATTATTTATTATTATGAATGATACTAGATTTCATTGAAATATTAAATTTATTTTTCTATTGCAGGTAGTGCCTCGACTGTTGGGATCACTAGTGGGAGGCGCCATGAGTCCTACTCAACATCTGGAGCAACAGCAAGCCTTGGTTAAACAATTCGCCGAAATATTAGAGTTCGTTCTAAAATTCGACGAACACAAGGTGAGTGTGTAAAATTATATACAGAGCACCTTATGTAAATAAATCGTCTTTCCAAGAAAACAGAACAGAATACAATCGGACGGTTAACCTTTGTATTTTATTGTAAACAAAAATTTAAAGTGAAAACATTACTTGCGTCAATCTTTATAGATCCTTATTAAATGAAGATGAAGTTTCACAATGTAACAACAATCTAAAGTTTAAGGGCCGATTTTTTAATCCACAGTTAAAATTTATTCATAGGATTCATAGGAGCTACAATATAAACAAATTGAAAAGCACAGTTAAATGAAAATTACAGTCCAGCCGTTTCACTTTTATATTCAGTCAGGTTATAATTTATTCGATGGATAACTGGATAAATGATATGATGGTTAAATTATATAATTTGAATTATGTTCTTAAAATTATAATATGTACGCTGGGTAATAGTTATAGATAGTGCTAAAATGCAACGTTTCACAATATCGTTTTATCTATACAATTTTATTTTAATTTAAACTTTATTAAGTTAATAGTCTTGTGCTATAAATGCACAAATAAACGAAAAATATTTCGCTATTTTTTGGGTTGTAACGGACTTAGTATCATAATCATTATCTTGCAAACATCCGGCGGATACACGTCTAACCCAAATTTTAGAAAAATTTGCAATTATCGCCGTACTTCGCAAGAAAATGGTGATTGTAGTCACGCACGCTTCTTAGATGCTATACAATTACTACAGAAGAAATTAATAGGACATGAATAATAATCATTTATTTGATTTCAAAAAATTTACTTATGAGCACATCTATTCATCCACCCATCTATTACAGTCTAAATTCCACTGCTGAACATAGGCCTGTCCCATACATTGCCTCATAGGGAGGATTTAGCCATAGTTGCCACGCTTGACAGGCGGGTTGGCAACCGCAGTTTTTTTATAATTTTGAGTTGTTGTCAGGAAGATGCTTTTGCCCATCTTCTGTTTTAATCTCCCTCTTTAGGTTAGTGGATATTCTTACCATACAATTACACGATTTCACTTAGGAACATATGTGTATACATAATATGTTCATATGTGTTATATATGTATTATGCTAACTTACAGATAGTACTTACTTTAACATCTTCCAAAAAAATATCGGGTATAATGACAAATACTCGTTAACTTGAGGAAGGCCTTTTGTCTAACAGAGGACTTTTTACAACTTCTTTTTTTAATATAGAATAAGGGTGACAAACGAGCACACAGTCCACCTGATGGTAAGTGGTTGCTGTGGCCCATAGACATCTACATCTATCTTCGTTAGCGAATTTAAATGCAGATGCTTTGTCAGCCGTGAGGACTAAGATAGAACGCCTCTTTTCCAGTAAAAAGGGTCTCCGGTTCTCTAGACTCACCATACGAAACACAGCAGCATTAAGCTGCTATTTTACGCTGGTATTCTGTGAGAGCGTGGTCCTTCCCCGGTCGAGCCGACCCATTCGTGCTACAACTATACTATTAATATAGCTGCAGCATGGCTCTACCACGTAAAAAAAAAACTGATAAAATATAAAAAGTTTCATGGAAATTTCATAAATTGGTTTAGGATTTTAAATAAACATTTCATAAATCATGGTCGGAATTACGAAGTTAAACTATAATATTTACTTCCGGAGTTATGTCACTGAAGTAGTGAAGTTATTTAATAGAACTCGTATATGATAAACGGAAGTTAATAATTTATATTACTCTTTCAATTGATGTCGATTTATTTGCAAGTACAACATACATTAAGTGATTACAAAGCTATCAGAGAGCTAGTCTTCGTATATCGGACGTACAAATAAGGCTGCGAATCGATTAGCAATTTGTCGAGTATTGTAATAGAAAGTGAGGCTTGGCTTGACCTCGCCGCGGTTTGACTCAGCCCCTTTATTGTTTTGTTTGTTTATACTATTGTACAAATGTCTTTTTTTTACGATCCCAACAGCAGTACTCATAATATAAAGTTAAATTTGAAGTTACAGCCTACTACGTCCCACTTCGGGGCACAGACCTCTCATTTCTAAGAAGGTTTTAGGGCTAGGAAAAGTCCGCCGAGCTGTCCCAATGTGTGTTGGTGGACTTCACATGTCTTCGAAAATTCTTTTTTAATTTTAAAACATCCAGGTTTCCTCACGATGTTTTCCTTCACCGTAGAGCACGTGGTAAATCAGCACTTAAAATTGTAATTAACAATTTCATTGGTTCCAGTGGGGTTCGAACCCGGGTTTCTCGCGTACCGTGATATTTACGGCGAGCGCTTAGCCCCTGAGCTACCATGCCTTCATAATTTATTTTGACTAAAAGTGAATAATTGAACTTGAAACCATTTTATTTTACTTACGCAGATGAAAACCCCGGCTATTCAAAACGACTTCAGCTACTACAGACGTAGCGTGTCCCGCGGTGGCCTTATCAACTCTGAGCTGCCTCCAGACGCAGAGCCGCATTTAGGCGCCGAAGTAGCAAACAGGATGTCTCTGTTCTACGCACAAGCAACCCCAATGCTAAAAGTTCTATCCGAGGCTACGAGCCAGTTCGTCAACGACAACCAACAAGACTTAGAAAACACGACTGAGACCCTCAGCACTATGGCTAAAGTTTGCCTGAGGATGCTGGAAAATCCGTAAGTAATTCATACTTTTTCCTATATTTATCAAGCTACTGGTAAGCTCCTCCATGACTGCCTCGTTGGTCTAGTGGTTGTAAATGCGACTGCTAATCATGAGGTCCCGGGTACGAATCCCGGGCCGGGCCAATAAAAATCAGTTATTGAGTTTTTCCGTCAAAAATTTTCAGTAACTGCCTGGAGTCAGGAAGTTGGCGGTGTCTCATCCCCGTGCCTCTCAAAGCACGTAAAGCCGTTGGTCCTACGCCTGATCTCTCTCCGGTCGTGTCGGTTTACCGTCCTATCGGACTATGGGAGTGAGGGAATAGAGAGTGCACCTGTGCTTGCGCATACACTCCGGCACTATAATCCTGTCCTTCGCCGATGGATAGTCTCCGTTGGGACTGGCCACCGTGATTAAATTCGGTCTGGAGGACATTATTTAAGCTCCTCCATTCTTAGTTACTCCCATTTGTAAAGTTCTACAATCAGATAACATAACTAATTGTCAGACAATTGTCAATGATAGTCGTTGTCATTTGCTCTTTAATTATGCACTTAGCCATGACTCAGGGATACTCACGCTATGTTTGTGTTATCTGATTAATTATAAATTTTAGACTTATATTATAATCATCATCACATCACATCAAAGTCCACTGCTGAACATAGGCCTACCCCATAGATAGCTTCATAAAGGGGATATTTGCCATGCTTGTCACGCTTTGTAGGCGGATTCGAAACCATTTTTTTTTTTGTAATAAGGAACATGCTTCTGCCCATCTCATGTTTCTCTTCATTCTGTTGCCTCTTACGACACCCACGGTATAATATGCGGTAGTTAATTTTCTTAGACCGCCAGTACACGGCAAATTAGATTTATATATGTTACAGTTAAAACCCGTTCTTAGATAGAACGCGTTTTCCTAGTTAAAACTAGTTTTACTAAATACCTTTGTGAAAACTATGTATACCTAGTCAAAACTAGAATTTACCACTGATATATTTGATTGTCAGATAAAACTAGTTATCTCTCCGAGCTTCAGTTAAAACTAGCACTAGAGAAGGATTGGGTTTAGAATCAAGTGTTTACTTATTAAAGTAATTATAAAAGTTAACATTTTGGTGTTTTATTTGGTGCAAGAGCGAGCGAAGCGAGCTTGGGACTTGGGGCACCCCGACTCGGACAGGTTAGGTGGGAAGGGTATGGCGGGGTCGAGTGAGCGAGCGAAGCGAGCGAACAGTCGACTACATTTTGGTATTATTTCGGCGGAGGAGGACCCCCTAATAAAGCGATTTTTCTCAGAAATCATTCAATAAAAACAGTTTTAACTGACTCGCTTCGGAAAATCGCGTTTTGTCTAGTAAGAACTAATTTTACCTGATATTCAATTTTGAGCATTAGTTAATTCTAGTTATAACAAAGGCATTAAGTAAAAACTAGTTTTAACTAGAGAGAACGCGTTCTGTCTAAAAACTGGTTTTAACTGTAACATATATAGTACACTTATAGGGTAGCGGTAATTAAAACAATAACAGCTGTTATAAACATCATCTATGGTAACAGGATTCCTCATGATCATACCATATTATGTGATACACCTGCCGCTGTTATTGCATTTTTATTATTCTTATATGCAACTTTATAGGTGAATCATCAATATATAGATTAAATAATACAGATTGAAACCTCAGTCCAACAAAGAACGAAAGACGGAACGCTGCGTACATTGCAAGAGACGGAAAAACGAAGTCAAACCATGCTCAACTTATTGTAAAAACACGCACTCACATATACATGTGCATCTCAAATAATTTGCAACCAATAACATGCCTTTTAGGAGCATATGTGTGCGTCCAGTTGTGAACATTTACGGCCTGATAAAGAAAGAAAGAAGAATGATGTGTGCGTGAGTATGTATCAAAAAATTGAGCATGGTTTCAGCTGAAATTTCTTAACCTGAAATTTATGCAGCTTTCCATCAATCTTTCTTTGTTGGTTTGAGATTGAAACGTATGAAAAGAATAAAAAAAACAAACATCCACATGTTCATGTCTTTGCTGTCCCAATTTCAAATGAGTCTTGTCGCTATTGCCTTCTATTTGAGACTCTTGTCGCTATTGCCTTCTACTTTCTTATATTTTTTTTACAAACCTGTCAATACCGGCTTGCTACCGCTTTTATTACTAAAACTCAAACTAGGGGAGACCAGGTCAAAATCATATAACTAAGAGACAGGAGCTCTTGGTCATACATTTCAAAATGTAAATATACCTAACGCTTTTAATAAGTCAGTGTTATGAGGAACACAATCACATTCATTCATTACAGTCTATTCTATATGTTCAGCATTGTTACTCAACATAACATGGAAAGCCCCACATAGTTGCTACGCTTGGTATAGGCGGTATGGCGACCGCAGTTTCTTAAATATTTTGTCAGGTAGATGCTTTAGTTGTGGTCAGGAAGATGCTTCTGCCCATCTCCTGAGTCAGTTTCCCTTTGTCGACTCCCACGACACCCACGGAATGATTCGAGTTAGCGGATTCACTTACACCGCCACTATGGACACTAAAGCCCCGTATGGCTTTAATGAGATAAAAAAGAAAATCTGGGAAAATCTCGATTTAATAAACAAATTTCTGGGGTTTTTGAAGTTTTTGTCCGGCATAGGCAATTTAGGTGATGGCAGCCCTAACTCAACGACACATTAACATTTTTTAAATACATAAAATAACGAATAAATTAAAAAAAATCCTATTTATAGGGAAACATCATATACATCATTAGCTTTTTCTCGTTTTGTATTCAGATATAACTTATAACATTCGACAGTTTCTACGTATCTGCCTGATCTAATTGAGTTTGCTTGTTTATTTAAAGTTATGTATTTTAAGATAATATTATTTACGTATGGAATGCAAAATGAGTTCGTAAACTTACAAGAAACTAGTTCGAGTGCGCGTACCTCGCTGGTCGCGGATGCATAAATCAGTGATATCCCCTTTGCACCAGATTTAGCATGACCCACATAATATCAACGTTAGCTTTACATTTTCGCCATTCTAGATATTTATTGTGCAGTCTATTGATCCATTTCAAATACTTTTACAATTTGTAATTATAAAGTCTTTTACGTGGTAGAGCCATGCTGCAGCTATACTAGTAGTATAGTTGTAGTACGAATGGGTCGGCTCGACCGGGGAAGGACCACGCTCTCACAGAATACCAACGTAAAATAGCAGCTTAACACTGCTGTGTTTCGTATGGTGAGTGTAGAGAACCGGAGACCCTTTTTACTGGAAAAGAGGCATTCCATCTTAGTCCTCACGGGTGACAACGCATCTGCATTTTGATTCTTTATTGAAGATAAATGTAGATGTCTATGGGTCACAGCAACCACTTACCATCAGGTGGACTGTGTGCTCGTTTGTCACTCTATCCTATAAAAAAAAAAGTAAAAAAGACTTCTCTTTTATTTTACCTCATCTCACGATCTTGATTTCCATTTGTTTCATAAATGTTAGCAGTTAAATTATTAATTGCTAAATTATTTTATGATTTCATTGTTTAAAATACAGACAATGAACGTTTGGAACGAGGAATACTTTCGTGAGAAAGTAGAAAGTATCACGGGCTAGAAAGAATAAGCACGAGTTTTCAAAGAACGTTTATGTTGCAATTCTCTTACATAAAATTATGTAAACCACAGAAAAATGGCGGAACTTAACCTTAAGACCGTAGGTAATATATGATGTACATTTAATACATTCGTCCTCATGGCTCAGTAGTTAAACTCCTGAATAATAGTTAAGTGCTGAATTCGAGTTTTAGTCGTGTCACACTAATTCGTGATTACAAGTAACGTATTTTTGCCGCAGTGTGTTTGAATCGGGGATGTTGCAGACGTAGTTTCGAATCAGAAATGACAACGCATCTGCATTTTGAGGCTTAATCAAACATTTAATATTGTTTATATTCACTGTGAAATTGTATGTTTAATTTTAGGAGCGAGTCAGTTTAAGATTGGTTTTAGATCAGTTAGTCCTGACTGAGATCCGAACGCTATACCCGCGATTGGGTAGTCATATTTTTGACTACATACTACTACTACTACTAACCACGCAGTCGTAAGCATTTCATTTCATTTTTAATTTTTAAAACTAATTTTTTTTTTGTTTTTTAAATAAACTTTACACTTTCATTAAAAACGTATTTAGGAATTAATTCGTTTATAATTTTACTCATTTAAAAATAAAAATGAAAAAAGGTTTTTTTTCCGCTGAAAGGTGGTAGTTCATGAATATTGTATATTGAGCATTCAATGCGGCAATAATGCGTATATTTTGCAAGCCTTCAGATTCAGATAAGTGCATTTTTTTATGTTTTTTTTGTTAGGTGATTGGAATACTTGTTTTTTGATTCAATCGTGGATAAAAAATAACCGGTATCAACAAATAATAATATTTTAACCGTGGAAAAAACGATCATTTATTTCCTTTCTGCGCACGCTGTAACGCTGCCTAGCTTCATTGGAAACTATTTAGTCAGAAAAAATAAATATTAGCTCTATTTTCTATTGAACATTTAGAGTTGATGTTATTAGAGTCTGGTTTGTATCAAAGAACATAAAAATCTAATTTTTTCTTAGGTAATATAATATTTGAATAATTTTTTAGTGTTTCTTGTGGACACTTATTTGTTAATGACTAGCGATCCGCCCTGACTTCGCACGGGTGATTTCTAGATCCCGACAACAGCGCCATATACCGGGTCCAATTGTGAATCTAAAGCATCTATGGACCCATTACCACTACATACAAAAAAATTCATCATAATTGGTCAAGCCGTTTTTGAGTTTTAGGGAGACTAACGGACAGCAATTGATTTTTATATAGAGAGATATCTGTTTCCCTTTCTTTAAATATTATAAGTCAGTACTTGACTAAAGAAGGAAGTCGATAATGCAGATGGCTTCCGACCGTGAGCAGCTTAAGTCTGCTGCGTTTCGTATGGTGAGTGTAGAGAACCGGAGATCCTTTTTACTGGAAACGAGGCATTCCATCTTAGTCCTCAGGGCAACGCATATCTGCATTTTGATTTTTAATCGAGGATAAATGTAGATGTCTTTGGGCCACAGCATCCACTTACCATCAGGTGGACTGTGTACTCGTTTGTCACCCTTATTCTATAAAACAAAATCTTGTTGTCTTTATGGACTCTGTACTTTGAAACAGCAAGTTTTGATTTGCGCGTATTAAAATTATGGGCATCACTCATTTTGTCAAAGACATTAAAATAGTTCCTTACATTAAGAACATTATTCAAAATAAATTGCGATAGAGTTTAGATGTTTATTAAATGAAACTAATTTTTACGGATTTTATCGCGTTGAATTTAACTTTTTAATTCCCGACGTTTTGGGTGCTTTACAGCACCCATGGTGACGGGGGGAACGAGGTGTTTGACGTCCCGATTACATAGTTAGCCCGGCTACCTTCAGTTTTTTAATATTAATTTTTGGTCCGATCTACGCAGAATGAGCTTACAGTATCTTGAAGTCTTGCAATGGTATGCTTGGGTTTGGATTTAATTTTATTAATTATAGGATCCCAAACAAATGGCAGCACCCATCCATCTTCTCAATTGAAATTAGGATGTTTTTTAATTTCAATAGCCTCGCGAATCATCCTTGGTAGGAATCGGTGTTCTTTTGCGAGTATTTGTGGTCTATCAAATCTAATGTAATGGCGGGGACGATCTTGAACATGTTCACACACTGCAGACTTCCCGGAACGTCGGTGCTTCAAGTGTGTTCTTCTATGTGTTCTTCTATATGTTCTTTTACGCGGGTTTTTATAGATCTTTTTGTTTGTCCTATGTAAGAGAGACCACATTCACAATCCAGCTTGTACACTCATGCATCTTGTATAGGGATATGACACTTGACGGACTACGTCCCATAGTAAGCCAGATCGATTCACCAACTTATAAGTTGGCTCAACACTTGGCAAAAATACTGTCACCACTGTGAGGACATACCAGAGCACACCCAAAGGATTCATACTGCTTGCTGGTTGTCGATTATTCGAGCAGGCAGTACGTACGAGGGGTGATCCAAAAGTAATGATAATGAAAATAAAACACGGTAATTAAAGTTAAAATAATAATTTATTTTTCTACATAGTCTCCTAACAAATCAATACATTTAGTCCATCTTTTTTCTAAACCCAGGATTCCCTTTGAAAAAAATTATTTGTCTTGACCCTCCCAAAACGCTTCAACAGCGGCCATTACTTCGCTATCGTCTTCGAATTTCTTGCCTCGGAGGCGTTCCTTGAGCCGAGGAAAGAGGTAGAAATCACTAGGAGCTAGATCTGGCGAATAGGAGGGTGTTCGAGCAGTTCGAATCCGTTTCTTGAATGGCAGCCATCGCAACTGCGGCTTTGTGAGCCGGTGCGTTGTCTTGGTGAAACAGCACTCCAGCTCGCAGTTTGCCGCGTCTTTTTCCTAATGGCCTCCCGTAATCTTCTTATTTGGTCTGCGTAGTAAGAGCCCGTAATAGTGGCTCCTTTTCCAAATATTCCACCATAATTATGCCTTGAGCGTCCCAAAAACAGATGCCATAACCTTCCCGCCGAACTTGAAACTTTGAATTTCTTTGGCGTCGGTGAGAGGCTCGCTTCCAAGTCATCGATTGTTGTTTCGTTTCAGGATCAAAATGGTGGATCCAGGTCTCGTCCATAGTCACATAACGGAACAAAAATTTTCTTGATCTGCTTGGAACTTTTCGAGATTGACCCTCGAAATGTCAACTCGATTTTTCTTTGCTCGTCGGTTAACATTCTGGGTACCCAACGCGCAGAGACCTTTTTCATATGCAACTCGTTCGCAAGGATTCTTTGAACGCTGCCATATGAGATCCCTGTGACCTCAGCTACATGCCTGATGGTCACTCTTCGATCTGCCAACACAACATCTTCGACTTTTTTCACGTTGTCTTCAGTGAGGGACGTGGATGGGCGTCCTTCGCGATGTTCATCTTCAGTGGATGTTCTGCCCAGTTTAAACTCCTTGGCCCAGCGTGCAACTGTAGAATATGGAGGAGCAAAGTCCCCCAATGTTTCCACTAAGTCACTGTGTATGTCTTTTGAAGACATTTTTTTCAGACAGAGGTACTTGATGACAGCTCTAATTTCGTTTTCCTCCATGTTGATGTTATCTCTTTGACTCCCGGAAATCGCGATCTATTTATATGATTTTTTTAGGCTGACGTAGTGAGTATATAAGCAAGCAAAAAAATTTTTTTTTGGATTTTTATGCGGACCTGAAGTAACCGATTATCATTACTTTTGGATCACCCCTCGTATCATAGTACCTTAATTATTGTGTTACTCTAATTACGTTTTCCTAACTTTATCGGATTGAAGGAAATCGGCAAATTAAACATCATTTTAATATATAATAAGATAAAAGACACTACCGTGTAGTGGTGGTGTAAGAATATCCACTACCCCATATCATCCCGTGCGTGTCGTAAGAGGCGACAGAGGGAAACAAAGCAGGAGGAGGCAGCAGCGTCTTCCTAATAACGACTAAAAATAAAAAACTGCAGTAGCCATCCCGCTTGCCAAGCGTGACAACTGTGGCAAATATGACGGATATTTGCCATAATTGCCACGCTTGAGGTCCCCATCATCATCTCAAGATCCCCATGGCAATCTATGGTTAGCAGTGGACTCTAATAGGCTGTAACGGTAAGATAAAAGATTATTTGCAATGTAATGGCAACGTTTGATAACATGTACTTTCGTGTACTTCATCCATTTATTTATTGATTACACTTACAGCCTATCTCCCTGCTGAACATATGGAGAAATCTGTCATATTTGCCACGCTTGGCAGGCTTGTCGGCAACCGCAGAATTTTAATATGTTGAGTTGTTGTTATCAGGAAGATGCTGCAGCCCATCTCCTGTTTCATTGGATAGTCGATTCTCATACAATGCCACTACACGGCGTGTACTTCATGAGATTTGACTATAGACACAATACAGTCAGAAGATGTAACCATTCTGAAACCAACACAAAGTCAGCAACATTAATCTCAAAGAGGTTAAAATATTAATTACAGCTACTTATGCAAAAAGATATCACAATACGACAAGTTCTCATTTCTTGCCGACAATGAATTCAACGTCGGTCCTATTGTATCCTAGATGGAACAAGGGCGTGTTTATTGTGTTACGAACGGGTCGTATGCCACCGCAAGCTCGACATTGACGTTCGTGTTCACTTGAGTCACAAATTAATTAAAACACGCATCTATGCAATAAGTAATATAGCAAAATATCTGTAGGATATAATTTGTGTTGTTCTTAACCGCTAGGCGGGTAATAATTCATCATCATTATCAACTATTTAGGTCTAAAACTGGAGATTGGCCTATTCGAAAATGCACTAACAGGCTGAAAGAGTTGTCCAATTTAGTTTTGACAATTTTGACGGGTTTTCCGATGAATAAGCTCCAGCAATAGAGGCTCTGCGCTCCTCTTAATATACTTATGAAGTTTATAAAGTTAAGTAACAGTCTATATACGGCCCACTGCAGGCAACAAACCTCCGATTATTTCTGAGAGTCTGCTGCGTTTAGGGCTGCCAGATGGAAAAATAAAAAAGGTAACCAGATTAGTGCTACTTCGCAAAATAGTGCCAAGTGCGAGTCGGACTCGCGCATGAAGGGTTCGGTACCATCTTAATTTTTATTATTTGTTGTTTTAGCGGCAACAGAAATGCACATTGTGTTAAAATTTCAACTATCTACCTATTACGGATCATGAGATACAGCCCGCTGACAGACAGACGGACGGACAGCGGAGTCTTAGTAATAGGGTCCCGTTGGTTAACCTTCGGGTACGGAATCCCAAAAAAAGGAAGACATCCTACTTAAATGAAAATATTCATTCATAACAGTCTACCAAAGTCCACTGCAGAACATAGGCCTCCTGGGGTAGATTGCCTAGTAAGGGATATATTTGCCATAGTTGCCACGCTTGGCAGATGTGTTGGTGACCACAGTATTGTATTTTCTAGTTGTTATTAGGAAGACGCTGCTGCCTATCTCCAGGTTTGTTTCCCTCTGTCGCCTCTTAAGACATCCACGATATGGGATAGTGGATATTTTTACACCACCACTACGCGATTAAAATGAAACTATATGTTTTTTATTGTTGTCTCTTTCAAAAGCTAAATATTTCAAATAAAATATAGTCATTATTTAATATAGATACATATTGATTTAAAATCTTGAAAACTTACCTCTATCAATATAATATTACGTCCCATAAATAAGAGACACGGAACAGTTAGCTGTTGAACCGAGGCGTGTGCTACGTGTATGTAAAATGTAAATAACTACGATTTTGTTAGGTCAAAGTTTCAATTGATGTCATACGTGCGACATTTGCAAAAATAAAATATTTTGTATAACAAGGAGGACGGAAGGACAATTTGTGGGAAAGGTCTTGTCCTAAACTTATATGGCAAACTTATAGCCACATACCCCTATTAAATTACCCGTACTATGGTGAACCCCTAAAAAAATCTGCCTCGAAACGAAAATAAGGTTCTTTATTTAAACAATATACAGTCACAAAGAGTTGTTGTTTGGATGTTATGAAAACTGTGCTTCGTGACAAAATAGCAAGTAATATGCACGCAACTCCTTCGCTTTGCGGACCACGCACCATTGAAGCTATGTCAGGTTACTGCAGGCAAACGCAGTGGTTGTTAACCATAGATTAGCGTGCACCATCATGCGTGTAGTACGCGTGAACCAGCCATTCAGCCACCATAACGTAAATCTTGCGCGAACCCCTACGATCAACCGATGAACCCCTGGGGGTTCGCGTAGCCAACTTTGAGAAACCCTGTCATATTATAACCGTACTAGCCGCGTAAATACCTACATAATATGTTTAACTCAGTTATGATAACTAGATATAAAATTATCAACTCAGCTTTTTTGGTTTTAATATTTGTGATACATATGAGGCATCATCCCATCCCTACCCGTGAGTATCGTAAGTTCGTAAGGTTGCCAACTGTTATTGGGAGAAATATAGTATTTGATGAAAATTTTAGCAAAAGTTAGGAATAATTTAGTAACAAGTGGTAAAACTAAAAATTTTGTACAACCGACTTCAATATAAATAAAATGAGAACACTATCAATGTAGTGTAAGTCAATTAAATACGCATTATTAAGGATAACTTAAAAACCACTGGTCAGATCTTGATCAAATTTATATGGGACCACATGAGAAGCACCGGCTTTCAAATAAAAAAATAATCATCAAAATCGGTTCACCTAGAAAAAGTTCTGAGGTAACACACAAAAAAATACAGTCGAATTGAGAACTTCCTCTTTTTTTAAAGTCGGTTCAAAAGAAACTTGATCTAGTTAAAATTTAGTTAATTTACCCTTCATCAGCAGTCCGTAACAGTCCACTGATCTCACCCCTTGTAAGGAGGATTTGCTTACTGGTCAAGCTTGCCAGGCTTGACAATCGCGGTACCCTACGTCTCGCGTATTTGTCACATATTTGCAACACTGTAACTACCTATATCATGAAAAATATGTCCTATATCACATCGTGTTTTATCTTGGATAATACTATTTCGTCGACTGATGCAATTGTTGACCGTTCAAAAAAGGACGGAAAAGGGGGGGTCACGATACAGGTGAAGCTATATATAGTCACCGTGTCATAGATTATATTATTTCCGGTTATGATAACATATATTCCTAATCATATCTGGTGCAAACGAAAATAGGAAAATCCCCTTAACGTTTTTCATTTCCTAGAAATCAAATTTTTCACCACTACAACTCCATTTTATAGTTTTAAAACAAACTGTTAGGTGGTTTATTTCGCACAGAAGTGCCTGCAATTGCTTATCAAACATCAGCCGTTCGTCAATGGTCGTAATTTCGTCAACACGTACCGGCCCGTTGAATAGAGCTTATACTCGCATACCTTATCCGGATAGATTAAATTGAAATTCGGTCCACGTTGTTGAACTTTGTGATCATAATTAAAATGTTCTTTCGTCAATTCTAGAAAAGCCCGCAAAAGTGTTTTACCCGAGTCTCGCCCTTTGTATATATTTAATTACAATCGCCAAGCTTGGCAGGCGGATTAGCGCCTTGCTGATCGCCACGTTTATCGAATCACAGTTCAAAACGCCTCGTATCTCTTATCAACGGTCTGGGTATTAAGTCTGGCGTAAACAAGATGAGTGAGTTCTTTCTAAAATTTGCCATAGTCGTCTATTACGACACCAATGAGACAAAATAAATACTTCACTCATGTATTCTGTGATGCCGCTACAACGCATTAAAAAATGAAAGTATTAATATTTTTTGTGAACATAATATCCTCCAGACCGAATTCGGTCACGGCGGCCAGTCTCAACGTAGACTAGTCATCTGTGCAGGACAGGAATATAGTGCACGAGTGCGTGCGCAAGCACAGGTGCACTTTCTATTCATTGACTCTTATAGTCCGATGGGATGATAATCCGACTCGACTAGAAAAAAAATCAGGCACAGTGGTGAAATACCGCCAACTTCCTGACTCCGGGCTCCTACTGGGAATTTCTTCACAAAAATACCCAATAACTGATTTTGGCCCGATCCGGGATTCGAACCCGGGACCTCATGATTATCAACCGCGTTTATGACCACTAGACAAACGAGGCAATCAACTTAATGCAAGTTCCCAAAATGGTTCACCAATTTGTGACTGAGCGTCGAAATGTTATTCGATTGAATTGATAAATACTTCCGATAGGTTAAGGAATGTGAGGGGGCAAATAAACACCGCAATTGTACGAAACCTTCCACAACCATTATACTGTCACAAGATAGATATCAATTTCATCATCAACTGTAATGATACAAAATGCCGTTCGTATACTAAAGATGTTGCGTTTAATTCGACAAAAACTTTGAATAACTTTACAAATTATTCTCAACCAATAGTTTGGGAGTTTGGAACATATTCAGCCAGAGCCATAATAGGTGGTCATCGTGATAAACGGGTGCCGTCCGTGCGCAAGCACTTCCTTATCAAGCGCGTTTCGATGATACATCGACCCGTTCCAACATTGAAAGTGACAATGGACTGTACGGCGTGAATGACAACTACCGCCATTCTAAATTACGATTGATATCATTGTATTCAAGGACTTGGTAATTGGAAAAAGACTTGCAAAAGGCAATTTATATTACCTCGAGACGAATAGAGTTCTTTTAAACAACTCTATTCGTCGTATCGTACGTAAGGTAATTCTAAAGAAGCAAATTTAGCATCACCTTACGATTTCACTTTCATTTTTTTATAGGATAGGGTAACAAACGAGCACGCAGTCAACCTGATGGTAAATGGTTGCTGTGACCCATAGACATCTACATCTATCCTCAATAAAGAATCAAAACGCAGATGCGTTGTCACCCGTGAGGACTAAGATGGAATGCCTCTTTTCCAGTAAAAAGTGTCTCCGGTTTTCTACACTCACTATACGAAATATAGCAGTGTTAAGCTGCTATTTTACGCTGGTATTCTGTGAGAGCGTGGTCCTTCCACGGTCGAGCCGACCCATTCGTGCTACAGCTATACTACTAATATAGCTGCAGCATGGCTCTACCACGTATAGTCAATTTTTTCTCTCAATTGCTACCTCACATGTACGTGCATGTCATTGAATTTATAGAATATGGGTGACAAACGAGCACACAGTCCACCTGTTGGTAAGTGGATGCTGTTGCATTCTACATCTATCTTCAGTTAGGAATCAAAATGCGGATGCGTTTGTCACTCTTGACCTAGATAACTAATATAGAATGCCTCATTTCCAGTGATAAAGGTCTTCGCTTCTCTACAATCACCATACAAAACACAGCAGTATTAAGCTGCTATTGCCACAACCTTAGTATAGCTGCAGCGTGGCTCTACTATATACTGCACCCTTCTGATTGACTGAGTAGACTTAACATTTATGTACAACGGAAAATATATGCAAAAAAGTTAAACCTTATATAAATAGCTAACTTAAAGTGGCGACGGGAAAGTGTACCAAATTTTGACACTGACGAGTCTGATGTATGCAATGACACGCTTCGCTTTCTATAATCCAATATTATAATATTCAAGTTTCTGTTCTTAAAATAGCATTCAAAAGTACGACACGACACTGCAATGTTTATGGCGGTTGCCTACGATCGGCGAATTGATTTTCTGTCAGGGCCTAATTGCTTACGTTCCCGCTTCCTGACTTGTGTAAATCTAGGTTGGCGTCCACAGACTGCCTAACGCTATTGCAGTATTTGAATTTAGTAAACAGTTTACCTTTTTTAATGCTATACCTTTAGAATTCTTAATATGCAGGTTAAAAACTATGAGTAAAACACACTATATAATATATAATTATTCTCCAGAGCAACAATAATTTGTAATCATATCTTTATCTACTGCTTTTTAAACTTTATAAAATGTTCAAAGCTAAAATCTTATATTAAACCTTGCTATTAACAACACAATCTAATTTAAATTTAATGAAAGCATAGACAAATGATAATCAACGTCTTAGATCTTAAAGTAATAAGCGGGACATTCCTAATACTTTTCACTATAAGAATTTTACTTTCCCTTTTTATTTAATTGCTGATAAAACTTAAGCTTATTTCTTTCAAAAACTTAAGTGGTGAACAATATTTTCATTATTAACAAAATATAATATTTTAAGAATATGTACATAATAATAATATAAAATACTATTTTTTTATGGAATGGGAGTGACTAACAGGCACACACTCCACCTGATGGTAAGTGAATGCTGTGGTCCATAGACATCTACCTACATTTATCCTAGATTAAGAATCAAAATTCAGATGCGTTGTCACCCCTGAGGACTAAGATGGAATGCCTCGTATCCAGTAAAAATGGTCTTTGGTTCTCTACACCCGCCATACGAAACACAGCAGCATTAAGCTGCAATGTTACGCTGATATTCTGTGAGAGCGTGGCCTACCCCGGTCGAGACGACCCATTCGTGCTACAACCATAATATAGCTGCAACGTGGCTCTACTACGTATAAAATAATCTAAATAGAGCTGACTTAAATTTTCCTTGAATCTGGTTGAAATTCATATGGTATACAATATCAATAAGCAAAATCTATAAATTGATTTCGAAGATATTGTGTTGTATTAAAAATACAAAAGAATTGTAAAATTCATCCTTTTTTAATTTCGTTTAAAAATTCATTATAATGTACTTACTGTACATATAAGGACAACACAACAAGTTTTCCACTGATTTCGTTATATTAGCTGTAAGGAAATCGCTGAAGGCTGGCCTTACATACATGTTATCCATTTGAGTTAGATAATTGCATTTAATTTGTTTACCAGTGTATTTGATCGATTGAATGTAATTCCAACATTAGCATATTCCGTTAAACCTCAATATCCAATATTTTTACCTTGGGTATGGGCACACCCTGTTGAGAATCTTGCGACCCGGATATACATCCGCGTGTACACATCGTTTTATTGTGTCATAAATCTCGCCTCATGTTTGAACAAACATAACGTGGACTATCCAAAACTTCCGCATTTTCTCTAACTATATGCGTATTACATCTTTTTATTATGTTAGTTACAGGAAAACGTGATTTACTAACACATAAAAATCGTATATAATATGTATTGCTTAAATTCAAACATCTGCTACATATTAGGTTTGTACGATAAAAGCGTATTAGATAATTTAATTATGTATTGAATTATTGTTATGCGAATTGATTGGTAAAAGAAAATCTTACCAAATAAGGGTGATGATAGTGTAAACTTTTCTGTAACAATTTGTTTTGTAGTTCATATTGATTCTAAAATAAATGAAGAATACCTACCTATTATAAAGCGTTAAACTTATCAAAAAACTACTTCTACAAGACTTCATGTACACTCTAAGTTTCAAAAACAGTCGGGTTTTTATAGTTATTGTTTTAACCATGGCTTGCTTTTATATGATTAAACAAATTCCACGGAATAAAAAATTTATATAAGTTTTAAAAATTACTTTAAAATGACGAAGATATCACGTACACCTACATCCAAAAAATGCGTATTCTCGAGATTATTAAATAAGTTAATATACGCGATAAAATCCGTAAAACT
Source organism: Parnassius orleans (assembly GCA_029286625.1). Classification (NCBI taxonomy): domain Eukaryota; kingdom Metazoa; phylum Arthropoda; class Insecta; order Lepidoptera; family Papilionidae; genus Parnassius; species Parnassius orleans. Next base: position 2,009,043 of record JAGSMP010000079.1, read on the forward strand.
AGTTTTATTTAAATGTGTAGTGTTCGCGTAAATATAAGAAATCCTTGCGTATTCTCGAATTGAGGACCTGCTCCTTTTTTTGAAGTCGGCTAAAACGACCATGATCCATATCGAGTTTTTACACAACGGATAATAAAAACACAATATCGACACGACATGCCATGCCATGTGTAATAGAATGACCTACATACGTTTTCCGTGAAATTATAACTGTATTTGACATTTCACCGTTAGATGCCCCTATGAAAAGGGACTGATTTTGTAGTACGTTTATTTATACAGCTTTGCATAACAGAAGCGGAGAACATAATTTACTTTTGCCGTCTACAAAAGGATAGGACAAGAGTGAATAGGCTTTTGTTAAGTTAGTGAGCTTCATCATCTTCGGCTACATCACCACTTACCATCAGGTGGGATAGTAGTCAAGCGCTGGCTAAGAATATAAAAAAAAAACAAGTGGTAAAATTAAAAATTTTATACAACCGACTTCAATATAAATAAAATGAAAACATCATCAATGTATTCGAAATACGCATTATTAAAGATAACTCCAAAACTAGTGGTCAGATATTGATCAAATTTATATGGGACCACAAGAGAAGCACCAGCTTTCAAATAAGACTAACACACATAAAAAATACTGTCGAATTGAGTACCTCCTCCCTTTTTGAAGTCGGTTAACAAATACATCTATCCTCGATTAAAAATAAAAATGCTGATGCATTGTAACCCCTGAGGACTAAGATGGAATGCCCTGTTTCCAGTAAAAAGGGTTTCTGGTTCTCTACACTCACCGTGAACTCACCGTATGAAACACAGCAGCATTAAGCTGCTATTGCATGCTGGTATTCTGTGGGAGCGTGGTCCTAACCCGGTCGAGCCGACACATTCGTGCTACAGCCATAATTTAGCTGCAGCATAGCTCTTAATATAAACAATAAAAACTTAAAATTATATGTGACAATTTCGATAGCGGCGGCGGTGATTGAACTCAATTACCCAGCTGCCACGTTTACCATATTTACGTTTTATGATATTTTAAGAACGCTTCCTCTGGTGAGCTACCACGGCCGAAACAAAGTGAAGATTCTTTTAATTGACTACTTACGTAATGTATTTATTACACTTAACCTTGTATAATGTATTTATTATTTAACTAGCTGTTCCCCGCGACTTCGCCCGCGTGGAATTCATTACGATTGGTTTTATTGGGATTATTTTATTTTTCGCGGAACTCATTTTTTTTTTTGTAAAACAAAAGTAGCCTTAGTTACTCCATATAACATCAGCTATCTGCCAGTGAAAGTCCCGTCAAAATCGGTCGTTACGGAGATTAGCCGAAACAGACAGACAGACAAAAATTTTAAAAATTGTTTTTTTTGTTATAAGTACCGTATATACTTTCATATGCATTTAGTAAAAAGCTGTTATTTTGACATTACAAACAGACACTTCAATTTTATTTATTTGTATAGATAAGATCGCTTATGTAATATGCGATGTTGTTTAATGACTATCAGAGACCATACCAACATAATTGGGATCAAATATTTTCATCAATGTAGGGAGTATATAAGATAGACGTCTAAAAACTAACTGAAACTGGTTGTTAAAGTTAGGTTATGAGTAACCTATTTAGTACGCTATTATAGTAAGCATTTTCCACAAATTTTAGTTATAATCAAGTCTATACTTTTTTCTTTCCAGAAAACTCGTCGCACAATTCAGCCGCGAAGAGACATCACTCCTGGTCCTTCGTGTAATGGTTGGACTCATCATCCTATATGACTGGGTGCATCCCTCGGGCGCCTTCTGTCGTTCCTCGTCGGTAGACGTGAAGGGTTGCGTTAAGTTCCTCCAACAGCAGCCGCCGGCCAAAGCAGAGCCCCTACTTAACGCGTTACGATATACCACGAAGCATCTCAACCACCAGTCGACGCCGAAGAACATCAAGACCCTACTGGCGGCGTGAGGACACCATTCAAGCCTTGCATGTTGCTGTGGGGAATGATTTGACAATAAATACCTGTGGGGATTTCTCGTCGGCATGCATTTTTTGTTGCTCTAGTTAACTTGTCTTTTTATTGTAGTACAGTCGTTTACATATTTTTTATCATACACTAATTGACAGTCATTTCGTATGATGAAATACCTTTGTCGTTAGTACATTATATAACGTACCCACGACGCATAAACACAGGGGGCAAAGGTAAAATGGCATTAGTTTTCATTATTATAAAATATAATAAAAACTTTCAAGTGTGTGTATCCAGAATAAAAAGTTATTAAAGTAACCTTATAAAATGTTATTTTGGTTGTTCTTTTTTTGTATAAAAATTATAGACAATAACCGTTTATTCAAATATACTTCTGGAACACAGACAAATTTTCAGTTTAAAAATATTATAATAGTAGTTTTTATTATACATATTGATCTACAATAAATAGACAAGGTTTAGATAAATTAGCAATAATAAATTAGTAAATATTCAAAGTATAATAATGTTAAATCATCGTCTTCATTTGGAACGAGTGTATTTCCTATGCAGAATTATAACATTCTATTTTGGTAGTTTCATAAGCCATTTGATTTCGAAATAATATCACGTTTTCGTAAGTAATTATGAGTGTGTGTGTGTGTGTGTGTGTGTGTGTGTGTGATTGGCGTATGAGTTGTATTTTAATATTTTAATGTAAAACACGCTTAAAGTTGCGACTATTAAGTGTTTAATACATTATCCTGTGTCCATATTGTTATACAAAGAAATTTAAAAATCGAAATTATTTTAGTTCCGCACGTTATAAATAATTAGAACATGCGGCTATCTTTCACCTGCATTATACACCACTGACACCAGCACAATTGAGATTAGATTTCATTTTGATTTATGTCTTTCAGTGAATATTGTTTTATTATTGAACATCATTTATTTTTTTTGTTTTATTTTACTATATTATAAATACTATGAATACTAAATTATGTATTAAACATATAACACCATTTACGTGTACAGTGTGAAAAAGTGGAAAACAAATTGTCGCAACTTAGCGTGACATTTTAACTACTTAGATAGCAAAACAATTTAATATTTAAAAATTATATATTGATCACCTTTTAGAACTCAATATATAGATATATTTATGATATAAAACGCTTCAAAAGCAAAATATTACCCACGAACTAATGTTTCTGAGAAATCTTTCCCTTACCCCACTCATGTGCAAGGTCCGTGTAACTCTGTAGGTATGTATATTACAACTAAAAGGCCGGCAACGCATCTGCAATTCTCCTGGTGTTGCAGTAGTCACCTACCAGGTGAGCCGCATATTCGTTTGCACTCTCTTATATAAAAAAAAACTCACACCAGAATTTATACAAGTCAGTCGCAAATTGTAAGTTATAACCTACTATTCTATGTGAAAATTTATTAAAATAAGTTTAGACGCAAGTATTATTAAATATTATAAAACATGAGCGTAACTAAGAAATCTTTAGTAAATTGGTCTTTAGATGATAAACTAAGAAGATATTGTTTCCTAGTTCCGCTCATAGTAAAAATTTATTCCGTCTTATCCTATTAATTGATCATGTCTATATAATATTGTTTGCATCTATTGTTATCATTCACATTACTATATAATTGTTATGAATTATGTTTTATAACCAGGTAGCATAATTTTTAAATATACAATTAAATAAATGTATGTTTATTCTACAGAGGCATATGTGTTGTTACTCCACACATTCTATATGGAATATGTTCCGTTTGTAACAATGCAGGTATTAAAAAATTTTTGCATTTCGTATATTATTATCCATGTTCTTTAAGACTGATTTTAAATTAATATGGCTTGATTATCGTTGACTAAGAAATTATGTATTCGGCAAAATGAGGCTCATACAAAATACCAAATAAAATATACAACAATAGCTTACTTTCCTTAACATGTTATATTTGTGCATGTATACACTGCCTTCGAGTTATAATTGTGGAGTTTTATATATGTTTTAATAAACATGTATAAATAATACCTATAAGTTATAAATAGTTTAAAGTTATTATACTTGCGTTATTTGGAATGTATTTACAATCAAATAACTTTATGGTTATATTAAGCATGAATTAGAATTGGATAATAAATTAGTATAATTAACAGCCGCTATGTGCGCTCAAAGTAACTACTCAAAAATTAGGTATGCTGTTGAGAATTCTGTTAAACTCATCAGATATTTTAATTGATTCGTTATTTATTTAGTGTAGCTTCTAGAAACTTTTAAAATCACTGATATATGTATGCCAACAGTGAAGGTATAAATAAGTCCGCCCTTTGTATTCTTTTGTAATAGGAAATTCAATAAAAATGTATAAAACTTACATAAGACAAAATGTTTAATTACATTCATTATGATTATTTAATCCATCAACGGCTAAACGCGTGCAGACGTCTGATGAGGAACGGAACGCTTATTTACGCGATTTACCAAGTCAGCCTAACTCTTTTGTCCTATTGGACACAGACCAAGACGAGGTTGGTAGTATTCTGATGTCGCTTAAGTCAAACAGTGCTCCTGGCTGGGACAATATTCCTACTAACTTTCTTAAACACATAAGATCTCATATTGTACCAATTATAACCCATTTTGCTAACCTCTGTTTTAACAAGGAATTTTCCTGTCTTCACTTAAAAGTCAATTATAACCCCAGTTTACAAGGCTGGGAATAGAGACAGTGTAACTAACTATAGACCTATATCCGTCTTGCCAGCTATTTCAAAAAGTTATTTAAAAATTACTTAATTCTAGACTGCTTAACTACCTTAACAAATACAACATCCTATCCTCTTGTCAGTACGGCTTTAGACCGGGAAAATCCACTGAAGATGCAGTTACTGCAATGAGTTCGCTAGTGGTAGAGCAACTAGATAATAATAAGAAATGCATAACAGTATTCCTTGATTTACAAAAAGCTTTTGACACTGTCTCTGTTCCCATTCTTGTACGTAAGTTGGAAGCTATTGGCCTAAAGGGAACATCACTTGAACTGTTTAAGGACTATCTGTCTGACAGGCGTCAGAGAGTTAAACTGGACACTTATACTAGCGGAGATGTTGTGGTGTCGTACGGTGTACCACAAGGAAGTGTACTTGGGCCAACACTCTTTCTCGTTTATATTAACGATCTCTGCACCATGGATATAAAACACGCCAACATTTTCTCATACGCCGATGACACTGCCGTGGTTTTTAGTGCTGATTCCTGGGATGCTGTTAGGTCTTTTGCTGAGAGTGGACTTGAACTAATAAGTAGGTGGTTACGTAATAATCTTCTAACATTAAACACCACAAAAACCAACTATATCTGTTATAGCATCTACAGCAACAAACAGCCTTCTGACGATCTTAGCATAAAAATTCACAACTGCGGTGCTGTTGGTGCTGATAGGCTAAACTGCAGCTGCCCCAAAATTCAAAGGGTCGAGCAGATGAAATACCTAGGTGTTTATGTGGATCAGCGACTGTCTTGGTATCCGCATCTGGAACATGTCATCTCAAGAGTCAGGAAACTGACATGGATATTTAAGACTTTGAGGTATGTGGTGCCTGGAACAGCTGTTGATCTACTGAACCCAAACAGAGATCTCTTCACAGAGATCTATATTTCTTTGGTTCAGTCTGTTCTAACATATTGTGTACCGATATGGGGTGGTGCAGCTAAATCCCTTCATTGATTTAGAACGGGCCCAACGTAGCCTAATTAAGGTTATGTATTTTAAAAAGATAACATTTTCAACACAAAGTCTTTACCAAATTAGTGGCCTTCTTTCAGTTAGGAAGTTGTATATACTTCACACAGTTTTGAGAAAGCACAAATCCATGCCTTATAACCCCGACTTTATCAATAGGAGGAGGAAGATATTGTTGCACATGCTCCTAGGTTTAAAACCTTCTTTGCTAAAAGCAATATGATAGGCGTTCAGTTTATCTCTATAATTTACTCAATAAGGAGATTAATATTTTGACAAAAATTATTTCGAATGCAAAAACTTTTAATGAAATGGCTGAAACAAAACCTTATGACACCATCGAGACAATTTTAAGCTAAATTCAAAAATACTACACATAAACATACACACACTCACACATACACACTCACACACACACACTCACACATACACTCACTCACTCACACATACACTCACACATACACACTCACACATACACACACACACTCACACATACACTCACTCACTCACACCTACACTCACTCACTCACACATACACACACACACTCACACATACACTCACTCACTCACACATATGTACACTCACTCACTTAGACATACACCTATTGACTCACACATACATTCACTCACTCACGCGCGTGCATCACTACTTAGTTACTACAGATGTGAAAACAAAGAGTATAACATAGCTTAATAAAGTTGGTATTTATTAGTATTAGTGCTTGTTTTTGTTTTTGTAGTATTGTATTTAGCACAGATTTATACTATTCCAAGGAAGAGCGATGTCTCCTGGCACAGGCTTCTATAAGCTTAAAAGGAGGCATCGATCACTATTAATTATAAGGTTGCCTTTGGTAATGAATAAAGATTATTATTATTATTATTATTATTATTATTATTATTATCTTGATTGTCTAAATTTATGAATATATTTATAATTCGAATTTAATTATATTCTTATCTACCTGTCACATTAGCACAAATATTCTATCCTTAGTGCTAAGATTGTTTAAGTATTAACCTTTTAGTAAATAAACTTAGTTACATGTATTACTTGCACATTTAACACAAAATTATAGTTATTTTTAGATTAGGTAATTCTAATATCTTGTTGACGTATTCCCATAATTTTAATCATGGCTGTTAATTGCAATCATCTAAATATCGTATACTCACATCAAATTGCATTTATTATAAGGAATTGATTTAAATTGCATTGTATAAATAAAATCCAAAATAAACACTGCCCAAAGACATATATCTATTTTTATAAACGACATTTTACGAAGGATATTTCAGTATCGAATTCCTGACTACTGTACACTACGTCGAGTCTAAAAACGTACTATGTTAGACTTCGACTTAAATTAATAAATAACAAAATCAAATTCATGTTTTTTTTTAATAGTGATTTAAGATAATATGGGAAAAAATCGCTGTAGTCAATGTTAGTCAAAAGCACAATTCCGAAAAATTTATTTTTAGTGTTAATCGTATGAATCCTATTTGTTTTGATAACATATGTAGATGTTATGTTTAAGATTGATAAATAATTACTGTATTTTTATTTAATTCAAAGTCAACAATATACCAGCAAATAAACTCTGTAATATTAAACTTTCTTACATTTTATATTTATTCAATTAATAACCTCTTTATTTTAATGTTTCTTGTTTGATTGAAATAATACTTAGTCATTTATTTATTGTATATAATAAACACACCAAAGTTATGATAAATAAAACTTTAACTTAGTATCTTTGTTTTATTTTTTAGAAATTAACACAACATTTAATACTTATATAATATTTACAAATTACAAATGTCTAGGATACATAATAAATAGAATAAGTAAATCTTAATTGTTCGCCGGCCTTGGTTTCAATATTAACTTGCCCGTCTCATCACAAGACATATTAAAGTCATTTAGAACAGAGCGAGTGCGTGCCGTTATAATACTAGGAGCTATAACCTTCCTATGCACTCCCATCATAAATAATAGAACTGGAAAGAAAGAAATAACTTTATTAATATATAAACTACAATTAGCGGCACGTAAGTCTAGCGCTGAACGAAACGTAGACTGGAGAGCCAATCAGCGCGTGCGAACGATACGCACGAGCCAATCAGTATTAATGCGCAATAACGGTCACCGCTAGACTTTCGTGCCGCTACTTATACAATAAATTCCTAACAATCGATTCCAACAACAGGTCTATAGCTCTGCCGCTGACCACGTGACCAAATGAGCAGCGCATCATAATACCAACACTCTACTCCCCACGCGTCCCATGTTCTGCTGCTGTGATCAGGGAAGAAGTTATCCTTCCCCCTCCCCCCGTTACAGTCCAACAACATGCATCGGAAGAGGCCAGCCATGTGGATTCGTCCCAACCAGGCGGAGGAGCAGCGCCGTGCTCTAACTCCTTAAGGAATGTCAGCATGAGACACCATTTACATTGTTAAATTAAATGAGTGATGGCGACGTAAGAAAATCCGTCACCTCGTTTCGGTCCATAGATGTCTTTAAGATGCAAATGAGAAATCCCACGAGAAAATAACTTTCGACAGATTGCGGTATAACAATCTCATTTATGCCATACTTAAAATACTCAGACTTGTAATGGGAAGCGGCATCAAAGGTACGAGACATCTGTGGCAAAATCTTTCCAAAAAAGAAAATGCACTTTGACATACTGATAAAAAATGGAAGAGAGGATCAAGCATCCTCTCTTCCATTTTTTATCAGTTTGAGCATGCATATTATCCTTAATATAAATTGAGAAGTAAAAAAATTCAACCGCAACTGTTAAACATGAAATTGTACATTTTTGTAACAAAATACATATAAAAGCAGTAATTACCTAAGAATGTTGAGGTAAATGCGAAGAATGGGTGATTCCAAAGTGACTGCGTAAGGGAAACCACTGGTGTAAGGGGATCAGTCAACCAATGCCATGCCGCTATTGCAGTACACACAGATACAACTGCCAAAAGGACTGGAAAATCAAATACTAAATTTAGTAAAAATATATATTAAAACGCCTAAAGGTTATAACAGTAATTTAAAATACCTGAATAAAAAAGTTTCCTGAAAAGAGAAAAAATTTATACCCTATGTCACTTCCACAACTAAGACGAATCTAATGACACCCCGTATGTAAAATCCATCCAGCTGTTTAGTGTACAGACATACATACATTCGAAAAACATTACCCTCTTTCTGGAGTAGTTGGGTAATTACATCAAACCAAAATATTTAGACAAGTGGAATAACTGTACACCTAGGATTTTGTTTTATAATACATGGGATGAATAAGGTTATGAGCTATTATTTGAACAATTAATATAATATAGTTAATGCCTGTATTTGTTAACTGGAATATAATTTACAACCTTGTATATTATATAAAAAGTTCCATACATCTTTTTTAGAGTTCCGTACTCGAAGAGTAACCAACCGAACCCTATTACTAAGCCTCTGCTGTCCGTCCGTCCGTCCGTCCCTGTCTGTCTGTTAGCGGGCTGTATCTCATGATCCGTAATATGTAGACAGTTGAAATTTTTACAGAATGTGTATTTCTATTGCCGCTATACCAACAAAAAAACTATTGGTAAATCCAATTGTGCATGCCTTAAGCGCATTAAAAAAATTACGTATAACATGATCATATGTAAATTTTTAAAGTAGTTTAAATACACACAAGCTTCCACTAATAACCTTATTATTATACTTCCATATTCCCGATAATTTTATGTCAAACTTCAATTTAAAAAAAAGTTTGGAAAATCCAAAAGTGCATGACTCATAATGCTCATATGATCATCATATCATCATTCAGGTCACTCCATAAAATCCAAGACGTATTTAAGTATATTTATATATAAATCCTACTTACTTTTAGTATGTAGTACTATTATTAATTCTGTGCTTTTAAAATATTGTAATAAAAATCTGTGATTATAATAATAATCAAGTATGTATCAAGATTGGTTTTTCGAATATTTTGTATTTGTACAACGATCTTTTTGAGCACGAGCCGCTGCATACGACCGATACAGTATCAACTCACGACAGCGGCTGAGCTCGAAGTGAGTGAGTGAGGCAGTCTATTTAGTAAAATAAATATACAAGGCTGCTCAAAACACCGAAAATTCCGGGATTTCTCAGCCGAAAAAAAATTATTATAACTAAACAAAACAAAATTAAACTGCCATTTACATTCCATAGCTTCCCACATGATAGATGAAGAGATTAAAAAATAGATTGAGTTGAAAAATAGATATTTTCAAAAGTTATCGTGTTTACCCCTACATGCGAACTTGATAAATCCACACCATAAGCTACTAAAACCACTTTTTTATGTAAAAATAGCAATTTATCGATTTAAAAAAAAAATTAATAAGTTCAACAATCATTTAACTTTCTCACATTGTCAGAAAGTTAAATGATTGTCGAACTTATTAAAAAAAACATTTATATCATTTATATGTACAATATGATTGTTAGATACGATGTCATACGACAAAACGTTGGAATCTTGATTTTTAGGTCCCAGTTAGGGTTGCCATCTGTCCGGCTTTAGCCGGACATGTTTGGCTTTTTCGGGTTGTGTCCGGCCAAATTTTTATGTGTCCGGCCTGTCCGGCTTTTGTTAGGCTTTTTGTTAGTGTAACGCGTTGCACGCATCGCTTGCAGAATGAGCGAAGCAATGCCGAATTTATCTATCCATATACATTATTACCAGCCAATACTATATTAAACATGGCTACGGCGCGGGCGGCGAAGAGCGGTGAGGTGCGCGCGACGCGGGAGTGGGGGCCCCGCCCCGCCCCGCCGCGCTTGTTTGGCTTTCTAAAAATTACTGTCCGGCTTTTAGGGCCAAAAGTCCGGCTTTTTGGAGCGCCAAGTCCGGCTTTTTCATTTTAGGAGATGGCAACCCTAGTCCCAGTAGAACATCCTACGCGTTTCGCGCTTAAGGCATGCAATAATAAAAATAAATTAAAAATTAAAGGGGGCTCCCCTTTTAAAAACGTGTATTACAATGGTACGGAACCCTTCATGCACGAGTCCAACTCGCACTTGGCTGGCTATTTTACCTAATAACAACTGATTAATGACTGTAATTTTTTATTATCATCTAATATTGTAGTGTACAAGAAGAGTGACAAACTATTTGCTCTCATAAATGAGAGGAATTGCACCGAGTCACTACTCACTCACAAAGTATTAAGGCATTAACTTTAACATAATATTTCATTGTTTTGGTTAATAAATAATTAATTTAATTGAGTTTAGTTTAAATTAACAAAAAAATATATATAATTTAATTTTTAAACATCACTTTAGATTACTCTACTTGATGCTAGTGCTAAAATAAATTTCTACAACTTGCACAATTCAACCTTTGGCTTTGGTTTAGGCTGAAGGTTGCAGAAAAAGCCGAACAATCTGTTTCACCTATAGCTGGAAATTGACATTTATTCTTGAATACTACATACGATAAAATTATTATAAATAATATCTACATATAAGCACAGGAAATAAATCTTATACTTACTTCTCCATCTCATCGTGGCTGGTTGAAGACATGCTATAACCTCTGTCAGTCGTCGTTCAAAAGCCTTCAAGTCTGTAAGAGCACCTAATACATCAATCATTTATATTAATGTAGATGTTAGTAATAGCCATCAAAGATTCTGCATTAAATTAAGCTAGAAAACAACTATAATTAAAAATAAAAGTTTAATATTTTTCATAATAATTTTTGAGTTTCATACCCCATATCACCTGGGATTTTCTTTTGTTTAAGAAAAAATATATCATATAGTATAAAAAGGATACCAGTTCAATGGATGAATGGACATTGTAGATCCATAGGCAAAGACACTGCAGATGGATAAAGTCCATGGTGGCTCAGCAGAGTGTATGTAGGTGGACCAGATCAAAAAATGTAATTACTTTTTGATTTGTTTCACCATTTTGTCTGAAGAAGACCAAGTACTTACATGCACAATGGTAGACTAGTCATATGAAATGCCACAAGCTAGAGAAGCGCTACTTAACGGCAGCATATCCAAAATGTGGGTTTGTATGAATAAACCCCAAATTGGAACTATTACCAGTGCTCTAACTAAGGTTAGTTCCTTTAACAAACATCTATTTGCCATAGGTGTTTTAGTTACAGTTCTAATGATGAAATAGTGGCTCACCTCCTGCTGAAGTGCTCTATAATCTTTTTTTTATAGAATAAGTGTGACAAACGAGCACACAGTCCACCTGATGGTAAGTGGATGCTGTGGCCCATAGACATGCACATTTATCGTCAATTAAGAATTAAAATGCAGATGCATTGTCACCCCTGAGGACTGAGATAGAATGCCTCATTTCCAGTAAAAGGGGTCTCCGGTTCTCTACACTCACCATACGAAACACAGCAGCATGAAGCTGCTATTTTATGCTGGTATTCTGTGAGAGTGTGGCCCCACCCCGGTCTAGCCTACCCATTCATGCTACAACCATAATATAGCTGCAGCATGGCTCTACCACGTCTAAAGCTAATAGACATAGAACCTTGACATACCAAGCTCACTCCCTCAAGATCTTTAGTCACACCAAGAAAATGCTATGATTACTCTAGATTGGTTGGCTTGAATAACTATAATTTCTACTTTTATACAAAATATGTGTTAAGTAATGGAGTAACAGAATTCAGCCCATAACTAACCGTTCAAACTATAATATAATAAAGGCTCTAAAGATAATATAAAAAAGATCTTTAATAAAGTACATATTGTTGACAAAGAAACACCAAATATAACATAACTAGTCCACTACTAAACATAGGCTGCCCCCATAGATTGTCTCATAGGGGGAATATGACTTATATGTTAAGACATAATATTTGGATTAAATAAAATAAATGCAGTAGTATTAAGGAGCAACCTTAATACTACTGCATTATATGCAGTATCCTCATCAGTATGTTCAAGGAGTTGCAATAATAATAAACTAATATTAGGATAGTTTTTTTTAATTTTTATTAATATTAGGATAGAGTTTTTTTAAGATTTTGGATACTAAAATATATACAATATCTATTGCATAACTTAAAATTATGCACTTATAATCAAATGATCTGTTATACCGCAGTACTTCATGAATATAATACACTAGACCAGTAGCTAAAGGATCAACAGCACATTGACCTTAACCTGATGTAGATTGTAGAGATACCATTAGAATCGGAAGAAATGCTTATCATTGTTCATATCATCCAGATTTTCACTCTTAGTATTCATGATTGTCTTGATATGCAGTAAATGTTAAAACAACTTCAGTTATGATTTCAGAACTTTTGTGTAGTTATGTTTGGGTATCAACATGGTAAAGGGTTAAATGCATAAAATACCTTCACATAAAATCATATTTATAACGTTTATGTTACTCACATAAACAATTTTGTACTCCAGGCCTAAATAAGAATAACGATGATTGTAAATTAATAAAATTTAGACATTCTAAACTAAAACCTACCATCACAAGCCGTTTGTTCCAAAGACATTTTCAATAGAAAATATTAGTAACGTTTGAAACGTTGGAAACAATGTTTGTAATGAATTACTTCAAAATAGTCCTCAAAATGTTTGACCTAAACCTAATTTCAATTCAAAGCAAGGGCAAGTTTCCCGTTTATATTATTTAGTTACTCTTCTACTTCTATTACAACTTTGTTGTTTTCAACTTTCAACAATTCCATCGGTAGGTATTATGTATATAATAACGGTAGGTATACTAAGTAATCTGTGAAAGAATTTCATTATAAAATGACGTTCGTCATTGTCAGTGTCAGTCTGTCAGTAGATGTTGTTGTTGTTACGTTTGACCAATTAAGGTAGGCAAAGGTCTTACACCATACAGCTTTATTTCCTTACAAAATGCTACTGCGTTACATTGCAAAATTTTTGGGAGATTTTGACGACAGATTAACCCAGTGGGCAGTTGATAACGATCTTAGAGTATTTATAAGCAAGCTATAGAGCGCGCGTTAGTGAGTATGAACAGTAAGCACGGGTATGAACAGTCTCGAAATGACAATAGCAACGCGCGTTAATTGTTTCTCTCAACAGTATTTATTTGAACTTTAAGCTATCATGGTGAAGTGTGTAATGCCAAGCTGTAAATACGATTCACGGAAGCAAACTAAGAAGAACAATGATATTTCTTTTCATCGGTATGTAATATTTCGATAAGAAAACACAGATTTTAACAAAATTACTAAGGGAGTTAAAGGGTGTAGCCGAAGGTATGTGGCCGTGCACACAGCACGTGCCCCAAGCTTCGCGATTCGGGTTTTCTCAGAATTAGAGCTAGTGCTGACCGCACCCGAATATTTTTAATAACATGATTTCTTTCGTAATAATTATAGTATTAGAAGTTAAGATCCTTTGTATTCCTGACCCATATGGATCAATATCTATAATAAAACTTTTAATAGCTTTTTTTATAGATACATAATAAAAGTAAATACGGTTAAAATACGTTTCTAATTTAAGATTTCCGAAAAGCCGTGCATTGGCAAATAAATGAGTGGTAGCAGTAATAAGGCCCAACTGTGAGCCCAACATCAGGAGTTTCGTTTGTTTTATCCATTTTAGTGCTTCGTACATTTTTGAAAGCAAGGGTGGACTGCGCAAGCTGGTTGGAGGTGCAATACCAGAGCTTAAATTTGAATCAAGATCACACTTATTTAAAAGCGGTCAAAAAACGAACTAGCTTCGGCAATTATTTATGTAGGTACCTGCGTAATTATGTGTGTATGTTCACGATTTTTTTGAAAAGCAATGGATAACATTCAAAAATATATTGATATTAGAATGCAGTATTTTGTACGTAAAACTGTGATCAAGCAAACAAAACGATAATTATGTAATAAGTTAACACTTTTTAGGGGGTTGTAAATTAATAAGATTTTTATGTTTGATTAATTAACATTGTTTTATAAATTCCTACCTGTGTTTTATTGATTTGCTAAAACCTATCTTATAATTAAGTACTTATTATTTATTAAATACTCATCTAAGTATAAAGTAATAATATAAGTACAATAACGCATAAGATTGACTCTTATGAGTCAATCTTGGCGCATTACTATTAAATCGCTTCATATTTCATATAGTATGTATCAGTATCTATAGAACTCCTACTGACGCTTGGCATAATGGGCAATGAGCGATACGCAGGATTTATAACTTCCTTATTTATACTCTAAGATAACGTTGGTATCTCAAGCCGCCCAAGTGAATAAAAACCTTGAAATTGATATCGCCACGCGCACTTGTTTCATCGTTACCACTAATAGTTTACATGTGCAGATATTTAATACACAAAATAACACTATATTTATGGATCAATATCTACATCTAACTATTATTTAAACGTTAAGCTCGTTTGCAAAATTGATAGGTATAGAATCGAACTATTACATTGACACGGGTCACACACACAAGTGTACGCACGGTTAGCTGCGGGTGCGGGAATCGTAATCAAGTAAAAACATTTTGATAATTTGAAAGATTGATTTTTTTTCTCATTTCTTATACCTATAAAAATATATTACATACGAAATACGAATAGCTGCTCCAGAGACTGCTAGGCATTAGAAGCCCACTACTAGCAGTGAGATGGTGGCTGTGGACTTTGGGCTGGTTTTATTAGTTATGATAAGACTTCAGCTTCGGACTTGATGGAGAGACCTGATGGTGTACTTTGGTGACTACCACTGGAACTCCTGCACGAGTAGAACTAGATGTGCCGAGTTTGGGCTCGTTTTGTTAGTGACGATGAAACCTAACCTCCAGGCTTGATGAAGAGACTTGATGGTGTACTTCGGTGACTACTACTGGAATTCCTGGACGAGTAGAACTAGGTGTGCCGAGTTTGGGCTCGTTTTGTTAGTTATGATTAAACCCAACCTCCGGGCTTGATGGAGAGACCTGATGGTGTACTTCGGTGACAGCTACTGGAACTCCTCGACGAGTAGTACTAGGTGTGCCGAGTTTGGGCTCGTTTTGTTAGTTATTATGAGACCTAACCTCCAGGCTTGATGAAGAGACTTGATGGTGTACTTCGGTGACTACTGCTGGAATTCCTGGACGAGTAGA
Organism: Parnassius orleans; assembly: GCA_029286625.1. NCBI lineage: Eukaryota > Metazoa > Arthropoda > Insecta > Lepidoptera > Papilionidae > Parnassius > Parnassius orleans. The sequence continues at coordinate 2,024,951 of JAGSMP010000079.1, forward strand.
ACTAGGTGTGCCGAGTTTGGGCTCGTTTTGTTAGTTATGATTAGACCTAACCTCCGGGCTTGATGGAGAGACCTGATGGTGTACTTCGGTGACAGCTACTGGAACTCCTCGACGAGTAGTACTAGGTGCCGAGTTTGGGCCTGTTTTGTTAGTTATTATGAGACCTAACCTCCGGCTTGATGGAGAGACCTGATGGTGTACTGGTGACTACTACTAGAAGTCCTGGACGAGTAGAACTAGGTGTGCCGAGTTTGGGCACGTTTTGTTAGTTATTATGAGACCTAACCTCCGGGCTTGATGGAGATACCTGATGGTGTACTTTGGTGACTACTACTGGAACTCCTGGACGAGTAGAACTAGATGTGCCGAGTTTGGGCTCGTTTTGTTAGTTATGATTAGACCTCACCTCCGGGCTTGATGGAGAGACCTGATGGTGTACTTCGGTGACAGCTACTTGAACTCCTCGACGAGTAGAACTAGTTGTGCCAAGTTTGGGCTCGTTTTGTTACTTATGATAAGAACTTACCCCCGGATTTGATAGAGTGACAGACACACCTAGTTCTACTCGTTCAGGAGTTCCAGTAATGGTCACCGAAGTACACCATCAGGTCACTCTATCAAGTCCGGAGGTAAGGTCTAATCATAATTAACAAAACGAGCCCAAACTCGGCACACCTAGTTCTACTCGTCCAAGAGTTCCAGTAGTAGTCACCGTAGTACACATCATGTCACTCCATCAAGTCCGGAGGTAAGGTCTAATCATAACTAACAAAACGAGCCCAAACTTGTCACACCTAGTTCTACTCGTCCAGGAGTTCCAGTAGTAGTCACCAAAGTACACCATCAGGTCACTCCATCAAGTCCGGGGGTAAGGTCTAATCATAACTAACAAAACGAGCCCAAACTTGGCACACCTAGTTCTACTCGTCTAGGAGTTCCAGTAGCAGTCACCGATGTACACTTTCAGATCACTCCATAAAGTCCAAGATGAATAGGCATTTATATATATTTATATATAAATCCCACTTACTTCCAGCGGAACAAAATATTATAACAAAAATGTGTGATTATAAAAATAATAATATTATTTTGCCTTGTCAAGTACCTATGTATCAAATTCGAATATTTTGTGTATGTACAGCGATCTTTTCAGCTGCTGCAATCAGGCAGGCGACAAAGTATCCACTCACGACGGCGGCCGAGCGCGGACTGTGGTTTCATCGAAATTTTTGTACAACAAATCAAAACAGGCACAAAAAATAAAATAACCCTTGCAATCCATTATGATTCATCCATATTAGCAAAATATGTGAAAAAATAATAATCAGTTTTTATTTTTTTTACGACTATTTGTGACATTTTGATAAAAAGTAAACACCAGTATTTTTTATTGAATATGTCTGCCTACTTATAGTATTCTTAGAAATCTTAATATATGTTCATAATAGAACAAAAAATGTACCTAAACATGAGCCGGTATCGTTAATTTTGTAGAAGATGGCTAGGGAAGATCATTTTTACAATATTGTTGCGCGCCACTATTAATGTTTTGTACATGGCAACACTAGCCACTAGCGCCCTCTGGTATCGAGTAGCAGAACTAGGAGAGTCAAGATCCTTCTAGAAATTTCGGGACCGATATGTACTCGAATATTATAGATGTTTCTACAGTAGAAGGCTCTGGAACGTATCTGAGGCGCTATATAAGGCCGGTATAGACCACGACCGAGTCAGTATTGAATTGGCGATACAAGCGAAGAGATCGAAGCGATACAACTGCGAGCTAAAGCGATCTGTAGTAAAATTGTGTTTTGTTATTAGTGTGGTTTAAAGTTGTAATTAGTGTTGTGTAATTGAAGTGTCAATTTTAGTAATTCACTCAAACCCCAAGCTCGTAACAATTGGTGTCAGAAGTGGGATTAAATCATGCCGATTTTACCAAAGGACGACACGGAGGGTATCCGTACCCGAAGTCAACGCCAGCAGGAGACGGGCCAGAGACGATTCGGTGGTGCGACGCCGCAGACGTCGGAGGGCCAGCTGCTGACCACGGAGGCCAGCCCGTCAGCAGCTCCTGCATCTGCAGCACCTGACTTAGGTGCTCTGATGATGATGCTGCAGGAACAGGCCTGCCGACAGGAGGAACAAGCCCGTCGGTTGGAAGAGCAGCTGCATCGGGGACAGGAGGAACAGGCCCGTCGGTTGAAAGAGCAGCTGCAGCAGAGACAGGAGGAACAGGCCCGTCGGTTGGAAGAGCAGCTGCAGCGGGGGCAGGAGGAACAGGCCCGTCGTTTGGAAGAGCAGCTCAAACGCGATAAGGAGGAGCAGATGCTTCTCATGAAGGACCTTCACGCTACCTTCGGGAAAGAGATAAGGGAGGTGAAGGATAGGGTTGCTCAACATGACAACCGCCTGTCGGAAGCTGAAACCCGAATCAACCAAGTGAACAATCGGGTTGACAACGTGATGGCTGACGTGAAGAAAACGCTGGACGTCCTAAAAATTGGGGATGGCATTGCAGCCCCCGTGGTAGCTACAATACCTTCGCTACGTGGATTCAAGTGCCGCCGTTCGACGGGACTTCTTCCTGGTCGGCGTACAGAATCCAGTTCGAGGCTGTCATGAAGGCGAACGGCTGGAATAAAAGTCAGGCCATGACTGCTCTCACCCTAGGCCTGCGCGACCAGGCCTTAACTGTTCTGGAAGCTCTCGGTAAGGAAGTGACTTACGAGCAGCTCCTTAAGGCATAAGAGGCGAGATATGGCGACGCTCACCTGGAACACGTCTTTCGTGCGCAGCTCAAAGATCGCGTGCAACGCAGCAACGAAAACCTGCAGCAGTGGGCCCTTGAGGTGGAAAAGCTGGTTCGAAAAGCATACCAGTCTGTACCTGCGCTCATTGTATGGAACCTGGTGCAGACATTCATCGACGGCATCCGCGACCTTGAAGTCAGAGCTGCTGTGAGGCTCGGACACCACGAGACGCTTAAGAACGCGTTAGCCCATGCACTGGAGGTGGAAGCCGTGCGGCAGGATCATCGTTCCCATCGCGTCAGGGAGGTTGCAGCAGCTACAGTTCGCGACTGCAATAAAGGATACAACAGCCCTAGGTGCTACGGCTGTGGGGAAAGGGGCCATCTTCGATCCAGCTACCCTAAGCGAACTGTAGAAAGGGGAGGTGATCGATCTCGAGATGGTAGCGCGGCTAACAGCACCACCTAGCAGCAGCAAGGAAACGAGTAAAAGCCAGGACTGTGGGGCGGGTTGTGGGATGTTGGGGACTCCGCATTCAACCGAGAACGGATTAATTTGGTAACCGCCACCGGTCAGCGCATACCCGTACGCGGAGAGAAGGAGATGGAGTTGAAGCTAGGCAACATGATCTACCTGCATAATGTCATCGTGGCTGATATAATGGACGACTGCACCCTGGGCCTAGACTTCATGAGGAAGAATTGTTGTGAGATCGACGTTAAGCAAGGTGTTTTGAAATGTGGACAGGAGGAACTTTTCGTGGAAGGGGCGTTACCAGGGAATGTGTGCAGCCTTAAGAAGATTGTTCTGCCGCCGAGATCGGAAACGATTGTGCCGGTTAGTCTTCCTCGGAATCCTGATCAAGCTCATCGTTGTGTACTCGTGGAAAGGGTGGACAATGACCTTCCGTGGAAAGTGGTCAGAACCACACACATCTCAGGAGTACGTGTGCTGAACCTTTGTGAAAAAGGCACACTGGTTGGTACTTGTAAGGAAGTGGATTGGTTGCGTAGGTACCAATATCCATCGACTGGGACCCCCAGCAAGGATGCACAAACGAGGGTGACCACACTTTTAGAAGACTGTCGCAGCGTTCTCTCCCCGAATGAAGTGGTCAAGGCGAAGAAGTTGTTACTCAAGTACGCCGATGTTTTCTCGTCAAACGATGCTGACATAGGAAAGACTGGCTTAGTTCAACACAAAATAAACACAGGAGAAGAATTGCCTATCCGTCAGCGCCCAAGAAGATTGCCGGTAGCACGTGAAAAGGAAGTGGAAACCATGATTGAGGGAATGGTGAAGGATGGTGTTATTGAACCTTCATCTAGTCCATGGTGTTCACCTGTGGTGCTGGTAAAGAAGATGGACGGCAGCATGCGGTTTTGTGTTGACTACCGCCGTCTGAACGACGTTACAAAGAAGGACAGCTATCCCTTGCCAAGAATTGATGACACGCTGGACATGCTTACAGGCGGAAAGTGGTTTAGCACACTGGACCTAAAAAGTGGCTACTGGCAGGTTGAAATTGACCCTAAGGACAAAGAGAAAACTGCATTCTCGACAGGAAAGGGTCTGTGGCAATTTAAAGTTATGCCGTTTGGATTGTGCAATGCTCCAGCAACGTTTGAAAGGTTGATGGAGCTTGTACTTACCGGGTTAATTATCTGGTCTACTTGGATGACATCATCATCGTAGGCCGTACGTTTGTGGAACACCTTCAAAACCTGGAATGCGTGCTCATGAAGATTCAGTTTCAGTGCCAACCTCAAGTTGAGTCCGAAGAAATGTTCACTATTCATACGGCAAGTTAGCTTTTTGGGGTATGTTGTGTCGGAAGAAGGTATCCGCACGGATCCAGAGAAAATTGCCGCTGTCAAGGATTGGCCGGTTCCAAAAGACAAGACACAGGTTAGAGCATTTTTGGGTTTGTGCTCCTATTATCGGCGATTTGTGAAGAATTTGCAGATATAGCCAAACCTCTGCACAAGCAAACCGAGGAGAAGCGACATTTCTGCTGGGAAGAAAGTTGCGATATCGCATTCCAGGAGCTCAAGGACCGTCTGTGCAAAACACCTATTTTAGGGTACCCTGATACGGGCAAGGAATTTATAGTTGACACAGACGCAAGTGATATAGGACTTGGCGGTGTGTTGTCTCAACGGAATGGTGATCAAGAGGTTGTGATAGCGTACTTCAGCAAGTCGTTGTCAAAGCCAGAAAGGAACTATTGTGTCACAAGACGGGAATTGCTTGCTGTGATAAAGTCCTTGCAGCATTTTAGCAAATATCTTCTGGGGCGGAAATTTCACTTACGAACTGACCATGCTGCACTGAAATGGCTATTGCAGTTCAAAAATCCGGAAGGACAAGTCGCGAGATGGATTGAACTACTGCAGGAATACGACTTTGTGATCGAACATCGCAGCGGGAAATCTCATGGCAATGCAGATGCATTGTCAAGAAGACCTTGCCCTGAAGATTGCAAGCATTGTACTAGGCAGAGGGTAAGGAAGTGGTATCTGTGAGGATGCTCAGGACAGACCAGCTCAGCAATGAGTGGAAGGACAGCCTACAACATGCACAGCAGGAAGATTCAGACATCTAGCCGATTCTGGAATGGATGAAGGCCAGTGCTCCTAAGCCCAAGTGGAGCGACGTCTCAGCGATGACTTCGACCACGAAAAGCTATTGGGCCCAATGGGACAGCTTGCTGATTCAGGATGGAGTCCTGTGCCGTAAATGGGAAAATGGTCGGGGAGACAGTTGTCATTTGCAAATGGTTGTCCCTAAAGCTAAAGTACCGGATGTTCTACAGCTGTTCCATAATGGTTGTTCAGGAGGCCACCTGGGAGTTAAACGAACTCTACTGAAGATCCGAGAATGGTTTTACTGGGTCCACTGTCGTGACGATGTCGAGGACTGGTGTCGCAAATGTACAAGTTGTGCGGCTGTAAAGGGACCTCAAACTCGTAGTAGAGGTGCATTGAAATTGTACAATGTTGGTGCACCATGGGAGAGGATAGCCATTGACGTTGCGGGTCGTTTCCGGAAAGTGAAAGTGGTAACAAGTATTTCATGGTTGTGATGAATTACTTCACTAAGTGGCCAGAAGTCTTCGCCATTCCAAATCAAGAAGCTTCAACAGTTGCAGATAAACTAGTTCATGAAGTGTTCTGTCGTTTTGGAGTACCTTTAGAGATTCACAGCAATCAAGGAAGAAATTTTGAGTCTCAAATATTCCAGGAAACTTGCCGAGTTATGGGTACTCAAAAACAAGAACAACTTCTTACCACCCACAATAGAAGGTACAAAGAGGTACCTAGCAAAAGTTGTGGAAAAACGGCAACGAGACTGGGACGGGCACATACAACCGTTTTTGTTGTCATATCGAAGCGCTGTTCACGAAAGTACATCAGTGACACCAGCTTTCGCAAACTTTGGGAGAGAATTACGGCTGCCTGCAGACCTGATCACCGGAATACCACCTGATGCCCCACGCAGTATCACCGATTATGCAAATGACTTGCGGAACAAAATGAATGACATTTATGAGCACGTCAGACAATCGGGCCAGCAAACGTCTGAAAAGATGAAAACACGGTATGACCGCAAAATGAACAACAAAGGGTTTGACGAAGGTTCAATAGTGTGGTTACATAATCCAGTTCGCAGCAAAGGGAAATCTCCTAAGCTTCAAGCTAAATGGGACGGACCGTACCGGATTGTGACAAGGATCAATGACGTAACCTACCGGATACAGAAAGGTGCAAGAGGTACTCCTAAGATCGTCCATGTGGATCGACTGGCGCGTTATTATGGGGCCAATAATGCTCGGGACGAGCATGTCTTAGGAGGGGGCAGTGTTGCGCGCCACTATTAATGTTTTGTACATGGCAACACTAGCCACTAGCGCCCTCTGGTATCGAGTAGCAGAACTAGGAGAGTCAAGATCCTTCTAGAAATTTCGGGACCGATATGTACTCGAATATTCTAGATGTTTCTACAGTAGAAGGCTCTGGAACGTATCTGAGGCGCTATATAAGGCCGGTATAGACCACGACCGAGTCAGTATTGAATTGGCGATACAAGCGAAGACTTCGAAGCGATACAACTGCGAACTAAAGCGATCTGTAGTAAAATTGTGTTTTGTTATTAGTGTGGTTTAAAGTTGTAATTAGTGTTGTGTAATTAAAGTGTCAATTTTAGTAATTCACTCGGCAGTTTTTAATTGTCTCGAACCCCAAGCTCGTAACAATATAAAAAACTATTATTTTCAACAAAAAAGTTACCACCATTTGAAGATGAAGAACCATTCTATACGTGGTAACTATTAGCTATGTTTGATTTGGTTTAGTTTTGTCACAAAATGTACCGAAAAGCAGCATAATTTTGCCCGATTTGCAAACGCACCCTTAAAGCAGAAACGGCAATACGTCGGTGGGCAAGAAAATATAAAATTTAATAATTTATTGTCATTTCACAGATTACCGTGTAATGGCGGCGTAAGAATATCCACTATCCCATATCATCACGTGGGTGTTGTAAAAGGCGACAGAGGGAAACAAATTAGAAGATGGGTAGCAGCGTCTTCCTAATAACGACTAAAAATAAAAAATTGCGACTGCCAACCCGCTTGCCAAGCGTGGCAACTATGCCAAATATCCCTATGAGACAATCTAGGGAGGAGGCCTATGTTCAGCAGTGGACAAAAATTGTATGTGGTTTTGTTGCCTCTGCATTAGCCGGGAAGTAAGAGGATTCTCAAAGACTCTGCTATTGGTACCGGTACACGTGTCAGTTAAAGGCTTAAATATGTGTGTGTATGATTTTTGAATATGTTGACAGGTTGTCAAGGTCTAAATTTAAATTTCAAAACAAAAACACAAACATGAAGTCATGAGGTATCATCATTTTTTTCTTCAATTAGATAAAACAATTTATTGAATCAATGGGTAAACGCATGTTATGTTATTTACAAACAAAATTGGGGGCTGAATGTAGCTAGTTAAGTTTCGGGAGCGGTGCTGAAGCTTTTTAAAACAACTAAATATGTCTCGATGACATTTAATAACTATTACATTACAATAATGTATTAAAACTAATTCAGTGCAATACTGACTTCCTTAACTACGTGATTACATTACTACGATGGGAACTATAATGAATCTTATTCTAAATACAAGGGCTTTTACAGGATGGTCAAAACAAGTATGTTGACTGAAAGTATGACTCCTTGCTTTGACCAGTAATAACAATTATACAGCGTCTCAATATGGAGTCAGCGTCCTCTGTAACGTTACACTTCCTAACATGTTTTCAGTAATCCAATATCAAAAGCTTATTCAGGGCAATTTGGGATCAACAGGTATTAAGGCGGGAGGGATGTTTATATTCGCTCTGATTATTTTGATTAAAACATTATAAAAAAATTATATTTATAAATTATTAACACATAAATGAACACAATTAGAATTCAATATAACAATAGAGTATAGGAACTCTATACTAACACAGTTATCTTTTATTTCACTTTCACTTATTTTAAAAGGTTATTTAAATGTTCAAAATTTGTTAAATCACTAGTGTATAGATGATAGATGTGTGATAGTGTGTAGATGATAGACCTGCTTTTCGGCTGGTACTGGATAGAAAGAGCTCGTATTATGCTAGAATCTCATTAAAGCACTCACACAAGCATCTTCCACTTCAAGTTGTGACTTGTCGTCATAGTGCAGGAACATAGGGCCTTGTAGTTGCAGACTGAGCGAGCGAGACCATTTAAGAACCTTTTACTAATAGGTAAGGATATATAGGAATTATCATTTCACTTTGGATAAAGGAAGTGGTAACAGGTAGTGGGACAGCTCTATAGTAGATATAATTTTCATTTTTTTTTAATAATAGGCATATCTGACACGAATATTATTTGACTTCACTTAATTTTATACATTGTTCTATTTTATTTATATCTTAATTCTCAAACATTAACTTTATCAAAACTTACTCTAACATGACCATATTTAATAACATGTCAGGATTCTTATCAATCCTTTGAAGTTGAAAGGCGTGGATCGTGATAAGTAGAGCTCGATACGCGAGGAGGTACCTGTGAAGGTCGTTTAATGTCCTTAATAGGTACCTTTGTATCACGGTTTTTAATTTTGACGGGACAAGTATTCCTATTAAACTTCACCCGATACGTGTGATTCTTGGTATCGTGGTTTGTCTTTACTTCGTCTCGTATTAACGCCTTTTATAAATATTGTATCACCTTCTTGTAAATCGAAGGATGTTTCGCCGCCGCGTTTATCTTTTATCTTTTCTTTGTTTTCTAATAATTTATCTGTTATATATTACGTTCGCTTCATATGATCATGAACTAATTGTTGTGTATATTTTTTATTAAAATTTACTCCGAAAGTGCTATTTGAGTCAGTATGCCCGAAGACAATTTCTAAAGGTGTAAAACCTGTAGCTGAATGGATAGTTTGATTATAAGACATGATAGCGTATGTCATTACACTAGCAGCGTCTGTTATCTTGTGTTCATAATTAGCGATACGACATATTTCCAAAATTGTAGAATGGAAACGTTCTATTAAACCCATTGAATTTGGATTGTGTGAGGTACCAATGTGTAAGTCTATTTTATAAAATTGCAAAGTTTCTTTTAGTAAGGTGTTATTAAACTCAGTACCAGGGTCCGCACTTATCCTATTTGTGAACCGTAAAAGGAGATGTATTTAATTAAAGCACGAACTACTTCAGGAGTAGAACGATTTGATAATTCGAAAACCTGACCTAATTTGCTAAATGCGTTTACCAGAGTTAAGAAATATTTAATTTCAATATATAAAGAATTAATTACTGTAGCAACTGTTAGATCCATGTTTTTCCAAAAGTATGTACGTTTTAATTTCATAATTGTTTCTTTAATTCCGCGATGAGATGTATTACCCCGATGATATGTAAGAATGATCAATCGTTGTTCATCTTCATCATCGACATATACAACTATTTTTGTACACTCGTAACCTTTTACTGTGTCCTTTTTAAATCATTTAATAATTGCATCTGTAAACTGATGTCAGTGTATTTGGTTTTCAAAGTAAAAGAAATTTTTAATTTTAGGTTTTATGTATTCCAACAGAAACTTTTTAACTAAATCCGTGTTATCGAGGGGTAAATGTATTTCAAAAACTTTTTGTCTATCCCTTGATATATCTTTAAATGATAATTGATTTCTATTCCAGGAAAATACTAGTACTTGGTTGGGCTTTGTGTCTATGGCTTCATTTAAGATAGGTATGCCACTCGTATCAACGTCTTCTGCAGAGTGTATTGTTTCCTGTAATGATGAGGCTGAAATAGTACTAGAAGACGGGGATCGGACTGGATGAGACGTCATAAACTCCGATGAGGGAATGCTTAATGTTTCCGAAGAGTCCGATAAAACTATTATGTCATCTACGTTAACCTGCATTGATACATCATCTTTTTTGTTTGAAATGACATTTAATTTTACACGTGAAAGAGCATCGGCGTTAGTGTTTTGTTTACCTTTCTTGTAAATTATATCAAAGTCGAATTCTATCTGGCTAATTAAATAGCCTTAATTTCCATCTGGTTAATTTACTATTAGGTTCTTTAATTGAATTTAGCCATGCTAATGGTCGGTGATCTGTAAATATTGTAAATTTACGTCCGTACAAATAGTTGCGAAAGTGTTTTGCTGCCCACACTATGGCTAGCAATTCCTTTTCTATTGTACTGTAGCGTGTTGCCGCGTCATTAAGCGTACGACTCGCATAAGCAATCGGTTTTTCGTTGCCTATAGAGCCTTGCGAAAGAACGGCACCTAAAGCGTAATTCGTTGCATCTGTGGTAAGCACAAAGGGTTTAGAGAAATCTGGAAAATGAAGTATAGGAGCATTAACTAATAACTTCTTGCAGTTTTGGAAAGCATCTATGTATGTTTTAGTTATTTCTATCTTTTTTTTTTAAACATGATGTAAGCGGTTGTGTTATTTTTGAAAAATCTTTTATAAATTTACGGCAGTAAACTACTAGTCCGAGGAAACTTTTAATTTCGAAAGAAGTGGAGAGAGGTAGGAGATAAGTGTAGATGAAATAATGAAAGCAATGAAAAGCATGAAAGCAGGTAAGGCAGGCGGATATGATGAGTATCACTCGAAATGCTAAGGGCTGGAGAGGGAGTGGTGGCAGGCCTGCTGTACACCTTGTTTAATTTATGTTGGGAACTGAAGCGGGTACCGGAAGACTGGTGCAAAGCCGTTATAGTCCCAATATATAAGGAAAAGGTCACAGCAGGACTGTAAAACTACCGTGGTATCAGCTTGCTTAGCATTGTGGGTAAACTGTATGCTAAGGTGTTAATTGAAAGAGTTATGGAAGAAACTGATGGAAAAATTTGGGATGTGCAAGCTGGATTTAGAAAGGGATGGGGTGTACGGATCAAGTCTTTTCCATGCGTATGATTGCGGAGAAGTTTTGGCCAAAACCAGAAAGTTTTTGTGCGTTCATGGACTTAGAAAAGGCTTATGACAGAGTGGACAGGAATGTGTTATGGCAAACACTGAACTCATTTGGTTTGAGCACTGGTTTGATACAGGCATTAAGGTCTCTTTATAGGGACTCTAGTGCTTGTGTCAGGATCAACGAGGTCTACTCGGACTGGTTTGGCATCCAAAAAGGTGTCAGACAGGGCTGTGTAGCTTCCCCGTGGCTGTTTAACCTATTTATGGACAGTTGTTTGCAAACTTTGAAAGTTGAAGAATGTGGGTTGAGAATGGGTGAGTTAACCGTCAAATACCTTTTGTACGCCGATGATCAAGTCATATTTGCATCGTCGGCGGCCGAGTTGCAAATGATGGTTACTTTAATGAACTGGTCATTAAAAGAAAGGGGTATGAAAGTGAACGCAAGTAAGACGAAAGTGATGGTTTTGAAAGAAGAAAGTAAAACGTTATGTGAAATAAGAATAGAAGGAGTTGATTGAGCAAGTGGATGAGTTTGTATATTTGGGATGTTTATTTAGCAGGATGGTAGATATGATAAGGATATAGAACGACAGTGAACGCAGGAAATAGAGTGAATGGGGCTCTACACGCTATTGTGAGGAGTCAAAATGTGTCAAAAAGGCACGTTTGGCAATTCATAATGCTATGTTAGTCCCTACTTTAATGTATGGTAGTGAAAGTTGGGTGTGGCAGAAGAAGCATGAGTAGAATAAATGCTGTAGAAATGCGGTCATTAAGGGTATGCTAGGGCTGAATCTGAATGACAGGGTGAAAATAGTGTGATAAGAGAAAAGTGTGGTTTGCAAGATGACGTTGTGACCAGGATTAAGAAAGGAATGCTTCGGTGGTTTGGTCATGTAGAAAGAATGAACGAAGAAAGAGTGACAAAGCAAATTTATGCTGCAGAAGTGAACGGCAGAGTCGGAAGGGACGCCCTAGACGAAGGTTTATCGACCAAATTGGCGATATATTAAAAATGGGCCAGATTAGGGTACCCTTAACCGACGTGCGTGTATGCGTAGATATATGGATGTAAAGGAGGCGAGAGGTGTGCCAGGATCGTGCCAAATGAAGTCCGTAGTCTCTGCCTACCCCTCTGGGTGACAGGCGTGAGTGTTTATGAATGAATTACTAATAGGTAAGGATATATAGGAATTATCATTTCACTTTGGATAAAGGAAGTGGTAACAGGTAGTGGGACAGCTCTATAGTAGATATAATTTTCATTTTTTTTTAATAATAGGCATATCTGACACGAATATTATTTGACTTCACTTAATTTTATACATTGTTCTATTTTATTTATATCTTAATTCTCAAACATTAACTTTATCAAAACTTACTCTAACATGACCATATTTAATAACATGTCAGGATTCTTATCAATCCTTTGAACACGTTGTACTTTGCGCGTTGGAAAGTTGCAGGTGTAGTTTTGAGTCCAAACGGCATTCGTGTAAACTCAAAATGTCCTGAAGAAGTAGTAAAAGCTGTTTTTTGTCTATCTTGTTCATCTACTTCAATTTGGTGGTAGTCACTTGCGAGATCTAAAGTACTAAAGTATGTTGACTTTCCTAATTTGTCAAATAAATCATTAATGTTCGGCAGGCGATATTTATCGTCGGTTGTTATATCGTTAAGACGTCGGTAATTAATTACCATCCTAAATTTTTGTTCACCCGAATCGTCCATTTTCTTTGGGAATGTCTTCCGAGGCTACTTTGGAAAAAAATTCGCATTCGTTATTATTTCCGCTTTGTTCAACAAAAGGTTGTATGTTTTCAGTGTATAATTGGTCAGAGTTATCATAGTCTTCGTTATAGAAAAAGTTTGGTTCGTAGTCGGATTGATAATAACCATCTTGTAAAATTTCATTTTCATAGTTATCGTATGCATATAATAAATTACTTCGCTATGTTTAACCATTAAGATTGGTCGTTTTTTGATGTTTAACCATGTTTTGTCTAAGAGGTTTGTCTAGTAGTTCGCATAGAAACGTCACTATCTTGAATTTGAGGAGGATTACGTTGCGGTTGAGGTATATCGAATTTAAATTGTTGATTCGCGTTAAAATTTGGTCGAAACTGTTGGTTAAATTGAGGTCTGTAACCTTGTTGTATTCCAAATTTAAAATTATTTTGAGGATTTATGTTTGGTTTAAAAGCTTGCTGGTTTAGTATGCCGAATTTAAAATTGGTTTGTGGATTTAATCCATTTGGTCGCATAAAATTATTTTGATTTATGTTTCCGAACCTAGGATTCTTATTATTAAAAGGTTTAAAATTATTTTGTGCTCCGTGTGGGATACCGAATTTAAAGTTATGATTCACTGGAGTATGAAAATTGTTTGCAAAAGCGTTAGATTTAAATGCGAATGGATACCCAAAACCTTCTGAATTATTCGGCGTTGATTGCGAAGTTGGTTTATTATTAACTTTATTTTAATTTTATTTTTATTAGTATTGTATTGAAACTGGAAATTAACTTCTTCCGTAACCACAATAAGGGCATTTTCTCACACAATTTTTAAGACGCACAATTCGAATTAAGTCTTCCAGTAAATTATACAAAAACACATTAAGACACATTTTATTATAAATAATCATTTTTGCTGCTTATGAAGGTATTACCTTCATCAATAAGCAAGTTGACCTTAGAGAAGAGAGTGTTGCGTGTATGTTGAATTCTGTTGCAAAATTCTAAATATGATTAACCAGATTTTTAAATAACAATAACTTTATTTTCATTTAATTCACTTTATTTTTCTTAATAATATCATCATCATCATTACAGCCCTTCAAAAGTCCACTGCTGAACATAGGCCTCCCCCAAGGAATGCCACAAAGCACGGTCCTGAGCCACCTGCATCCATCGACTTCTTGCATGTCTTACCAGGTTGTCACTCCATCTAGTGGGGGGACGCCCTACACTTTATCCGCCGGTACGAGGCCGCCACTCGAGAACCTTTTTTCCCCATCGGTTGTCGGTTCTTCGAGCTATATGACCGGCCCATTGCCATTTCAGCTTACTAATCGTTGGGCTATGTCGGTCACTCTGGTTCTACTGCGGATATCCTCATTTCTAAGTTTATCACGCAGAGAAACTCTAAGAAAACTATTGAGGTCATTGAGCATAGTGCTTAGGTTCTCCAGCGATTGAGCATGATTTGAGGCCCTCCATGCATCGTTTTAGAGTGAGCCTCGTCGATTATCAATTTTGTGAGAGCTGACTTGTGGGGAAGAACGATAGGGTGTCTCGTATCTTTATCGACGTTCGCTCTCTGTAGTTTTCCACCAACTCTAAGAATTTGGTAAGTGTCCAAAAAGGGATTCAACGAGGTGAGTTTACTTTTTTCCTAACTTTCCTTTCCTTTCTAGGTCTCCGATGTCTTTGCTAAAACTTCGTCGCTGACACATCTTGATACAGGAAAGTAACGACTCATTGATTTCTTTTGCTGTTAATTGTGTACTAATCTTTTTCCTTTCTTCTTCAGGTTCCTTCCAGCGTAGGACTCTACGGCAGAACGACACAACTCGGGTAAGTTTTTTCAGGGAAGAATATTTCGATAGCAGATTATCTTCTACATTATTAGCTGCAGTCATGTAGCTCTTAATTTTTGGTTTCTTCTCTTCTAGGTTTGTGTCCGTTATATTCCGTTCGTAATTTATTACGTCAAACCGTAACCAATCAGGGCCTTGACGCCAAAGCTGGTTTGTCACACATTCAGATGGCATTAAGCCTCGCGATGCAGGATCTGCTGGGTTCTCTTTTGAGGCCACATGCGACCATTGCTCTGCATCAAAAACTGAAAGTATCTCAGAGACCCTGTTTCCGATGAATGTTTTCCATCGACTTGGATGGCTACTGAGCCAAGCTAGAACTATTGAAGAATCGGACCAAGCGTGTATTCGTTCTTTAGGTATTTTCAGTACATCCGATATTTCATTCAGTAGTTTCGCCAGCAACACCGCACCGCAGAGTTCTAGGCGAGGATTGAGATTTGTTTCATCGGAGCTACTCGTTTTTGAAGTGATCAGGTTTACGTGAACCTTTCCCTGAGCATCCACTATACGCGCATATACTACTGCTGCATATGCCGCATTTGATGCGTCTGAGAATCCATGCAACTCGCAGACCTGATCGTTCGGATGCGAGTAAATCCATCGAGGAAATCGCATCTCAGCTAATTTGGGCAAACCATTGCGGAATTCTACCCATTCCTTAAGTAGGGATGGCGGTAGTTCCTGATCCCAGTAAATTCCAGATAGCCATACCTTCTGTATAAAGATCTTCGCTGTGATGACAGTTTGCGCCAACCAACCCAACGGATCAAAGAGCCGAGCAATGTCGGAGATCATTATACGCTTCGTAAAGAGAGATTGGAGCGGTGGGAGGTCGACGGTACACTGGAATTCGTCGGTGTCCCTGTTCCATTTCAGGCCGAGAATTTTGATCACTTCGTCTGTTTTCAACACCAAAGAATGATTGGATTTCTTGGTGTCAGTCTGTATTCTGTTCAATAAATCCATGCTATTACTAGACCACTTCTGAAGTGGAAATCCACCACGATTCAGTAAAGCAGTCATCTGATCATAGATCTGAACGCCTTCAGCTACCGTATAGCAACCGGACATCAGGTCGTCCATATAAAATTCGTACAGCACTTTCGGCACTGCTAAGGGAAATTTGGAACCTTCGTCATGGGCTAGTTTTTGAAGACATCGAACAGCCAAATAAGGTGCTGATGAGGTGCCAAAGGTAACTCGAAAAAAACGAAGATGCTGAAGTTCAGCATCTGGACTTTCGCGCCAAAATATGCGCTCAAAATCTAAGTTCTCATCAGCTACTCTTATTTGCCTGTACATCTTGACGATGTCGGCTACTAGATCGATAGGGGGGCATCGCTATCGCATAACAATATGACGAAGTTCCGGTTGAAGCGTGGGGCCTACCATTAACTCATTGTTAAGGGATACCCCATTTGAATCTGTACAAGATGCGTCCACAACCATACGCACTTTCGTTGTGGTCTTTTCATGACGTACTACGGCGTGATGTGGGAGATATACTGATTTCTTCGCAAGTTCGTTAGCACTCACTGCTTCCATATGACCAGAATTTATATACTCATTTATAACCTTTGAGCATGCGACTTTAAGTTCTGGGTCCTTCAATAAACGCTTTTCCAAAACAGAAAACGTTTGTGCGCTATATCCTTCAGATTAACATGTAGATATAGCGGATGTTCCTTTGAATGGTAATCGTACGATATACCTACCGGTCTCATCATTCCTTGTTGATTGGGTAAAGAATTCCTCACGTCTCTGCTCTTCTTGAGACAAACGATGGCACATACCAAGAGATAGTTCGGACCCTAATTCCCAAAATTTTTGAGAAGTTCGTTCTCGTTGGTTTGCATAGTGTGCAGACTTACAACATTCATGCACGTTTCGCTACCATTGACTTCTACCTTATGACTGGGTATTCTGCCAGATAGGACCCAGCCCAGTCTCGTGCGTTGAGCAACTATTGAATCAGACGGGCCCTGATTATCCCTTCCATTAGAACCTGGCTGTATACCTCAGCCCGAGGAACAAGTCGATTTTATTTGGCATATCAAATGTAGGATCCGCCAATACATTCGACGGAAGTGCTGGCAACACTTGAACAACGACCTTACTACTTGGTAGAAAGGTTGTGAGTCTGCTGAGTACATGAGCTTTAACTGTAATTGTAAAGCTTGGGTCAAGACGGGACTGAATTTTATAAACACAAACGACTTTAAAGCTAAGGTCGCTTGGTCACCGCCAAGACCTGATACAAAACTGGCCCCAGGAGTCCTTTTATGCCAACATTTGTACAGCAGTCTCTGTTATAAACGATGCCTGAGACCCTGATCTAGAAGAGATCTCAGGACAAAGGTAGAATTCGTTTTAGGACACTCTACCTTTACTAGGGCGGTAGCCAATAAGACTTGCCTGAGTATGTTTGAAACACAAGCGACTACTTGTGGAATTGATGGCTCACCACTGGTCTGTGGTAAATTTGGCTTAACTCTTTCAGCCACTTCACAGACTCATCAGTCATGACACTCTTAGCATCATTAGCTGATTTTGGATTTTGGGATGTAGTAGACTGTGGTGTTTTTCTTACAGAGTCGACACCTAGTTGACGCTGTACACTGATATACAGAATGACCTGAACCGAAGCAATTAAAACATAAACGATGAGTTTGAAAGAACTCTCGACGCGCATCGACGCTTTCCTTCGAGATTTTTACAATTAAACAACTTATGATTTAGAGTACAGAAAGCACAAGTTACTAAAGTAGTAACAACATGAGTACAGTTCGCCTTGTGGACCTTTTAAACCCTGGTATCCAAAACTCCAAAGACCGGGATCTACTTTGTAAAACTCCTCAAATTGATTAAGACTAGGCAAATCCTGAACAGAATCGGAAACCCTTTGTTCCCACTGCTTGCAGGATTCAGGATCCAATTTTTGAGTAATGAAAAATTATAATTATGTCCCAGTCACTAGTTTTAACACCAATATTTTCTAGTGCATGTAAGCATTCTTTCGTGGTATCTAATAACTGTTTAATGGCACCCGCGGACTCTGATACTAAAACTTTTGGCCAGTTAACCTCTTCAAAATATTATTAGCCAAAAATCTCTTATTGTTGTAACGACTTTCTAATTGTTCTAGCAGACCTGATAATTATCCGACGTTATTGGGATATGTCGCAATAATTGTTCTGCTTCACCTGTTACACTACTTTTAGATAATGAAGTTTTGGACATCATCGATACTTCAGGGTTCTTGTGTACTAAGGAAGTGAATAAATCACGGAAGCTCACCCACTCGGTGTACTTCCCGGAAAATTTGGGCAATATAATTTTCGGCAAGCTAACTGAAGGTTTTCGCTAGCTATATTAACAGGTTCTACAATATTATCACGCCCGACGCGGCCAGCAAAGCACCATTGGCAGCGATCCACTGCCCGTTCGGCGCCGCAATGGACTTTGTACTAGCTATGAGCATTATAACGTATTGACAGTTATGGAAACGTCTTTTACTTTATAACGTATAGATAGTTATACATAACGTTCATAATTGTCTATTTCTTATAACGATCCTCAACGCACAGAGTACCTTTGAACAGCAACGCTGCAACGTTGCGTTGGCTTGGAATCACTTAGAATTGTGATTCGTGATATTATTATAACATCACGCACTCGCTGCCGTACAAAACAAATGTCATGCCGTGTACTATAAGAATAAAGTAATTTTAAACCTCGTGCTGTTTATTATAAAATTCTACACAGTAAATACGGTTTTGCCATATATTGAAAAATAACACTTGTTCCCAAAATGTAAGGATTAAATTGCATTAATAGCCTTGACCTTCTTAAGACGAAATATTATTATTGACCTTCTGTCCTTCAACTTTAGAACTTGAGTTTTCAGTTTATTAATTGTGTCTCTGAGGAACAAGTGCAATAATAAATTTTGGGAGTAATATTATTATTTAAAAACTTTGCCTTATTTGTTAATTCCAAGTTTATTTTAAAGCATAAAGCACGCATTGTGATATTAGTGTTCATAAAAGAAGTCTAAAATCGAACAAAAAACTTTGTGAATATTTATTTGATTTAGTGATTGTAAATATAGTTATAGCTTCGCTTTAGGTTGCAATATATTAAAGAAACATGTCGCGACAAAACACAAGTGTTTTGTGGAGTTTTCGAAAAACTGATAATGTAAATAAAAAGTGCGTTATAATATTTGTAAAACGAACTTAGTTTTCAGACGACTTCAGATAATCTGAAGTCACATTTACGGCAGCGATATATAGAAGCGTACACGCAATTTTCGTTGGAACAGCAAACGATTACTAGATCTTCGAGACCTGTAAACACTTTGGGTGTCCCAGCCTTGCGTCAGCACTAACTTGAAATATAACTTTTGAGCCAGCCTTCGATGTCAAATCCAACCTCCGTGCAAGGAAAAATGGATGCCTTAATTCCTAGAAAGATGTCAAAAGATCAAAAGTATGAAGGAAAGTTCATTTCAGCAACTAAATTAGTATTTAAGTCTTAACTGTTTATATCACGAAACGAAAATTTGATGACTGTTCTATGATGGTATATTGTTAAGTTGCCGTGGAAAATAGACAGTTATGAATATAGATAGTTATGATAACGTTCACGGAATATAAAAACAAGAGGAAGTAACAAAACGCATCATCTGTAGCGGAACCACTGTCGCCAAACTCAAACATACGCAAGAAAGAAATGTGTACCGACAATTATGTACCATTTCAATAATTTTCGTGTGATTGGCTATTAAAAATAAAAGAGAAAGGCATTAAGTTACTCAACATTCTCTTGAGTACGAGCCATAAGTCCTTAAAAATAGAGATCATATTACTTTTCATCAATGAAGTTTGTAGAGTTAATGACCAAATTTAGCTTTTAGGCCTGAATTCCTCCTACGCTGACGTCGGTCGCGTACGTCGGTCGCGCGTACTAATGTACATTGTGTTCTATATAGCCCCACACTACGACGCTGACGACAGCGGCGCGTAGGTTGCTACGCGCCGCTGTCGAGCGTGGAATAGTACGAGCGCCCTCACTCTATTACCGACGATCCACGCGTGCACGTACAGTTGCAATGAATATCGATACAGAACGTCTTATTTATCTAATGATTTGTACAAAGATGCGAGAGCAAAATACTGGGTAGAAGTTTTCGAGGCTTTATTTCCGGATTACAATAATGAGGACGATAGTAAAAAGGACATCGGTAGTAAAACAATGTTAATAATCATAATTATTAACATTGTATTTTACTACCGATCCTCCTTCCGAAATCCACTTAGCAGACGACTGCACCGTATAGAGGTCGGTATCGCAGTATGGTATTTTATTTCTCGCTGACGTACGTGACCGACCGTACGCAACCGACGTCAGCGTAGGAGGAGTTCAGGCCTTAACGTTAGATGTCGCAGTAATACATTCACACTATTATAGACACAATAACAATAGATATAACGTTGAAATTGCCCTACCTAACCTGTACTGCTACGTGAATGATGTTAGTGACGTAGTTACTCTCCTGAACGTTATCTGGCTAATATCGATATTCAGTATATGATTATTATCATGTAAGGTGCTTTGGGTAAATCCGACATATTTTCTGATTAGTTGGTACGATGTATATTTAATAATTATTTTTAAAAATCTATCCAAGTTTACAACCAACTCATGTCACTTTTATTTATTGAAATACATATCCTAATTATTTTGTTATTCATCTTAATAAAATGTCTTTGGATTGCGTAAATACGATCATTTAAAATTTGACTTATTTTTCTTGTGGATAAGGTATAATTCCGATATAACGCGGGTAAAACAGAAAATTCGGTAAAGTGGTCCATTTTGACTTTCGACAGAAGGTTTGATTTACTTTTCGTTCGTCTATACCCTCTACAAAAAGCATTGCTACATACTTTATGTTTCTAATTGAACTATATTTTGCTCACTTGAATTTTCGGAATTACCCCACATAAAGTCCA
Source organism: Parnassius orleans (assembly GCA_029286625.1). Lineage (NCBI taxonomy): Eukaryota > Metazoa > Arthropoda > Insecta > Lepidoptera > Papilionidae > Parnassius > Parnassius orleans. The sequence continues at coordinate 2,045,824 of JAGSMP010000079.1, forward strand.
GTGGTTCTAAACATTTAAGGCACCACCACGGCAGCGCACCTTGCGTGTCCGTAGTTGAACAGTTATTAGGCTAGTTAAAGATGTTTCTTCAAACTTTATAACAGGTAAGCGAAATTAAAATAAACAATTTTTATACATTTCTTTATATATTTTTAATGAGTCAAAGTATCCGAATTCGGGATTTTTAAAACCTTTAAAAAGTCATAACTCCGAAAATATTAACTTTATCGTAAAACGTTATAGGACCTTTTTTATTTATATTTTGCCAAGAAATATAAAAATATTGTTTATACTTTATTCTTTTCTTTATGCATTTTAATGGGTCAAAAGTATTCGAAATTGGGATTTTCAAGCCTTTAACAATTCATAACTTTAAAGATATTAACTTTATCGTAAAAGTCACGGGAATTTTTTATTCGTATTTTATCAAAAATATAAAAGAATTGTCCCGTTTGAAAATAACAACTCCTTGCAATTGAAAAATAAATCGGCTTAAACAATACCTATAGCACCGAGTTGCCCCATGGCAACATGCATTTATATCATCAGTAGGACAATTTGAAGGGAATCGCATAAAAAATTGATGTGGAATAGTTTTCGGTACTCATGCGCCTATTCCTCCTGGGCTGTGTCTATATATTTGACATAGCGGTAGGTACGCCTTGCCCACTCCCGTTGGTTAAATTCACGACCGTGTTAAACTTATCCAAAATAACAATTTATGCTGACGAAAGATTGACAGCCACTGGAAACTACAATGGAAAAGTAGTTCGATAGTCTATTAATTCGTAATTAACCCTGTGGGTATTTCCGAAAAACACAAAACAATAGCTGGCTAATCCTAACCTATAAAATAAAGCTTTAAAACGATTATCTATCATATAATCAAACAATCATTAAAATTGCCTAGCAAGTTCCTAAGATAATGAACGCGGGGTAATTCCGAAAAACCGAAAAGAGTTGAAAAAAGCTGTTTCCACCGAAAAGTTAACTTTGCACGCGCACTATTGAGACTAGCTACCTGAAACGACTGAAGTGAGGGAGACAAATAAAATGTCGTCTAGAATAAATTTACCAGAGCAAAAAATATTGCCTAGTTTAGTCATAATTTGTAAATATCGGAATTCCCCCATTTTCGTAATAACCCCAAAGCACCTTATATGAATTGAATTGACTGAAGAAACAGAATTGAAAAAAATATGCCTTTAATGGAAATTTATTGACAGTTAGCTAAATTATCATTTTAAAATGGAAACAAGGGGAAAAAATAACAATAATTTTGCAATTGTTTATTGTCATTGAAATAACACATATTTTATAAAATTATCGTTTTCACACTTTAATATTAAATTTTAGATGATAATGAATTCGGATACTAATGAAGATCATGATATTAAGATCACTTTTATTTCAGCTTTTTCCAAAAGTCATGAGTACTACGAGTACTACTAAACTACTTTCTTACTTCTCTGGCTTAGCAGCCCTAACAAATGTTCATTCATAGGGTATCATAGACATCCAGTATTTGCAAATTTTCATTAATATGTTAGTGAATGTACAGGACTGTGATAAAATTTTATCGAAAACTTTAATATCGGCGTAGTCACAACACTATCGCAGCTATTTTTAATCAAAATGTATTTACAGATGAACCTTAGTTTAACGAAATATTAAAATATTAAAATTAAAGGTTGAATATTACTTGTAATAAAAGCAATTTGACATTTTTTCCATGTTTAGTCAAGTTTCTATCCAAATAAGGAAAAATTACACGTGCCTTTGGTACGAAACACCTCCATTCTAAATATTTTTTTTTACTTTCGTTTTACACTCTAATATTGCACAAAACGGCATATTTTCGCATATATCACTTAAGCAGCGATCCGTCAGCTCGCAACAATTTGAGCCTGCGACTGACAGTCAATTACGCTCTACTGTCACCATTGTGACACGCCTGCCCCGCCCTAGGGATATTCGATATACATCGATGCATCGAATTCACTCGATGTTTACAATACGATGCATCGAATCGATCCGATGTTTTGGAAAATTATTGATATACTCGATGTATCGATGTATTTTCATAAAACATCGAATCAATGATAACCAGCCAATTGTAAAAAGGTATACTTATCTATCACTATTAATATTATAACTTCTAAATCAGAAAAACTAAAACATGCTCTGATTTAGAAGTTTTAATATTAAACCTGTTGGCAGCTGTCAGTCCCTTAAGCGGAATCAAGAAATCATAGATTACTGTATATACAAGAAATTGAGATTGGCTGGTTGGCAACACTGTGGTGAAGAGAATTTAAAAAAAATCGTCTGGTCTGCTCGGTCTTAAGGTGGCTACACACTTGCCTGCCGCAGGGGCAATCTAGGGTGAAGAGCAATTGGGGCAATATCAGAACTGTCTCTACATACATACATGCCGTTCAGTATGAGAGTGTACGTCTCGCTGGATACACGCGTTGAGAATGTAAATATAGCTTGGCTTTTTTTGTATAGAATAAGGTTGATAATTGAGCACAGTCCAACTGATGATAAGTGGATACTGTGGCACATAGACACCCATATTTATTGATAAAACAACTAATTGATTAATAATTACAACCATAACATAATCCTTAAAAGCTGCAGCATGACTCTACCACGTTTAAAAACATGACAACGTTCAAATAACGTTATTTCTGCGGACTATGTAGAAAAATAAATTATTATTTTAACTTTAATTACCGTGTTTTATTTTCATTATCATTACTTTTGATCACCCTCGTAGACGCGGCTCAGAAGGAAATTGGTCTGTAGTTCTTCAAGAGAGCGTGTTCGCCTTTTTGAAGACAAGACCACCGCACTTCTGCTCCACGGCTCCGGAGTAGTCCTACCATGGAGGACGGAATTAAAGAGCTTCTGAAGGACTTTAAGTATCGGTTTTCCACCCGCTTTCAGAATCTCCGCTGTAATTCCATCCTCGGCTTGGGCCTTGCCGTTTTAAGGTGCTGGAAAGCCATTCTAATCTCACTCAGACTGATGTCCGGGATATCATCGGAATAGTGTCGAATAACGCTCTTAGATCGTTACCACACTTGCGTGTGGCTCCAACGGTGATGTGTACAGCTGCCCATAGAACCTCTCAATCTCACTCAAAATCTCAGGTGTCCTGAAACGATGCTGCCACACTCGGTCCTCAACTTTGACAGTCGGCTCTTTCTGGCAGACAGATCTCTGTTACTCGCTATTTTTCATAATTTCTTTTAACCTGTTTTAGCAGTGTGTTGCAGTGATTACGATATCGTCGGTATATAATTTGATCACTTTCACTGTCTGGAAAACGTCTGGCCCTCTTATGTAGTTTATCACGTTGACGAATACATCTAAGAAGACCAGTCGTAATTCAAGATTTAATGATCTTTTTTTTCTTGGCAACTTTATTAATTTAATATTAACTTCAATGACTGTTTTTATTTTATTAACTGAGTATTCAAGAGGATATTTAACATCATGTATAGGTGAAATGTCAATGTTTTGCATATCCGAACGAAGTTTATCGTGATCAATTTTCTGACATAGTTGTAAAACTGTTGACGTTGTTTATTTTAAAACATAGAATTACAGGTTTGTGATCAGTAATTGAAAGTTTAGGAACCAAAGTAAGTGAAGGATTATTCGTTTTAGAAGAACATGATCAATACACGAACCGCTTGCGTCACGTGTTACTAGAGTATGAGTAGCTAATAACCCATGGAATGCTGTCAGTTGCAAATACTTATCGGAATTAATATCTGTTTTATCAATGTAATTGTTAAAATTTATATCTCCTATTATAATTATGTTTTTATGTTTCGAATATTTCTGCAGTTCACTATCTAAAAAGACAAAAACGTTTTCTATGTTTTATATGACGGTGACCTATATATTGAGATTACAACAATAGCATTCAATGTTGTTATCATACAATTCCTTCTTGAAAATGAGGATCCTCAGTCGAGAACAAATGTTTTCTTTTACATATATTACTAATCCGTCATTTTGGTTGTTATTAAAATTGGTGGAGCATAAATTATAACCATTTATTTTGGGTAAGTTGTCCTTATTAAGCAGCCAGCACTCACTTAGTACAATGACATCAAAATCTATTTTAATCTAGTTATCAATACTTCAAAATCTGTCATATTGCAGTTAATACTTCGTATACCTATTTTGCGTAATAATTGTGAAGTTGGATTCACTAGATGACAAATACTAATAACAATCTTCAACGTCACTGACTATCGATTTCGATACCGTAACTTTATCTAAGTTAATGATGAAGCTTTGAGCGTTATCGCCTTTATTTATTACTTTAAATTTCTCTAACTAAATCTTATTATTGATCAAATAATATCTTTTATTAGATAAATTGGGTTAGGTTTAGAATCATGTCGTCGCCTGAATTTGAGGTCTGTTACTGTGGGAGGGTCAAGGAGGCTTATCTCAAGCGCCCCCATGCAATTTTAGCTGCCGGAGCTGCGTCGAAATATTTAAAATCATTTTCTAAAATATTAATAAATCACTAATTAATACCTGAAACGGAACTTAAATTACTCTAAATTCTTACTTTTTTAAGTTTCTTAAGTTGACATTGATATATATATATTATATATAGTATAAAAATATTGTTACACAAAATATATTGTGCATTTGAAATACATACAGTATTTCGTTATAACGCGGTTTTTGTTCATAGCCGTTGTAATCACGACAGTGTCCATGTCCATCACTACAAGCCTACATCCCTACAACCTTCCAAGCATAGATAATATACTATATAGGACACTTTCAAGCTTTTAAACCTTGTAAAAAGGAATGAAGGAAGATGACATTTATACAGCTATCCTATTTAGTACCACACTACCACATAATATTTCATACACATAAAGAAGAATTTGTTCTAATTTTATGATTCCCTTTATGCGAGTCCATAATAGGGTATTACACCGTTATAATGAACCACTACAATTTTTATATAATTTTTTTCAAACCGAATAGTGCCATAAAAATACTTTTAATCTATCGTTTTAAAATTATTAAATAATTATTTTTAATAATTATCGTTTTAAATTTTCGTGTGAAAACGATAGCCGCCATGCTGTTCAACTCGTGACGTCACTGTCCTAGAATTTTGCCTATTTTGCAAAGGAATAAGATAATTTTGGATGTTTAATAATGACTTATCATCTATATCATTATTGTGTTGTGCCTGAATGCAAAACTAAGAGCATATGAACGCCGGGGAAGTTATGGATTCAAGTGCCAACTAATATAAATATGGAAATACTTGGTTAAAACTAGCAAGAAGAGACCCGAAGGCATTATTGTCTACAAAATCTAAACTATACTTCTGTGAAGATCACTTTGATGTAAGTATGACTTATATTTAACTATCGTTTATACAAAACAAAACATCAAGAGCTATTGCTAGTAAAATTTTGTAATAGTTTAGGTTAATCGCTCGTCTGTCCCGCCTTTGGCCATTTTGACAGCCCTTGCAAGTGCAGTGCAGTGTTTTACTTAATTCGTGTTTTCTTCTATTATATGGGAATAATGACATGGTTTGTACAAAAAATATAACAAAAGTTTTTCTCACCTAAGCTTATATTATAATATCTATAATATTAGTACTAAAAGCAAGTAATAAACTCGCTTTGATTTCAAATGTCATAAATATTATTGCATGTTTTAGTTGGAAAATTACACACAGTATAAGATTATGGGTTCTGTTAAACGAATTCGAATTAATAGAATAAACATTAGTACTTTCTGCTTTTACGAATCCGTCTTTTTTGTCGCCTTTTCAATAAAATTCGGAATAAAACTCAACAATCGTAATGATAACTTGAAAATTTTCGAAATAACACAGCACATTAGCTAGTTCTCTTCACCGGTGACGTCACCACGGTATCTAATATGGCGGACAGCGTTTTGCAGATTTGAGGCACTTAAAAATATTCTTAAAATTGAAATATAAAATTTATAATGCATTATTATAAATAGAAATCAATATTTCTCGTTTACTTTTACAAAATCTATCATAAATATATATTTTTGATATTTTTACATGATGTAAAATACCCTATTGGTACTCTAAAAGAAATATCGAATATCGACATATCGCGCTTAAAGATATCGACGATGTACATCGATATTTTATGAGAAAATATCGATATTTCGATATATAGATATTTCTTACCCAAGCCTAAAACTAGTCTTGTGCCTGGTCGGTCATTTTAAAGATCGCTCCGTACTAGTTCATTACGGACAGTAAACTAGTTCGTTCTATTAGTTCTGTAATAGTGGGGTATTGGGTCCACTATTAACAGACCTGAGTGGTCTAGGAGCGGAGAAATGAAATTACTTTTTGATATGCCTTACTATGTGCAGGCGAATGGAGTATTTATTCAATAAAATATTATGTACGACTATTATATGTCGCGCTCCATTTGCCGGCGTAAGACTCGTAGATAGCTTCTCGTAGCTGCGTTGCTGGACGGGGCTATAAAGTGATGCAGACTAGGCCTGGGTCGTATCGCATTTTCTGAGAATCGTATCTGTATCAGATTTCGAGTTTCAATATCTGATATCAAAACTATATATTTTAATATCTATATATTCTGCGTACGCGTTTATATTATTTTCAACTCCGATACGCTGTTGAAACCCGATACGAAGATTTTATAGTTACTCTTACCTATTCGATGCGAATAAGTATTGTAGATGTATAGTTTTAGAGTAAATGTATATTATGTTACCTTTTTGGAGCTAACGCAGATATAGGTAGTTAATTGTAGTTTTAACTTTATTATTTTAAAGTTTTGAGCTCGGTTTCGGTTAAGTCAATTTAGTATATTTTGCTTTGCCTACATATATATCGATGGCTGTAAATAACGTATTTATGGTACATAAATGTTAATAAATTAAATAGCCGATTCCCGCGACTTCGGCCGCGTGACAACCAATTTAAAAAGATACCGTTGGGATTTCTCAAAATCCTTTCTTTGAGCGGATCTACTTTTGTAGATATATTATATAGAGAACCTACCGACTTAAAAAAAAAGGAAGTTCTGTCTTCGACCCGTATGTATGTATCAATGTTTGAGATTTTCGGAATTCTAAAAAACCAATGAACCAATTTTGATTATATTTTACTAACTTAATCTTCATAAAGGTCGGTTGGAGTTAGTTATTCTTTTTGGAAATAATATTCATATGATCTTAATAATTAGGTACATTAAGTAATTAAACAAAAAAATTCGTGTGTACAGTACAGTTTCAAGCTATTAAAAACACGTGAGGCCCCCCGAAGCGGGAGACCTACGACCACCTGACCCAACGCCTATCCACCCTATTTCTGTGCTTATACGGAGCCAATAAGTTCGCAAATCGCCTGGCACGCGAACAGAAGAAATATTTGAAAATCCTAATTTTAGAAATTAAATTAGAATAAATACAAAACAAAGAATAAAAAATGTATTACTTACTTTATACACCTGTTTAACGTATGTCGAATTATAAATTTATCAATAAATCTTGGTATAGATAAATACAAATAGGTAAATAAAATTGAAGTGTCTGTTTGTACTGTCAAAATAACAGCTTTTTACTGATGCATATTATGAAAGTACTAACAAAAAACTATTTTTTTTTAAATTCTGTCTGTTTGTTCCGGCTAATCTCCGAAATGGCTGGGCCGATTTTGACGGGACTTTCACTGGCAGATAGCTGATGTTATAAGGAGTAATAGGATAGGATAAGGAGTAACATACGCTACTTTTATTTTAGAAAAAGGATTAACGAAGACGTTTCACTTTAATAATAAATTCATTCAAAACCATCCACGATCGATTTACCTAGACGTATTTATGCCGTCTAGCGTCTTCTTTACGTACCACCTTGAGAGTCAATCAATTTTCGTTCGGTAAAATGACTTTACCCACAAAATGGAGTAGATGGCGGTTTACAAAGCAATTTTATTGGAAAGAAAATATTTTTAAAAAATATCAATACAAACATGTATCTTTTGATTTATTACATTAAAATTTAGGCTTCACATGTCTAAAAATAAGGATTGTTACAATTATTTGCTAAATATATTATACTTAAAGTTAAACTAACTAATAACCATATCGCTCGCGCTCTGTCGCACACGGCGAATCTAGTCACCGACCGATGCGAAACGATATAGTGTTTTTATTATACTGTGGATATAGGCATCGCGGCGGTACGCAAATATCAGATTTTGTAACGGCGGCTCTACACGTTGGCCAACATACTGGCGAATGTGTTGGCCAAGATATTGGCCAAGAATTTGTGATGGCGTCCACACGTTGGAAGGTCGTTCAGTTTGCTTCGGTTCAGGCCAATGTGCGGACGAATTTATTAAAATTGATGTTGAGGCGCTAACAGCTGCTGCGGTTTATTTATTCACAGCATACCGCTACTACGTGAATGTATATAAGAAAAGGGTTAAAAAGAAATGGGAAAAAAGAAGGTGGTGGATGTGCAAACAGACACTCCAATTTTATTTATTTGTATAGATTAGGAATGATAATACATAATACATTCATTGAAGTTGAATAATAACAATGCTGCAGCTATATTAGTAGTATAGTTGTAGCACGAATGGGTCGGCTCGACCGGGGAAGGACCACGCTCTCACAGAATACCAGCGTAAAATAGCAGCTTAACACTGCTGTGTTTCGTATGGTGAGTGTAGACTCTAAATAATAAAAGATAATAAAAATATTAATAAATATTTTTATTATAAAATATAATAATAAAAATATAAAGCGAAAATTTTCCTTATTGGTCATTGTTACAGCCATTTTATAGACACTAGTTACGACGCGTAAATACAAAATTTAAACCAGGTGCGTGCAATCACTCTGAGAGCTCGTAGCAAACTAAACGTGCGGCCAACGTGTGGATGCGGCGGCCAATACTCTGCCACAACCCTTTGATCTTTTGTAAAAAACCGACACCACACGGATCTCGCGCCAACTTGTGGGCCATCATTCCAATACATACCAACGTAAGCACAAACACCCGCTCTACACGATGGCCATCGGTATTGGCCAACACATTCGCCACTGTGTTGGCCAACGTGTAGAGCCGCCGTAATACCTATATCGCTCGCGCTCTGTCGCACACGTCGAATCTAGCCACCGACCGATGCGAAGCGATATAGGCATCGCGGAGGTACGCAAATATCAGATTTTGTAATACATAGTTTTGAAACGAACCAGTAAGCGGTTTTTAGATATTGTACCAATATATAGATTTCGTATCAGTATACGGTTTGCATCGCCCACCTCTAATGCAGACCAAGCGCGCGCGCGTAATCGGCGAGCGGCGGCGGCGTGGGACACATCTCCGGAACAGCAAGAAGAAGCGAAGCTGCGGCGTTGAAGAAACGGCTCGAAAATGGTCGACGGATGCATAAAGATAGCCGGCGTGTGAAGACGATATATAAGATACATAAAGATAACGGCGCTGATGATATTTGCGGCTGCTTCTTGTTTCTATATTAGAACGTTAAATATATACGTCAAATTATCTCGCATCGATATGCAGCCCGCAGTATCTCAGTAGCCGGGGGTAATTAGGAAATAAATGTTTTCTTCAGACCTTCACCTTCTGCGTTATGGTAGCAGCAGGGTAACATTATTTATTACCGTTTAGGGTTGATTAGCCTGGCTGCTACAGTTCTGTTAGTTCTATTCGGTCATCAGTACCACTAACCTGTTTAAATTGTGTCTATCTTTATGGAATGGTTATTTCAGTCAGTCACTGACTGAATCAGTCAACAGTCAGACAGATACAATTTAATGCAGTCAGTCTCAGTCGATCGATATTTGCTCGAGGCGTAACGTTGTTTGATAAAATATTTTATTAAAAAATATTATTAACTTAAAATTTGACATAATATTTGTTTTCCCTTCATAATTTAACAGGCTAAGGACTGTCATTCTAGTCAAGGACCTGGATGACCGAGCTTGGCTCGGTATTCTTTTTTTGTAAATCGTGTTTTTTGAAAATTATATTTAGATACGAATTACATACTGATGAAATATGAATAATATTTTCGATCTTACCTACCGTATTCTTTTTTTAAAGCTCGATCATTTTTTTTTAAATATACTTAGATAAGAATTAGATGCGTTGACAAAGGGCTCTCAAGAATAGTTTTTCTCACAAAAGAAGGAACTTGAAAAAAAGGGACTAAAAAATTGGACTGGAGACATCTGGACTCAATCCGGGGTCCTCTGGTTACGGAACCGCCCGATTTCCCAATTGAGCTCTTATAATCTTGTCTGAAGTGGCAAAATTTAACTTCGTATTCTAATGATATTGTAGCAGTTTTTTATTGCATGAAAACACGGATAAAACGACATTTTCTAAAAATTAATCCTAGCTAGATCGATTTATCGCCCCCGAAATCCCCTGCAAACTAAATTTCATGAAAATCGTTGCAGCCGTTTTCGAGATTTGCCCGTTTAAAGGCATATAGATAATATTATACCATTTTTATGTATTGCAATAAATTTTTTATCTATAACTACATAAATTTATTGGCCACTGCGTATTATGGTAAAAGGCTAAGCAGAGAGCAAGGATTTCTTGTAAGCTTATTAATACAGAGTACATTGTATATACACGACTTATTAGGTGATTTAGGTAGCTAGCTATAGAGAGGCATTCATCGGCTCTTGTCCTTGAATTAAAGATGGTTAATATATTATCTTTCAACTGTTAAAATAAACAGTTAAAAAAATTAACAAATTTATTAAATAAATAAAATTATCATATTTCAGTCCATTCAAAACAATCTGCGATCGATTTAATGATTTATAATTAATAAATTAACCGTTAATAAAATTAATTAGCCGTACTTATGCCATCTAGCGTCTTCTTTACGTACCACCTTGAGAGTCAATTAACTTTCGTTCGATAAAATTACTTTAATACCTGTAGAATGGAGTAGATGGCGGTTTACAAAGCAACGTTATTCGAATGAAAACATTCCTTAAAAACATCAATACATGTATTCTTTTGATATATTAAGCTGGGTATCCACTATGTTCGCGAACTTCTTGCGCTCCGCGCTCTTGCAACAGCTCCGCATAGTGGATACGTTTGCGAACTTGGAGCGCGTACGGTGCGCGCTCCGCGCTCAGCGCTCCAACGGGTAGCGGTAAATTGGGCGAACACAAAGGGGAGCTCAGTCTGTTCGTGGACGGGAGCAAGATATCACGTCAAGTGCGTACGTGTCGTATATCACGCTCCGCGCTCGGTTATCATGGAGTGGTCGGAAGAAAAATGTTTATCTCTAATCGGGTCGTACCGAAACTATACTGTGCTGTGGGATCCCCTGGATGAGAATTTCAAAAATAAAAATTTAAAAGAAGACGCCTGGGTGGAAATCGGAAGAGGTATGGGCATATCGGAGCAAATATGCAAAAACAAAATAAAAATTCTGCTTTCGGGGTTTCGTAGAGAGAGATCCAAACAAAAAAAAAGCAGTGGGACTGGGAAAGGTAGGTAACTGGAGTAATAATAAGTGGTATAAAATAAAACACTATGGATAGTTGTTTACTTTATTTTGCACATTTCAGGTACATCAGAAATATATAAAAGTAATTGATTCGCGTTTGAAGCATTGTCATTTTTAATGGATCGCGATAAACCGCGACAGTCATTGAATTCGGTAAGTTATTATTTATATTCTTTTTATTTAATGATAATATTGAAAACGTGCGTTTCAGACAGTTTGATTGGTTAGATTGGCACGTTTTGTAAATTTTTAGAGAATAAATTGAGAAGTTACGATCATCGCACGAAGAATTTGGTACAACAGCGTTTATGTGATATCGTATTTAAGGCTGACGCAGAATATTTTAGTAACAATGAACAATATGGTTACTACACAAGTCAGTCCCAATTATATAATATACAACACGGCCAGAAACAGCTACACTGGATCCGATTTATTCATCAGCACACTCCCGGCCAACAGGTAGTACCTCTGAAGCTGGTATTAGTCAAAGCAGGCCAAGCGGATCGCAGTACAGCGCGGATTCTTTTGATGTCGATGATTTCGTTTAATTATACTTCTTATATTATTTTTTTAATTTGTATGGAACCTATTATTAATAAAACATTTCTTACCTTCACATTGTCTTTCAGTCCATTGATAATAGCTTGACAGAATTCTGGGATAAATTTGCTGATTGCCTGTTTTGTGATTTTAAATAAGTATTGCAGGCTTGTGGAACTATCACCCGTAGCTAAAAATCGTAGCGTTAATGCTAATTTATCTTAAGCCGATATAGCTTTTCGAAAATTTGTGTCTTTTTTTTGTATAGCTGGTACAACCAAATTATACAAATATTCAAAATTAGATGAAGACATTCGCATGAAGTTTTTATAATGGCCACTTAATTCTTGAGATTTGAGTTCCAACACCAATGAATTCGGACGTCTTTTCTTGAAAATGTCAGATTCCCAAAAGCGAGGAGGACTTCTATAGTCTTCGAGTAGATAATGAAATAAAATATATGCTGCACTAGCCACTAATGGTGACGACATGTTCGCTCAATGATCACAAGAGGACTATGGAGCATGCATGTTCCTATGGAGATACGCGTACCCGTCTCCATCAGAGCGGTTACGGGAGCGCGGAGCGCAAGAGGTTCGCGAACGTAATGGATACCCACCATTACATTAAAATTTAGGCTTCACATGTCTAAAAATAAGCATTGTAATCATTATTTGCTATAAAATTAAACTTATACCCAATATTTTATTTAACGCCATGTCTACCTCGAATGACTACTGACCAATCCTGTTCTGTTTGCTTGCATCGTTCGCAACCACGGTTTGGCGTCGCCGTCTTGCGAGTGTAGGTGTAGGGGAGACCGGGTACAAAAGTAACGGCGGGTCGAAAGTAACAAATGCTCTGTAGGTTTATCCAATAGCCAAACCACCGCTTCGCTGCCGTAAGGTGATAGCTGGTGGCGGCCTCCTCACTTTCATTCAACTGCCATGCGCGCCACGTGCTGTTAGGTTGCGTGAGAGGACGCTATGTGATTTCACAAATCAAAAGTAAGTTTTTTGAAGTTTTCATATTTAATGTTTTCGTAGTCTTAAAAGTATGTTACCAATCTGAATATTTGCATATTAATTCTTGATTAAATTGATTACACAGTGTTTTAATTCATTTTTGTCTAGCACATTCCGTTTTAAGGTTATCTTTCACGTTTTAACAAAAATGTGGTAGGGTACAAAAGTAACATAGCCCTAAGGGTACACAAGTAACATGTTACTTTTGTCCCCGTATTGATTTATTTACTTAATATTGTTATGTACGTATTTATTTGAACAGAATGCCGCGACAATGCTTAAGAACACACGAGAAACTACTGGCACGGAAGTGTACCGAAAAGCGGCTGAAGAGCATTCCAAAGATGGTACAAAAATTAGATCCCTGGCAAAAAAAATATAACATTTGTCATGTAACATTATGTAGATACATAAAAATTTTTTTTATGTATTTATGGGCTACCGTTGCGTCAACTGTGTTTTTACTATTGATGAGGAAAATTTCTACAGGACAATTTAATCAAGTGCTCTGGAGTTTATTTTGCATTATCTTCATCTGAAGTACGTAAACTGGCGTACGTGAGTTGGCGATAAAAAAATTAAAAACATTTCCTGAAAAGTGGCACGATACTTAAATGGCGGGTAAGGAATGGTTGACGGTTTTGTTTAAAACGACACCCGAGCCTCTATTTGAGGTGTCCTCAAGTAGCAAGCCTGTCGCGGGCCTCGAGTTTAAACGAACATAATGTAAGTTTTTTGACAACCTTGCTGACGTAATAGATAGGTATAAATTTGAGCCAAAAGATATCTGGAATATCGATGAGACAGGGGTGACCACTGTCCAAAAACACGTAGGCATAGTAACCTCAGCAGAAGATTAGTAACTGTTGCTGTTGCGATTAATGCTCAAGGAGGACACATATCTCATTTTTTTGTATTCCCGTTGAAGCAATACCATGACCACATGATACGTGAAGGTCCTGATGGTTTTGCCGGAGCTGGCAATGCTAGTGAATGGATGCAGGAAGCAGAATTTTTACTGTTTCTAGAACACTTAAAAAAACAAGTCAAGCCAATAGTTGATCAAAAATGCTTGTTACTGCTCGACAACCATGCATCGCATCTATCCAAGCTCTAGATTTTTGTAAAAACAAATGGGAAAAGTGCTGCTGTCGTTTCCACCTCATTGCACGCACAAACTTCAGCCTTTAGATAGAGCAGTATTTGAACCATTCAAAGAAATAATAAATACCGCTACAGACAACTGGATACGGAATCATCCTGGTCGAACAATGACTATACGTTACATTCCTGGGATTGTTAGAGAAGCATTTCCTCTTTCTGTCACTGATCGAAATGCAATTGCCGGATTTACCTGTAATGGTATAAGTCCATTTAATAGGAATATATTTACTGGTGTTGACTATGCACCATTATCTGTCAATGACCGGCCTTTACAAGTTAACAGTGAAATTCCACCAAATGATCTGTTGACCAGTTTTGATGCAAAGTCCTCCATCCACGTTTATCCGGAGACTCCAGTTGGTAATCATCCAATATTGAGTGACCAGACTGTCCAGTGTACAGTTAGCTATGATTTGTTAAAGAAATCTTACAATCAAAGATCCATATAGTACAGTCTGATTATAAAAAAATGATTATCATATAATAATTGATCTCATTACTTAAAATAAGAATAATTTGTTTTGTTTTCTTAAAATATACAATATTTGAGCATTTAAAATGCAAATGTTTATCCGTGTTATTAATACAAAGTCTTCTAATAAATAATCTGCTGATTTAATATGCCACATTATATTACAAACCCCTTTGTCCTGTTACTTTCGACCCACAACGTGTTACTTTCGGCCTGCCCACGTGGTCGAAAGTAACAAGTGACGAATTTTTTTGAAGTGTCTGTAATTCATATATAATATACAATAATAAGGTAAATCAAGATATTAATTTAAAGAACATAAACGGAATGTACATATGGCTATATTAATTTAATTAAAATAATTACACCAAACCAGAAACTAAGGTAAGAGTACAAAATGTTACTTTTGTACCCGGTCTCCCCTACGAAAAGAACTGTTAGGCCAGCCATATACATACGGAATTCCGAATCGGAATATCGAAACGGAATCCCGAAACGGAATTCCGTGAACACATCACACACATACGTTTATTTCCGTTCGGAATAACAAGGGTCAGTTGAGAGAGGTTAGCCATTGAGTCTAGACATTCTGCCAGCGAATAATGACGACGATTTTCTGATTGCGATTCCATTGTTGCTGTATCATTGTTACTGGGTGCATCCCCTTATCACCCTAAGCTTGCAATATAGTCAATATTATGTAAAAAGTATCTATCCAGAGATATGTTTTGTGGCCGGTGGTTGGAAAAGGGGAGATCTCCCGCCGGGAAAGGTGTTCTGCCCGGGGAGCAGCCAACGCTCCGAGTGGTAGTTCGGAGCTATTCTATATATACTGTTTTTAATTCGGAACTTTGATAGCGCGATTTAGGCTTCGATGTATTTCGCTTGTGGCGCGACGACAGCGCCGCCACATCACCCCCCTGCTCAGACCGGAGGTCGATAGTGCAGTCTAGATGTCGACGAATGTGCAAGTGCCAGGGAATTGCCTTGTAGTCTGCGGTGAGTCGAGAAGAAGGCAAGTAATCTGCGAGAGTGCCGTGAAGCAGAGGCGAGCAGTAAGGCTCAGAGCCGTGCCGAACACTGTAGCGCAGAGAGTAGCTTGAAGGAACAGGAAGCATTATTATAGTGCTGCGATGAACCTTTGTAAAGCTAGATGGCTTGCAGGATGTGAAGACTGAATATTTACTCGGGAGCGAATGAATGGGAGTACTTGAGGACGATGACGAGGACTTGAAGGTAGTTTTCCGAAGGCTGCTGGTTGCGTGTTCATATCACGTCGGGGTCACTACTGTGGCCGGTGGTAGGAAAAGGGGAGATCTCCCGCCGGGCAAGGTGTTCTGCCCGGGGAGCAGCCAACGCTCCGAGTGGTAGTTCGGAGCTATTCTATATACACTGTTTTTAATTCGGAACTTTGATAGCGCGATTTAGGCTTCGATGTATTTCGCTTGTGGCGCCACATGTTTTAAATATGGATGTCTGTAAACTCTTTCGACGAATTATTAAATAAAATAAGATGAAAGGTTACGAAAAGCCATACACCCATATGATTAAATGTAAAAACATACATAAACACACCTACTCACTTCGGTCGTGCGACGAACACTGAGCGCATTCCGTACGGAATTTACGTATGTGTGTTGCGACTCGTACAAAAGCTATGGAAGACTTGCATCCGGAGCGGCTTTTTTCCGTTCGGGTTTCCGAATGCATAGGCGGTCATACGGAATCTTGAATCGGAGAATATTCCGTACAAATCGGAATATCGAAACGGAATCCCGAAACGGAATTCCGTATGTATGTGGCCGGCCTTAAAGATAAGAAATGATCATATAATAATAATAATGTCATAAATATGTCAATAATAATGACCGATTAACAATCGGCATTCGGAAACGTTTCTTCTAGTACAGTGCCCAGATACGTTTTCTAATCGTTCATCGTTCACGAACTACACAAGACTACTAAAAACTAAAAAGCGGAAAGACAAGTCAATTTTTTTAACAAGGTTCAAAGGTTTAAAAGTACATCAGGTATGCAAAACTTTTCATTTTTTATTTTTTATCATTTAACGTTTATCTATTTACTTTTAAGGTTAAATAGATAATCGTCAAATGCTTATATCTCACGCAAATATAGATGTCATACATGATTACTTGTTAGAATAAATTTATTTTTTGTAATTGGCTAGGAAAAAAAATTGATCTGAGGTTTTTGTATTATTTTCGTTACTTTAAAGTACTTACTGGACTTCTTTTAAACTTTTAATGATTATTTATGGTTTTACTTTGCGCTCATTATGAAAATCACGCGTTGTTCAGGGACTAGCGCTCGCCGTAAATTTTTCAGTACACGAGCAACCCGGGTTCGATCCCTGGCACTAATCAATTTGTTAGTTGCAATTTTAAGTGCTGATTTACCATGTGAGCGGATATATTATTGTTTACTTTGTACAGACATTATAGAAACTCAACTACCATCAAAGACATTCATTTAAAATATAGAACTTAGTTAATTACTGTTAACAGTTATTTTCATGAACACTATAAATTAGTAAAAGAGTGAAACACAAATTGTTTTAGTGTATAAAACCATAATAAAAATATTTTATAATGTAGAGAAGACATGCATAGCATGTAAGTGAAAGACTAACATTTTTTCAAGATTAAAAACTAACATTATTTTGCAGGATGTTGTTAGCCAGGCATTTTGTAAATAGTATGAAGCAGTTGGTCCCTAGGACCAGGACAATGGCAGCTCAGGCTGGACCTTTAGTGGACTTATCTATTGATGATGATGGTATAGCAATATTAACCATGAATCGACCACCTGTTAACAGCCTTAATCTAGAATTGTTAGAAGAAATAGGCAAGTCTCTGGATGAAGTGTCAAAAAATAAAACAAAAAGCATGATCATAACTTCAGTAAGTTCTAATAATTTTTAGCAGCATTTTAAAAGGAGTAATGAACCACAATTTCTTTTTCTGTGCTAGATATTTTTATTAATTGCAAATTTTATGTATTATATTTTCACAAAATAAAATCCATATAAATATCCCACTGGTGCCTCTATTTGCAGAATTATGATAATTTGGCAGTAAACATATCTTTTTTACTCATTGAAATGACCTTAAAATGAGTTACAGTAAAATTATCTTAAATTATAATTGTCTCATATTGTTAGTACTGATTTCAAGAGAACTCCAGATGCTACAAAATAATGAAACACTTATGCACTTATGTTAAGCCTAAAGTTGCTAAATTAATTGTCTGTACCACACAAAAATAAATATTATTTTTACAATTTCATTAACTACAATTATCATATTATGTTTTTAAATTTAGTCATTTAACTACTATTTTATGAAATTACTTAAATTTATTGAATAATCCATTAATAAATTTTCAGTCATCACCATCAGTATTTTCAGCTGGATTAGACATAATGGAAATGTACAAACCAGACTTAAAAAGAGCAGAGATCTTCTGGACAACATTCCTAGATGTTTGGATAAAATTATTTGGATCTAGCTTTATAACTGCAGCTGCTATTAATGTAAGATTTTCTTCTTTTTGCTCTTAACTATATCTAAAGTAGAGTGACATGAATTAGATTATAAAGTTGGAAAATAAATTGTTTATCTTCCCTTATATATGAAGTGCTCCAAGCAGCTTAATCTCATATTATAACAGTTTTTATTGTACCTTACATTACCTTAATCATCAGCTAAAAGTCTAAAACTGGAAATGGGTCTTGATGCTGCTTTTAGTCGCTGGTCTGGATATTTTATGTCTGGTGTGAATTAAATGTTTATAGTACCATCTATCAGAAGCCCTTACATTGTTCTGGCATTCCACATTTTCCATAGTCGCCTCTAATGACACCTACGGGACAAAATGTCACAGTTAACACAAAACTGTAATATTAAGTATTTATTACGTAAATAAAAAAATATGTTGTTAGTGATGTTATTTTTACTTTGTTTCCATAGTCGCCTCTAATGACACCGACGGGACAAAATGTCACAGTTAACACAAAACTATAATATTAAGTATTTATTACGTAAATAAAAAAATATGTTGTTAATGATGTTATTTTTACTTTGTAGTTGAAACTATACTTGTTTCTTTAAGGGTGCGTTTGCAAATCGGGCAAAATTATGCTGTTTTTCGGTACATTTTGTGACAAAACTAAACCAAATCAAACATAACTAATAGCTACCACGAATAGAATGGTTCTTCATCTTCAAATGGTGGTAACTTTTTTGTTGAAAATAATAGTTTTTATATTGTAAAAACGATCTTCCCTAGCCATTTTCTACAAAATTAACGATACCGGCTCATGTTTAGGTACATTTTTTGTTCTATTATCAACATATATTAAGATTTATAAAAATACTATAAGTAGGCAGACATATTCAATAAAAAATACTGGTGTTTACTTTTTATCAAAATGTCACAAATAGTCGTAAAAAAAATAAAAACTGATGCTTATTTTTTCACATATTTTGCTAATATGGATGAATCATAACGGATTGCAATAAGGGTTATTTTATTTTTGGTGCCTGTTTTGATTTGTTGTACAAAAATTTCGATGAAACTACAGTCCCCGCTCGGGCGCCGTCGTGAGCATAGACTAATAGTCGTGAGTGGATAGTGTATCGCCTGCCTGATTGCAGCAGCTGAAAAGATCGCTGTACATACACAAAATATTCGAATTTGATACATAGGTACTTGACAAGGCAAAATAATATTATTATTTTTATAATCACACATTTTTATTATAATATTTTGTTTCGCTGAAAGTAAGTGGGATTTATATATAAATATATATATATATATAAATGCCTATTCGTCTTGGACTTTATGGAGTGATCTGAAAGTGTACATCGGTGACTGCTACTGGAACTCCTAGACGAGTAGAACTAGATGTGCCGAGTTTGGGCTCGTTTTGTTAGTTATGATGGGACCTTACCTCCAGACTTGATGGAGAGACCTGATGGTGTACTTCGGTGACCATTACTGGAACTCCTGGACGAGTAGAACTAGGTGTGTCTGTCACTCCATCAAATCCGGGGTAAGTTCTTATCATAAGTATCAAAACGAGCCCAAACTCGGCACACCTAGTTCTACTCGTCGAGGAGTTCTAGTAGCTGTCACCGAAGTACACCATCAGGTCTCTCCATCAAGCCCGGAGGTTAGGTCTAATCATAACTAACAAAACGAGCCCAAACTCGGCATACCTAGTTCTACTCGTCCAGGAATTCCAGCAGTAGTCACCGAAGTACACCATCAAGTCTCTTCATCAAGCCTGGAGGTTAGGTCTCATAATAACTAACAAAACGAGCCCAAACTCGGCACACCTTTTACTACTCGTCGAGGAGTTCCAGTAGCTGTCACCGAAGTACACCATCAGGTCTCTCCATCAAGCCCGGAGGTTGGGTTTAATCATAACTAACAAAACGAGCCCAAACTCGGCACACCTAGTTCTACTCGTCCAGGAATTCCAGCAGTAGTCACCGAAGTACACCATCAAGTCTCTTCATCAAGCCTGGAGGCTAGGTTTCATCGTAACTAACAAAACGAGCCCAAACTCGGCACATCTAGTTCTACTCGTCCAGGAGTTCCAGTAGTAGTCACCAAAGTACACCATCAGGTCTCTCCATCAAGTCCAAAGTCCACAGCCACCATCTCACTGCTAGTAGTGGGCTTCTAGTGCCTAGCAGTCTCTGGAGCAGCTATTCGTATTTCGTATGTAATATATTTTTGTAGGTATAAGAATCAAAATCAATCTTTCAAATTATCAAAATGTTTTTACTTGAATACGATTCCCACACCCGCAGCTAAACGTGCGTACACTTGTGTGTGTGACCCGTGTCAATGTAATAGTTCGATTCTATATCTATCAATTTTGCAAACGCGTCCTTAATATACAAACCTGGCTGGATTTGTAAATTTTAGCTCATGACAAAATTCATATTAAAAGAGTGACACACAACACACCTTTGACCAAATAAATTACTTAATTTTTATAACTTTTCTTGTTTTCAGGGCCACGCACCAGCTGGTGGTTGCCTTTTATCAATGTCCTGTGAATATAGAGTTATGGTGGAAGGTAAATACAGAATAGGTCTTAATGAGACGGCTCTCGGCATAGTAGCACCCACTTGGTTTATGGATACAATATGCCACACTATACCTATTAGACAAGCTGAATATGCTTTAACCACTGCCCGGATGTTCACAGTAGATGAAGCTCTACAGGTAAAAATAGAAAAAAGTCCAAGCATTACATAAAAATGTTCCTATTTAAACTAAGATTGCGTGTAGTGGCGACATTCATTAATTAACCATTAATTACAGCCATTGTTGCCGGCGGGTTCGATCCCCACCGGGGCACCAATGAAATTGTTAATTGCAATTTTAAGTGCTGATTTACCACATGCTCGGCGGTGAAGGAAAACATCGTGAAGAAACCTGCATGTCTGAGAAATAAGAAAAAATATTTCGAAGACATGTGAAGTTCGCCAACATGCATTGGGGCAGCGCGGCGGACATTTCCTTGCCCTAAAACCCTCTCAGAAATGAGAGGAGGCCTGTACCCAGCAGTGGGACGTATATAGGCTGTAACTTCAACTTTTTTAACTTTTTACAGCCTATAAAAAATCCACTGCAAGTGATTATAAACTAAGTAAAAATACCCAACACTGATCACCAAACCCATCCCTTTATGTGATAGTTATAGCGAAAGCCCTTTTTATAGGGAAGCCTACAACTTTTTTTTTTAGAATGTGGGTGACAAACAAGCACACAGTCGACCTGATGGTAAGTGGATGTTGTGGCCCATAGACATCTACATTTATCCTCGATTAAAAATCAAAATGCGTTGTCAGCCCTCAGGACTAAGATGGAATGCCTCTTTTCCAGTAAAAAGGGTCTCCGGTTCTCTACACTCACCATACGAAACAAAGCGGCACTAAGCTGCTATTTTACAGTGGTATTCTGTGAGAGCGTGGTCCTCCCCAGGTCGAGCCGACCCGTTCGTGCTACAACCATAATATAGCTACAGCGTGGCCCTACCACGTTAAGAAGAACAACTCTTATAGGCTGATGAATGGAATAAGTGAGATTTAGTGATCATTTTAATATCACTATCACTTTCGCAATTTTCAATCTATACCCTTATTTATTGGCTAAACTTAGTCCAACTAGCTTGGTGTTCTTTGGGTCTGCCTTCCCTTTCAGGAATTACAAGCATGATGTACTCTTATATGTACGTAGTCATAAATTTCATAATGATTTAATTACACTAGCAAATGAAAAATCGACTAAGTGAATATTAAATGGTCAATGTAACCATTTGGTGTCAATTATTCCCTAAATTTATATCCACCACCAGGACCATCCAAGACACCAAATTGCCTTGATTTTATCATACATCTCATATCACTCGAATTTTGCTACTTCAAATCCAAAAAATAGTCCATATCGCTAATTTGCTTATTAGTTGCATAGCACAAGTTGATCTGCAATGCGATTCTGTAACACTGATTAGAATCGATTGCCAGTGGGAAGGAATCACTGGGCAATGTGGACTGAGATGTGTATGTAATTGAGCTGTCAATTCTTTGAAAGTTAAAATGAAGTCTTACGGCACCCAACCTGAATCCAAAAGTTACATTACCAAAAAATTGACAGCAGGTCATTGTCAAGCGTAAAAGTTCATTATCTGATGAAACATGAATGTTGTTGCATTGCGATGGAAAAATGCCAAAATGCTGCATTGCTGAAACAGTGGCTTTTGGTTAAGATACCGTAATGGTTTGGGCAGGAATTTCGAAGGAAGCGAAAATTTTCGTTTTTGAAAAGTGACTCCATATTGCTCATAAGTGTAATTTACACTTTAATTGTTTTCAGTCCATTTCACCTGCTGGAAAAACAAGAAGGCTATACCGGACAGGCAGATGGGGGTCACAATGCTCTTTTTTTAATATCATATCTGGAACATTCGAGATCTTTGTTGCACTATTTCTCTTCATGCTTTTAGCACACAAGTATGTGGCGGCGCTGTCGTCGCGCCACAAGCGAAAATACATCGAAGCCTAAATCGCGCTATCAAAGTTCCGAAGCAAAAACAGTATATATAGAATAGCTCCGAACTACCACTCGGAGCGTTGGCCGCTCCCCGGGCAGAACACCTTGCCTGGAGGGTGATCTCCCCTTTTCCTTCCACCGGCCACAGTGGTGACCCCGACGTGATATGAACACGCAACCAACAGCCTTCGGAAAACTACCTTCAAATCCTCGTCATCGTTCTCAAGTACCCCATTCATTCGCTCCCGAGCAAATATTCTGTCTTCACATCCTGCAAGCCATCTAGCTTTACAAAGGTTCATCGCAGCACTATAATAATGCTTCCTGTTCCTTCAAGCTACTCTCTGCGCTACAGTGTTCGGCACGGCTCTGAGCCTTACTGCTCGCCTCTGCTTCACAGCACTCTCGCAGATTACTTGCCTTCTTCTCGACTCACCGCAGACTACAAGGCAATTCACTGGCACTTGCACATTCGTCGACATCTAGACTGCACTATCGACCTCCGGTCTGAGCAGGGGGGTGATGTGGCGGCGCTGTCGTCGCGCCACAAGCGAAAATACATCGAAGCCTAAATCGCGCTATCAAAGTTCCGAAGCAAAAACAGTATATATAGAATAGCTCCGAACTACCACTCGGAGCGTTGGCTGCTCCCCGGGCAGAACACCTTGCCCGGCGGGAGATCTCCCCTTTTCCTTCCACCGGCCACAAGTATAATAATACGTTGTTTGTGTCTACAGTCATATGAATTTGTTTACAGGTTGGTCTAATTGATGAATCTGCCAGTGATAAAGCAGATGCCATTGATAAATGTAAGAAGTTTATTAGGAAATTCGATAAAATCCCTTCATTAGCCCGAGCAGTAACCAAACAAAAAATAAGGGAGGGGCCTTTGGTGCGATTGCAGAAAAATCGCCAACAAGACACCGCAGCGTTCCTTGGATTCCTCAAGAACCCTAAAATCCAACAGAGTCTAGAAATGTATATACAGTCCTTGAAGCAAAAAGCTGCCAAATAATGTATAATGCTTTAATGTAGCATGTGTGTGATTTTATTGCTAAGTTATAAATTTTATATTAATATTTTTCCTGTTTAAATTAATATCTTTATATATTAATATTTTTTGGCCAAATATTTTAATAAATAAGTATAATTTTATTGTAAGCGATGTTATAAAAAAATTTTTCTATTTTTATTTTCTTTTATTGATTTAGCATCAGCTTCTAGAGCTTATAAGTCGCGGGACTTGGTTTCGAATCCGCTGTCACAGATTAACCAATAGCACAGTTTAAAGAGACTATAATGTCCATCATCATCATCATTACAGCCCTTCACAAGTCCACTGCTGGACATAGAATGCCACAAAGCACGGTCCTGAGCCACCTGCATCCATCGACTTCCTGCATGTCTTACCAGGTCGTCACTCCATCTAGTGGGGAGCCGCCCCACACTTCGCCTACCGGTACTAGGCTGTCACTCGAGAACCTTGCTTCCTTTACTTTACTTTACTAATCCGTTGGGCTATGTCGGTTACATTCGTTCTACTGCGGATATTCTCATTTCTACGTCTATCACGCAGAGAAATCCCGAGCATAGCCCTCTCCATAGCTCGCTGAGAGACCTTGAGCTTCTTATAGGGCCAGCAGTGAAGGACCACGTCTCAGATCCATAAGGATATGATTCAGATCTCGACAGCAAGCGGCAGTGTTGCCACTGTGGTGCTGCGCAGCAGTGCTGCCTGCCGCGCTGATTCCGAGCAAGGCGGCAGTGTTGCCCTGTTCGTGGTGTTGCGCTATTGTGTATTCATTGAGTTGACAAGAGTTAGATTGATCACCAACTTTTATTGATATTGTTGGAAGAGGAATAATTTGTTTTACTGATCTCCTTCGATATAATATCTTTCCATATATTGTCTTTAATAAAATTATTACGATAATTAGTATGACTGCTATTGTAAAGGGCTGGATATAAAGTCCAACCAAGTTAACTAATTGTTCCTCTTCTGAATCAGAGAAATTCATATTTTTATTGCAAATTTATTTGTACACACATTCACGTATAGACAATATCGCTGCGGCGGACCCGGCACTACTGGTCTGTGGCGGCGGCCGCTGCATTGCTGCCGCGCTCGGAATGTAATCTCATATACCTATAGAGAATATTGGGGACCAATAGTGTTGCGGCAGCACTGCTGCGTGCTGCCGAGTTCGGAATCATACCTTAAGTCATCACTGGCAACACGCACTGGTTGTACAATCTCGTTTTCAAGTTTTGAGGTATACCTAATGTCTATATTCTGTGCTAATAGTGCGTAACCCCAGTATATATACAGTAATCTATGGCGTAACAGCTGTAGGCGTTGAGTGGCAACATAATGCACACACGCTAGGAAATTCGGTTTCGGTTTATATCTCAGTTGTCGTTTATCGGCAGTTGTCGTTTAAATGAAAACAATAATATTAATAATGTTCTTAAATAATCTTCTGTTAAACATATTGATTGAAGTTACTTCATGTATTTTGGAAGTTTATTGTTTATCTGGGCTCCCCTACATGTCATTTTTACTATAGTCATGAATTTTTAATTTATTAATTTTAATGGACAAAGCTGTTACGAATTAACTCCAGGAAACTAAGTATATTACACGTCCTATATATTGCAATTTTCTGTTTCTGACAAAGCATCTGATTTTTCCTTTTGTAAGTTATTTTTAGACGACTTAAAAAAAAGGAGGTTTACAATTCTACTGGTTTTTGTATCTATGTTACGCGATATCTTGGTCAATTGTGATTTTTTTATTAAATAGGTTATACTTTATGAGTGGTCCCATATAAGTTTGAAGAGTAAATTCCAACCCTAAAGATGGCGAAATATGGAATGACATTGAGTTTGTGATATAAATATTCCATAAACTGAATAAGAAGGATATACACTGTGTCCCTATGTTTTTATTTTTTCAGTATTAGTTATCAAATTTGAACACTAGGCCTTTGTTGACAGCGGTCTAAATAGGTAATTTTGAGCATTTTGTAAGGGTTCTAGTGCTTATAAAGATAATTTTTTTTTATAGGAGAGGGGGCAAACGAGCATGCGGCTCACCTGATGGTAAGTGACTACCGCCGCCCATTAACAACTGCAACACCAGAGGAATTGCAGATGCGTTGCCGGCCTTTTAGAAAGGAGTAGGCTCTTTTCTTGAAGGTCCCTAAGTCGTATCGGTCCGGAAAAATCGCTGGTGGTAATCGATTCCACAAGGAGGTTGTGCGAGGAAGAAAACTTCTTCTAAATCGCACAGTGGTGGACCACCAATCATCCAGATGGTATAGATAGTATCTCGAGTTCTGTCGCGATGTGCGATGGTGAAATTGAGCGGCTGGAATTAGTCCGAACAATTCCTCAGAGCACTCCCGTGATAGATGCGATAAAATACGCAAAGAGATGCAACATCTCTACGCAGTGCCAGTGAGTCAAGCCGATCGGAAAGAGCTCGGTCGTCGACGATTCGAGCCGCTCTGTGCTGGATGCGGTCAAGTGGAAGGAGCTGGCACTGGGGAGCCCCTGCCCAGAGATGGGAACAGTATTCCATGTGGGGCCGAACCTGCGCCTTGTAAAGTTGCAAGCGGTGTGCCGGCATGAAATACTGTCCCGCTCTGCTGAGCACGCCAAGCTTTTTAGAGGCCAATTTGGCCTTCTCTTCCAAGTGACCACGAAACTGCACATCACTCGATATGTCGACACCAAGGATTCCGATACTGGCTGAGGCAACAAGGGGAGTGCCATGAAACTCAGGAGATACGACAAAGGGGTTCTTTTTAGCGGTAAACGCGCAAACTTGTGTCTTCTGGGGATTGAACTGTCCTAGATTTAGTCGCCTCCAGTCTGAGACTTTGTTCAACAAAGTCTCGACTTCAGACACAAGTTTGTTCCGGTACTCAGCGACGTTTTCCCGAGAAATATTGGCACGGCCGGTGTATAAAGCATCACCAGTACTGTCGTCTGCATAGCAATGAATTTTACCGGTTTGCAACATATAATTGATATGCAGAAGAAACAGCGTTGGTGATAGCACGCAGCCTTGTGGAACACCAGCGTTAATGGGCTTGTAATCGGAGCATGCACCGTCTACTACGACCTTGATGCTCCGATCTGCAGGAAAACTGATGATCCAATTGCACAATTTCTCGGGAAGCCTATAGGAAGGGAGCTTCGAAAGAAGCGCTTTGTGCCAAACCCGATCGAAGGCTTTCGCTACGTCCAAACTAACGGTCAACGCCTCTGAACTCCACTGCCTCCGCCCATCTATGAGTTAGGTAACCTAGAAGATCACCAGCTGAGCGACCTCGACGGAAACCGTATTGGCGGTCACTAATCAGCTGGCGATCCTCAAGGTACCGCATGAGCTGGCAGTTAATAACAGTTTCCATTACTTTGGAGAACAAGGAGGTGATAGCGATAGGCCTGTAGTTGGACGGATCTGAGCGGTCGCCCTATTTAGGAATCGGGTGCACCAAAGCTGTCTTACATGAGTTCGGGACTACGCCTAGGGAGTAGGAGTACCGGAAAAGACGCGTTAAAACCGGTGCCAACTCCGGAGCACACGTCTTCAGCACAATAGGTGAGACTCCATCAGGCCCACTCGACTTGTTGACGTCCAGGGAGAGGAGTGCTTTACGCACCGAGCGCTGTGTAAACAGCACTTCCTGCATGGAGCACTGACACCGCGGGATGGTAGGCGGTGTGTTCCCCCGTCATTAAGAGTCGAGTTGGAAGCAAAAAGAGAGCCTAGCAGATCGGCTTTCTCCTTTGCGTCATGGGCCAGTGAGTCGTCCACCCTGTGCAGAGTTGGCAGAGATGGCTGACAGAAGTTCCCTTGGACAGCCTTGGCCAAGGCAAAGTCAGAGCCGATGTGCTCTGACTTTGCCTTGGCAATGACACTTTTGAAGGACCTGGAGGCGGAATTATACTTCTTTTTAAGAGCGCTGGTGTTTACATCTCGGGACGTTGATGCGTCAGCCCAGGCCCGGTAGCACTCCTGCTTATAGCGTGATGCAATTTTACAAGAGCGACCAAACCATGGCTGAGTTCTGCCTCCGATAGGCACCACAGATGGTGGAATAAATAATTCCATTCCCTGAAGTACCACATCAGCGACAGAATCAGCAACAACGTTGGGATCATCCGGCGAGAAGCAAACCCGCCCCCAAGGGTAGGATGCAAAAGAAGACCGCATCCCATCCCAATCGGCCAACCTATAGTGCCAAACACGGCGGCGAGCTACAGATCGCAACTGCGATGGGAGCGTGAGGGGCACCGTACTCCGGATCAGACAATGGTCCGAAGAGCCAAGAGGGGCATCGACGGAGACCTGATATCCGTCCGGATGAGAGGTCAGCAGAAGGTCCAACAGGGAAGGTACATGGTCCTCCACATCTGGGATCCGCGTAGGCGAAGTAACCAGTTGTGTCAGACCATATGCCAAGGCAAAGTCATAAACCGATCTACCCGTATGATCGGTTAAACGGGAACCAAGCCATTCAGCGTGGTGGGCGTTAAAATCACCGAGCATCACGATCTCTGCGGAAGGGACCTGTTGTAGCACGGAGTCTGCAGCCATTTGGACGTGGTCGATGAGTCGGTCTGTGTCGACATTACCGCTATGGGACCTATAGAGGCACCCGTCAACGCGGGGATGGTCGTCGCTGTCTACGCGCAGCCATAGGATGGACAGGTCCGTACCTTCAAGACTGCAGAGGCGTCGAAAACAGATGTCCTCTCTGACGTACACGCAAACTCCAGCCCGGGGCACAAAGGAGTGTTCTAATTTGTACCCCGGGTAGGAGAGATACGAAGTATCAGCCGGAGAGGACACCTGTGTCTCGGTTAGAAAGAGCAAGGCCGGCTTTGCAGTCTCCAGATGGTAGTGGACGGCGTTAAGGTTTGAATAAAGTCCCCTGATATTGCAGAAATCCACGGAGAGCGTGGCAGGGGTTGCCTTTGTCTTTTTGCTCCGCTTGCCCCGAGCAGGTTTCGTCTTGAGCGGAATTTCGCCCCCAGAATACGCGGGGCAGCCTGAGCACCCACGCTCAGAAAAAGTAGGGTAGCATGGGCGTGGATGCTCAGCGAGGGATTCTCCAGGGATGCTGGTACCCTCCTGGGGTAGTCTTCCATTTAATTCCACTACCATGTTGATGGGAGTGGGGGATTGGCCTCCGGCCACCTGCACTCACCAGGCGAAATGCAGAAGTAAACCTCTACTTCACGCTGGTATTCTGTGAGGTCGTGGTACCACCCCGGTTTGAGCCGGCCCATCCATGCGACAGCAAAAGCTGCCGCGTGGCTCTACCACTGTTAAAAATATAAAAATAATGTATCATCAAAAAGGAAAACATAGGGACATACTTAGAAGAGGTTGATAGTTATTTTACTGTCAAAACTCACTGCTATTAGGTCATAAACCAGAAACAAAAGAAAACAGGCTAAGCGTTCGTATGGAGAAAAGACCACTAACATAATATGTAAACTACACTCATGAGCCGCATTTCCTCTTAAGCTGCTATTTCACTCTGGTATTCTGTGAGAGTCCTACCCGGTCGAGCCGACACATTCGCGCTACAACTATACTACTAATGTAGCTGCAGCGTGGCTCTTATTTTATCGAAATCGGTCGAGCGGTTTTAAAAAAATCAACAATAAATTATATTTATATTGAAGTCGGTTGTACAACATTTTTAATTTTACGCCTTGTTATGGTTGAAACATCGCAAGTTTTATGGAAATTTTCGCCGGAAGAAGCATAGGTAAAAACCTTTATAGCATACTGGCGATGAAATAAAAATCCACACAAAATTTACGACTACGAATACGAATTATAAGCTATTAAATTATGTTGCTAACGATGATAAGGTATTTTTTTCACTATGCACTTTGAGTTACATACGTACTTTGTCCTTAAAATGTTATCTTTACACTTACTCGTTAGTTCCATTTATGAGCTGGTCACGCCAGTTGTTGGCACGTGTTATTAGAAGATCTTCGCGCGCATCGATGAAACGCATGTGATTGTCCGACGATTGAGAAATCACGTTCATCAGCGTGTCGCGGTCCATCATGATCTGTTTGTTTTATTCGAGTTTTATTCCTCGTCCTGATCTGTCCGTAAAAACCCACTACTGGACGCAGATCCCTTAGGTAGTAGGGAGGATTGGCTATATCGCCACGATTGGCATGTGGATGGACGTTTGCAGTAAGTACCTAACGCCTCGCACCCTTCACGCACATGTACTAGATGATTATACCCGGAATCTTCCCAGTAGTGTAGCAAGGGGGAGGGACGCCATATTTTTTTTAATAGAATAAGTTGACAAACTAGCACACAGTCCACCTGAAGGTATGATGATGTGGCCCATAGACATCTACATCTATCCTCGATTAAGAATCAAAATGCAGATGCGTTGCCACCCCTGAGGACTAAGATGAAATGCCTCGTTTTCAGTAAAAAGGGTGGAGACCCTGGAATTGGAGAATTCTCTACACTCACCATACGAAACAGCAGCATTGAGCTGCTATTTTACGCTGGTATTCTGTGAGAGCGTGGTACTTCCCCGGTCGAGCCGACCCATTCGTGCTACAACCATAATATAGCTGCAGCATGGCTATACCACGTAAAAAGATATGATACCGGGCGGCTGATTTTAGTCGGCGGAATTTCGGTAAAGAAGTCGGCTGCCTTTACTTTTTAAATGATAGCAGAATAATAGTTCTTACTGAATACTTTTAATTGAAATGTAACAGAGAGTGTAGCATTAAAAGTTCTAATCATAGAGGCAATCTGCACACACACCCACTTTACAAGGGCAGAGATAAGTATAAAAATACATTATATTGCTTTATTCATTTTCTAAATATACTAGAGAATATAATACTAGTTTTATGCCTAGAAGTCCGTCTAGGTGGGTACCACCTTCTTACCTATTTCTGCTTACAAATAACAGAGCTGTGTCTCGCCAGCAACGCAAAGTCAGGAATTTGCATTTAGAAAAACCCAAAATTAGGTGCCAAGTTTAAAAATTAGGTGTTTTAAAATTTTCACCGCAACGAACTGTTAAAATTTGCGTTGCTAGCGATACGTTTTGCTTGCTTGTAATGCCGTTCATACTTTATAGTAGGGTAATGGTGGTCCTGGATCCGATAATTCCCAGAATATTACCGTCATCTACATCTGACCTCAATAATCTTTCAGCACTTAATTAGCACTTAATTCCTTGCTATTAATATTTATCATATATCTATTACCGTCACTGCGTTGCTAGCGATACGTTTTGCCAGCAACGCAAATTACAACGTTGCGGTGAAAATTTTAGAGCAAGTAATTTTTAAACTTGGCACCTAATTTGCATCTAAAAAGCCCCTAATTTGGGCTTTTTCTAAAAGCAATATTGATTCTATTCTGATTTTCAGAAAACAGGGGCATTCAACCAGAAAAAAATTAGGAGCGCCTTGTCATTGCCTATACTTGTAGCACCTAATTAGCACTTAATTCCTTGCTATTAATATTTATCGTATATCTAATAACTTCATTGCGTTGCTAGCGATACGTTTTGCTAGCAGCGCAAATTTTAACAGTTCGTTGCGGTGAACATTATAGAGCACCTTATTAGCACCTAAAAAGCCCCTAATTTTGGGTTTTTCTAAATGCAAATTCCTGACTGCGTTGCTGGCGATACACAGCTAAATAGCAGTGCTTGCACTGCTGTATTCCGGTCTGAAGGGTAGAGAGTTAGTATAATGACAAGCTGTGAGGTATTTCATCTTATTCCTCTAAGGTGACAACGCATCAGTAGCTTTCTACTTTTTTCTAGTTGTTTGTTTGAAGTTGGCTGCAGGTGTCCATGGACTGCGGTAGCAACTTACCATCAAGTAAAGTGTAAGTTCAGTTTCACTTCGATTTTATAAAAGAAAAGACTATATAAGAGAACATATGGTCTGACTTTATAGTTTTATGATAATTACGGGATTGGGGAGGGGAACATTTTCTGCTTAAGTGGCTTCAAACGGCAGCAACCCTTCCTATGCCATTGCATTTTTTAGAAGCCATTTAATATTCGATACAAACATCTATGCATAAACTTAGATCGTAGATTTTAAATCAGGTTAACTAATGATTTAATCTGTCCTTTGCGGTAAACAGTCAAACAGATAAGCTTTGAAAATACACTTTCGTACATAGGCAAACAAAACCAATAGGCGAAGCAACCACACACCGTACTTCCGGTACATTTTTCCTTTGCGGTAGCATATCGCCCACCGACAACGGGTTGCCAAGTGCTCTATCTGATTTCTACTTATACATACCTCTATCAAGTCTGGTGGTGCGTCGCCCAGCAACAGCCGGTTACCGAGCATGTTAGCGAGCGTGTCTGCTTGGCGCGTACTCCACACCAGTTCGCTCTCGCGCCACGCGACACTTCCAGCAGCTTGCTCACCATCTCCGTTAGATTCACCGCGAACTGCGTTCGGGACTTCTGGGCGCGATTATCTAAGGTTTACAACATTCTTTCGCAGTAAAGCTACGTTGCAGCACGAATAACGTATTCAATTCTTTTCACGGAATACCGGCGTAAAGTTGTAAGAGAATCCATCGTCATGGTGTCGTAAAAGGCGACTATGAAAATGCCATAAAAATCTTATGAACCCGATAGATGGCGGCATATCCTATTTGTTTACGCCTGACGTAATACCCAGACAGGCAATTGTCAATCGCTTCCCTACAACGGTGGAGGCGCAATCCAGCTGTAGACTTTTATGGGCTGTTGAAGATAGAGACCAGCGTAAAATTGCAGCATAATGATTACTGTTTCTTATGATGAGTGACAAGAACAGGAGACTTAGGTCGCCAACTCACAATAATTAATGGACACCCCCTTAGGTGTGCTGCAGGTATTTGGTACTCGAGCCCGCGAGAACTCTAACTGGATTTGATGCAAGTTTAAGATAATAGGAGGCAAACTTAGCAGACTTCCCCGTGTAGTGGCGGGTAAGAATACTC
The DNA here is from genome assembly GCA_029286625.1 of Parnassius orleans. Lineage (NCBI taxonomy): Eukaryota > Metazoa > Arthropoda > Insecta > Lepidoptera > Papilionidae > Parnassius > Parnassius orleans. The sequence continues at coordinate 2,078,754 of JAGSMP010000079.1, forward strand.
ACTACCCCATATCTTCCCGTGGGTGTCGTAAGAGGCGACAGAGGGAAAATGAGGCAGAGGATGGGCAGCAGCATCTTTCTGATAACAGCAAAACAAAAATAAAAAACTGCGGTTGCCAACCCGCTCGCCAAGCGTGGCAACTATGGCAATATACCCCCCATGAACAATGAAACAAATAAATGGCCCCCAGTCCCCGGCGGCCCCGCTATTCCTGGCTACGGTGGCGACCATGGTAACGGCGGGGCAGGGGGTGCTAAGAATCTCCGGTGGAGGTTCGGTTGCCACCTACGACGACTCGACCTGGCAACTTACAACGCACGCACACTGAGGACTGACGAGAAGATCCTGGAGCTGGAAGAAGAGATAGACAAGTTGCGCTGGAATATTATAGGATTATCCGAGGTCCGAAGAGAGGGGGAGGACACGGTAATCCTCGAATCCGGCAACTTGTACTATCACCGGGAGGGCGACCATCTGTCCCAAGGAGGTGTCGGATTTATCGTCCACAAGTCTCTCGTTAACAACGTTGTAAAGATTGGGAGTGTGTCGACGAGGGTGGCGTACCTTATACTCAGAATAACCAAACGGTATTCGCTGAAGGTCATACAGGTTTACGCACCAACCTCGGCACACCCTGATGAGGAGGTGGAGGAAATGTGAGGATATCTCTAGAGCCATGCATTCCTCCAAAACCCACTATACGGTGTTAATGGGAGACTTCAACGCAAAACTAGGCACAAGAGAAAACGGTGAGTTGAAAGTAGGGAAATTTGGAATAGGGCAACGGAACCCAAGGGGCCAGCAGCTGGCCGACTTCATGGAGAAAGAGGGACTCTTTATGATGAACTCTTTCTTCCAGAAGCGGCCCCACAGGAAGTGGACCTGGTCTGGCCCCGACGGTTCGACAAAAAATGAGATTGACTTCATTATGACGACCAGACGACAACTGTTCAGTGATGTCTCAGTGATCGCGAGGGTGAAAACCGGCAGCGATCACCGAATGGTGAGAGGCACACTGAACCTAAACGTTAAGTTGGAAAGGTCACGTCTAATGAAGTCAACGCTCCGTCCCCCTCGTGCTCTAATCCAAAGTCCCGAAACCTTTCAGCTCGAGCTACGGAACCGTTTTCAGTGCCTAGAAGATTGCAATGCAGTGGACGATATGAATGACAAGCTCGTGGAAACTGTCCATGCGGTCGGAGCTAAGTTTTGTAAGACCCGCCGCAGAAGAACACAAAAACTCTCCGATCACACTCTTAATCTCATGGCTGTTAGACGGGATATGAAGCTGCAGTCTTCGGTAAATTTGACAGCATACAGGCAACTGAACAGACAGATCTCCAAATGCATGCGGCGGGACTTACGCAACTTCAATGCTGCTCGTATTGAAGAAGCGATCGAGCGGAACCAGGGCTCCAAAGTCTTTGCTAGAGATCTGTCTGCCAGAAAGAGCCAACTGTCGAAGCTGAAGACCGAGTGTGGCAGCGTCGTTTCCGGGACACCTGAGATTTTGAGTGAGATTGAGAGGTTCTATGGGCAGCTGTATACATCATCGTTGGAGCCACACGCAAGTGTGAGTAACGATCCAAGAGCGACTCTTATCCGACACTATTCCGATGATATCCCGGACGTCAGTCTGAGCGAGATTAGAATTACTCTCTAGCACCTTAAAAACGGCAAGGCCCCAGGCGAGGATGGAATTACAGCGGAGCTTCTGAAAGCGGGTGGAAAACCGGTACTTGAAGTCCTTCAGAAGCTCTTTAATTCCGTCCTCCATGGTGGCATTACACCGGAGGCGTGGAGCAGAAGTGCGGTAGTCTTGTTCTTCAAGAAAGGCGACAACGCTCTCTTGAAGAACTACAGACCCATTTCCTTCTGAGCCGCGTCTACGTGCTGTTTTCGAGTCATTACGAATCGTCTCGCACGCAGACTCGACGACTTCAGCCTCGAACAAGCCGGTTTCCGAAAAGGCTTTAGCACCATAGACCACATACATACCATTCGGCAAATTGTACAGAAGTCCGAAGAGTACAATTTGCCACTATATCTGGGATATGTGGACTATGAAAGCCTTTGATTCCGTCGAAATTTGGGCGGTGCTGCAATCCCTTCAGCGGTGCCAAGTTGACTGTCGGTATATCGAAGTGCTGAAGTGCATGTACAGTAGGGCTACGATGGCTATCCGAGTACAGAACCAGAGTACGAAACCTATCCAACTGCAGAGAGGTGTAAGACAGGGTGACGTTATATCCCCGAAACTCTTCACCGCTGCATTGGAAGACGTTTTCAAGCTTCTGGACTGGAAAGGATACGGTATTAACATCAATGGCGAGTACATCACTCACCTTCGATTTGCCGACGATATAGTCCTTATGGCAGAATCGCTGGAGGACCTAAGCACTATGCTCAATGACCTCAATAGTGCCTCCCAACGGATAGGTCTTAAGATGAACATGGACAAAACAAAGATCATGTTTAATGTCCATGTCACACCTATGCCGGTAGTTGTTGGGAGCACTAAGCTCGAAGTTGTTGACGAGTATGTTTACCTGGGACAAATAGTCCGACTAGGTAAGTCCAACTTCGACCGAGAGGTCAATCGACGGATTCAACTCGGCTGGGCAGCGTTCGGGAGATTACGACCCATCTTCTCGTCAGGCATACCTCAAAACCTCAAAACTAAGTTGTACAACCAGTGCGTGTTGCCAGTGATGACATATGGAACTGAGACGTGGTCCTTCACTGCTGGCCGTATGAGGAAGCTCAAGGTCGCTCAGCGAGCTATGGAGAGGGCTATGCTCGGAGTTTCTCTGCGTGATAAACTTCGAAATGAGGATATCCGCAGTAGAACCAGAGTAACCGACATAACCCAAAGGATTAGTAAGCTGAAGTGGCAATGGGCCGGCCATATAGCTCGAAGAACCGACAACCGATGGGGAAAAAAGTTTCTCGAGTGGCGGCCTCGTACCGGCGGACGAAGTGTAGGGCGTCTCCCCACTAGATGGAGTGACGACCTGGTAAGACATGCAGGAAGTCGATGGATGCAGGTGGCTCAGGACCGTGCTTTGTGGCATTCCTTGGGGGAGGCCTATGTTCAGCAGTGGACTTGTGAAGGGCTGTAATGATTAGCAGCTGACAAATGCGTGCTCTTTTCTTTAGTTAATAGGGATTAGGATAAGTTAATAATTCGTGAACATCGATTTTTTCATTACTTTAAAAGGAGGAGAATATACTCCTATAATTCGAAAGGCCTGCTGAATATAGTGGTCTTTGTTAAGCATCCGGCTCGAATGACCATGTTTAATCTCTGCCCAAAGCTTGGAGAGGATCACGTTAAGGAACTCACGATGCCAACAATCCCACGGCCCTTAAGCAAACCGTGTGTATCAAACAACATCGCGACACAAATAACGCCCAACGCCATCTGTTGGCGACAACGCAAGCCAAATCAATCCGAACATACCGCCCCAAAAAGATAATAGTGGCGATTGTCCTTATTTTATTGACATACGGTGGTAAACAAAACAAGAGTAACAAAAAAAAAAAAAAAACGTTCCCTAAGCACACAATCAACGTGGTATATATCACGATCTAATAACTACTTATTTTGTGACAGGCAAAAAACACAGTTTCGACACTGGTCGTTTGATGCGGTTTTGTTTGTATCTTATAATAACCACCCGAGTTACTCCATCCTTTCCAGTGTGTTTCTCCTCTACAATTCCGTACAGCCATTTCGCTGGTGACAAGGCATCCTCAATTATTAACACAATATCGCCTATTTTCGGCTCTGGACTCTGATTTTGCCATTTATAACGCTGGTGAAATAGAACTAAGTATTCACGCGACCAACGCCGCCAAAAATCTTACACCATGAGTTGAGTCATCTGCCATCTTCGGAGACTGCCTATGTTTGAAGATTCGTAGTTGTTATCAGGTACTAATACCAATGGTTCGCCGACAAGAAAATGTCCTGGCGTCAGTGGCTGTTGATCTTGTGGGTTGTGACTGATTTTCGATAGCGGTCTTGAGTTCAGAAATGCCTCAATCTGACATAAGACTGTCGTCATCTCCTCGAAAGTCAAAGTTGAGTCCCCAATAACCCGCTTAAGATGGTGTTTAACGGATTTTACTCCTGCTTCCCAGAGACCGCCGAAATATGCGGCGTGCGGAGGGATAAAATGCCATGTAGTTCCGTTGTTGGCGAGGCTTTCAGTAATCTCCGCCACCATGTTTGACTTCTCTGAGTCAAACAGTCGTTGCAGTTCGCGTGATGCTCCGATAAAATTAGTCCCGTTGTCACTCCAGATGGCGCTACAGTGACCGCGTCTTGCAACAAACCGTCGAAATGCTGCCAGAAACGCTTCAGCCGTAAGATCGCTTACTATTTCCACGTGCATGGCTCTTGTGGCCATGCAGATAAATATGCAAATATAGCCCTTGTGAGAGCGATGCCCACGACTTTTAGTGGTTATAATATTTATAGGTCCAGCGTAATCTACTCCACTGGTTTTGAACGACTGGGTGTAACTCTTGCAGATAGTAGCTGGCCCATAAGTTGAGTTTTTGTGGCAGCCGAGTGCCGTACACAAACAGTACACCTGCGAACGTGGGCTTTCACCAACTGTTTCGCACCGATGATCCAATATTTAGATTGCAAGTAATTCAACATTAACTGCGGTCCTCCGTGCAATGTCTTCTTGTGTGCATCATCAACAATTAGTTCAGTGAGCTTGGCCTTTTTCGGGAGGATTATCGGATGTTTATGTTCGGCTGTGAGCTTAGAGTTTTCCAATCTTCCCAGTACTCTCAGGATCTTCTTCTCATCCAAATATGGACTTAACGTAAGTAGTTGACTGTTCTTTTTTAATTTTTTCTTTCTCTGTATTATATGAATATCTTCTCCAAAATTTGTTTCTTGACATTTTCTAATGCAATTTTCCAATACTTCCTTAATTTCGTCTACTGATAAAATTTTATTTAATTTTCTTTCTAAGTTTTGCTTTTTTAGTTGCAAGAACCGTCGACAATAGGACAATACCTTTAACAATCTGGTAAGTGATGAAAACCTATCCCAAATTTCCTCCTTTTCCTTAACAGTTGTAATGCACACCACTTTCGCTTCTTCTAAATTTGTCTTTATATCCTTTGGCTTTTTTAATTTAATTACTTTCTCTTTTAATATTTCAGGTCCTTGAAACCATAGTGAAGAATTCACCAATTCTGAGAGTTTAAGACCTCTCGATCCCACGTCAGCTGGGTTGTGCTTTGTACCTACATGTGCCCACTGTTCAGGCTCCATTCAACTCAAGATTGTTGCGACACGATTGCCTACAAAGGTCATCCACCGGCTCGGATGACTGTTGATCCATGCCAGAACCACAGTGGAATCTGTCCACGCCAATATTTTGTTTTTTGGAATCTCCATCACCGTTCCTACTTCTTGCAGCAATTTCGCCAATAATACGGCTCCGCATAGCTCCAACCGCGGTATTGAGTCCTGTTTGACTCGTGCAACTTTGGTTTTAGCGGTGACTAGTTCTACGTCTACATTTCCATGTGGATCAACTTTTCTCACATATACGACTGCTGCGTATGCTGCTTTGGATGCGTCGCTAAATGCATGTAGTTCCACTCGAACGTCGTCTTCCTTCAACTTCAACCAACGTGGCAGTACCACCTGTTCTAGTAGTTTAAGCTCATTCCGGTAAGTAAACCATTCTTCCTTTAGATTATTCGGTACCTCTTCGTCCCAGCTTACCATAATGCCCCGCTAACCATAATTTTCGGATAATAACTTCCGCCAATATAATAGTAGGTGAGGCCCAACCAAGAGGGTCGAAAAGTTTTGCGATCTCAGCTATAATTTTTTTTTTCTTACAGCTTTCTTTGGTTCCGGTAATGTTATTGTATTATCTGAAGGCGTCTTCGTTCCTGTTCCAAGTAAGTCCGAGTGTTTTTATTACTGAATCTGTTTTTACCCTTAGTCCTTTCCCAATTACCCTTTCCTCTTCCTTATCCACTCCTAGCATCCATTCCAGTAACTCATCGTTATTGGTTGACCACTTTTGTAATGGAAACCCCCCTTTCATTAATAGTGCGTTTATTTGCCGGTAGAGTTCTTTACCTTCTTCCACAGATTGACATCCAGATTATAGATCGTCCATATAAAACTCCATTAAAACCTTTTCAGCAGCTTTGGGATAGTTACTGCCTTCGTCGAATGCCACTTGCATCAGACACCTCACCGCCAAAAATGGTGCACAAGCTATACCGAACGTAACTCGTACAAGTTTGTACTCTTGTATTTCATTTTCAGAATTGTCACGCCAGACAATTCGCTGGTAATTAGCGTCATCATCATCCACTTTTATCTGGTGATACATCTTGACTATGTCCGCAATCAAGACTATCGGGTAAGTACGCCATCGCATGATTAGGTGCCGTAAATCCATCTGTTATGTAGGGCCTACCTTTAAATCGTCATTCAACGAAATTCCTGAACTATCCTTATTCGACGCGTTAACAACCACTCTCACCTTCGTGGTCTCTTTGACTCCGCTTCATGATACGGTAAATACACACTATTTTTATCCTTTTCACTCACCGGTTCCATGAGCCCCATCTCTAGGTATTCATCAAATGTTCTTTTATACTCTTCTTTTAATATTTTATTATTATGCAGCTTCTTTTCCAACGCTAGAAATCTACGTACTGCTATCTACTTCGAGTTCCCGTTCTTGGATGCAGGCAATTCACTTCTGAAAGGTAACTTTACAATATATCTTGCCGTTTCCTCTCTACGTGTAGTCTTTTCAAATATTTCTAAGCTCTTCTTCTCTTCTTCCTTAAGTATTCTTTCCTGTTTTATATCCTTTCTCCAACTCTCAAAATTTCTTTAAATTTTCATTTTTTTCTCTTACAGAGTGAAGTACTACAACGTGCGACGAAACCTGCATGTTGAGCAGTCCACTTACTATCCATCCAAAGGCCGTGCACTGAGCAACTAGTGTTCCAGTTGAATCTTTCAACAAACCCTCCAAGATTACCTGACTATAAACCTCCGCTCCTAATAAAACATCGATTTATTAAGTTGGTGATATGATGGATCAGCTAACCGGCAATTATTAGGCAACCAATTCATATCGACTACCTTTTTACTAGGAAGAAGTGTAGTGATCGATTTGAGCACATGAGCCACCACTTGAATTTCTATTTGAGGGTTCACGGATGATCTTAATTTTAAATCTACGACTGAAGTAGATTTAGTCTTTTCTTCACCAATTCTTGATATCACGCGTCCCTCAGCAGTGTTTTTCTTCAGCCTTAACAGCTGTACTGCTGCCTCTGTAATAAATGAAGCTTGAGAGCCCTGATCCAGTAGAGCTCTCAGCGTATAATTTCCTCCACTCTTTGATTCAGCTTGAACCAAAGCCGTGGCCAACAGAACAGACTGACCTGTTTGAGCGACAGCTGTATTGGTAGCCACCGTTTCCGTGGTATCCTCCGCTGTATCTTCTACAGCTACAGCGGTAACTGTATTGTCTTTGACTTTACCTTCCACTGATCTGCCTCCAACCTTAGGATGCAAGAGAATGATGGTTTCGCTTGCAAATCCTGCACTTAACATTTATGGTGCATCGTTTAGCGGAATGATTTTTCCCTAAACATCCAAAACAGAAGCCATTGCTCTGTACAAATTCCCTCCTTGCGTCGACGTCTTGTGTTAAAAACTTATTGCATTTGAACAATTGATGTGCTCCCTCCAAGCAACATTTACAAGTTGAAATTTGCTATCAGTTGACATCAGTCGCAGCGTGAAATGAGTGCTGTTTCGGCTCCAGACTGTGTTTGTCTGTCAATGTTGACGCTGTAGGCTGCTGACTGAGCCCACAAGGGGAGTGCCCTGAAATTGAGGAGATACGACAAAGGGTACATTTAAAACATAGTTAATGAAAACAAAAAGAAAATATTTACTGATCATAGAAGTTCAACAGTTCTCCGCCCAATTTAAGAAGTAGTGATCCGTCTAGGTCTTTCTCAAACATGGACTCTAGAAGCTCCGGCCCGCTCAAGTACTTTACGAATGAGAGCGCGTAAAACTCAACCTTAGCTTCGTAATCTTCTTTAGCAAGCCTTTCATTTTCTGCCTTTTCGTCTGCCTCGTCCAATTTCCGCAAGAGACCTCTTCAAATATGAAAGCATAATTTACATATGTGAGAGATTTAAGACCGATAATAAATATAAATTATTGATATTTTTAGGTTTTCAATGAAATAAAATATATATAAAATGCATGTCATTTCAAAGCAAGTTAACTAAAATCTATAGTTTTTTCAAATAAGATTCATTTATTATATTTGAATTAAAATTATATGGTAGCTAAATAAGGAACTCAACACCAGATCTGCTCTATATACTATATTATCTATGACCAGATCTATTCGTTACATTATTTTTCTAAGTAGCTTCAAAATCATTACGCTCCTCACTCTTTTAATAGGTATCAGATTTATTGTAGGTCAAACAATTTCAAAGTGGATGCTTTTTGTTCAAATCATTCTGCGGTCTCCATGCATCCTTGCTGATGTACAATAGGGTATGCCAATCTACCGTATAGTGGCTATATAAGATTATTACACTTATCGTCCCGTGGGTGCCGTAAGAGGCGATAGAGGGAAACTGAAACAGGACATTTGCAGTAGCATATTTTTAATAACAACCTCTCTCTATCTCTCTCTCTCTTCTCTCTTCTCTCTATTCTTAATAACGACATCTACATCGAAGGCGTACACGATCTGCACAATGGTAGGCGGTACGGTTCCACATAGAGTCTGTCCCGTCCCCGAAACCACAGCCCCCCCTCCTCGTCCGTCCTTAGTGTGGACCCTCTAAGTGCCTGGGAAGATCCCAGGTCCCTATCCCGTTCGGACCCCAAGCCCATGTCTTGAGCGGACCCTAGACCCGTACCTGTTTCAGGACGCACCCGGCGCCAAGACAATACAACGGCAGAGACCCGTGGACAGGTGACGTAACTTTTATTTACTTGGTTTCTCTGTTCTTTGGTTGTGGATATCGTTTTATCTTAACAGGTGAAGGAAAATAATAAAAAATTGCGATTGCCAATCCGCCTGCCAAGCATGGCAACTATGGAAACCCTATGAGGCAAACTATGTTCAGCAGTGTACTTTTATAGGCTATAATGGATGGATGAATGGAATATATAATTTATTTATTTATTTATTTAAGTACACCAACGATTGTTACAACAATGCATATATAGTAAACACATATCCACTTATATACTAATTGTACAATCAATTAAAGGTATACACCACATGCTTCAAGTTACTAAAAAGTTACCTCGTAATTCCAAATACATAAAATACAAAAACTTAGGATAGAACAAAATAATAGTATATAAAACAATGACTAACACCTAGTTACTTAAATAATGTATCGTTTACTGTGGCCTTAAACTTAGCTAAAGACATAAAATTAACATTTAATGACCCTCCGCACTTATTATATAGTTGGGAAATTCGGAAACCGGTGAATTGGCTCCCAAAACTGTTTTGTGAAATGGACGAGAGAGAGGTTCAATGGGCTTACGAGGCATTCGTGACGGAACTTTAAAATTAAATTTCATTAGGAGTGCAGGACAATGCAACTGATATCTTATAATCTTGAAAAAGAAGGAGAGGTCAAGTAGATTCCTGCGGTTGTCCAAGCTCTGCATCTTTAGGAACTCTAGTAGGTCCTTGTAGGGGCTAAATCTTTTATGACAGAAGTGTGAGAACACCAAATATTTTTACTAATCGTTTTTGAATGCGTTCAATACGAAGTGTGTGAGTAGCATAATGTGGACGCCAGACCACACTTCCATACTCAAGGATAGATCTGACCAATATATTGTATAGCGCAATTTTTGAGGAATGGCGCTTGAATACTCTAGCGTTCCTGATAATAAAACCCAACATCTTGGACGCCCTTCCTATGATGTAGTCAATATGTGGGACAAATGTCATTTTACTATCCATAAATACCCCCAGATCCCTTACTACTGTCTTTTCTCCTAATCGAATCCCATTAATGCTGTAGACGGATGGAATAGGATTCAACTTTCTAGTGAATTTAATGTGAACACATTTATTGATATTGAGCTCCATTCCATTCGTCTGACACCATTTCACTAGCGCGTCAAGGTCTTTTTTAAAAGCAAAACATCATCTTGTGTCTCAATGACTTTCGACAGTTTTAGGTCATCTGCGAACATCGACGGGGACGAGTATTTTATGTAATTAGGTATATCGTTTACAAATATATTAAAGAGAATAGGGCCAAGGTGTGAACCTTGCGGAACACCAGAAGTGATATCTCGTAGCTCTGAGCTAAAACCATTAACAACTACATAGAAAGAACGTCCATAAAGATAAGATTCGAACCAAGCTAAAACAGAACCCCCTATTCCGTATGCAGATAGTTTTACCAGAAGCCGTCGATGGACTACTCTATCATATTATATATGAGCATCACCTGCCTTATAAATTGGTAACACTTTAGATACCTTCCAAGCTTTGGGAAAAACCCCAGAACTGAATGAGTTATTAAAGATAATAAATCAGGGCTCCACCAGGCATGATGCGCATCGTGAAATGAATAACGGTGAAATATTATCACTTTCAGTGCCCTTCGTTACATCAATATTGACAATTTTTTTATAAAGCTTCCGGGAAAGATTCAGAGTTGAAAAACAATCGATTCCTCCCCCCACTGATGTACTAAAAATATTCTCGTCAGTATTTATGTCACATGGAACACCAAGATTGGAAGTAGTAGAGAAGAAGTAAGATGCAAAGCTGTTGCATATGTCATTACCGTTTTGTATCACCGTATTACCGTCCGTCATCATAGCTGGATATGTTCCAGAACCACCACGTTTGGTTTTAATATAAGACCAGAACAGTTTCGGGTTCGTTAATATTCCATCCTCAATTTTACGAATATATGCATTGTAGCATTCTGAAGCTAATTTCTTGCAGCGGTCGGTCAGTAGACGATATAATAATCCTGTCCAGGGGCTTCCAGTATTTTTGTACCTGCTTTTGTTGTGCTTGTTTTTTTACGTGGTAGAGCCATGCTGTAGCTATATTACTGGTATAGTTGTAGCACGAATGGGTCGGCTCGACCGGGGAAGGACCACGCTCTCACAGAATACCAGCGTAAAATAGCAGCTTAACGCTGCTGTGTTTCGTGTGGTGACTGTAGAGAACCGGAGACCCTTTTTACTGGAAACGAGGCATTCCATCTTAGTCCTCACGGGTGACAACGCATCTGCAGTTTGATTCGTAATCGAGGATAGATGTAGATGTCTATGGGCCACAGCAACCACATACCATAAGGTGGACTGTGTGCTCGTTTGTTACCCTCATCCTATAAAAAAACCTTAGTCTAACCCTATTTTTCTCTCGTAAAGACTAATCAAGTCCTTACTGAACCAGGGAGGATATTTATTAGTTTTTGATTTGACAATTGGTACAAACTTATGAATGACTTTGTTAACAACCTCCAAGAATAATTCAAGTTTCTTATTTACATCACTGTGCCCATAAAAAAAGAGACTTCCAATCAACTTCAGCTAAATAGTCATTAATAGCAACGTAATCTGCTTTATGAAAATTAAACCTACTCACAGCATTGGACTGTAGCTTTGGCCTCTCTCATGGAGAGAGTTCTTAAGAGAGAGGTGGATGTAGTGGGTAGACCAAATTGAGAGTTCTACCCATACTGTTTGTTATAGAGCTATGTTGTGTTAAATTATTTACATTGACGAAATCTATGAAATACTGGTACAGTGATGATAAGTTATAAGATGGACTCCCGACCAAATTCCAGTCTAAGGTCGGCAAATTAAAGTCGCCAAGTACACAGACATGTGAATTAAAGAGTTCGGAAACATAGTAGTAGACTGAGTAGTTGCTTAGTAAACACGTTTTTATTTAGCTTCGCCTATTAGTCGTTAATACAAGTGCAAAATCTTCAATATTTGATGTGTGGCAAACACCGTTTTGTGCGTGAACTTAAGACCTATTTCAGTGTGAAAAATCTTGCATAACAGTTCTAGTACCGTGGAGTAATCTTGTAAAAACTATCTCAACATTACCACAGCGGTGACACTCTTTGTACGTGAGAGTTAAAGCGCCGGTGACATTGAGCCGGAGCGTGTAACGCTAGGGTTGATACCGAACCGAAATAGAATTGTGCCAAAGAAGACACATAGTAGGTATATGTTATATAATGTAAACTTATGTATTTAGGTAGTGAAAGATACGATCAATTTTAAATCAACTTTTATTAAATATCTTTACAGATGGGGAATATTAAAATTTCCGACAAAACAATATATGCACGACAGTTAATAAATGGTAATCTTAAGTAATTAACCAACACTTAGTATTTCAGTACGCAATAATCAGTATTATCTACTACCCTTTAAAAATTACTTACTCTTATATATTTTTGGCTTTTTTGATTACTTTTATAATTTTTATTATTATTTCTAACAATTGCAAAAATTCGTAGCCGTATATATATTTTTTTTAGAAAATCCATAGGGAAGCATAGACAGATAGATAGATAACACTATATTGTACGCCAAAAAATAACATAAATATTAACAAAAAATGAGAAAAAGAAATGTGGTACATTGGGTGGTCTTACCGCTAAGAGCGATCTCTTCCAGACAACCTTTGGATGGACAGGATTGCAAGAAAACAATAAAAACGTGTGTGGTTTGGCGACATGAATAACATTATTTTTATTAAAGCCATAAAATGGAAATATAGAATGGTATATATATATATATATAAGATAAATACATACATACATATTAATATATATATGTATATATACATATAAATATATATTTTTATAAATATAAATATATAAAAGTACAAATATATACTTTAAAACTATTACATATAACATAAATGTGCTATACATATAAACAAATATTGTAACTAAATAAAGGTAGAATAATTATATACAAATGAATAGGCATTATTTTTGTATAAAGCGCAGTCAGTCTGTGCTTGCGTGCGGTGCGTAAGATTAGAGAGACGAGACGCGAACTACTACGTACTGGCCCTCGGCCAGGGCAGTCGGCGACGGCCCGTTCCACGCCATAGACTAATATATAATATCCACGCTCCGCGTGCCTCTCAAGGCCCCCGCACACATCCAGACACCCACGCATAGCCGCAAGCGATTTTACGTGCATACATGCTTAAGTGTCGTTTCTTTTCGCGTAGTGTATATTTTCTTTGACATTACCAAATCTGCGGGTAATTATAAAGTGTCGGTGATTTGTGTACACAAGTAAACGATTTATGTAAACAACAATAACGAGTATGCGTCTTCTCGGGTGAATGCTTTTGCTTCTAAAGACGAATTGCTAAACTCAGTTTCAAACCTCAGTGTTTTATTTTTTTAGTTATAGTTTTTTTTTTCAAATATGAATTGTTGATCAAAGACCACAAAGAAACTAAACAGGCGATGGTTGATCTCCACAAAGAAAACAGTGGTCTAAAGACCAATGTTAAGGACCTCACTGCGCGAATTAATACCCTTGAACAGAACGCACTGTTATACGGGACCTCGTAAACTAGGTTTTTAAAAAAACACTTTTATTACACAACGGAAATAGTATTATTTAGAAATGGAATTGGTTACAAATTTTAATTGGCCGGAGTCGAAACTGGCAGACACGCGATGATACAGAGGTGTTAGGGATTCAGCGGTCGGGCAGAGACTGGTTCGTTCCCGGGAGCCTTTAAATGATGACAAGACTATTTAGAGGAAATCTATGTAATCAGTTATTGTCCATGATTAAGGGTTTTCCCTAGCATTGGGAAACCGTAACAGCACGAGCTATGAATGTAGAAATTCAGTGCATCCCTGAGTAGTTAGTTTGTACCAGTTCTGGCTCACTGAGCCAGAACCTCAGCCCTCATCGACTGACGGTGGGTCGACAACCGTAACAGCCCCCCGATTTAAAGTAAACTCCCTTAAAAGTGGAGTTTATGTTAAAGTAAATGAAATATAAATCAGCCGATTCGAAGAGAAGGTCCCGTGTTAGTGTTTGAGGGGTTAATGTCATCTAATTCAGTGTCCTTATTTTCAAGAGTTTTATTTTCTCTAGATCTCATTATTTTCTTGTGTATGCCAGTTTCATACATCTTATAGATAATAAAGCACATAATAAAAATTATAATTACAATTGTGATACCTGAATAATATTTTTGATATAAAACAATATGTGGTTTTTTAATTATACTGTTAAGGCTTTTCAGGATTTCAGGATCATCATAAGCTAAGGAATCTAAGTTAACATTCTTAAGATTAACTACAGGTAAGTTTGATACAATGTTATTATACGCTACAATATTACAACAGGAATCATTTAAAATATTAAAATTAGGTACAATAGTTTTCAGTTGAATTTCACGATTTTCATGTGGTGTTAAACGAGTGTCTTTACAGTAGGCGACACATTCAGGAGGTAAGTACAATACACCATTTCCACTAAATTCTATTTCAGTAACTTGAGAGTTATTACATTAAATACTTATTTTAGTTTTTTCAGACATTACAAATAACCATCTATTAAAGCGTAGTGGCTGCCAGATGCTAACGTGACCATGAATAAATTTGGTTTCACAAATCGAAGGGATTGAGGTAAGTACTTTTGTAATAATTTCGGTTTCACAGGAGGGCGTTGCGGAAGAGGAATACAGTATTGGTGTTTGACAAAAGTAATGATAATTTTTTATTACTCTACAATAATCTAGGTTATCTAACTTACAATACATTGATCTATCTCTGCTTATACCAATATATTTGGAGGATTGAATGATGGTCGAATATGACTCTGGATTATTTTTATCATGAGGGACCAGTGAAGGTAAGTTATGATATATGTTTAAGTGTATAGGGTTAATGAGAGGGATTTTTACTGCAAACACTACTTTTTCTTTATTAAAGTAACTAGATATTTCTGATACATTTAAAATAGTGTGCATGTTATCGAGATTTAAAGGAACTGGGAGTTGTTTAGATTCGGGTAAGAATCTGTAGTTTTCGACCAATTTGATGCAAAGTTCTTTAGGTGTTAGGATAGTAGGCTACAGGATATTAGATTTGCTAAACATGATAGCATTAATTATGTCCTCAACTTTGAAGGACAAGGCTAGGAGATTATTTTCTATCATGGAAGTTAATTCCAGCATGCGAGATCTAATACCTAGTTCTCTTGAAACGTAAGTCAGATTTAGGATGTCTTGGGACAGTCCATCAATTGCATTTTTCAGGTGGTTTTCATTTAGTTTAATTTTATACAGAGTTTCGTTAAAAGATCTGAGCGAAGAAGTAGTGACTAATATATTTTCCTTCATCAGGAGGGCTAATTTCTTTTGGTCTATTTCTACCTCTGCAATGGCGTTGTCGTATCGGATGGCATCGTCTTCATCCATTGTGCCAACAACTTTTTTGATACAGTGCCTACGAATCCTAGAAGTGTAGACCTTCTAGACTGGCGAGACGAGATGAAAGATGGCTTCCTTGTCATGGGCTATATCATTATAACGGTGTTCAACGGTTCAAAGAGATTAGTACATTCTAAACGATCAAAGACTTTGCCATCATTACATACTTGTTTGGATTTATCAAGGACAAGTCGCAGATTTAGAATATGAGGACTAATAAAGGATACATCATACGGGATAACTACACTAAGATAACTATCAACTAAACTTAAGGAACCTAAAGGGTCGAAGTAGATATCAGGATTGTTCGTCAAGGACGTAATGAATTCTTGACTCAGCGCGGAATTACTGTAATAGAATATAATTAAAATTAGTATTATGTATATAACTAGGGTTACGTTTTAGATCTAGGAGCTAATTTTTTAACTTCGTCATAGTGATGTGTCACATGACGTCTACTTATGAGTAATGTCAAGGTGTTTCTGCCATTGATTTTTACAACTTTATACGGTCCTTTCCAAATAGGCGAAAGGGCTTTGCGCAGACGCACATGATTCTTGAGATATACGTAATCTCCGACTTTATACTGAACGGGCCGTGAACGGGTGTCGTAATACTGTTTAGATCTTTCTTTAGATCTTTGTATGTTTTCTAAGGCTTTTTCACGTGAAAGTTTTAGACGATGGTGTAGGGATTTGAGATATTCTGGATATGTAAGGTCCGATTGTAATTCCTAGACGGAGTCCGGGATAAAAGGCTTCTGACCGAAGAGGAGTTCGTATGGTGTGAAATTAGTAGTGGAATGAGTAGAGGTGTTATATGCCAACATAGCGGTATAAACATACTTATGCCAATCGGAATGATTTTCGTTGACATAAGATTTAAGATATTCCTTAAGTGTGGAGTGACTGCGCTCAAGTGCACCTTGCGTTTAAGGATGATATGGAGAAGACCAGATTTGTTTAATTTTTAGGAAGTTGCAGATTCTTTTAAATAGGTCTGCGGTGAAGTTTGTGCCTTGATCGGTTAAAATAGACTTCGGGATGCCGAAATCAGAAATAAAGTGCACTAGACATTCACATGTCTCTTCTGCAGTCGCATTAGTGATAGGATAAGCGAGGGAATATTTGGTGAGATCGTCCTACAACGTAACAATAAATTTGAGTTTATTAAGTCCAGCTTCTGGAAGGGGTCCTACAAAGTCGAGGCTGATTCGTTCAAATGGCTTGGTGGAAGTGGTAGTTATTTGCATAGATGATTTATTAATTTGTCTTAGGTCTTTATTACTTTGACATTGGGAGCAACTCTTTACGTATGTTTCAATATCTGTCCGCATATTTGTCCAGAAATACCTCTCTTTTATTCGATTATACATTCGCGTAGATCCTAAATGTCCGGCAATTGGAATGTCGTGGTTTTCGCGGAGTATTCTAGGTATCTCGGAGGGTGTAGGGTAAATTATAGTATTGTGATAAATATAAACTGATATTTGAGTATTGTTAAAGATATAGCAGAACATGTATATTTTCGTCCAGATGTGTTTGTCGAAAGGATTTTGGAAATCAGTAATGGCTAAATTTAGATTGGAATCAGTGGAATTACGTAATATATTGCATCGAAGATTTAATAGGCTTTTATAAATGTCTTCATAAGAACTGTTATGAAAGTTGTATACCTTGGTGAATAGGAAATATATTGTTTTTCCCTTGTGATCGAATGAGATGAAGGAGTAAAGAGTTCTTTCCCTATCTAAGAGTTCTTTAGAGTTTTCGAGGTTACTTAGAATTTCTTCTACGTGAGGGTTGGAGTCATCGAGGTCGATGGAGGTAGGTATGACAATGATCTTGCAGTTCGTTTTCAGGATGCTTTCGTTATGTTCTAGGATGTTAGCGTTACTGTTAAAGTCTTTGTTGCTCATTGTTTTTAGAAATTTGCTATAATTATCGTCACGAGAAGGATTTGGTTTGAGATCTAGGAATTTGTTAGATGTGGTCGGTGTAGGAGGATCGTCGATACCTGGTAGTGAATCATCGTTTTCCAAGAGGTCTACAGAAGGTAGTTTATCGTCAAGGTCTAAGGAATCAGGGGGTAGTTGGATATCAAGATCGTCAAGAGTAAGAGGGCTGAATTGAGGTGTGGAATTATCTTCATTTTGATTAGAATTGGATGGAATAGGATCAGAGTCTGATGGTTGAACTGGGTTTACAGGATATCGGGATAAGGCGTCAGCAGCGGCATTAAGTTTTCCTTTCTGGTACTCGATCTCATACTCGTATTCCATTAGTTTAAAGTGCCATCTTTGTAACTTGCTACTAGGATCTTTATGATTGAACAACCACTTTAGTGGTCTATGGTCAGTAATGATCTTGAATTTTCGTCCATAGAGGTATTGGAGAAAGGTTTTACAACCGAACAAAAGAGCAAGGAGTTCTTTTTCAGTGGTATTGTAGTTACATTCGCTTTTATTGAGGGTCTGAGAGGCAAAGGCTATTGGCCTATCCTTGCCCATTGGACCTTGACTGAGTACAGCACCGATAGCATAATTAGAGGCGTCACATGTTAGGATGAAAGGGATGGAGAAATCTGGATAAATGAGGATGGGAGCAGAGGTAAGTTTGTGCTTGAGTTCGTCGAAGGCGACTTGTTGTTGGTTTTCCCATAGAAAGGGGACATCCTTTTTTAGAAGTTGAGTTAAAGGTTTAGCAATTTTTGAGAAGTTGGCAATGAAACGGCGATAATAGGATACAAAACCGAAGAAGGACTTAATGTCCTTCGGGGATTTGGGAGTAGGAAATTGAGTTACCGCTTTTACTTTCTCAGGGTAAGGTTTTACACCCTCTTTGGTTATTTGATGGCCAAGATATGCGACTTCACGTCGGAGAAACTCGCACTTGTCAGGTTGGAGTTTTAAATTGTAATTTCGAAGCCTTTGGAATACTGACGAAAGGTTATCAATGTGGGAATTCAAATCATGAGAATATATGACGATGTCGTCAAGGTAAACAAAACACCGTATCCCTTGGAGGCCTGTGAGAGCGGTATTCATTAATCGTTGGAAAGTGGCAGGCGCGTTTTTTAAACCAACTAAGCAATTAGCGATTAGTAAATCTTCATGATAATATTGGTCTAATACGAGTCCTTCTTTTACTTCAGGGTTGGAGACAGAGCATTCTATGACGGTTTCGGATCTGGGAGGAATAACATAAGTAGGTTCATTGAAATGTAATTTTATTTCATTTCCACCTATTTTCTAAGTTTCATGAGTGTAGTCGATTGTGCAGCCAAAAGCGATTAGCATATCAGTGCCAACTATACCATCATAAGGTAAGTTTATTTGGGGTATTATATGGAATCTATGTGTGATACTATTTTTATCATTTATTTTTATCTTAAGTGGAAAATGGCCCATTGTAGGTGAAGCTTGATCAATGGGGTCAATACCTTTCAGAAACATTACTTCTGTTGCGATGTCAACTGGTTTTTGTATAGAAGATCGTTTTTTTTTTTTGATTATTTAATTTAGAATATTTATAATTACGTAATATTAAGTAATCTACAGAAAGAAATAATAATAATAACAATAAATGTACTTAGACAAAGCATATAAAATATGTTTTATTTATTATTGATATACAATTTCGTGGTTTTTATGTACTAATTCATTTTACCATTCTTAATTATTTCTACGTTTGGTGCTACATCTTTAACAACTTTATAAGGACCAGAGTATAGATCACTTAGTTTATTACCTGACTCATTTTTAAGAGTACTAAATCATTTACATTGTATTTTATAGGCTTGGTATATTTATCAAATATAATTTTCCTCTTTTCTTTAGACTTTATCAAATTATTTCTTGCGTCTCTTTGTGACAATTGTAACCTGTATTTGAGCTCACATGGATAATGATCGTAGTTATAAAGTGGCTCTAAATCTACTGTCAAATTACTAGAAGTGAACATTTTTACCAAAGACAAGTTCATAAGGACTGAATTTCGTCTCTGTATGAACTGTCGTATTATAGGCAAACGACCAAAATGGTAACCAGTCGCTCCATGTTTCAGGGTGATTATCAATTTGAATGAAGAAAAGCATTTAAATTTTTATGTGACACTTCCAACGCACCTAGTGATTGGTGGTGGTAAGCAGTCGAATTTAATTGTTTTATTTGAAGCAATTTACATACCTCTTGGAATAATGATGCGGTGAACTCTTTCCTCTGTCAGTAGTTATTACTTTTGGTACTCCATACCTAAGAATAAAGTTAGTAACAAAACTCTTTGCTACTTCGTTGGTTTTTAGAAATTAAGGATATGCTTCGACATACTTAGTGAGTTCGCATTGTAGCGTTAAACCATAAGAGTAATTATTATTATCAACTTCAAATGGACCTACTAGGTCTAAATATATCTTTTCAAACGCTGTGTTAGCTGTCGTTGTTATTTCTAATGGCTCTTTACGGGTAACGAAAATTTCTGACGCTGACATTTGTCACAATGCCTAACAAAGTTCTTTACATCCTTATCTAACCCAGGCCAATAATAATACTTTTTATATTGTTGACCATCCTTCTCATACCTGCATGGCCACTGCTAGGTAGGAGATGGAAGTCATTAATATCACCTTTCTGTCATCCTTACTATATATCGTTTTACATTATTTATTATATGTACACGTGGACCGGTCCTATCATTCATAGATTTAACTTCTTCAACTAGTTTTTAATAAATTCCTTATTACCATCCTTCTTTATATACATACTTCATTAACATTTATTAACTTAAAATTCATCTAATTCCTCACAAACTCGTGTCGCGTCATTCGTGAGTCGGAACTTAGATATTTAATATAAATTATCTTTTCCTTTTCAACATAACAAAATGTATTATTTTCTTTACTAATAACTCTTAATTTTCTCAATGTTTTCAAATCATCTTTATTAACCATACGCAACTCCACTGATTCTGCTGGTTTGACATGATTACTTACGACTTTCGGTTGATCAGGCCTTAAGTCTGTGGGTATCATGTCCAACGAGGAGGATCCTGGTTTATTTATTTTTCGCGATTTTGCTCGTGTCATGACATTAAAAATGTTCTCATTTAACTCTTTTAACTCTTTCGAACTCAAACAGATTCTAGATAACGCATCTGCAGCTGCATTATCTGAACCCTTTACATACTCTACGTCAAAATTATATTCCTCTAATACCAAACGAAACTTCATAAGCCTGCTCGATGGATCTTTCATGCCAAATAGGTATACTAGAGGTTTATGGTCAGCCTGATTTTAAAATATTGCCCATACAGATACGGTCTGAAATATTTGACGGCCCATACTATCGCTAACAACTCTTTTCTATAACTGGATAGTTTGATTCAGCCTTATTCAGAGATCTGCTAGTAAATGCTATTGGTCTTCCATTTTATTCGACAGAACTGCTCCAATTGCTTTATTAGATGCATCGGTTTGTAAAATGAAATAATTTTCTTTTGAAAAATCAGGGTAATCTAAAACTGGGGGGGACATAATACGTTTTTTGAGTGTTTCAAAAGACTTTTGACATTTTTCAGTCCAAACGAAATTAGTATTTTTTCTACAAAGTTGGTTTAATGGTTGTGCAATTTCAGCAAAGTTGGGTATAAACTTTCTATAATAATTTGTGAACGCCACAAATCTTTTAACTTCGTCGGCATTTTGCGGACAAGGATAGTTTTTTACTGTATTTATTTTTTCAGGATCAGGTAAAATCCCTTCGTTAGATATACAATGTCCCAAATATAAAATCTGTTTTTTAAGAAATGTACATTTTGACGGATTTAATTTTAAATTTACTGAACGAAGTCTTTCAAAAACATCCTGTAAGTTTTTATTGTGGTGGTCTAGTTGTCTACCAAAAACAATGACGTCATCTAAATAAATCAAGCATTTTTCATTATTTAGTCCTGACATTGCTAAATTCATCATTCGCGAGAAAGAGCTGGGACTTGTTTTTAATCCCATGGGCATTCTCGTCATCTGATATTGACCAGAATCGAAAGCAGTAAATTTTCGACAACTTTTATCTAAATTAACATTGTAATACCCTTGATATAAATCTAAATGTGTAAAATATACACTTCCAGACAAAGATTCTAAGATTTCTGTGATATCAGGGAAGGGGTACTTATCATCCTCTATACAGTTATTTAATTTACGGTAATCCACTACCAATCGCCATTTTTATTACCGATTTATCTAATTTTTTAGGCACCAATAATATTGGACTAGACCAGTCACTTTTACTAGGTTCTATAATCCCTTCTTTAAGCATGTTGCTAATTTGACGATTAATTTCCTTTTTCTGACTAATTGGTAACCTATAGGGTTTTGAAAATACTGGACTAACGTTTGGTTTCAAAAAAATATTGTGAGTGTAAATATCTGTTGTTGTCAATTTATCGCCCTCTAAATAAAAACATCTGCATATTTTGCACAAATATTTTGAATACTTTAATTTCTAAGTCATTTAAATCATTTAATTTTAATGAGGAAAATAATCGTTTTACTCGGTCTGAATTATTCTCATTTTCTCAAAACTACAAATGTTATAATCGTTAAGATCATGAATTGCAGGATTTATTCCTGACAATGTTACTGATTTTCGGTAACATTTAATATTTTATTGGTATCTTTCCTTAATTGGTGTCGCTATCGAGCTAGCCAAATAAACGCCATCTTGTAATTCTCGTGAACAAATAATGCAATCGGTTTGAAAATCAGTTTGAATATAATGTATGGATTCACTTCTTGAATTTCCAATACGTTAATATTATAATTATTAGTGAAAGGCAAGAAACAAGTGTGGCCCGACCCTAATTTCAAAGATAAAATATTTTTCTCGAAATCTAAACATGCTCCAAATCTATTCAAAAAGTCTCTACCTAGAATTCCATGCGACGAAATTGGTAACGAATTAAAAACAAAGAACTTGTGATTAATAACAGATCCATGAATCATTAATGGGACATAAACATATCCGATTGTTTGCACCTCGCCACCTAGACCGTTTATAATTACATTCTCTTTATGTAATGAAACACTTAATTCGATAGCATGTTTATATGTTACGGCGGATAAAGATGCGCCTGTGTCGACTAAGAAAGAATAAGTCTTATTGCATGATGAAACTGGTAAATGAATAAAACAATTGCTATTACTACTAGCCAAAATTAAATGATTTTGTTTATTCTCGAAAAAACTTATCTAGTCGGGGTTCATTTGAAGTTGATTCCTGGTTTTCATTAATTATATTGACTACATTTCTTTTTATCCCTTGATTTCCGCGATAATTACGAAACGTACCTCGATTATATCGTCTTCGCTGTCCTTGGCCGTGAGTTCGAATGGTTCCATGAACTCGATCGCTGCGAGTTTCCATGGTAGTGTCCCCGCTGTGAAAACATTTGCCGATTACGCCCGTTGCCACGTGGGTACCTAGAATTATGATGAAAATTCCTAGGATAATAAAATTTCTTACTGGACATACCCATCACCTCTCCTGCGGCCGATGATGATGAAGCCTCTTCATCTTGAGCTGCTTGAATGGCATCTTTCAGAGCTGTAATTTCTAGCAGAAATTATTGTGCTGATTCGACGATTTCGTAAGCCATCGGAAAATTGCTTGATCGCTTGTTTTTCATTAACAGTTTTCAAAATATTGTAATATGCGGTATTACCGTTGGCTTGCGATATCGTAAGGTCCACAAATAACTCTGTTATTTGTTTTCCATAATCAGGAATTGACATATCATTTTGGCGTAATTTTTGCAATTTATTTTGAATTGCTGCTGCTCCTTTTCTTGGCAACAACTCTTTCTGCATGTCACTAACCAAGTCTTCAACATTAGAGTAATCGTCTTGAAGACGTAATTTAGCAATTGAGATAATCTACTTTTTAATATGAATTTAATTAAATTATTTTTGCATTCCTGTTTTGTTAACAAAGAATTATAATACTGAATATTGTCGATTAATTGTTTCACACTTGTTTCGTCATCTAACATAACAGGTAATAAAGTCAAAGCCGTTTTCAAATCAAAGTATCCATATTGCTCGGATTTTCAGATTGTACACTCAGGCTTACAATTTTATAATATCCTGATATAATGATTCAAAATTCTTACAATAGGTTTGATAAGATGGAATATCAGTAGATTTAATCTTACCTTCCTTTACTTTACTATTAAAATTTATTAACAACTTAGAGTATTCACTAAATATTTCATTGGCCTCTTTAAGTTTAGTATCTAAAACTTTTCCTTCACGTCTACTCGGTCCAATTTTAATTAAATATGTTCTCACTTCTTTTAATTGCTCATATAACTGTTCTAAAATATTCATAACTTACTACCAATACGTAGAATAGAGTATACTATAAATAATTTTACGAAATATTTAATATAATAATAATACGGTTACATGACGATTAAAGACAGTACAACGAATACATGATTTAATTTAAAATATAAAGTTCAGTAATATAGACTAGAGTCCCAGATTAATGTAGTTGATTTATAAACACTATACCCCTTTTTTTTCACTATTAATAGACACGCACTTTTACTCATTTTATATGCACATAAACGCCACTTTTAAACTTCGATCCGCGACGGTCATACTTTATAATACGCCCTTGGTTGACTTGCCTCTTCCACATTTGTGGGGTTGCAGTTGCCGAAAAATAGACCTTCTTAGGGTATTTCTGTTTAGCTCTGTGTTAATCCACTTTATATGACATCGCCTATATGTTCGATACAAGCAATATAGGGACCCCAGTAGAAGTACCAGCACAATGATAGACAGCAAAATATTACTCGTAGTCAGGTGAAATTGCAATTGTTCAATTCCTGCCTTATTGCTTCCCACTGCGTTTTGCACAATTACGGTTTCTTCTTTAGTCTGTTTACCGCCCATCTTGGATGTTATTTTCGTTAACTTTTGTTAAACACGTATACACAGTCGCGTAACTCCAGATAGAACGCCATAGCTTGATTTAGTTCATCAGTTGCACACAGAAAAATGTTCCACTCAAATATGGCAGAGGGTGTCATATTCGCGTCGCGAATTACTTCGGCAGGGTCGCCATGTAGGGCGAATGTTGGGAGGAGTTAAACAAACGAATGATGATATAAGACTCACTTTATTGTATTAATAAATTTGATTATATAGGATTATTATTACACTTGTGTGTGTACTTTTATATACTCTTACTACTACTACTACAAGGCTAACAGTTACGCCAGAGTCTACAAGGAGAAATAAGGTAGTGTCCGACAGTGAGGAATACACAAGGATATGGGATAAACGTTTCTTGAATGGACCAATATTAAATTCCTAAATTCTGGTTTCAGGAATGGGACGAGGAACAGTTAAGTCTAAGGTAGGTTTAGCATATATGTAATGATTGATTTTACGTTTGGTGAGACCGATGGATACAGAGGATACAGCGGAGCGACTAGGTTGCGAGTCCCTATTGTTAATGAGTACAGAGGATACAGCGGGAACAGAGGATGCAGAGGATACAGTGGGTATAAAGGATACAGCGGATATAGTGTTGCGTTTATTTCGCGAGTCCTTATCATAAGGGGATACAGAGGATACAGCGGATATAGTATTTCGGTTAATTCGCGTGTCCCTATCGTTAGGGGATACAGAGGATACAGTGGATGTAGTATTGTGGTTAATTCGCGTGTCCCTATCGTTAGGGGATACAGAGCATACAGTGGATGTAGTATTGTGGTTAATTCGCGTGTCCCTATCGTTAGGGGACACAGAGGATACAGTGGATGTATTATTGGTGCCTTTGATATAGTAATATTTTGGAATTCGATGCTTGGGTCTCACGAGACACCACCGTGAGCCCTTTATGCGTTTAAATCATCGTTTGGTTTACCCTGATCTTCCGTGTAGTCACTGCTTTCGTTAATATTTACCGCGTGGATTTGAGCTTGATTGTTTTGATAGCGTCTTGGAGATAGACTTTGATTATTTTGGTCTCTACAGCGGTTATTATTGAATTCCCATTTCCTACAATCCTCGATAGCGTGGCCCACGTTTTTACAATAACGGCACACTGGAGGACCTGAAGTAGACGGCCTTTGACTGTTGGTATTGTTTGAGTAGTCTCGCTGTGTAGGGTTTCGAATTTGTTGGGATTGACGTTGAGGCCAACGTCCTTGATTAGGTGAAGTGGTATTAATTGCCGAAGGATTACGCTTAGAAGAGGTCTGCAATATCTTTTCTTCGGATACAGCGAAACCAATGGCTTCATTTAAAGTTTCAGGGTCACGGCATCTGACTACCGTTGACAATCGAGGATTTAAGCCACTTATAAATGTATGCAATGCTAAGTCTTGCATTGCAGCGACACGGCCAGTCAGTTCACCTTTCTTTTTCGTGGGTATTGAAATATTGATTTCGGTTAATAGTTTTGATAGGCATGTCTCTACGCGTAGTGCGAAATGGTTGACCGTTTCACTATTAGTTTGACAATAATCTTGGAGGTCCGAGAGTAGTGCAGCGTAATGTTTTTTCTCGCCAAATTGGTTTTTGAGAAATTCTTCTAACTGTTGCCAGTTCTCGAACTCTTTAATGGAGCACGCACTTTCGGCACGGCCTTCAAGTTGACTTAAAATATATTTTAATATTATGTCTTGTTGAGACGGTGACGCAAGGCTTATTGCATTTCTGCAGTTATTTAAAAACGCATTAAGTTTTTCGCGGTTTCCATCAAATTTATTAATGAATTTACTTAGAAAGTTCATGTCGATTTCTTTTGTTTCTTTAGACATGGCAATAGGCTCGTCCTTAGGCATAGCAAGTTAGTCAAAACAAAGATAACGCGTGAGGTACGGCGTTGCGATTAGAATGGAATGTTGCACTATTCTCTAAGTGAACGATAAAGAAATAATACAATGGAACAATGAATGATTAAATAAATGTTACTAAGTCTAATACTTTAAAACTCTTAATACTTTAAATTAAATTGGAATTATGCGATGGAACTTTATAGTTAAATCACTAACACTTTTTTCACAACACGAATAGCTTCGATGTAGAATGAATGTACTTACAGGAGCACTGCAACTACGACGGCAACACGAATCATTTCGTAGCCAGGCGAGATCACCCAAGGTGAGTGATAGGTCTTCGGAGTATGCCCAACAAGGCACGTAAGGGGTCTGATAAGGCCAGCAGGATGCAGCGGTTTTTAATGGAGATACAGCGACACGGAGATGAGATCGGGATTTAGCACTTTTTACCGACACAATCACACGTAGATATGGAATTTATTTTATTTAATTTTCACTGAATTGAGGCGTTCCGAGGATTTATTTATTTCTTTTAAATCCTTTAAGCTGCCACCAATATTATACGGGACCTCGTAAACTAGGTTTTAAAAAAACACTTTTATTACACAACGGAAATAGTATTATTTAGAAATGGAATTGGTTACAAATTTTAATTGGCCGGAGTCGAAACTGGCAGACACGCGATGATACAGAGGTGTTAGGGATTCAGCGGTCGGGCAAAGACTGGCTCGTTCCCGGGAGCGGGAAGCAGAGGTGCCTTTAAATGATGACAATACTATTTAGAGGAAATCTATGTAATCAGTTATTATCCATGATTAAGGGTTTTCCCTAGCATTGGGAAACCGTAACAGCACGAGCTATGAATGTAGAAATTCAGTGCATCCCTGAGTAGTTAGTTTGTACCAGTTCTGGCTCACTGAGCCAGAACCTCAGCCCTCATCGACTGACGGTGGGTCGACAGGTCCACTTCCTGTGGGGCCGCTTCTGGAAGAAAGAGTTCATCATAAAGAGTCCCTCTTGCTCCATGAAGTTGGCTGGCCCCTTGGGTTCCGTTGCTCTATTCCAAATTTCCCTAACTTCAGCTCACCGTTCTCTCTTGTGCCTAGTTTTGCATTGAAGTAACACCGTATAGTGGGTTTTGGAGGAATGCATGGCTTTAGAGATATCCTCATACATTTCCTCCACCTCCTCATCGAGATGTGCCGAGGTTGGTGCGTAAGCCTGTATGACCTTCAACGAATACCATTTGGTGATTCTGAGTATAAGGTACGCTCGTCGACACACTCGCAATCTTTACAGCGAGACTTGTGGACAATAAATCCGACACCTCCTTGGGATATATATATTACTATCTATTATAACCCCTAGATATTTATATTCAACGGTAAATACGTCCCACAGCTTATTATTATTATTTTTAGCCATATTTACTCGCTATTTTTCATAATTACTTTTAACCTGTTTTAGCAGTGCGTTGCAGTGATTACGATATCGTCGGTATATAATTTGATCACTTTCACTGTCTGGAAAACGTCTGGCCCTCTTATGTAGTTTATAACGTTGACGAATACATCTAAGAAGACCAGTCGTAATTCAAGATTTAATGATCTTTTTCTTCTTGGCAACTTTATTAATTTAATATTAACTTCAATGACTGTTTTTATTTTATTAACTGAGTATTCAAGAGAAGTATTTGGATCTTTAACATCATGTATAGGTGAAATGAGGCATATAGAATCAAAGGCAGCTAAGCGACAAACTTTCAAAAAAATAACTAAGTATGGAGCCATCTAGTGAATTCTTGGTTGTAACTCTTTATTTTATTATTGTAAGAAACAAATACAGCTAAAGCCCTTTAAATTTCGTTCAAAAATTGATTTTGGGATCAAATACAGCTAAGTCACCTTAGGTCGCAATCAAAGACAGCTAGGTGATAAAACAACCAATCACAACGCTTGAATTCTCGAAAACAAAATGGCGATTTCTATACAACCGCGTTAGCCACCTAATATTTTTATTGTATTTTTAGTGTTTTAGTGAGTTCTCGTGCAAAATTTATTGTGAAACGACTATTATGGAGGTCACTGTAGTACCGGCAAGTACTGGCAGAGGTCGAAAACGCACACGAAACCAAGAAAACTGGAAGGCAAATATTGCTAAGAGAGAAAGGTTAGTGATGTGCCTTGCTTCTACCTCTGCACAATGTATAGATAAAGATAAATAATTGCAATCGAATTAAATTCATTTTCGCAATATTTATTTTCAATGTATTTCATGTACTTTAACGCTAATACAGTATGTATTTTCGTTAAGGTACATTGGAGGATGGACATGGAGGATCTAACTGTAACTAAAATTGTGCTAAGATAGAGAAGTTTGAGTGTTAAAATATTTATTATTGTTTTATTTTATTTTATCTCCCAATAATGTGTTATTATAATTTTTACTATGTATGCAAACCTACCTACAAGTACCAGTGCTGTACCTACTAAGTAAAATAATAGCTACAAACTAGTAGTATGTTTAATAACACCTTTTTCGTCAGGAGTTAAGTTCTTTACAGGTTCCTAGTACCTAACCAAATGTTTTTTTCACAGATACTCCTCAACTGCTTTACCTCAAAGAGTGAACTGTTCACATAAAACCCAACGCTAAAATGTGCAACCCTGACAATGAATGAACTTCTAAAATTTCACCAATCATTTATGCCTCAAGAAAAAAAAAGCTGTCAAGATGCTTTTCTTAAGTGCTGTCAAATAAAACAAATTAAAAGAAGGCGTCTAACCAAAATAAAAGGCTTAGAAGAGATTTTAATATCAGTACAGGATTTTAAACAGTCAGAATAAATTTGTGATTGTCTGCCAAACATTTTTTGAGTTCCTTGCAAATAAAAAGTATAGAGTGGAATTTGTTATGAAGGTGTTTTACTATACAGGACAGATTGCTAAAGAAACAGGGGAGAAATCATAAAATAAACAAGTATAAGGATCAAAAAGATATAGTTAGGCAGTTTATTATTAAGTTAAAATGCATAGAATCACATTACTGTCGATCTGCAACACGAGAACGAAAATATCTGCACAGCGATTTGAGTATAAACAAACTTTATAAGATGTTCAGAACCGAAAATCCTCAGTCTGTTGTAAAGAAGTCTTATTTTCGTGCAATATTCAACCAAGATTTCAATTTAGGATTCGGTAATCCGAGAACAGACGTTTGCTCGAAATGCATTGAATTGGATGGGAAAATTAAAATGGAAAACGACCAAGAAAAAGAAAGACCTCATGATCGAAAAAAGAGTCCACAGGCTCAGGGCAAAAGCATTCTTTAAATTGCTTCGGAAAAATCAGACGATATGATCACTTTCTCATTCGACTGTCAAAAAAATAATCCCCTACCCAAAGTACCTGACCAAAGTGCGTACTACAGTCGCCAAATATATCTCTACAATTTTACGATTGTTCAGGGTTCTTCTAAAGATCACCTGAATAAAGACACAACTTATGCATATTTGTGGACAGAGAACGAATTTCCAAAAACATCTAACCAGATAGCCTCTGCAGTGTACGACCGTTTAAATAAAACTAATTTTGAAGGGATTAACACTGTTCGTCTTGTAGCTGATGGATGTGGCGGGCAGAACAAGAATAGCATATTGCTATGTATGCTGTCAAGATGGCTTCTCGACAACACGTCTCTGAAAAAAATTGAAGTCGTTTTCCCCATTACTGGGCATTCTTTCATGCCACCAGACAGAGTTTTCGGAAACATTGAAAAAGTCCTTAAAAAACAAGAAGTAATCATTCGACCTGAAGATTACATAGACATCATTGCAACAAATGCAACCATTACAAAAATGCGTGACATTCAAATGTTCGACTTCAGAAGTGCCGCAAAGATGTCCTAAAACCGACTGCGAGATGGCTTTTAAAATAAGTGAATGCAAAGATTCATTTTAAAGAGATCCAAAACTGTTGGAAATGTGCTTATTCGTGGAGAACTGCATTTTAATTCAGATATAGGTAAAGCAGTAAATCTTTGCAAAACTGGAATGAAAACCAATATGATAATCCCATCCACAGTGCCACTAGGAGCACCTATGAATCGTGCAAAATAACTGACGTCGATGCATTATTAAAAAGCATTTTGGCGCTGAATGGAAACCAATGCAGAATGTCAGTTTTATGTAAATATTATAAGATCGCCAGTTATTCAAGAGGGGGATTCAGAAAGAGGGGAAGATGATAATGAAAACTATTGTGAATGTAGGGATGATACTGTGGATTTAAGAATTTAAATTTTGTTTGTGTTCAAAAAGAAGAAACAGCTGATTTAGTAATAAGAAAAGGTTTAAAGGTTTAATTTATGAACTATCATAAGAATAGAATATTGTTTCTGAGAGTAAAGAAAAGTCTGATTAAAACGAGAAAAGTGTTGTTTTTTTGTTAACTTGTTGATTATTGGATTTAAGAATTTAACTTTTGTTTTTGTTGAAAAAGAAGAAACAGCTGATTAAAAGTAATAAGAATAATTTAGTAATAGGAAAAATTTTAAGTTCATAGGAATAGAATATTGTTCGTAAAGGAAAAGAAAAGTCTGATTAAAAAGAGAAAACGTGTTTTTGTTTCATAACGATTTTGATTATTATTTGAAGTTTTATGAAAATTTTAAATATCTACATGAAAACATGTTTTAATTACTGGTCCATGCTATCGACATCTGTAGGGAACATCACTAACATTGTAATGTCAATATGGCGCCAGTCATTATCAAAGACAGCTAGGTTCACTTGAGTAAAAATCAAACACAGCTAAGTGTAGCTGTTGGTATCAAAGATAGCTAAGTCGTTTGATTTTTTATTTTTTTTCGGCTTATTATTTAGTACTCCCAAATAAAGGTAGCCAAAACCAATATTAAAATCACATACTCTAAAATCAAAACTGTGAGAGTATGAAAACCCTGACTAATAAATTAGAAAAACGTTTTTCGGTTCCTGAAAATGTGACATAGAGGCACTTAGCTACCTTTGATTCTATATGCCTCAAATGTCAATGTTTTGCATATCTGAACGAAGTTTATGGTCAAAGAGAATATAATCACTATGTTTATGGTGATCAATTTTCTGACATAGTTGTAAAAACTGTTGACGTTGTTCATTTTTAAAACATAGAATTACAGGCAAAGAGAATATAATCACTACGTTTAAGAGGCGGGACTTCCTAAGAAAAAGTATATGTATGAAATTGCGCCAAGCTACTCTACCAACATCAAGACATGACATTTAATTTTTGACAAACAGTGCTGACAACATAGGCGAATTATAATAGTGCTGTAAATGTCTATCCTCGAATAACTTTTATCGGTATATTGTTTATCGATATTTTTTTATGAAAGTTAGATCCCTATACTGAATAATTTATAAGAAATATTTTTTTTAACGTGGGGATTGAGTAAAAATGGCCATGAGGATAAGAAATCAATGTATTTTACACACAGCAATTTATAATTATATCTCTACAATTATTAGGTACAAAAATATGTATAAAAAAATATAAAATAAAAAACGCACAATTATACTAATAATTAATTAAGTAAAAAATAAATGACGACTTCGTAGCGCAGTGGCTAAGCGTTTGACTGCGGAATTGCAGGACCGAGGCTTCGTTCCCGCACTGAACAAGTGTTGCTATGCTGTAAAATAAATAGTCTGCGTCTGGATGCTTGTTTTCATTCAAAATTAGTTCTTTTTAAAGGGTAAAAATATTGGGTTTTTTAACACTGATTGGATTAAATTCCTTTAAAGTGTAACAAATACTATGTACAAATCGCTAGGCTTCTTCACAGAGGTACCTATGTACATACTACTCGCAGAGATTGTTTACTAATTGTCGCTTTCAAAATGAGTGCTCATTATAGCTAATGTTTGTAGATGAATCTATAAAAAAATAATTATAACCAGGTAATTACAAATAACTTTGAGTTTAGTTATATAATCGAATTCTTACCAAAATGTGATTTTAGAGGGATATTATCTTTTGCTACATGTAAATGAAACCTAATTAACATACACATAATAGTGGAAGTTTAAATTAAGTCCACAGATGAAATAACAGTTCGTTTTTGTTGGGTTCAAAATCCTCGGATTTGCAATGTTTGCCACAAACATGTTTTAACATGTGAATCTTTTCAATCGGTGCATGTGCCAGCTATTTCACCCATTGCTTGCACCTGAAAAAATGATATAAATAAAATCACATTTTTTTTTGAACAAATTGAATGTAGTAGCAGTCACAATTGATAATGTAATTTCTAAGTATAGTTCGTTTCGGATTGCCATCCCATCGAACTATCAGATTTAGGAAATAGTGTGTTTGTATTTGTGCACACAATCGTACACTATAAAAACCTGTCCTACATAGATGGCTAGTCCATAAATGTACTCGCGTTAAATATCATATTACAATTAAAGTTGAAATCACCACAAACCTTTCATCATCTAAGGGAAATATTGCTACGAATAGCCTTTTCTTATTATTATATTTTCCGCTTCTTGCACCATTTAATTGGCAAGTTTTATAATGTATATTTATTTTTTTAACAATTCTGTAAATGAACAACGGCTTCTACAACAAAATTTAAATATCTTAATAAATAATATTATACAAATGTAATTGTTTGATTTGACATTTGAACCTATTTGATTTGACAATGTCGTTAATAGACATATTACAAAAAGCAGAAAGAAGAGATAACCGTCATTAAAATTTTACCAATATCGTACGTATAATTTTTACTATGGAACTTTCACCAGCCTGATTACAGGTTTGTGACCAGTAATTGAAAGTTTAGGAACCATAGTAAGTGAAGGATTATTCGTTTTTAGAAGAACATGATCAATACATGCGTCACGTGTTACTAGAGTATGAGTAGCTAATAACCCATGGAATGCTGTCAGTTGCAAATACTTATCGGAATTAATATCTGTTTTATCAATGTAATTGTTTATATTTATATCTCCTATTATAATTATGTTTTTATATTTCGAATATTTCTGCAGTTCACTATCTAAAAAGACAAAAAAGTTTTCTAAGTTTTTATATGACGGTGACCTATATACTGAGATTACAACAATATCATTCGATGTTGTTAGTTGTTATCATACAATTCCCTTCTTGAAAATGAGGATCCTCAGTCGTGAACAAATGTTTTTCTTTTACATATATTACTAATCCGTCATTTTGGTTGTTATTAAAATTGGTGGAGCATAAATTATAACAATTTATTTTGGGTAAGTTGTCCTTATTAAGCAGCCAGCACTCACTTAGTACAATGACATCAAAATCTATTTTAATCTAGTTATCAATACTCTTAGATTATTTACTCTCTAGATAGAGTAACGGCGGCTCAAAAGCGTCGAAAAAAATATCAGCTAACTGTTAGCCTCTAAAGCGCTCCCCGCTCCTCACTGTCAATTGTAACGCAAAGAGATGCGCACGCACGGCTCATTTTTTTGAGGTAAATTATTTTGATGAAAATGACAAGTTGCGCGATCAAAATTTGCAGAAATTACAAAGGACGTTTACAAACAACTAACAAAATCTCCTACCATCGGTAAGTAACTCAAAACTAATAGTAATTTACGAAAACAAAACTAATAAATTGATAATTTTATTTACAAAATCAACGCGTCGTTTTTTGGTGTTGCCAGTCTTGGATTGCGAATTTCCCTGTATAGTTGTCTTAAAAGCTGATGTATGTTCATTTTTACCCGACTGCACCAGAAGGAGGATATACATCATGTGTATGTGAGTATATTTCAAAAATTGTTTGGCTGAGCCTACAGCCTAAACGGATGGACCGATTGTTTTTGTTTTGCAAGCTTCCGCGCAGTCGTGTGTTTTTTATTGAGTCTTAAATATATTTTTCTTTACTTTTTCATTTTGTTATTTGTATTACTAAATAGTATTGTATAATAATTGTCAAAATCGAATGTGACCATTTGGATACCTGGTTTTAGGATACCTATTGATCCTATAATTAGAAGTCGATGGGTGGACATAATAAGAAAAAGAGAAAATATTTCGGATGAAAACGGAGGAAATGTGTCTCGATTTTTAGATGATTCTTCATTTTCTGAATATACACAACAGACCGTTGGTTACATTTCAGGTTGTGTTGTAAGATGTCTGCGTAGACAAATCAAATGTACTGCATGCATTGAATATTTGTTTTCAAATGAAAAAAACATGAATACCATAAACTAGTTAGCGCTCGGGATGAAGGCGGATTGATTTATGCTTCAAGGGATGTATATTCTATATTATGTAAGACTTCGGAGACAGTAATCAGAAAGTTTCTTAGACAAAATTTTATAATGACTAGGCCTACTTACACAAAATTTTTATCTTGTATATTAAATCAATTTATTGGTCATAAAAATACCTACCACTATATATAATACCTACCAAGTGAACCTAATAAGACTGGTCGCCGAAAAATATTTGACCATACGCTGTTATCATATAGCTAAATTAGATGATGTAGAAAGTGATGCAACCTCAAAACGCAAATTATTTAAAAAACAAGTTCAAAGAAAGGGCCATTAAATTAGTAGTTACAAACATTCAATAGTACATAATGATAGGTTGAAAATAGAAGAGACTACTGTGTTCCTGGGGGTGACTGTGTTCAATGGGGCACTCATATATCAACTCTTGCTGGCACAACAATGCAGGACGAAATAATTCTTCTTAAAAGGATATATTAAGCTGTAGAAACGCTATGGGATAAAATATTACGGTAAAGGGTACCTGCGGGATAAATTATTTAACTATGACTCAGGCGAAGCCGCCGACCAACTTCTAGTATTTTTATAAGTCGATACCATACATTAAATAATAAAACATATTTTGTAAATGCGTAATTGATTTTTATTTGATTATATTTTTCTTTACAAAAAAAAAATTAGATTCCAACTCAACAGACAACTAAACACACAACTGAAAGCACCATATTAAAATATTATAATTTATGAGTTTATTAACATGACATAATTTTACAGTTTTTCCCCATTTTATCGAGATAGATTTATTAGCTGGTATCTCCCAGATACAAATGACGCTGGTGTAAGCCATAGTTATTTATTATGTCGCCATAGCAACCGCTAAGCGTGTGTGCGTGCCTCACGCACACGTGCTTGTAAAAACTGGCCTGTTTTTGTTGCATCGCTCATTGCGTGACGCGTTATCTAGAGAGTAAATAATCTAAGTCAATACTTCAAAATCTGTCACATTGCAGTTAATACTTCGTATACCTATTCTGCGTAATAATTGTGAAGTTGGATTCACTAGATGACAAATACTAATAACAATCTTCAACGTCACAGACTATCGATTTCGATACCGTAACTTTATCTAAGTTAATGATGAAGCTTTGAGCGTTATCGCCTTTTATTTATTACTTTAAATTTCTCTAACTAAATCTTATTAATGATCAAATAATATCTTTTATTAGATAAATTGGGTTGGGCTTAGAATCAAGCCGTTGCCTGAATTTGAGGAGTCTGTTACTATGTCAAGGAGGCTTATCTCAAGCGCCCCCATGCAATTTTAGCTGCCGGAGCTGCGTCGAAATATTTAAAATCATTTTCTAAAAATATTCATAAATCAATAATTAATACCTGAAACGGAACTTAAATTACTCTAAATTCTTACTTTTTTTAAGTTTCTTAAGTTGACATTGATATATATATTATCATGAAGTTATAGATAAAGATGGAGGCCACACTTGGAACAACAGTTTGAGTCAAACATAGACTTAGAATATACTGGCGTATAGACCAACATAGTGTGCAAGGGAGAAGAAAAATCCTTATGGCAAAAATGCAAGATAGAAAAGGATACCAAATCTCATGATTCTGTAACCGATTTTGAATGACAGGTCGGCACAATTCGGCACGCAAGAAATAGCTCCGAAATATTTTGTAATTTTTTAAAGTGTAATAGTGGTTATTTTTAGTAAGCAACTTTTTTCCAAAATGCTTACTTGTTCTGTAAGTGATTGTGGTGCTAATCATAGAAATAATTCTGATAATTGGACATTTTACAAGTAAATTCTCAAAACGTCGTCAATGTTATGATGCGTTTATTTTTGGTTACAATTTATGTTATATACTGTTTAAAATATAGAATGTTTTCAATTATTTTGTTAATTTTGATATTTTGCAAAGAAAAAAGTCACGTTGTTGATAATTTGCAAGAATTTGGTAAATGACTCATATCCAAAAAGTTGTACATATTTTCATATGGTACTCTCCTTTATGTCCTAGTAAATTTTTCGATTTTATTTTGCAAAAATAATATTGAATATTGTCCAAATTGTCTAACAATATACTAAACTTAACAATTCATTTGTAAACTGAGCAATTTTTTAACAATACTAGCCAAAAATACAATTTCATTTCATCAAAATCGCATAATTTACGAAAAAAATAGGTGTCCTAAATTTATTGCAACTTTTAAAAATCGTTTTACCAATGATGTGCTTTTATTCTGCTGACCTAAACAAGCTACACCAATTGAAAATGAATGAAACTATTGATTTCATGCTTTTTAACTGATAAATGACTTGAATAACTATTAAAAAAGCGTGTAAAACTATGTGTCCTATTCAATTGAACCATTTACTGACACTCATTTAATGACGCGAATTTCCACTTTTGCTTTTCAACAGAGCCGTGGTAGTTTTATGATATTAAATGTAGCAACATTGGCATGTATCATAGACAAGTTGCCATACTGACGCCATTTTTGTTTTCGTGACATTCATGTTTTCATATGGGTTCGGCGTGTGTGGAAAAAAAGTGTTACTTATTTACTGACGCTCTTCAAGTGGGAAAAAAGTGAGTAAGGAACATGTTACAATTTGCATTACATACGAAAAAAACTAATTCATGAGATAATATCCTGCCGAAGTTAATAATTTAACAATCTATAAAATTATAAGAAAAGTTAGGTTATGGCACCTCAATTTCTTGACACAATTTCATGACTTCCTGACGTCAGTAAATTGTAAAACATGGTTAGGCCGAGTTCACATGGCAAAAATGAAAATAATTATGGTATTTTTTCTACTGTTTTGTCTCAATATATTTTTCTATCATTGCATCTGTGTTGCATCATTTTCAAATGTTTAGCAAAACGTTTATTCATTTATTTTGTGAATATACCTAAAAAAACGCCACAGAAATAAAACATAATATTTCTTTATTTCATATCAAAATAAAAATAATTAACGTACTACTTTATTTATTATACTGATTTATTTTGTTTATTTTTATTTTGTTATACTGATTTTTTGTAATTTTAGATGCCGTTAACTGGCGCAGAACGCCAAAAACGGTATTTAGAACGGTTAAAAATAGAGCAACCGGAAGTATGAAGAAATGCGAAAAACATCTTGATAAAGTAAAACAGCGACAAAAGAAAATTGCTAATTTATCAGAGGAAGAAAAAAGTATTCAAAGAAAAAAATGGCGTGAGGCAAATAAAAAAAGAAAAGATAAGAAACAGGAATTTTTACAAAAACAGAATGAGGAAAAACGAAAAAAAAGGAGAGAAATTCGAGCCGCTTTATACAGAAGTAAATTAAAAATAGAGAATGAAGAACTTCGTAAAAATGTCAAAGAACTTAATCGAAAAATTATTGCTCTTCAAAAGAAATTATACCGTTGTAAGAAAAAGAATGAACAATTAAACAAATTAGTTAATGATCAAACAGATTCAAAGGATATGCAAGTATTGAGCGAACCGTTTTCAACTTATGATGAAGGATATACCAATAATGTGCAAACAGAAAGGACACCAGTTGCTACTCCGTTAAGCAAAACTATCTCTTTTATGGATTCTTTGTCATCACCAATCCCAGATATCGATAAAAATAAAATAAAGAAGAAAATTTTCGAGCTGAATGTATTATCAAATTCTCTTGAATCACAATACAAGAATACTAACACAAATGTATCAAAAGCGCAAATAAAAAACATTGCTGATAACGAGGTTACCAAAAAGTATCGCATGAAATCCAATTTTCACTGAAGTTAGGTCTCAAGGGAAGGATAAGGAATCGTCACGGGTCTAAAAACCCAAAAAACAGAATATTAGAACAAGAGATTAAGAATTTTTTCCTTCGAGATGACATTAGCCGCTCTACAGCAGGGCGAAGTGAAACCAGGACTCGGAATAAGATAAAATGCAGAAACGCTTTTGACAGATACCATAGACAATTTATACAAAAATATCAGTCAGAAGGAGGAAAAGCATCTCGAACAACTTTTGGGCGATATAAGCCGTTTTATGTTATAAGCCTAATGTGAATGACAGAAACACTTGCCTGTGCACAAAACATACAAATTTACAATTTAAAGCAGATAAACTAAAAGCTTTAGGAATTCTGACAACAAACTCGCTGTCACAGCTTGTAAAGGAAGTTGCTTGTGA
The DNA here is from genome assembly GCA_029286625.1 of Parnassius orleans. Lineage (NCBI taxonomy): Eukaryota > Metazoa > Arthropoda > Insecta > Lepidoptera > Papilionidae > Parnassius > Parnassius orleans. The sequence continues at coordinate 2,117,646 of JAGSMP010000079.1, forward strand.
CTGTAATTCCAAAATCTGCATGTATTCTTCTTGTGAGTTTTGTAAAGACAAAATGCCTGAAATGAACACTGAAATTAATGGCAAAAGAAATACGTTGGTATCAATGGATTTTGAAAATCATGAATATGTCAAAGGCAAACCGGATGTTCAAAGACTATTGTCACTAAGAAATATACAAAAAATGAAATTACTGGAACTTTAGAAACTTTGGTAAAAAATTTCAAAGAAGAACTGCATATCTTCAAGCGTCACTATTTTAACATAGTAACTCAAGCTTCAGCATTCAAAGTGTGCAGAGAAACGATAAAAGAAGATGAGATTATTATAATTTGTGATTTCTCAGAAAATTACACGTGCAAAATGTCTGAAGAAATACAATCTGCTCATTTTGGCGCAAACAAAAATCAATTCACTTTACACACAGGGTGATTTATTTTGCAAAACAGTCCTATCTCATTTTGTACCATATCACCATCGCTTTCTCATGATCCTGGTGCGATTTGGGCTCATTTGAAACCGATCATTGAATACGCCAAGGAAAGATGTCAAATGGCACGAGTCATTCACTTTTTTCTCCGATGGACCTTCGACCCAGTATCGCCAGAAAAAAAACTTTTATTTATTTAACAAAATTATTGGTGAAAGCATCTTTGATTACGGTACTTGGTCCTTTTTCGAAGCTGCGCATGGCAAAGGCCCTGCAGACGGCGTAGGTGGTGCCGTTAAAAGGAAGCTAGACCAATTGGTTGCTTATAAACATGATATACCATCTGCAGAAGCTGCATACGATCTACTGAAAAAGCAAGAAACTGAAGTAAAAATATTTTATGTTCCGGAAAAAGATATAACCGCTATCCAAAAAACAATACCTGATAACCTAATACCTCTGACAGGAACGATTCAAGTTCATCAGATAATTACACAAAACTGTGATGGGTCGATTTTTTATAGGGATGTAAGTTGTTATTGCGAATCTGAAAATAGGGGGCTTTGCAAATGTTATAATATAAGAAAACACCAACTGATTCGTAAAAAGCAAACCGTTACTAAAAAACGACCAGCAAAGGACCCTGAAAACAGGAATAATTCAGGCAAGAGAAAGAGAAATGCGGACTCTACAGACACAGAAGAGGACTCTGATGTAACTTATGCTGAAACCAGTGAAAGTGAAGGATATGAGATAAGTGAAGATCTAAGCAGTGAAGATGAAAGAAAATGTATGGAGGTTCATGATAATAAGGAAAAGCTTAAGACAGAACAAAAAAGTAAGGAGAATATGTTCGTGGACGGAGAGATAACAGAAATGGAAGAAAGAAAAAATACTATTTCCAGAACAAACAATGAAAAAGAGAATAAAAGACTTAGACTTCATGAATCAAACTATAACTTAATAACATCTCGCCATACAAATATAAAAATATTACGTGATATTGAGGTGGTCAATGTCCTAGACGAAAAAACTGGACAATTTATAATAAAAGCAAACAAGAATGTAGTTGATGCTGTTTCAAAGATGCTGAAATTCCTAAGATTGGAAATTTTATTCTTGCAAAATTTTATTCAAAACATTTAACGAAAATTTACAGATATGTATGTTTAATCGAGGATATTTATGGAGACAGCATAGTTAAAAGGACTGAAATCAAAAAAAGTAAAAATGTGTTTCGAATTGTTGAGGACGATATCTATAATAGATTTTAAAGACATTATTGAATTTTGCCTTACCTAGTAAAGAAAATGAAAATTATATTTTTAGGCGAGCTATAGATATTAATGAAGCATGATCAAAATAACTTTAATTGTTAATATTTTTTGGAAGTAGGAACCTGTTATGTTAATATTATGATGATTCTTAGAGTTAAAGCTTTACTTTCTGAAGCTTTACTTCAGATTGTTCCATATAAGTAATAACATTGTTGTAATGAGTACATGTTAAAACAAATGCAAGGCATGTTATTTTTTGTTTTGTCTAGAAGAGTTTTTTTTTGTTTAATGTTGTAACTTAAAGCTTCAGATTTTTTATATAAGTAATAACATTGTTGTAATGAGTACATGTTAAAACAAATGCAAGGCATGTTATTTTGTTTTGTCTAGAAGAGTTTTTTTTTCTAACATACCAGAAGTTTTGTGTTGTATTAAGTATACTAGATGTTACGAGTTTGATTTGTAATACTAGTAAGATACCAAAGTAATTCGTGAGTAAAATACTGATGACTGATTTTCAAATATTTTTTACTATTCAAAACACATCTTTACATTTACAATTTCCTAACATTTCTTGACAATACCATTTCTTAACTATTTCTTGACGTACATTTTTTTTGGATATGACTCAAATACATTTTATACAAAATATTTTACATGTACGCTAGGGATTGACTCAACTATATCAAATTTAATGTCGATATTTATCATGAATGTTTATAATGAATCGATAGACTTGCGTACACAACAAGAAAATAAATCCTCGGTTTGCGTTCTAAAATGAAATTTTATTTTGCCGTTTGTCAGATTCCCTCCGGATTCTATAATTAGAAAAAGTGGTTAAGGTTCATTGGACGGGTTGGTTGGAATGCAAAGTAGAATAAAAACAATTTTATAAAAAGGAGTCATTTCTACATTATTTGTACAAGTAAGTAAAATATTGTTATATTTATTATATTTATTTGTACAAGTAAGTAAAATATTGTTATATTTGTTATATTTGTAAGACTTCAAAAATTTAACTTTCTAAACTTTAGATAAATATAGAGACAGATTTTCATACATTATAAAACTGTAGTACATTAAAGACAAAAAAATCTTGAGATTATCCTCTTTAAGCCATTATGAATCCAACTAAGTATCTATTTATCAACCAAAATGAATTTATAACCTTACTTAACCAACCGCACAGCCTCACGGTCACACTAGTACAATACTCATAGCATCACGCTATTTTCCCCAAGGGGTTGAGCGGAGCTTCGGAACTTCAGATTATATTCCCAAATCATAACGATAAAACTTTTAGCGTAGTTAGGTATAGATATTTAATAATGCTCCTGAAGCGCTACTAGACGACCGCGCATGAGACGTGATAGTATAAATTCCATAGTATTTGACACTCACAACGGTCGATGCCCGATTCATGCTTGATGGCCGACGACATTGTCGCGAGGGCTTAAATAGCGTGGTTCATCCCCTACAGCGCTAGTCGAAGAGATGAGGAACTCGTGGTTAAGTAATAGCTGCGCAGATCAATAGATCTGCGAGATTAAGTTGCACTTGCCGCGGTCAGTCCATGAATGAGTGACCATTTTCTTAACATACCGAGATTGAGAGAATAGAGAGTGCATCTGTATCCTCAGACACTTAGTGCACTTTACTGTGTTAAGATTATTATGTTTTTAAAATCCATGCAGCTAAAATAATAATAAGTTTATTATTACTTTATACTTTTCAGGGACAGATGAAAGAATATAAACATGAAGCATGATGAAGCCTCATAAACATATTGGCCTTTAAACAGAGCAATCTTATTTAACTGATTCCTACAAGTTTACTTCCTTAAATTATTAAGTTTACATTCATAATTAAGTCGAATGTTAAAATAAACTTCTATAATGTATTTAATTATTAATTATTAAATGTTTGTAATTATTACAAGTAATACTTATATGAAAAATAAAGCAGCCGTGCCCCCGTTTTTATTTCCCCATCAAAACATTTTATAAAATATAAATAGGTATATAATTAGTTAAGTATCTACCTATTTATATTAACAATATGTTAATATAAATAGGTAACTTACAGCTTATTCCCAGGAACATGTTATATGAATATTTTTTAATTATTTTAGAACTATAATGGTAAAATTCAGTTAATTTTTGAAGTTATTCAACTTCATGCACTAAACAATTTTTTATAATCTTTTTACCGCTTCCTTAACAATCATGTTCGATAGTCCTTGTAAGTAAAATATACATCACTAGCTAACGCACACAATGACAAATCAAAATTTACACACAATTTACATATTTAAACTCTTTAGTGGCAATCGCAGTGTGGTAACCGTCACTACGACACTAAGCATGAAGCTTCTTGTTTGATACTTCATTTATGCATGCTCATGAAGGCGCGCTCCGGAGTATCCTTTTTGTCTACTAATGGTCTAATAACCTATTACGTGATGTAAATTTGTACTGACATTATGATGTAGAAGAGTTATTTGTTTCTTTTTTGTTTGTTTGAGTTCTCTAATCTCCGGAACTATACCAGTCAGATTTGAAAATATTTTTTTGCATTTTTAAAACCAATTCTTCAGGAAGACTATCTAACATCACGCTACGACCCTTATGAGCGGAGCAATACGATGCTAAAATTACCGATTTCACAAAGTTTTCTTGTTTTCTTAGGTCAGAAGTGAAGACGACGATCCCGCGAAGATAGATAGAGGCGTGCAAGTGAAAATAAAGTCTAGTAAAGAAGAAATACTTGAGAAGAAAACTAAGATTCTTAAGCAAAAAGTGTCGCGCCAAACTAAAAAAATTCAGGATATGTCTTCTTTAATTGCAACTATTAAAAAGTATACGGGTCAGTCAGAAATTGAAAATATTATTCAAGGGTGCTTTGCTGATACCTGTAAGGACTTCAAAAAGCCACAGAGTAATCCACATGGTGTTCGATATAGTGAAGAAGTGAAAGCTTTTGCTTTAACTTTAAATTTCTATTCACCTAGGGCTTACGAGTTCTTAAGAAAATATATAACTTTACCTCATGTAGAAACTATACGAAGATCTTTATCTTTATTTAACTGTAATGTTGGTTTCCTCTCTGAAGTACTGGAATATTTAAAAGAACAAGTTAAAACACCTGAAAAAATATATTTAAAAAATGTTGCTTTAATATTTGATGGAATGGCATTAAAACAAAATTTGGCATAATATGATCAAAAATTAGACAAAGTGGTTGGGTATGTAGATTTAGGACCAATTCCTGTAAGTGATCCAGAAAAATTAGCTTCCGAAGCCCTCGTGTTTCAAATAGTGTCTTACGGTGTACGTTTTAAGTGTCCAATTGCATATTTTTTTATTGCAAATAACTTGTCTGGGGAACTGCTTTCCGAATTAATAAAAACCACTATAATTCTGCTTGACGAAATTGGTGTCACCGTAAGATCTTTGACTTGTGATGGTGCATCATCCAATGTAAAGGCTTATGAATATTTAGGCTGCTCTCTCGAACAAAATAATTTAAGACCGTACTTTCGACATCCAAACGGGAAGAGCAATATATATTGTCTGCTTGACGCTGCACATATGTTAAAACTCGCTAGAAATGTTTTGGCTGATTTTGAAATGTAGTCAAATACCGGCTATATTTCGTTTAAATATATCCGAAAATTACACGAAATACAAAGCAAGGAGGGGTTAAAATTTGCTAATAAATTAAGCGCTTTACATGTAGATTTTAAAAACAAAAAAATGAATGTTAGGCTTGCTGCGCAAGTACTTAGTTCATCTGTTGCTGATGCAATAGATTTTTTGAGGATTAGTGGTCATCCTGACTTTCTAAACAGCGAAGCGACTACAGAGTTCTTGCACATGATAGATAGACTTTTTGATCTCATGAATTCAAAGTCACCATTTGGAAAGGGTTCAAAGTCTCCATTATCGTTAAAAAACAAATGTTATTGGGAACCAATATTTAATGATACTGGAATGTTTTTAAAATCGTTAACAATAAATGGTAAAGGTATTTTAAATCATCCCAGAAAAACGTTTTTATTAGGGTTTTTAATGAACATAAATAGTTTATCGTTACTTGTTAATGATTTGTGTACACTATAGCAAAATCCAATTAAATATTTGTTGACTTTTAAATGTTCGCAGGACAACTTGAAACTTTTTTTTTCCTGCATTAGGGCTCGCGGTCGGGCACAAGATAACCCGAGCCCTCTCGAGTTCTGCTACATAATTAGAAAGATGTTGTTCAGACATTCTATTCAACCATCCGTCAATGCCAACTGCATAGAAAATGGCTTTGAGACTACACACGTCTTCGATTTCAATAAACAGAAAAGTTTGTTTCATTCTCGCGAAGAACCTGAATATCAACAAGACGTTGAAAATATGTTTCAAAATTTAGAAAAGATTCATGCTAGTCCATACCAGGAAAATATATAATATTATATAACTGGTTACATTATAAAACAAATTCTTACCCGCATTTCTTGTGAACATTGTAATAATGCGTTAGTAGCACTTAACTATGTGTCAACAGATCATTCATATCATATGATTGTAAATAAATTTGATTCATTTACGACGTTTGTGAACCGAGGCAAACTTTATTTTCCTTCGGTAGCAGCTTACAAAATTGTAAAATATTGTGACCAAGTTTTCCAACGAGCTAATTTGATGGGCCAACTTAGAGCCAATAACATTGAAAACAAATTAATTAATGTCGTGTCGTGTCGTGAAATGTTTAACCATCCTATCACGGACTCAATTAATTGTAATGATTTGCATGAAACTATGATAGTTAAGAAAATTGCTAATTCATTTTTTAATATGCGTATACGTGCTCACTTAAAGAGTCATACAGAAAATATACTTAGTGATTTACGTGGTAAGAGACAGAAACTACACAGAGCAATGATATTTAGTCATGTATAATAGAAAATTTTCAATAAATGATTTTAATATGGAAAATGTTTTCATTTATTTTTTTGAGGTTTTTTATATATTACCGTTCCTATTATAGTACATATGTTACTAAATATCTATGAAATCCGTCATTATATAGAAGTCCTAGGAATTGTAGATAATTCTTAAAATGAACAGGATGTGTGGAATATAGTATTATACACATTTCAGCTCAGAGCAGCCTGACTTGGATGGGTAAGGTCAGAAGGCTAAGGCAGGAGCTCCGCTAAGCTCTTTTAGTCTTCGTGATATTTTTTTTTAAATAATTGTCCAAAAATAGATTTAGTCTGTCTGAACAATAAATCAGGTATATTTTGCCCAATTCATGGAACACCCGGGGTGTTATAATAAATTTTAATTTTATATTTCGTTGGTACTGTTTAGGATTGGATACAATAACCAGAAAATACATTATCGAAATGGTAGTTATAAAATATTCTCTGATATATTTATTTTCCACATTTTCTAAATAGGCTCGGCATTATATGGGTTGTAACGGAAATGCGTGGTCATATTTTAGATACCGGTTCTGCCCATGGAAATGAAAACCTTTCTTCATAAAAGCAGTCAATTCCCGAAAATTGTACAAAAATATATTATCTGTATAGGCTAGATCTTAGTAGTAAACAGAGATGTAGATATTTAAAATAAACCACTTAATGTAATGCAACTACTTATAGCGATATCCTGGGAAAAATAAAATAAAGGTTACCTACTTAGAAAGAGAGGGTCTGCCCACAGAGAGCGAGATAGTAATACATAGGTTAAGCTTCAAGTAGGTATTCGGAGTGTGGTCTCCATCTTTATCTATAACTTCATGTATATTATATATAGTATAAAAAATATTGTAACACAAAAAATATTGTGTTACAATATTTTTTGCGTTTGAAATACATACAGTATTTCGTTATAACGCGGTTTTTGTTCATAGCCGTTGTAATCACGACAGTGTCCATGTCCATCACTACAAGCCTACATCCCTACAACCTTTCAAGCATAGATAATATACTATATAGGACACTTTCAAGCTTTTAAACCTTGTAAAAGAAGGAATGAAGGAAGATGACATTTATACAGCTATCCTATTTAGTACCACACTACCACATAATATTTCATACACATAAAGAAGAATTTGTTCTAATTTTATGATTCCCTTTATGCGAGTCCATAATAGGGTATTACACCCATTTTCAAAAAGTGTTTTAAATAAATCCTAGAGTGATAATGAACCACTACAATTTTTATATAATTTTTTTTAAACCAAATAGTGCCATAAAAATACTTTTAATCTATCGTTTTAAAATTTTTAAATAATTGTTTTTTATAATGATTTCTTACATTTACGCGAACACTACACATTGAATAAAACTAATTTTACGGATTTTATCGCGTTTAATTTTACTATTTTGATTCCCGACGTTTCGGGTGCTTTACAGCACCCATGGTCACGGGGGGGGGGACTGAGGTTTTTTTATTTATTTTTTAATAATTATCGTTTTTAAATTTTCGCGTGAAAACGATAGCGGCCATGCTGTTCAACTGGTGACGTCACTGTCCTAGAATTTTGCCAAATTTGCAAAGGAATAAGATAATTTTGGATGTTTAATAATGGGTTATCATCTATATCATTATTGTGTTGTGCCTGAATGCAAAACTACGAGCATATGAACGCCGGGGAAGTTATGGATACAAGTACCAACTGATTTAAATATGAGAAATACTTGGTTCAAACTGGCAAGAAGAGACCCGAAGGCATTGTCTACAAAATCTAAACTATAATTCTATGAAGATCACTTTGATGTAAGTATGACTTATATTTAACTATCGTTTATACAAAACAAAACATCATGACATGATAGGTGCAAGACCTATTGCAAGTAAAATTTTGTAATAGATTAGGTTAATCGCTCGTCTGTCCCGCCCTTTGTGGGCCATTTTGACAGCCCTTGCAAGTGCAGTGCAGTGTTTTACTTAATTCGTGTTTTCTTCTATTATATGGAAATAATGACATGGTTTGTACAAAAAAATTTAACAAAAAGTTTTTCTCACCTAAGCTTATATTATAATATCTATAATATTAGTGCTAAAAGCGAAGTTATAAACTCGCTTTGATTTCAAATGTCATAAAGATTATTGCATGTTTTAGCTGGAAAATTACACATAATATAAGATTATGGGTTCTGTTAAACGAATTCGAATTAATAGAATAAAGATTTGTACTTTCTGCTTTTACGAATCCGTCTTCCATGATGCCTTTTCAATAAAATTCGGAATAAAACTCAACAATCGTAATGATAACTTGAAAAATTTCGAAATAACACAGCACATTAGCTAGTTCTCTTCACCGGTGACGTTACGACGGTATCTAATATGGCGGTCAGCGTTTTGCAGATTTAAGGCACATATAAAAAAATATTCTTAAAATTGAAATATAAATTTTATAATGCATTATTATAAATAGAAATCAATATTTCTCGTTTACTTTTTACAAAATCTATCATAAATATATATTTTTTGATTTTTTTTACATGATGAAAAATACCCTATTGATACTCTAAAAGCAATATCGAATATCGATATATCGCGCTTAAAAATATCGACGATGTACATCGATATTTTTATGAGAAAATATCGATATTTCGATATATAGATATTTCTTACCCAAGCCTAAAAACTAAAAAGCGGAAAGACATGTCAATTTTATTAACAAGGTTCAAAGGTTTAAAAGTTTATCAGGTATGCAAAACTATTTTTTTTATTTTTTATCATTTAACGTTTATCTATTTACTTTTAAGGTTAAATAGATAAACGTCAAATGCTTATATCTCACGCAAATATAGATGTCATACATGATTACTTGTTAGAATAAATGTTTTTTGTAATTGGCTAGGAAAAAAAAATTGATCTGAGGTTTTTGTATTATTTTCGTTACTTTAAAGTACTTACTGGACTTCTTTTAAACTTTTAATGATTATTTATGGTTTTACTTTGCGCTCATTATGAAAATCACGCGTTGTTCAGGGACTAGCGCTCGCCGTAAATTTTTCAGTACACGAGCAACCCGGGTTCGATCCCTGGCACTAATCAATTTGTTAGTTGCAATTTTAAGTACCGATTTACCATGTGAGCGGATATATTATTGTCTACTTTGTACAGACATTATAGAAACTCAACTACCATCAAAGACATTCATTTGAAATATAGAACTTAGTTAATTACTGTTAACAGTTATTTTGATGAACACTACAAATTAGTAAAAGAGTGAAACACAAATTGTTTTAGTGTATAAAACCATAATAAAAATATTTTATAATGTAGAGAAGACATGCATAGCATGTAAGTGAAAGACTAACATTTTTTCAAGATTAAAAACTAACATTATTTTGCAGGATGTTGTTAGCCAGGCATTTTGTAAATAGTATGAAGCAGTTGGTCCCTAGGACCAGGACAATGGCAGCTCAGGCTGGACCTTTAGTGGACTTATCTATTGATGATGATGGTATAGCAATATTAACCATGAATCGACCACCTGTTAACAGCCTTAATCTAGAATTGTTAGAAGAAATAGGCAAGTCTCTGGATGAAGTGTCAAAAAATAAAACAAAAAGCATGATCATAACTTCAGTAAGTTCTAATAATTTTTAGCAGCATTTTAAAAGGAGTAATGAACCACAATTTCTTTTTCTGTGCTAGATATTTTTATTAATTGCAAATTTGTATTATATTTTCACAAAATAAAATCCATATAAATATCCCAGTGGTGCCTCTATTTGCAGAATTATGATAATTTGGCAGTAAACATATCTTTTTTACTCAATGAAATGACCTTAAATTGAGTCACAGTAAAATTATCCTAAATAATTTCATATTGTTAGTACTGATTTCAAGAGAACTCCAGATGCTACAAAATAATGAAATACTTATGCACCTATGTTAAGCCTCATATTTGAATAAAAACATTATCATTGAAAGCCTCTCTTTACGTTCATGAGGGTTATGGTAAGCACAATATTAAGCATTTTAGTTCATTCATTCTAAAACTTTATTTCCTTAGTTCATAGTTTAAGTCCTTGTTGCTATAATTTAGCAACAAGGAATTAAACCATTATGTCTGTACCGCACAAAAATAAATATTATTTTTACAATTTCATTAACTACAATTATCATATTATGTTTTTAAATTTAGTCATTTAACTACTATTTTATGAAATTACTTAAATTTATTGAATAATCCATTAATAAATTTTCAGTCATCACCATCAGTATTTTCAGCTGGATTAGACATAATGGAAATGTACAAACCAGACTTAAAAAGAGCAGAGATCTTCTGGACAACATTGCAAGATGTTTGGATAAAATTATTTGGATCTAGCTATATAACTGCAGCTGCTATTAATGTAAGATTTGCTTCTTTTTGCTCTTAACTACATCTAAAGTAGAGTGACATGAATTAGATTATAAAGTGGGAAAATAAATTGTTTATCTTCCCTTATATATAGAGTGCTCCAAGCAGCTTAATCTCATATTATAAGAGTTTTTATTGTACCTTACATTACCTTAATCATCAGCTAAAAGCCTAAAACTGGAAATGGGTCTTGATGCTGCTTCTAGTCTCCGGTCTGGATATTTTATGTCTGGTGTGAATTAAATGTTTATAGTATCATCTATCAGAAGCCATTACATTGTTCTGGCATTCCACATTTTCCATAGTCGCCTCTAATGACACCCACGGGACAAAATGTCACACAGTTAACACAAAACTGTAATATTAAGTATTTATTACGTAAATAAAAAAATATGTTGTTAGCATCGATATATATGTACTACGTACTAGATTTGGCATTCCGAACATGCACTATGTTCAAATGAACTGTACTGCAATCCGTACAAATTTAGTGTCATTTAGTGTGGCTTCAATATTCATAGAGTGTGGAGCTGCGCTAATAATACGAGATTTCAAATTAAAGTTTAAACCTGAACGTAATTAATAATTCAGTAGTCAAATAAGTAAAATTATTTGTTGTTCAAGTGAATAAATAGGTAATAATATTACAATAGAAAAAAAATTTCTTCATTTATATGCCACGCTATCTACAATCATAGACTAAAATCTACTATCTCCCGCGCATGCGCGAAAACAGAGTAGTGCACATTTTTTGTTTGGAACGGCTTCTCTAGTACGTAGTACATAGAACTCAATGGTTGTTAGTGATGTTATTTTTACTTTGTAGTTGAAACTATACTTGTTTCTTTAATATACAAATCTGGCTGGATTTGTAAATTTTAGCTGCATGACAAAATTCATATTAAAAAAGTGACACACAACACACCTTTGACCAAATAAATTACTTAATTTTTATAACTTTTCTTGTTTTCAGGGCCACGCACCAGCTGGTGGTTGCCTTTTATCAATGTCCTGTGAATATAGAGTTATGGTGGGAGGTAAATACAGCATAGGTCTTAATGAGACGGCTCTCGGCATAGTAGCACCCACTTGGTTTATGGATACAATGTGCCACACTATACCAATTAGACAAGCTGAATATGCTTTAACCACTGCCCGGATGTTCACAGTAGATGAAGCTCTACAGGTAAAAATAGAAAAAAGTCCAAGCATTACATAAAAATGTGGCGACATTCATTAATTAACTATTAATTACAGCCATTGGTGCCGGCGGGTTCGATCCCCACCGGCACCAATGAAATTGTTAATTGCAATTTTAAGTGCTGATTTACCACATGCTCGGCGGTGAAGGAAAACATCGTGAGGAAACCTGCATGTCTGAAAAATAAGAAAAAAATATATTTCGAAGACATGTGAAGTTCGCCAACATGCATTGGGACAGCTCGCCGGACATTTCCTTGCCCTAAAACCCTCTCAGAAATGAGAGGAGGCCTGAGCCCAGCAGTGGGACGTATATAGGCTGTAACTTCAACTTTTTTAACTTTTTACAGCCTATAAAAATCCACTGCAAGTGATTATAAACTAAGTAAAAATACCCAACACTGATCACCAAACCCATCCCTTTATGTGATAGTTATAGCGAAAGCCCTTTTTATAGGGAAGCCTACAACTTTTTTTTTTTAGAATGTGGGTGACAAACAAGCACACAGTCGACCTGATGGTAAGTGTATGTTGTGGCCCATAGACATCTACATTTATCCTCGATTAAAAATCAAAATGCAGATGCGTTGTTACCCCTGAGGACTTCTTAGTCTCTTGAATTAGGAATGCCTCTTTTTCCAGTAAATAGGGTCTCCATTTCTCTACACTGACCATACGAAACAAAGCGGCACTAAGCTGCTATTTTACGGTGGTATTCTGTGAGAACGTGGTCCTCCCCCGGTCGAGCCGACCCGTTCGTACTACAACCATAATATAGCTACCAGCGTGGCCCTACCACATTAAGAAGAACAACTCTTATAGGCTGATGAATGGAATAAGTGGGCTTTAGTGATCATTTTAATATCACTATCACTTTCGCAATTTTCAACCTATACCCGTATTTATTGGCTAAACTTAGTCCAACTAGCTTGGTGTTCTTTGGGTCTGCCTTCCCTTTCAGGAATAAGCAAATGAAAAATCGACTAAGTGAATATTAAATGGTCAATGTAACCATTTGGTGTCAATTATTCCCTAAATTTATATTCACCACCAGGACCATCCAAGACACCAAATTGCCTTGATTTTATCATACATCTCAACTCACTCATAAAATTAAAACAACAATCTGAGAAAATATTCCGTGCGGCACATACGAATTTTGCTACTTCAAATCCAAAAAATAGTCCATATCGCTAATTTGCTTATTAGTTGCATAGCACAAGTTGATCTGCAATGCGATTCTGTAACGCTGATTAGAATCGATTGCCAGTGGGAAGGAATCACTGGGCAATGTGAACTGAGATGTGTATGCAATTGAGCTGTCAATTCTTTGAAAGTTAAAATGAAGTCTTGCGGCACCCAACCTGACTCCAAAAGTTACATTGCCAAAAAATTGACAGCAGGCCATTGTCAAGCGTGAAAGTTCATTCTCTGATGAAACATGAATGTTTTTGCATTGCGATGGAAAAATGCCAAAATGCTGCATTGCTGAAACAGTGGCTTTTGGTTAAGATACTGTAATGGTTTGGGCAGGTATTTCGAAGGAAGCGAAAATTTTCGTTTTTGAAAACTGAGTCCATATTGCTCATAAGTGTAATTTACACTTTAATTGTTTTCAGTCCATTTCACCTGCTGGAAAAACAAGAAGGCTATACTGGACAAGCAGATGGAGTCACAATAATCTTTTTTTAATATCATATCTGGAACATTCGAGATCTTTGTTGCACTATTTCTCTTAATGCTTTTAGCACACAAGTATAATAATACGTTGTTTGTTTCTACAGTCATATGATTTGTTTACAGGTTGGTCTAATTGATGAATCTGCCAGTGATAAAGCAGATGCCATTGATAAATGTAAGAAGTTTATTAGGAAATTCGATAAAATCCCTTCATTAGCCCGAGCAGTAACCAAACAAAAAATAAGGGAGGGGCCTTTGGTGCGATTGCAGAAAAATCGCCAACAAGACACCGCGGAGTTCCTTGGATTCCTCAAGAACCCTAAAATCCAACAGAGTCTAGAAATGTATATACAGTCCTTGAAGCAAAAAGCTGCCAAATAATGTATAATGCTTTAATGTAGCGTGTGAGTGATTTTATTACCAAGTTATAAATTTTATATCCTGTTTAAATTAATATTTTTATATATTAATATTTTTTGTCCAAATATTTTAATAAGTATAATTTTATTGTAAGCGATGTTATAAATAAATTTTTCTATTTTTATTTCTTTTATTGATTTAGCATCAGCTTCTAGAGCTTATAAGTCGCGGGACTTTGTTTCGAATCCGCTGTCACAGATTATCCAATAGCACAGTTTAAAGAGACTATAATGTCCATCATCATCATCATCATTACAGCCCTTCACAAGTCCACTGCTGGACATAGAATGCCAAAGCACGGTCCTGAGCCACCTGCATCCATCGACTTCCTGCATGTCTTACCAGGTCGTCACTCCATCTAGTGGGGAGCCGCCCCACACTTCGCCTACCGGTACTAGGCTGTCACTCGAGAACCTTGCTTCCTTTACTTTACTTTACTAATCCGTTGGGCTATGTCGGTTACACTCGTTCTACTGCGGATATTCTCATTTCTACGTATATCACGCAGAGAAATCCCGAGCATAGCCCTCTCCATAGCTCGCTGAGCGACCTTGAGCTTCTTATACGGCCAGCAGTGAAGGACCACGTCTCAGATCCATAAAGGCATGATTCAGATCTCGACAGCAAGCGGCAGTGTTGCCACTGTGGTGCTGCGCAGCAGTGCTGCCTGCCGCGCTGATTCCGAGCAAGGCGGCAGTGTTGTCCTGTTCGTGGTGTTGCGCTATTGTGTATTCATTGAGTTGACAAGATTTAGATTGATCACCAACTTTTATTTATATTGTTGGAAGAGGAATAATTTGTTTTACTGATCACTGGCAACACGCACTGGTTGTACAATCTCGTTTTCAAGTTTTGAGGTATACCTAATGTCTATATTCTGTGCTAATAGTGTGTAACCCTAGTATATATAAAGTAATCTATGGCGTAACCGCTGTAGGCGTTGAGTGGCAACATAATGCACCCACGCTAGGAAATTCGGTTTCGGTTTATATCTCAGTTGTCGTTTATCGGCAGTTGTCGTTTAAACGAAAACAATAATATTAATAATGTTCTTAAATAATCTTCTGTTAAACATATTGATTGAAGTTGCTTCATGTGTTTTGGAAGTTTATTGTTTATCTGGGCTCCCCTACATGTTATTTTTACTATAGTCATCAATTTTTAATTTATTAATTTTAATGGACAAAGCTGTTACGAATGAACTCTAGGAAACTAAGTATATTACACGTCCCATATATTGCAATTTTCTGTTTCTGACAAAGCATCTGATTTTTCCTTTTGTTAGTTATTTTTAGACGACTTAAAAAAAGGAGGTTTACAATTCTACTCGTTTTTGGATCTATGTTACGCGATCTCTTGGTCAAGTGTGATTTTGTTATACTTTATGAGTGGTCCCATATAAGTTTGAAGAGTAAATTCTACCCCTAAAGATGGTGAAATATGGAATGACATTGAGTTTGTGATATTCCTTAGCCCACTCAAAAGGTTACCCTTTACCCTAAAACTAACATTATGAAGTTGGATCTTTAATTCATCTACACACTATATATTTTTTTATAGAATAAGGGTGAAAAACGAGCACATAGTCCACCTGATGGTAAGTGGATGCTGTGGCCCAAAGACATCTACATTTATCCTTGATTAAGAATCAAAATGCAGATGCGTTGTCACCCCTGAGGACTAAGATGGAATGCCTCGTTTCCAGTAAAAAGGATCTCTCCGGTTCTCTACACTCACCATAAGAAACACAGCAGCCTTAAGAGGAAATGCGGGACGAGAGACTCGAAAATTAGGTATTTGAAGAAACTATCGCTGTCGCTCTTCGAGCGCTCGGCGTAACGACAACTACAGATCCGACTGAATAGCCTAAGTAAAAAGCATAATTCGAGGTTTGGCTCTCTACCATTTCCTCCTCCAATATTGGACCAATTAAAAAAATATTTCATAAACTGAATAAGAAGGATATACACCGTGTCCCTATGTTTTTATTTCTTCAGTATTAGTTATCAAATTTGAACACTAGGCCTCTGTTGACAGCGGTCTAAATAGGTAATGTTGAGCCTTTTGTAAGGGTTCTAGTGCTTATAAAGATAATGTATCATCAAAAAGGAAAACAGTGACATACTTAGAAGAGGTTGATATTTATTTTACTGTCAAAACTCACTGCTATAAGGTCATAAACTAGAAACAAGAAAACAGGCTAAGCGTTCGTATGGAGAAAATACCACTAACATAATATGTAAACTACACCACCACGGGAAGGACCACGCTCTCACAGAATATCAGCGTAAAATAACAGCTTAACACTGCTGTGTTTCGTATGGTGAGTGTAGAGAACCGGAGTCTCCTTTTACTGGAAAAGAGGCATTCCATCTTAGTCCTCACAGGTGACAACGCATCTGTATTTTGATTCTTAATTAAGGATAAATGTAGATGTCTATGGGCCAGAGCATCCACTTACCATCAGGTGGACTGTGTGCTCGTTTGTCACCCTTATTCTATAAAATAAAATAAAAAAATCTAAGGGCGATTTCACTTACAAATGTCCCATAAACTTAAATACGTCGGTATATTTGCCTCTTTATTATACTATTATTTATTGACTTTACTCATGTGTAGGGGACCATGCAAATATACTTACAACGAACTCAGCTCATTGATTTAAAAAGTATATATGTATATCGCATAAGTCAGATTTATAATTTCCAATACTTGTGGATTTGTACATTGGTGCTTATGTGAGTGACCGCTATAATTATTCATGTAGGTTGTAGTGAAAAAGAATTTATCTTTTAGCGTTTTTCTTTTAATTATAATCGTCACAAAATAACGCAGCTGCCTCAGGATCGACGGCTTCCGTCAAACTCATTTGCATATCCGTCCATGCTTCTCTTTGATTGTCAATAAAATAATATATTTCCAATATCCTGTCCCTGTTTCGCTTTATTTCGTTACTGTAAAAACAAATTTACGGTTTAAAATATTTTTTTTTTCTTTTAAAAAAAAAAATTTTGGATTAACGTTGAAAAAGTTTCGCTACAATTATCGTCATCGCAGGCCACTACAAGTCCACTGCTGAACGGCCTCCTTCACATATTGACTTGTGAGGTACCCGCATCCATCGACTACACTCCACAACGGTAGCGAAGCCTCCATAGAAGCCGAGAAGCCGGGCTTATCAAACTGCTCAATCAATAATATCAACTAATAAAATAACTCTTAAACTGTTTCAAACTATTTCAAATTTCCCGTGCGCTTCTCTGTTCTACACAGGTCATGACCTCGTAGCCATAAGTATAACGTCAACATGCGGCAAAACTGCGCGATACTGTGTCATAAAAAGTAGTCGTCTCTCTCGCACGCGTGGGCTTTTACCGGGCTTTCGAGAAGATGATCGCTCCCTTTCTAACCTGTGGCAAAATGTTCTATAATGAAATATAACTACGATTGTTTATATAGCAATTTGTATGGAGCGATAAAGCCCGGCTTTTGGTGTGAAGTTAGCCAAGCGCGGAGGCGCGCGGGCGATACGTTTGCAAGTTCACTTCACATTTCAATGTTTACTGTGTGTTTACTTGAGCGAATAAATATTGCGAGTTGAAAATTTATGCTTTTTTATAGATTTTTAGTGAAAAGGGAGGATAATAGTGTGCCTTGTGATGAATTGAAGTGTGTTAAAGTGCTAATCGGCGAGGAAAAGGTAAAATCGAAAAAGAGAAAAGGTAAATTTTTATTAAACTGCTAAAAATAACAAAACCATATCTTGCGCTTGCCCTAGTTTGGAGCCCTAGCTTCGCCACTGCTCCACAATACCCTATGCTGCGCCGGGAGAAAGCTGACACACTCTTAGACTTTCTAATGT
Organism: Parnassius orleans; assembly: GCA_029286625.1. Classification (NCBI taxonomy): domain Eukaryota; kingdom Metazoa; phylum Arthropoda; class Insecta; order Lepidoptera; family Papilionidae; genus Parnassius; species Parnassius orleans. The sequence goes on from JAGSMP010000079.1 coordinate 2,135,899, forward strand.
GGATTCTACGGGCTACCACATGCGCATCGTAGTATCTTTTTTCCCCCAATAAATCCTGCAACTCGTCAACTCGTTGAAACTATACTCTTTTTTCAACCTACTTCAAAAAGGGGGAGGCTTACAATTCATTGGAATCTTTGTTTTTTTTTTTATGTATATTCACCGATTACTAGAAGACGCCTGAACCGATTTGGAAATTTTTTTTTTGTTTCAATGGGTATACTTTCCAGGTGGTTCCATTTAAATTTTATCGAAATCGGTCGAGCGGTTTAAAAAAATCAACAATGAATTATATTTATATTGAAGTCGGTTGTACAAATTTTTAATTTTACTACTTGTTATGGTTGAAACATCGCAAGTTTTATGGTAATTTTCGCCGGAAGAAGCATAGGTAAAAACCTTTATAGCATACTGGCGATGAAATAAAAATCCACACAAAATAAAGTACGAACAAAAAATACCTATTCTAAATGCTGAAATTATCTTTTTACGCGTATTCGCATTATAAGCTATTAAATTACATTGCTAACGATGATAAGGTATTTTTTTCACTATGCACATTGAGTTACATACGTACTTTGTCCTTAAAATGTTATCTTTACACTTACTCGTTAGTTCCACTTATGAGCTGGTCACGCCAGTTGTTGGCGCGTGTCATTAGAAGATCTTCGCGCGCATCGATGAAACGCATGTGATTGTCCGACGATTGAGCCACCACGTTCATCATCGTGTCGCGGTCCATCATGATCTGTTTGTTTTATTCGAGTTTTATTCCTCATCCTGATCTGTCCGTAAAAACACACTACTGGACGCAGATCCCTTAGGTAGTAGGGAGGATTGGCCACATCGCCGCGATTGGCATGTGGATGGACGTTTGCAGTAGGTACCTAACGCCTCGCACCTTTCACGAACTTCATTTTCTAAATATACTAGAGAATATAATACTAGTTTTGTGCCTAGAAGTCCGTCTAGTCTTACTATTTCTGCTACGTCTTACCTATTTCTGCTTACAAATAGCAGAGCAGTGTCTCGCCAGCAACGCTAAGTCAGGAATTTGCATTTAGAAAAACCCAAAATTAGGGGCTTTTTAGTTGCTAATTAGGTGCCAAGTTTAAAAATTAGGTGTTCTAAAATTTTCACCGCAACGAACTGTTAAAATTTGCGTTGCTAGCGATACGTTTTGCTTGCTTGTAATGCCGTTCATACCTTATAGTAGGGTAATGGTGGTCCTGGATCCGATAATTCCCAGAATATTACCGTCATCTACATCTGACCTCAATAATCTTTCAGCACTTAATTAGCACTTAATTCCTTGCTATTAATATTTATCGTATATCTATTACCGTCACTGCGTTGCTAGCGATACGTTTTGCCAGCAACGCAAATTACAACAGTTCATCATCATCATCATCATCATCATCACAGCCCTTCACAAGTCCACTGCTGAACATAGGCCTCCCCCAAGGAATGCCACAAAGCACGGTCCTGAGCCACCTGCATCCATTGACTTCCTGCATATCTTACCAGGTCGTCACTCCATCTAGTGGGGAGACGCCCTACACTTCGTCCGCCGGTACGAGGCTGCCACTCGAGAACCTTTTTTCCCCATCGGTTGTCGGTTCTTCGAGCTATATGGCCGGCCCATTGCCACTTCAGCTTACTAATCCGTTGGGCTATGTCGGTCACTCTGGTTTTACTGCGGATATCCTCATTTCTAAGTTTATCACGCAGAGAAACGGCGAGTATAGCCCTCTCCATAGCTCGCTGAGCGACCTTGAGCTTCCTCATCCGGCCAGCAGTGAAGGACCACGTCTCAGTTCCATAGGTCATCACTGGCAACACGCACTGGTTGTACAGTCTCGTTTTTAAGTTTTGAGGTATACCTGACGAGATGTGCCGTAATTTCCCGAACGCTGCCCAACCGAGTTGAATCCGTCGATTGACCTCTCGGTCGAAGTTGGACTTACCTAGTCGGACTATTTGTCCCAGGTAAACATACTCGTCAACAACTTCGAGCTTAGTGCTCCCAACAACTACTGGCATAGGTGTGACATGGACATCAAACATGATCTTTGTTTGTCCATGTTCATCTTAAGACCTATCCGTTGGAGACACTATTGAGGTCATTGAGCATAGTGCTTAGGTCCTCCAGCGATTCTGCCATAAGAACTATATCGTCGGCAAATCGAAGGTGAGTGATGTACTCGCCATTGATGTTAATACCGTATCCTTTCCAGTCCAGAAGCTTGAAAACGTCTTCCAATGCAACGGTGAAGAGTTTCGGGGATATCACGTCACCCTGTCTTACACCTCTCTGCAGTTGGATAGGTTTCGTACTCTGGTTCTGTACTCGGATAGCCATCGTAGCCCTACTGTACAAGCACTTCAGCACCTCGATATACCGACAGTCAACTTGGCACCGCTGAAGAGACTGCAGCACCGCCCAAATTTCGACGGAATCAAAGGCTTTCTCATAGTCTACATATCCAGACATAATGGCAAATTATACTCCTCGGACTTCTGTACAATTTGCCGAAGGGTATGTATATGGTCTATGGTGCTAAAGCCTTTTCGGAAACCGGCTTGTTCGGGAGGCTGGAAGTCGTCGAGTCTGCGTGCGAGACGATTCGTAATGACTCTCGAAAACAGCACGTAGATGCGGCTCAGAAGGGTAATCGGTCTGTAGTTCTTCAAGAGAGCGTTGTCGCCTTTCTTGAAGAACAAGACCACCGCACTTCTGCTCCACGCAGAATTTTTAAACTTGGTACCTAATTTGTATCTAAAAAGCCCCTAATTTGGGCTTTTTCTAAAAGCAATTTTGATTCTATTCTGATTTTCAGAAAACCTGAATCAGCTTAGGGGCATTAAACCAGAAAAAAATTAGGGGCGCCTTGTCATTGCCTATACTTGCAGCACCTAATTAGCATTTAATTCCTTGCTATTAATATTTATCGTATATCTAATAGAGCACCTAATTAGCACCTAAAAGGCCCCTAATTTTGGGTTTTTCTAAATGCAAATTCCTGACTGCGTTGCTGGCGATACACAGCTAAATAGCAGTGCTTGCACTGCTGTATTCCGGTCTGAAGGGTAGAGAGTTAGTATAATGACAAGCTGTGAGGTATTCCATCTTATTCCTCTAAGGTGACAACGCATCAGTAGCTTTCTACTTTTTTCTAGTTGTTTGTTTGAAGTTGGCTGCAGGTGTCCATGTACTGCAGTAGCAACTTACTATCAAATGAAGTGTAAGTTCAGTTTCACTTCGATTTTATAAAGAAAAAGACTATTTAGGAGTTACCGACTTTATAGTTTTATGATAATTGCGGTATTGGGGAGGAGGACATTTTCTGCTTAAATGGCTCCAAACGGCACCAACCCTTCCTATGCCATTGTATTTTTTAGAAGCCATATAATATTCGGGGGGTAATTATTGAAAAGTTATTATCTTTAAAAAAAGCACGAATGCACATAGATAAAAATATCGTATCCTGGATAAGTATCGATACAAACATTTATGCATAAACTTAGATCGTAGATTTTAAATCAGGATAACTAATGATTTAATCTGTTCTTCGCAGTAAACAGTCAAACAGATGAGCTTTGAAAATACACTTTTGTACATAGGCAAACAAAACCAATAGGCGAAGCAACCACTAACCGTACTTCCGGTACATTTTTCCTTTGCGGTGGCATATCGCCCACCGACAGCGGGTTGCCAAGTGCTCTATCTTATTTCTACTTATACATACCTCTATCAAGTCTGGTGGTGCATCGCCCAGCAACAGCCGGTTACCGAGCATGTTAGCGAGCGTGTCTGCTTGGCGCGTACTCCACACTAATTCGCTCTCGCGCCACGCGCCGAACGCGCCACGCGACTCTTCCAGCAGCTTGCTCACCATCTCCGTTAGGTTCACCGCGAACTGCGTTCGGGACTCCTGGGCGCGATTATCTTAGGTTTACAACATTGTTTCGCAGTAAAGCTACGTTGCAGAACGAATAGGTTGGCGCAACCGAGAACGTATTCAATTCTTTTCACGGAATACCGGCGTAAAGTTGTAAGAGAACCCATCATCATGGTGTCGTGAAAGGCGACTATGAAAATGCCATAAAAATCTTATGGACCCGATAGATGGCGGCATATCCTAATTGTTTACGCCTGACGTAATACCCAGACAGGCAATTTTTAATCGCTTCCCTACAACGGTGGAGGCGCAATCCAGCTGTAGACTTTTATGGGCTGTTGAAGATGGAGACCAGCGTACAATTGCAGCATAATGATTACGTGTTTCTTATGATGAGTGACAAAAACAGGAGACTTAGGTCGCCAACTCACAATAATTAATGGACACCCCCTTAGGTGTGCTGCAGGTATTTGGTACTCGAGCCCGCGAGAACTCTAACTGGATTTGATGTAAGTTTAAAATAATAGGAGGCAAACTTAGCAGCTGACAAATGCGTGCTCTTTTCTTTAGTTAATAGGGATTAGGATTAGTTAATGCTTCGTGAACATCGATTTCTTTTATTACTTTAAAAAGGAGGAGAATAAACTCCTATAATTCGAAAGGCCTGCTGAACATAGTTGTCTTTGTTAAGCATCCGGCTCGAAGGACCATGTTAAATCTCTGCTCAAAGCTTGGAGAGGATCACGTTAAGGAACTCACGATGCCAACAATCCCACGGACCTTAAGCAAACCGTGGGTATCAAACAACATCGCGAAACAAATAACGCCCAACGCCATCTGTTGGCGACAACGCAAGCCAAATCAATCCGAACATGCTGCCCCCAAAAGATAATAGTGGCGATTGTCCTTATTTTATTGACATACGGTGGCAAACAAAACAAGAGTAACAAAAAAATAACAAAAACCTTCCCTAAGCACACAATCAACGTGGAATATATGATGATCTAATAACTACTTATTTTGTGACGGGCTAAAAACACAGTTTCGACACTAGTCGTTTGATACGGTTTTGTTTGTATCTTATAGTAAATACCGAGTTACTCTATCCTTTCCAGTGTGTTTCTCCTCTACAATTCCGTACAGCCATTTCGCTGGTGACAAGGCATCCTCAATTATTAACACAATATCGCCTATTTTCAGCTCCGGATTCTGATTTTGCCATATATAACGCTGGTGAAAGAGAACTAAGTATTCACGCGACCAACGACGCCAAAATTCTTGCACCATGCCTTGAGTCATCTGCCATCTTCGGAGACTGCCTATGTTTGACGATTCGTAGTTGTTATCAGGTGCTAATACCAATTGTTGGCTGTTGATCTTGTGGGTTGTCACTGATTTTTGATAGAGGTCTTAAGTTCAGACGTACCTCAATCTGACATAAGATTGTCGTCATCTCCTCGAAAGTCAAAGTTGAGTCCCCAATAACCCGCTTAAGATGGTGTTTAATGGATTTTACTCCTGCTTCCCAGAGACCGCCGAAATTTGGGGCGTGCGGAGGGATAAAATGCCATGTAGTTCCGTTGTTGGCGAGGCTTTCAGTAATCTCCACCACCATGATTGACTTCTCTGAGTCAAACAGTCGTTGCAGTTCGCGTGATGCTCCGACAAAATTAGTCCCGTTGTCACTCCAGATGTCGCTACAGTGACCGCGTCTTGCAACAAACCCTCGAAATGCTGCCAGAAACGCTTCAGCCGTAAGATCGCTTACTATTTCCACGTGCATGGCTCTTGTGGCCATGTAGATAAATATGCAAATATAGCCCTTGTGAGAGCGAAGCCCACGACCTTAATTGGTTATAATATTTATAGGTCCAGCGTAATCTACTCCACTATTTTTGAATGGCCCATAAGTTGACTTTTGTGGCAGCCGAGTGCCGTACACAAACAGTACACCTGCGAACGTGGGCTTTCACCAACTGTTTCGCACCGATGATCCAATATTTAGATTGCAAGTAATTCAACATTAACTGCGGTCCTCCGTGCAATGTCTTCTTGTGTGCATCATCAACAATTAGTTCAGTGAGCTTGGCCTTTTTTGGGAGGATTATTGTATGTTTATGTTCGGCTGTGAGCTTAGAGTTTTCCAATCTTCCCAGTACTCTCAGGATCTTCTTCTCATCCAAGTATGGACTTAACGTAAGTAGTTGGCTGTTCTTTTTTAATTTTTTCTTTCTCTGTATTATATGAATATCTACTTCAAAATTTGTTTCTTGACATTTTCTAATGCAATTTTCCAATGTTTACTTAATTTCGTCAACTGATAAAATTTTATTTCATTTTCTTTCTAAGTTTTGCTTTTTTAGTTGCAAGAATCGTCGCCAGTAGGACAATACCCTTAACATTCATGTAGTTCCAACGTCGTCTTCCTTCAACTTCAACCAACGTGGCAGTACCACCTGTTCTAGTAGTTTAAGTTCATTCCGGTAAGTAAACCATTCTTCCTTTAGATTATTCGGTACCTCTTCTTCCCAGCTTACCCCCGCTAACCATAATTTTTGGATAATAACTTTCGCCAATATAATAGTAGGTGAGACCCAACCAAGAGGGTCGAAAAGTTTTGCGATCTCAGGTATTAGTATTTTTTTTTGTTATAGCTTTCTTTGGTTCCGGTAATGTAAATATCTGAATATATATAATATTATCTGAAGGCGTCTTCGTTCCTGTTCCAGGTTAGTCCGAGTGTTTTTATTACTCAATCTGTTTTTACCCTTAGTCCTTTCCCAATTACCCTTTCCTCTTCCTTATCCACTCCTAGCATCCATTCCAGTACCTCATCGTTATTGGTTGACCACTTTCGTAATGGAAACCTTTTCTTCTTTTCATTAATAGTGCGTTTATTTGCCGGTAGAGTTCTTTACCTTCTTCCACAGATTGACATCCAGATTATAGATCGTCCATATAAAACTCCATTAAAACCTTTTCAGCAGCTTTGGGATAGTTACTGCCTTCGTCGACTGCCACTTGCGTCAGACACCTCACCGCCAAAAATGGTGCACAAGCTGCACTGAACGTAACTCGTACAAGTTTGTAATCTTGTATTTCATTTTCAGGATTGTCACGCCAGACAATTCGCTGGTAATTAGCGTCATCATCATCCACTTTTATCTGGTGATACATCTTGACTATGTCCGCAATCAAGACTATCGGGTAAGTACGCCATCGCATGATTAGATGTCGTAAATCAATCTGTAATGTAGGGCCTACCATTAAATCGTCATTCAACGAAATTCCTGAACTATCCTTATTCAACGCGTTAACAACCACTCTCACTTTCGTGGTCTCTTTGTCTTCGCGGATTACTTCATGATACGGTAAATACACACTATTTTTATTTTTATTTTTTCACTCACCGGTTCCATAAGCCCCATCTCTAGGTATTCATCAAATGTTCTTTTATATTCTTCTTTTAATATTTTATTATTTTGCAGCTTCTTTTCCAACGCCAGAAATCTACGTACGGCTATCTGCTTCGAGTTTCCGTTCTTGGATGCAGGCAATTCACTTTCGAAAGGTACCCGGCAATTATTAGGCAACCAATTCAAATCGACTACCTTTTTACTAGGAAGAAGTGTAGTGATCGATTTGAGCACATGAGCCACCACTTGAATTTCTATTTGAGAGTTCACGGATGATCTTAATTTTAAATATACGACTGAAGTAGACTTAGTCTTTTCTTCACCAATTCCTGATATCACGCGTGCTTCAGCAGTGTTTTTCTTCGGCCTTAATAGCTGTACTGCTGCCTCTGTAATAAATGAAGCTTGAGAGCCCTGATCCAATAGAGCTCTCAGCGTATAATTTCCTCCACTCTTTGATTCAGCTTGGACCAAAGCCGTGGCCAACAGAACAGACTGACCTGTTTGAGCGACAGTTGTATTGGTAGCCACCGTTTCCGTGGTATCCTCCGCTGTATCTTCTACAGCTACAGCGGTAACTGTATTGTCCTTGACTTTACCTTCCACTGATCTGCCTCCAACCTTAGGATGGAAAAGAGAATGATGGTTTCGCTGGCAAATCCAGTACTTAACATTTATGGTGCATCGTTTAGCGGAATGATTTTTCCCTAAACATCCAAAACAGAAGCCATTGCTCTGTATAAATTCTCTCCTTGCGTCGACGTCTTGTGTTAAAAACGTATTGCATTTGCACAATTGATGTGCTCCCTCCAAGCAACATTTACAAGTTGAAATTTGCTATCAGTTGACATCAGTCGCAGCGTGAAATGAGTGCTGTTTCGGCTCCAGACTGTGTTTGTCCTTTTGAACTGCAGGTGATTTTTGTGCAACAAACTCTAAAGCCCGAAAACGATTTGTGATAAAAACTTGAAACTGTGCAAATGTCGGTAAGCTATCGCCTGTGCTGCTAGTCACGTGAAACTCCCACTCTCTGCGAGACTCATTATCTAACTTCAAAGTCAAGATGTGGATGACTAAAATATCCCAAGATTTTACACCAATTCTTAAAGCCGAAAGTGCATTTAAACATTCCACGGAAGTATCAATCAAATTCTTTAAATGTGAAGCTGATTCAACAGTCGCGTTTTTACGACTTTTTAAAATACAATAGAACGACAATGGAAGACAATAGAAGATTAGAATAGACAATAGAATACAATAGAAGACAGCCGTTTTAAAATACAAAGCAATAAGCATTTCTTGTTGTTATACCGCGACTCTAATAACTGCCAACAACGTTCATAATTGTCATCGGATATTGGTAGATGTCGCAACAGTTACTCAGCCTACCCCGTTAAATAACTTTTCAAATAATTTAACTTCTGTACATTATCCATATGCTGATTGCATTTTTATGGATTAGAGACGTAAATAAATACTTGAATGTTACCCATTCAGTATATATACCGGAAAAGGAAGGTATACTAATTTTTGGTAATTTGATCACATCATTACTTTGATTAGCTACGTGACTATTCTGCATAAGTTTTTCTTCGTTGAATTCCGCGATTTTAGTTCTCAGTATACATTTATAATTTATATACGCCTCCTCCGTAATATCATACAATTCCTTTTGAACATATGATGTACTTTCTAATATTTTTGGTTCTACAGTTCTTAACAATTCCCTGTGTCCTCCTAAAAATTCATCCCATAATTTTTCTAAAGATTCTAATCGGCTAATACAATATTCTTTTGTGATACGATCTTTCGGCGATTTTTTTAAATTAACATACGTTTTAGATATTCTGTTAGCCGAATCATTTTGAAAATTAATTAATGATTCCATTTTAACAAAAAAAAACTAAAACAAAAATACATAACAAATCACTTATACAAAAATCTAAGAAAAAGACAGCCTGTAACAACTCAATCCCGAACACTAAATTACGTTATGTTAAAAACACTGCAAAATTTTGGCAACGTTAATTTAAAAATATCTTAAAAACTATTCTAAGTTCACTATTGGATACATTAAATTTACTAAGTCAAAGTTCTCTTTCTAATAAAGTCCAAATTTCTATATCTCCTTTTTTTGATATTATGAAGCAAGCAAAAGTACTCACAGTTTTCCGTCACTAACTTCAAACCACTACCTCCACAGATATTCCTCTTCCCCTCTGACACTTGACAACTTCGCTGTCGTTTAACACTTCCTGTCACTTTGACGTCTGCTGTCAAAAACTTGACACCCGCTGCCAGTTTGATATTAGCTGTCAGATTGACGTTATCTGTTAATCACCGTTGACAGCTGTCACCTCCTGTCTTCGAGCTTGTGACGTCAGCACGTTGACCTCACGGCCCCTCAGCTTCCTCCGCTCCCCGCGGCCTACTGATGACGTCGGCACGTTGACTTCACGGCCCCTCAGCTTCCTTCGCTCCCCGCGGCCTCCTGGTGACGTCGGCTCGGAAATGTAGCCGCCCACTTCCGCTTCCTCCGCACCCCGCGGCCTCCTAGTGACGTCGGCACGTTGACGTTCTCGTCTTCTTTCTCCACGGCTTCCTGTCTTCGGGCTCGTGACGTCGGCACGTTGACCTCACGGCCCCCCTGCTTCCTTTCCTTCGTATGTTTACTTCCTCCGGGTCCGGTTCACTTCCGGTACAGGAAGGGGTATGTCCGCCCTCCCATCCTTTTCACCTAAACATCTCGAAGGACCATGTTTAATCTCTGCCCAAAGCTTGGAGAGGATCACGTTAAGGAACTCACGATGCCAATGCGATTGTTGGCATCGTGAGTGATTGGTGGCAGGGCCGTGGCCCTTAAGCAAACCGTGTGTATCAAACAACATCCCGTCACAAATAACGCCCAACGCCATCTGTTGGCGACAACGCAAGCCAAATCAATCCGAAAAAATGATGATGATGATGGTGACTAATCTTTACCAAAGACAAATTATTACCGTTACTGTTACAGCCTATCAAAAGTCCACTGCTGAATATATGCTCATACGGGGGATATTTGCTACAGTTGCCACTGGCAGGAGGGTCTGCAACCGCAGTTTATTTTTTATTTTTAGTTGTTATTAGGAAGACGCTGCTACTCATCTCCTGGTTTATTTCCCTCTGTCGCCTCTTACGACACCCATGGGACGATGTGGGATAGTGGTATATTCTTACACCCACTACGCGGTCAAACACAAGTTATTACACACCAGTAATATTTTTGCTCTGGAACTAGTTACCCTCTGTTGATACATAGGATCAACGGGGAAGCAATTAAATAGAGCTAAGTATAGTTAAACATTTTTCAAAGTGTTATTATTTATTTACTACTACCTAGCTGTATCCGGCCACCACTGACCTCTACCACACGTTGCCCTGGCTTAAAAAAGGCAACTATTCGAATGTAACATTGTGTCAAAATTTCAAAGCAATCGGTGAAGAAATTTTGGAGATTTAAGATTTTGAATAAACGCCTTGATAGACCCCTTGACATGATTGATGAAAAAACGGACTTTTACATTTTAATTTATATGAATGAATGATTTTTTTTATTCAATATTGATTATTACATAATACTTATTGAAAGTCATTTTTTATTTACCACTGGTTCGGAAAATACCACTGTCCTGGGAAGAACCAGCAAGAAACCCAGCGGGACTTTTTTTTTAAACATATTTCACATAACAATAATTTTGTTTATACAATTTTTAAATGAATTTTCATAGAACCAGCATGGTGGCGATCACCATATTCCCAGGGATTATTTTCATTCATGTATTCCTTGATATTATAATAACCCTTTTTGTACAGTTTTTCTTTAATAAAACTTTTAAACTTGTTTACTGACAAACTTTGAATATGTTCTGGGATTTTGTTGTAAAAGCGTATACATTGCCTCATAAATGAATTACTGATTCTGTGGAGTCTAGTAACTGGAATTACAAGCTTATGTTTGTTCCTAGTGTTTATAGCATGAACATCCTTATTCTTATTAAAGCTATTTATGTTTTTATGTACATAAATTACATTTTCATAAATATATTGCGATGCCAAAGTTAATATGTTTATTTCTTTAAATTTTTCTCTAAGGGACTCTTTACAATTTAGGTTATAAATCGCTCGTACGGCTCTCTTTTGCAAAGAATATATAGATATAGAATATTATGCACATATTACCTCGCATTGCTCGAACAGCTGCATTTCTATTGTCATAAGGCTCTTCCAAAGTTCAAACAACGCGTCATTGAAGGTCTCTCCGAGGTCCACGATACTTGGCTCCAGTTGCTCTAGAGTTGCTTGTTTTGTTACGAACTTCACAATTATCTCGTTCATCTGCTCCACAAGACGCGCTTTCTTATCTTCAAACTGTTTTACTACCCTTCAATTGTAATTTCAAAAATTTGTTTAACTGATTCAGTATATTTATTGTTTAGTTACAACTGTAAATTAAAAATGCATTTTATATATTCTCAGATCTTTAACGATTTTACATCGTGGTAGAGCCATGCTGCACCTATATTAGTAGTATAGTTGTAGCACGAATGGGTTGGCTCGACAGAGGACGGATCACGCTCTCACAGAATACCAGCGTAAAATAGCAGCATAACACTGCTGTGTTTCGTATGGTGAGTGTAGAGAACCGCAGACCCTTTTTACTGGAAAAGAGGCATTCCATCTTAGTCCTCACGGGTGAAAACGCATCTGCAGTTTGATTCTTCATTGAGGATAGATGTAGATGTCTATGGGTCACAGCAACCACTTACCATCAGGTGGACTGTGTGCTCGTTTGTCACCCTATCCTATAAAAAAAGCATCTAAGATCTGGCTTTTTTATCGTGGGGCTAGGCATTCGGAGCCCCCGTCCGCAACCCCAGAGACTATCTCTATCCCTCTCTTTTATTAAAATAAGATAGTCACCTTTCATGAAGTAGGTATGTATAGATTTAACGTATTATTTTTGAACACATATAATATGTGAATATACGAAAATGTCCATCCCTCGAAATTAGAAATCTCTACTATTAATTTAGTTTGCTTTTACCCTGTTATTAGTGCAAGCTTCGGCTTCGTCTTCGGCCACCTTCGGCTAAAAAAAACACCTTCGGCGAAACTTCGGCCAAAATTGAACGAAATGTTACGAATGAGCGAGAGCGCGTCCTTCGCACTCTCGCTCGCTGGCGACGCAATTTTTACCATCTAGATTGTAGGTTCCCAAAGTGGTCCAGGTGGACCTCCAGGGGTCCATAGGAGACCACACAGGGGTCCACGTAGACGTGAAAAGAAAACTGGGGTTCACAAGTTGTAAGTGGGGGTCCACGAAAAATTTTCTGGTTTTCATAATAAAGAACAAAAATTTTGGCTTGGATTTACCTATCAACGTGGGCAGGTGGCATCATTCACTAGGTAGGTACTCAAAAATATTCGAGACTCAGTTCAAACACAGAATTGAATAGAACAATAGATAAAGTGTACACCATATGTCGAGACTTGCAAAGTGCCGCCCGTGCGCCCGCTCGTCCGGGATGCTTGTTTAGACCTGCAAAGGGATGAAATGCGACTTGCGCTGTGCTTGCAATCTACAAGCTACATTAATATAAATACGAATGCCAAGAACAAAACGTTACTCAAACTCATTTATTTCCGGGATTTTGAACATAAAAGTGTGACTGTGAGTGAATCGATGTCAGTGTTTGCAGTGCCGGAAAAAGTAAGTATCTGCCTATTTGTTATACATATTTTTATTGTATATTGTAATTTATCAATCATATTATATTTGTTTTACTATTTGAGTGTAGTAGGTAGTTATGTAGTAAAAATTAAATACTAGAGATTATTCAAAACTTCTATAAAAGAACAAAAAGCCAGGAAGATTAAACGTTAGGTACCTAGGTACTTTTTTTTTTGTTTAAAATATTTACTTACGCGACGACGGCGATTCATTAAAAGAGCGGTGTTTCCGCGGGCATTTTGTTTTTTTTTTTATTGCAATAATTCTATTGTGTTATAATTGCCATTTTCTGGTAAAATCGCCTCAAAAACAAACATTTTTTTATAGGTCACAACTGATACGGAAAATGGCTGAATCTAAGAAGATTGATTATTTGAAATTTGGTTTTCTTCCATCAACGGCAGACAAACGATTGCAGTGGCGGCATAGCGTGGGTTGGCACCCAGGGCGGTTTTCTATCAAGCACCCCCCAAATAAAACAAAAAATGCTAAACATGCTTACCGGATTTTATTTCGCTAAATTATTCTATTCATAATCATAATCATTTCAGCTCTTCACAAGTGGAGGCCTGAGGACAAAGGCCTCCACTGAACACAAAGCACAAAGGCCCCCAAAGAATGCCACAAAACACGGTCCTGAGCCACCCGCATCCATCGACTTCCTGCATGTCTTACCATTTCGTCACTACATCTAAAGGGAAGGCGCCCCACACTTCGTCTACTGGTACAAGGCTGTCACTCGAGAATCTAGCTTCCCAATCGGTTGTCGGTTCTTCGAGCTATATGGCCATTGCCACTTCAGCGTACTAATCCGTTGGGCTACGACGTTTATTCTGGTTCTATCGCGCATATCTTCATTTCTAAATTTATCACGCAGAGAAACCCCGAGCATAGCCCTCTCCGTAGCTCGCTGAGCGACATTGAACTTCCTCATACGGCCGGCAGTGATGGTCCACGTCTCAGATCCGTAAGTCATCACTGGCAACACGCACTGGTTGTACAATCTCGTTTTCAAGTTTTGAGGTATACCTGACGAGAAGATGTGTTGGACTTACCCAGTCGGAATATTTAGTCCCAGGTAAAGATACTCGTCAATAACTTCGAGCTTAGTGCTCTCAAAAACAACAGTCAAAGGCTTTCTCATAGTCCACATACGCAAGAAAAAGTAGCAGATTGTACTCTTCGGTCTTCTGTATAATTTGCCGAAGGGTATGTATGTGGTCTATGGTGCTAAAGCCTTTTCAGAAACTGGTTTGTTCGGGAGGCTGGATGTCGCCGAGGCTGCGTGCGTGCCGATTCGTAATGACTCTTGAAAACAGCATGTAGATGCGGCTTAGAATGGAAATGGGTCTGTAGATCTTTAAGAGAACGTGGTCGCCTTTCTTGAAGAACAAGACCACCGCACTTCTTCTCCACGCCTCCGGAGTAATGCCATCACAGAGGATTGAATTAAGAAGCTTCTGAAGGACTTCAAGAACCGGTTTTCTACCCGCTTTCAGAAGTTCCGCTGTAATTCCATCCTCGCCCGGGGACTTGCCGTTTTTAAGGTGATGGAGAGCCATTCTAATTTCGGATAAGACTTGCTCTTGGATCGTTGTTCACACTTGCATGTGTCTCTAACGATGACGTGTACAGCAGACCATAGAACCTCTCAATCTCACTGAAAATCTCAGGTGTCCCGGAAACGATGCTGCCACATTCAGTCTTCAGCTTTGACATTTGGCTTTTTCTGGCAACAGATCTCTGGCAAAAACTTTGGAACCCTGGTTCCGCCAAACCGCTTCTTCAATACGAGGTGTATTGAAGTTGCGTAAGTCCCGCCGCTTGCTTCCAAATGCCTGTCTGTTCAGTTGCCTGTATGATGTCAAATCTGCTGAAGACTACAGCTTCATTTCCCGTCTAACAACCATGAGATTAAGAATGTGATCAGAGAGTTTTTGTGTTCTTCTGTGGCGGGTCTTGCAAAACTTAGCTCCGACCACATGGACAGTTTCCACGAGCTTGTCATTCATATCGTCCACTGTATTGCAGTCTGCTAAGCACTGAAAACAATTTTGTAACTCAAGCTGAAAGTTTTCGGGGATTTGGATAAAAGCACGAGGTGGACGGAGCGTTGATTATACGTGACTTCTTCAGCTTACTGTTTAGTTTCAGTGTGCCTCTCACCATTCGGTGATCGCTGTCAGTTTTCACCCTCGCAATCACTGAGGAGCCGTGGTAGCTCAGATGGTTAGCGCTCGCTGTAAATTTCACAGTACGCGAGCAACCCGGGTTCGATCCCCGCCGGCACCAATGAAATTATTAATTGCAACTTAAGTGCTGATTTACCATGTGCTCGGCGGTGAAAGAAAACATCGTGAGGAAACCTGCATGTCAGAGAAATAAGAAAAAAATATTTCGAAGACATGTGAAGTTCGCCAACACGCATTGGGGCAGCGCGGCGGACACTTCCTTACCCTAAAACTCTCAGAAATGAGAGGAGGCCTGTGCCCAGCAGTGGGACGGATATAGGCTGTAACTAACTTTAAATTTGATCACTGAGTCATCACTGAACAGTTGCCGTCTAGTCGTCGTAATGAAGGTCCACTTTTTGTAAGGCCGATTCTAAAAGAAAGAGTTCATCATAAAGAAGCCCTCTTTCTCCATGAAGTCGGCCAGCTGCTGGCTACTTGAGTTCCGTTGCCCTATCCCGAATTTCCCTACCTTCAGCTCACCGTTCTCTTTTGTGCCTAGTTTTGCGTTGAAGTCTCCTATTAAACCGTATAGAGAGTTTTGGAGGAACGAATGGCTCTAGAAATATTTTCATACATTTCCTCGGGATGTGTCGAGGTTGGTGCGTAAAACTTTAAGACTTTCAGCGAATACCGTTTGGTGATTCTGAGTATAAGGTACGCAACTTTCGTCGATACACTCCCAATCTTTATAACGTTATTAACGAGAGACTTGTGGACGATAAATCCAACACCTCCTTGGAACAGATGGTCGTCCTCCCGGTGATAGAACAAGTTGCCGGATTCGAGGATTACCGTGTCCTCGGTACCTCTCTCTTCGGACCTCAGATAAACCTATAATATCCCAGCGCTACTTGTCTATCTCTACTTCTAGCTCCAGGATCTTCTCGTCAGTAATCAGGGTAAGTGCAGGGTAAGTGCCTGGTCGAGCCGTCTTAGGTGGCAACCGAACCTCCACCGGAGATTCTTAGCACCACCGTAGCAAGGAACAGCTGGGCCGCCGGGGACTAGGTGCCATATTTTTGTAACTCTCGCCATGGGCGGGTATATTGCTATAGATGCCAGCAGCAACTGCAGTTTTTTATTGTTATTTTTAAGGTAAAATATTCTATTACATTATCAAAATTTACTTTCTTGTCCTTTTCGTTCCTTTCTTGACGTTAGTCGCGCTTGGCTCATTGTGAACCTTAAGTAAGATTTTATTAACTTGAGTTTTGAAAAGCTTCTTCACATGAAGCTACCGTAACACAAATAGGTAAAAAAAATCTTAGACACAGCGATAAACACTAAGATATCGAAACACAAATAGGTAAAAAGAATCTTAGATTTGGAACAGACTATTAGAAAATAGTCCCATTTTACGATGAATCTGAGAAGCTCCTATGAAGTCCAACGGTACTACGGGAATATGCGACGGTTATAAATAAATCACTGATTGACTGTTTTTATTGAGTGATTTTACTGCGCGATATTTTCGAATCGCGTTACTCACTCGACTCGTCCGAAAGTAAATAAAAAATAAATTTGCAATACTAGCTATTTATTTATTGGTATGTCTTCGCGGAGTAATTCTTCTGTAAGTATTCTCTGGCTGTGCGAGTGAGTTGTCATTGTCACCCCTTGGTGCCTGGCACCCGGAGCGGACCGTCCCCACCGCCCCCCCCCCCTTTACGCCGCCACTGAACGATTGCCTTTGTGTCTTTTATGCAACAAAATTCTGAGCAATGACTCTATGAAACCATCGAAGCTCGAAGACCATCTAAGAATGTGTCATCCTGAAAAATAGGTAAAGATCTGAAATACTTTCAAACATTGAAGGAAAAATATGAAAAGAGACCCACCGTAAATAGTATGTTTGCTTCAACGTCTCAAAGTAACGATGATGGCATGCGGGCATCTTACAATATTTCGTTGCCAATAGCGAAATCTGGAAAACCGCACACCATCGGAGAAGAGTTACTTTTACCCGCTATTGAAGAGGTTTTAAAAACTGTTCTGCACAAACCTCCATTTGACGTACTCAAAAGAATTCCTTTAAGTAACAACACTGTACAAAGACGTATTGATGAAATGAGCTCTGATATAGAAAGCTTCTTGTGTAATTATCTGCAAACCACTCATTTTTCTATTCAATTGGACGAGTCTACTTTGCCTGGTAATGAAGCATTTGAGTGATAGATTGCACCAATCGCTTCAATTTGTGATTAACGCAGTTAATAAAATAAGAAGCAATGCTTTGAATACCCGTTTATTTGCACTATTGTGCGATGAAAATGATGAAGATTTCCAACGACTGCTCTTAGATACTGAAGTACGCTGGTTGTTGAAAGGTGCATGCTTATCGAGATTTTACTCACTTTTGGAATCAGTGATAGATTTTCTGGAAACTAAAGCACCAGATTTAAAAGAAAATCTGATCAAATATAAAGCGGACATTGCGTAGTTAACAGATTTGTTCAAAAAATTCAATGACGTTAACTTGCAGTTACAAGGGGACAGCCTTATTTTAATAAAAACAAAGGGTGTAATTTCGTCTTTTCTTGGTAAATTGAAATTAATGAAGCAAAATATTAGTCGGCGCGAATTCTCCCAGTTTCAGCACTTGTCACAGATAGAATGTCTTGATGAGGATATTCAGACATACGCTCAACATTTAATACTTCAAAAATAGATTTGAAGATATTCTGACGATGGCAATACCACCATGAATCATAACCCCGTTTAATGAACCGGAAGAGGCGAATGTGGTATTACAAGAGGAGCTACTTGAGCTCAGCACCAACGAGGAACTGAAGGTAAAATTTAAAAAAGGCTATCAAACATTTTGGCTGCAGGCAGAAATCCCCGAAAAATATCCTGGGCTGTGGGAGATTGCGAGAAAATTTTTGATAGCGTTTCCCTCGTCATATCTTGTCGAAAGAAGCTTAAGTGTCGTTACCAACCTGTTAACAAAAAAAAGGAGCAGATTGAACATCACAGAACGGGGGGATTATTTCTTACAAAACTGAAGCCAAATATTGATAATTTGCTGTCAATCCATCAAGTACATCCGTCTCATTAAAAGTATGACAATTTTTTATTGTTGATTTATATTTCAGAGTTCATTGTTGATTTTTTGTCAATTGTTGATTGTATGTAATAATAAATGTTTATAATTTTGTATTATTATAACCACAAGTATTATTTTAATAAACAGGACACAAGATATTGTGCTACTTTTTTTTCTTCTTAACACCCCCAATTTAGGGTGGTATTTTTTAGGAGTTTTGGGAATACAGTAGAAATGTAGCAGCAGGTGATCTACCGAAAATAGTAAAACAGAAAGTGATCCACGTGAAAAAAAAGTTTGGGAAATAATGATCTAGATCAACTGTTAGAGTTGATTAACATTACCTTTTTATGTCAAAATTTTTAAAATCACATATTATTAGTTTTAGCCAATCTAAAACAGAATTTATTACGGTTATTGAGCCTTCGACTTCGGCTCCGGCTTCGGCCAAAAATAGATCTTCGGCCGGACACTGCTTGTTATTCAGTAATACGTAATAACTTACTCTTTGCTTTTATTAACGCTGTCAGCCAATGCGTTATCCACAAGGTCTTTAAATAGTTTAATTTCGTACTGCCTCTCATTATAAGCCTGTTGAGCGTACTCTACAAGTCCAGCCATCGTCTCCACATATTGCTCTTTGTATCTAAAAGACAATATATTTAAACAGCCATCCTGTCTTGAAATTACATATGTACCTAGTTAATATTTTTAATTATGGAACCCCCCTTGCATTGGCATGTACTTGTAATAGAATTACGTAGCTATGCAGCGAAAATACAAAAGAAAATGAGTATGCATCCTCGTTCTCGGTTATCTCCATCCAGTTTCAAACCGTAGCCAAAGGCTTTAAGGGTGGAGTAAAGGCAAAATTAAATACCATCTCATAAGAGAAGTAGTATTAGAGTGCGCCCGACCAGTGATGAAATCAGTACCTATTACATGTGAGGCTGAGCTTGCACTCGAATGTTGACGCTGTAGGCTGGTGACTGAGCCAACAAGGGGAGTGCCCTGAAATTGAGGAGATACGACAAAGGGTACATTTAAAACGTAGTTAATGAAAACAAAAAGAAAATATTTACTGATCATAGAAGTTCAACAGTTCTCCGCCCAATTTAAGAAGTAGTGATCCGTCCGGGTCTTTCTCAAACATGGACTCTAGAAGCTCCGGCCCGCTCAAGTACTCTACGAATGAGAGCGCGTAAAACTCAACCTTAGCTTCGTAATCTTCTTTAGCAAGCCTTTCATTTTCTGCCTTTTCGTCTGCCTCGTCCAATTTCCGCAAGAGACCTCTTCAAATATAAAAGCATAATTTACATATGTGAGGGATTTAAGACCGATAATAAATATACATTATTGATATTTTTAGGTTTTCAATGAACATGCATTTCAAAGCAAGTTAACTAAAACCTATAGTTTTTTCAAATAAGATTCTTTTATTATATTTGAATTAAAATTATATGGTAGCTAAATAAGGAACTCAACACCAGATCTGCCCTATATACTATATTATCTATGACCAGATCTGTTCGTTACATTATTTTCCTAACTAGCTTCAAAATCATTACGCTCCTCACTCTTTTAATAGGTATCAGATTTATTGTAGGTCAAACAATTTCAAAGTGAATGCTTTTTGTTCAAAACATTCTGTGGTCTCCAAGCATCCTTGCTGATGTACAATAGGGTGTGCCAATCCGCCGTATAGTGGCGATATAAGATTATTACACTTATCGTCCCGTGGGTGTCGTAAGAGGTGATAGAGGGAAACTGAAACAGGACATTTGCAGGAGCATATTTTTAATAACAACCTCTCTTCTTCTCTCTCTCTTTCTCTATTCTTAATAACGACATCTACATCGAAGGCGTACACGATCTGCACAATGGTAGGCGGTACGGTTCCACACAGAGTCTGTCCCGCCCCCGAAACCACTGCCCTCTCTCCTCGTCCGTTGGTGACCTTAGTGTGGACCCTCTAAGTGATCGCGTAACTTAAACGATTTGTTTGATTGAGGTCATATTCACGCGATGGTTCGTAGCTATGCTAGGGTCCGATAGACGGTGCTGTACTTAGGTATATTTATGGACAATAAGAATAGGTTAAGTTTTACATTAAAAAAAAGGCATTGAAAATCAACTTCTTTATTCAGTCCATAATTATACCCATAGGTACCAAAATGACTCATATGCATATTATTTGCTGGTTTAGCGTCAAAAGGTGTGCGGTCTAGTTATTATTAAACTAGCTGATACCCGAGTCTTCGTCCGCTTTGCTTGATATATCAGGAAAACACATATCACTGAACACGTAATGCTTATAAAAATCGTTGTTTCTTAAAAATTTTATAACTTAAAACACCTTATTGAAATCTATCCAGTAGTTTTTCCGTGATGCGCACAACTGCATACCTCTATCATTTTATTTATATAGAAATTATACACATAGATACATTCCGTACAAAATTCGGAGTGATTTCGAAGTGAAACTCATCGCATCACCTACTGGAGAGGCCAGAACGTCTGCCGGCTCAGCTAGTTTATTATAAAATCTAAAAAATGACAAAACATTGATTACACATAAATTATTTGCGTACAAATGCAATTCACTTACCTAAAAAGAGCTCTCCCATCTTCTCTCTCTTCATCCGTGATAATTTTATAATCCAAGTAGGTCACCCTTACTAACGCCGATTTCATAAACTGATAAGCCATGGGATCGTCGCAGCATGGATTACCTTTAAAGCTCACTGAGCGAAGGAATCGGAATCTCCTTAAATAAGCCATCTGAACATACCAAGAAGACATTTCTTTATTTATATTACGCAAGCTTATGAAGTGGCTGATTATGTGTGGCGAAATTTCAATCATTTGACCCTATTGCGACAATGTTGG
This sequence comes from Parnassius orleans, assembly GCA_029286625.1. Lineage (NCBI taxonomy): Eukaryota > Metazoa > Arthropoda > Insecta > Lepidoptera > Papilionidae > Parnassius > Parnassius orleans. Next base: position 2,157,156 of record JAGSMP010000079.1, read on the forward strand.
CTCCGGTTAGTAACCCAATATTCGCGGCGTAGTACCTAGCTACCTTGATAACTAGGCCACGCACAGAACATATTATTTTCTTAGACCTCTCCATGTACGCTCTCTAACGAGAGCTCTACTTACGTGGGTACGTATGTTAGGTATGTATGTACTGGGTACCTTGCTATTTGCTGACACGCTCCCACTCAAAAAGAAACTGATATAGTATATTGCAATAATTGTTTTTTTGTTCTTAAAGTAAGGAAATTTTATTTATAAATAAAATTTCCTTACTTTAGAAACATATATATATATATATATATATATATATATATATATATATATATAATACATTAGTATTATATATATATATATATATATATATATATATTAGGTCCTTACATATGAAATTGGCGTTTTGTACGGGAGAAATATAAAGTCAATTTTTTTTGTAAAATATATTTAATTAATCAAAGTATGCACCGTTGTTATCTATGCACTTTTGCCATCTCATAGGTAGTTCATTGATCCCTTTACTAAAAACCATGGGGCGAGAATCAATAAACTCTTTGAAGGCGGTTTGACTGCCGCATCGGAGTTGAATTTTTTTCCTTGTAAGAAGTTGTCCAAATTTCGGAAAAAATGGTAATCTGTTGGAGCAAGGTCCGGGGAGTACGGTGGATGTCGCAGACATTCCAATTGTAGTTCATCTAACTTAGTGGTTGTTTGTTGTGCAGTGTGTGGTCTTGCGTTGTCGTGAAGCAGCAGTGGCCTAGAGGTATTGACCAATCTCGGTTGTTTAGCAGCTAGTTCTTCCTTCATGGTTTGCAATTGCTGACAATAGATATTTGCCGTAATCGTTTGGCCAGATTTTAGAAAGCTGTAGTGAACGACATCGACACTCCACCAAACGCTCACAAGTAACTTTTTCTGAGTCAATTTTCGTTTAGGGCAGGATTTGGCTGGGTCTCCAGGGTTCAGCCATTGCGACGAACGCTTCCGATTATCGTACAGTATCCACTTTTCATCACAAGTAATGATTTGATTTAAAATCCCTTCATTATTGTGTCGTTTGAGCAAAGTAACACAGTAGTCGACGCGTGTTTGCAAGTTCGATTCACTCAATTCATGAGGTACCCATCGTTCAAGTTTTTTTACTTTCCCAATTTGCTTCAAGTGGATTAATACAGTTTTATCACTTACCCCGAAGCATGCAGCTATTTCGACGTCAATTTCATGATGACGATAGTATGCTCTTTAAGCACTGCAATATACTACCAGTTCATACGCAAGTCAAATATTTACTTTAAAAAAAAACACTTTTTTAATGAAGACTTAAAATTAGAAATCAAGCACCCCGTGTGTACGCGCGCCGTAAGCAGCCGCAAGCTGCAGACGAGCCGTGCAAACAATATGTACGGGGAACGAACGGCAAGTTACATTGTTCCACGACTTATAAACAACCTACCCCCAGAATTCCGCGATAACTTAAATATAAAAAACATTAAAAAAAACTTAAAATGTACTTTTTGGGTAATTCATAAAAAAAAAATGTTACTACTTAAAACAGCGTATATGCGTTTGCTCAGGTCCTAATTAGGCTGTAATGTTTTCTTTTTACAAACTAAATTAATTATACTTTAATATAACGTCGACTCAGGTCGCGTCATCACAAACCTTAGTGGTTTTCTGTATGCGACTTTTTAGGATAGTTTTTTGTAATGCTTTTTAATACGGTAAATAAATAAAAAAAAAAAAAAAAAAAGGATCCACAATAGCCTTTAATTCTTCATTTTCCACTTTGGTCTCCGGCCGTCCACGGGGTTGGTTCTGAAGGTCGAAATTTCCAGAACGAAAACGTTGAAACCAAAAACGTACTGTGCTTTCTTTTGCGACACCAGCGCCGTACACATCATTAATCCTTCGAGCTGTTTCTGCAGCACTGGTGCCACGGTAGAACTCGTACTCGTAAATATACCGATATTTCATGTTTTCCATTGTGCAGTAATAAGCGACGCCAAAGAAAAAAATAATGAGGAAAAAACAAATGAATGACTGTTTTCAAAACTGAAACGTACCAGCTAAATTAAATTTATAACCTTTTCGAACGTAATTTTAGGTCGACATTATTTATTAGGTTTCTACTTTTTATCATTATGTGATTATTGGACTAATTTGATTATATTTATACAGAACCAAAGATTCTGATTGGCACCCAAAATCCATTCCAGCATTTAAATGACTCAACTGCATTTTTTTTTATTTCATTGACAATCTTGCCTTCTGGTTACATTATCTAACTTGCCTTGATATTAGAATTTCTTGTTAGAGATTTTTTTTAAAGGGAACAAGGATATAGACATGAGATTTATTCAAAGGCGAATGTCAATATTTTAATTCACTTATAGAAAAAATATAGTTTTTGACACGAAAAACTGGCTTTTAACAAAACACTGACTTTGTGTTATATGTGAGGTTGCCTGAAGGGGTACGCCCTGACCTCGGTTAGTGTATTATTTATGGACTTACGCTTTATAAAGTACTTTGTGGGTATGATCTAAGGCTGAGGGAAAAGAGTAGATATATCTATGTAAATCACTATATTTAGGTATGGCTATCTCTTGACTAAGTTAAAAAACTAGGAAAAAATTACAATCAATGTACTACATGTACAACGTGCACATTTGCCACATTGAACTAAAAGTAACCGATCTGAAAACGAACTAAAAGTATCATGATCTGAAAATTAACTCTGCCTGTGGTTTTTGCTGCAGCTGGTCCCAAGCCCGATAAAAGAGGAGGGGTGGTTCCGCCGAAGAGAGTGGGTGTATCCGGTGGACTAACACACCCACCTGCGCTAGGACCTGCGCAGTCAAGCGCCGTACGCGGAAATGAAGGAGTCCTGGATGGTTGAGCTGATCGTCACTGGGGTATATAGTGGCGAGAGGCAACACGCCCTCTTTGGTCCGGATTTCAAGCTAAACGGTGGCCCTATCTACTAGCCACAGATAGGGAAATGGCCAAGGGCCCCGTCAGAGGGTCGCAGACGAGGGACGTGGGGGCTGCCTAGTTTTCCTGAAAAGGGCTAGGTGGTGGTAAAGACCATGCTGACGGAGCAAGTGACAGTCTATTCGGTCAGTGGGGATGGGCCTTTTCAGCCCTATCTGCCAGCTGGACCGAGCTCCCGATGTTGCGCTGTGAGCCAACTTCGCGTCCCTATATTCCCCAGTAATCCTAACGCCTGAAAATCTTTTTGTTTTAAAGTAGGGCGTTCCCAAAGGTGCGGGCTCCATGGAAGGTGGGAAGCCGGGGGGACGAATTCGAAACACATAAAAAATATGGACAATTTAAGGTCCATTAGGAAAGAGGAGAGGTGTCAGAGGTGCTTACCAGAGACACCAATGAACAAGGAGGAACCGCCATTAAGCCTACGGTTCCACGGACTGAACCATCCAGCGTAGCGTAGATGTTCCCAAACCCAGTTCCAAACCTGAGAAAGGAGCAAGGGACGGCGAGTAACAAAACTCCTGCGGAGCCCCAGAAAACGGACGACCTTTTCTCTGCTGCCTGGCAAGTGGTGAGCCGTAAGGGGCAGTGCAAGGCACCCAAAAAGGTGACTTGCCGACCTGACGGACCATCAGGTGGGTCTATCCCAGCAGGCAGTAGTGTAAAGGCCAAGAAAAAGTATAAGAAGCAGCGAGAAAAGGCCGTAGAGAAAGAGCCGCGCTGGCTGAGGTGCTGGCTGAGGGACTCGAACAGCAACCAAAGGCTGCAAGTACCAGCTACGCTTCCGCTGCTAAAGCAAATTTGGGTGTGATAACGAAGGAAGTAGCTGACGACATCCTTGTGGTAATACAAAGGAAGATAATCAGCGAGGCCTGGAGTAGCCAGGACCCTGATGCGTCGGGCCCAGTTTTTAGAGGCAAACCCGTTGACACGGAGGATGTCCTGAATCTGTGGTGCGACGATCAGAAGGCTCTGGATTGGTCGAAGGGGAATATTTCTATCCTCGACCTAAAAAATCCAACACGTCGCTGATCATAAATAAACAGACAGAGATACCACAGACAATCAAGTGTGGTATCCTTATCCCTGATGCCCAGGGAGCCTGGAAAGACTCACGCGACATCGGTCGTGTGCTGGCGTACCAGAACCGCTGGGTAAACATTAGGGACTGGCTGCTACTCAAGGCTGATAAGCAGACAGACGGGTGGTTCCTCGTTGTTTCGGTGCCGGAGGATCATATCCCGACCTGGTGAAAGCCGGACGCCGTCTCGCATGTGTATGTGGGGTGGTATACGTAAAATTCCAGGCTCGTGGAGGTAAATTCTTTGATACTCTACCAAGCAAAGAGGCAGATAACAACCCGGAAGTCATGGATACCGGGGCCATGGTTACCGGTACAGCGGAATCACTGGATGCCAAGTCCAGTGAAAAAACGGCTGCACAACTGAGCAGAAGCCCCAGTAGAGATCGGGCTCAGCGACAGCTCACTGAGTGACGAAGAGGACTGCATTTTGCCGTCCAATTCCGACTCGGTGGCTGACGATGAATCCCGAGATCTGCTGGCAGGCTTATTTTTGGCGGGACGGGAAGACGCGATCAATGATGGCGTGCCCTTCGTCCAGAACTATCCTAGTGCAGGCCAACCTCCACCACAGCGAAACTGCATCGGCTCAATTACGCAAGTGGTTGGTGGCTCAAAGGACGGCCATAGCCTTAATCCAGGAGCCGTGGGTTGGGGCTGGTAAAATCAAAGGCCTAAACAACCTAAAAGGTAAGCTATTCTACAACTCTGAGCACGACAAGCCTAGAGCGTGTATTTATACTACTAAAGATATCTGTGCTCAACCATTAACAAATTTATGTTCCAGAGACATGTATGCCGTAGCAATACAAAATACACAGGAGGGAATATTAGTTGCCGCTTCGGTCTACATGCCGGAGGAAGATACTCCTCCCCCTCATGACCTCGTCAGGCTAGTGAATTTCTGCGAGAGGACCGGACTAGAGGTTGTGATCGGGACGGACTCCAACGCGCATCACCGATGGAGGCATGTACCGAAAGAGGCCTCATGCTCAGACCATAGATGGATCTGCTTAGTACTACAGGTCGGTATCCCCGCTACATCACCATGATGAAATCCCCGCAAGACGGATAAAACAAAATACCTTAATAGGCTAACGTCTTCGCTTGCGGGTTTTGAGGGGACAAATACTATAGCAGATCAGTCGCTCCTAGAAGAACAGGTAGCAGCTATTACTAAGGCCATGATGGATAGCTACCATGAATCATGTCCAGAATCACTCCACCAAGGCATGCTGAGGTAAAGCAACCGTGGTGGGGTAAAGAACTAGATAGAAAACGTAAGAAGGTAAGAAAAGCCCTAAATATGTCCATGAATACCACAATGGATGAAGACTGACTACTATACAAGAAAGCTAAGTCCAAATACAACAAAATGTATCAGGTATCGACGCTCGACAGGGTGGCGTAAATTCTGTGGTAACATAGAAACCTGTGAACAAGCGAATCGGATAAGGAAAATCCTAGCTAAACAGAACACGCCGGGATCCATCTCTCTAAAGAAACCCGACGGAAGCTACTCAACATCGCCGGATGAAATCAAACGCATCATAATTGAAACGCACTTCCCAGGTTGCTGCGTAACTCAGGGGGTAAACCGGCATGAAGATACACTGACACCAACAGCAAAAGAGTGGAATTTAGCACAGAGAGTGGTAACGATGGATAAAATCCATTGGGCCATTCACAGTTTCCTCCCCTATAAGGCGGCAAGACCTGACGGCATGTTCTCGGCACTCCTATAGTGGGGGTAAAGCCCTAATAGTCAGACTCGTTGGCATAATGAGAGCCTGTCTGGTTCTTAAATATGTTCCTAGGGGATGGAGGGAAGTGAAAGTCACATTCATACCCAAATCGGGTAAGAGCGTCTATACAGACCCTAAATCCTACAGAACCATTAGCCTCACATCCTTTCTCCTAAAGACGATGGAGAGGATGAGTGAAAGGGAATTAAGGGGGTCGGCGCTAATGAACTTACCGCTACACGACAAACAACACGCCTACAGCTTAGGTAAATCGACAGAATCGGCACTTTACCGGATAATAACAAAGATTGAAGAGGTCATCCAAAACAAAGTAATATGTCTAGGTTCCTTCATACATATAGAAGGTGCTTTTGACAGAACTAACTTCTCCAGCATAAAAGGTGCACTCAGTAGACAAAAGTTGAACCGGCACTGATTGACTGGATAGTAAACATGCTCAGTACACGAACAATAAAGGTTGCTGGTGAATCTCAAACAATCCAGATCAAGAAAGGCTGCCCGCAGGGTGGGGTTCTTTAGCCTCTCCTGTGGAATATGGTCATTAATGAACTCATCAGCAAATTAAATGCCAATCACTTCTACACAGTAGATTATGCAGATGACCTGACAATACTGGTCTCTGGAAAGACAGCAAGCACGGTGTGCGACCTGACACAAGCGGCTCTCCGTATAGTGGAGAGATGGTGTAGGGAATACAACTTAACCGTTAATCCAAATAAAACGGTCCTAGTAATGTCCACACAAAAACGAATGCTGAATAACTATCATCTCCCAAGTCTTTTCAGCACAAAACTCCAACTATCCTCTGAGGTAAAATATTTAGATCTTACCTTGGACAGTAAACTCAACTGGAATAAACACATAGAAAACAAAATCAACAAAGCTAGTATAACTTTCTGGCAATGCAGAAACATAATTGGCAAAAGATGGTGTCTGACGCCAAACGTTATACTGTGGCTGTACAAAACTGTAATTCGGCCCATGATCACATACGGCGCTCTGGTATGGTGGACCAAAACAAATGAAGCCACCATTATAAAGAAGCTTCAGCGTTACCAGAGACTGGCATGTATGGCTGCCACAGGCTGTATAAGGACTGCAACAACAGCCGCCTTAGAGGCGATGCTGGAGCTAACAACGCTTCATCTACACATACAACAAGAAGCGACTTTAGCTGCAATTAGACTCAAGACCCTAAGTAATCTTTGGAGTAAGAGTAGAGTCCCTCATACAGGTATAATTGATAGAATTTACTGAAAAATTCCTATCTTACAAGCCAAGTACGATAAGATCCCAAACAATTTGTATTCGATAAGAAGTATAAGATACAATTAAATGAAACCAGCCAGCCGGAGGTATTAAGCCCAAAAGAGCTTAGAGTTTTCACTGATGGTTCCAAAAGAAATGAAGGTGTAGGATCTGGAACTTTCTCTGAAGAACACAATATCCACATATGCACACACAACACAGTCTTTCACGTGGAATGTATGGGTATCATTCAAGCGGCCATAGCAATAGATGCTAGGAAGGTTAAAGACTTTCTCCATCAGAATACTGACCGACAGTATGGCGGTACTACAAGCTCTGAGTTGCAATGTGGTGAACTCGGGACTAATATATGAATGCTATCAACGATTAAATGAGGTATGTAAACAAAACAATGTGCCTCTGCAATTGATAAAGGGATACAGTGGATCCAGAGGCAACGATATAGCAGACGAAGTGGCCAGAAGAGGATCGGCTCTGGCCACTATAGGGCCGGAACCAATCATACCAATCCCCTTTGGTAACGTTCGTTCACTGGTACGTAGAAACTAATCAACACGCTTAGCTTTGGAAAAATCTAGTAGACTGTAGACAAGCTAGGGAAGCCCTGCCCGAAATAAACAGTCGTTTAACCAAGGTTCTAATGAGACTGAACAAGCCGCAGATCAGGATAGTAACAAGTGCTATCACAGCACATGGCTCCTTTAACAAACATTTATTTACCATAGGTGTTACAGATAGTCCCCTGTGCAGGGCATGTATGGAGGAGGAAGAAACGGCGGCCCACGTGTTGCTGACATGTCTGGAGGTCGCTGCATACAGGGCTAAACATCTCGGCACGCCGGGATCACTCCCCGAAGTTGCTTGCAACATCAAAGGACTGTTGAACTTCTTCGGGGAGATTTCATGGCTCGAATAATCACATTATTCCTGCCCACACGCAAAATACGCGCTTAGACATGGAGTTGCGGAAAACAGCCCGTCGTAAACTAACTAACCGATCTGATTTTCAGTACCTACTATTAAAATTGTTGAGAAGAAAAATATGATTTTATGTTTTATTTATCATTTCGGTTTTCGGCTAAAGGGATACTTGTGCTATTTCTCAAAATGGTATATAGAAAAAATAATTTGAGGCCACTCTTAAATATATTATTTTATGTTTAATACCTAATACTAAACGTGAAATTAGTTTTTAGCGCGATAAGTTCACTACTTCATATGAACAATAAAATTGTATTTTATTTTTCCTTTTATAAATAACCTCTATACTTATATAAAAATATATTGCTGTCCGTTAGTCTCGCAAATACTCGAAAATGGCTGGACCGATTTTGATGATTTTTTTGTGTGTTTGAGTGGGTCCCTGGATGATTTAAACGATTCACAATTGGACCCGGTAAGTGGCGCTGTCATCACCCGTGCGAAGCCGGGGCGGATCGCTAGTTTATAATATATTTAATAAAAATGTCTTACATAAAGTATAATAAAATAATAAAAATAGAAAACTATTAACTAAACACCTAACTAGTTTGTTTGACAACAAGAAATAACGAAAGGTGAGAAATTGGATCATCGATAGCTGTTTCTACGCATTTTATTTAAAACAAGAAAGTACAAGGAAAAATTGAGACAGTTTTGTATAGTAACCACAATAAGTTGATTAATTTCTAGGTGGTAGGACTCCTTTTCTGTCTAGGAGTCCGTCTCGGTAGGTACCACTCTTTTTCTCTTTCTCCCGACATGCCTTACGTGCACTGCTGTTCCAGTCTGAAGGGTGTAGAGGGCTGGTATAATTACAGATTGTGAGGCATTTCACCTTAGTCCTCAAAAGGACAACACACCCGTAGTTTTCTTTATTTGAAGTTGGCTATAGGTGCCCCTGAGCTGCAGTAGCCACATACCATCAGGTAGACTGTAAGTTTATTTGTCATTTAAATTTTATAAAAAAAAAAAACTTGAGCGTAGTGTTTGCGAGATAATGCCTTAGTTCACAGACGGACCGCATATCGACCAGCAAATGATATCAAGATGTAGTAATTAAATATTATTTATAAACAAATATTGCTCGTTTTATACATTACGTGCCTCCTTATAATCTTCAATTAAATTATCTCCAATGCTAAAAACTAGTAACTTATTTAACTCCTCCATGTTCTCTAGTTTTCTTATTTTATTGTGGAAGAGGGTTAGTACTTCCAAGTTCACCAGAGCATCTAAATTCTCAATTTTTTCTATTTTATTGAACGATAAATCCAATTCGTTGAGACCCGTCAGTTGTTCCAAGTTTTCGATTTTTTCAATCAAATTGTGGGCTAACGTAAGTTTCCTAAGTGACTTAAGCATCCAAAGATGATCAATTCTTAAAATATTTTGAAATTCAAGACGCACTGTTTGCGCTTCGTCTAAATGAACACCTTCCTCTGCGAATAATCTTCCCGCTTCTTCTTTTGGTCCTATAAAACATTTTATATTTTTTTATTATCTACAACTATGAACAACTTTTTTTATATAACTTGAAAAGTAGACAGCAGTACATAATTTTAAATTGTTTTGATGACCAATTTCGATTACGGTGACTTCCCAATATTTCCAGATATTTTCGAAAACTTATCAGTTATTTTAAAAGAAAATGTACAACCACCAAGATGTGAACGTGATCATTTACTGTTAGCTGTTGCGAAGAAATTTAAAATCGCGCAGCGAGCAATGGTAAGGGCTATGCTCGTGCTTGTTTTGTTCGATAGATAGATAGATAGAATCCGTACCTAATGAATAAATCCGCAATAGAACACGGGCATCCGAGATAATTATGTTTTCCGCAATAGAACTCGAGCATCCAACGGCGTAAGATCCACTACCCCATATCATCTCGTGGGTAACGTTATTAGCAAAAGAAGGAATGATGCATAACTCAATGATAATAAAAAAACCTCCTTGCCAAGCGAGGCAACTGTACCAAATATCTCCCTATAAGTCAACCTATGGGGAGGCCTATGTTACTTTCACTTAACATGCAGTACACTTTTAAGTGGCCCTAATTAATGAATGAAAAACCGAGATAACTTAACGGATCAGCAGATACCCTAAAACGCCAATGGGCAGGTCGTATAGCTCTAAAATCCACGACCGTTGGGAATGAAATATAGTTTCTCAAGTGCCAGGCTTGTACTGGTAATCACAGTCGTGGGCAACGCCTGTGATACTGATGAGACTGCATCCTTCAGATTATATATAGGCAGAGTTCGATTAGAAGCGTTAGGAGCTAGATACTTTTGACAGGATATGGGGAAGGATTATGTTCACTTCAACAGGGGCTATGGTACTTAAGGTACTAAACCTTACCGTATTCTAATATGCATCGTGTGAGCATAGCATTGTCTATTACACCGGGTTCAATGTCAGGGTGAATTATCATCCTGTTTAAAGATTTCGTTTCAGTCATGTTTAAAAGAATCCTAAATTATTAAAAAGAAGAAATGTTACATATGTTTGACAATAATATGAAACTTCACATAGCAACTAATAACAATAGGTAATTTATGCATAGCAACCATTAAACAGCGTCAGGTAGGGTTGTCAAACTTGATTTTTATAGGACCATCAGCGGGCCCTTAGAGTAATTACATATATACGTATGCATTTGTGTATGTATTATGGTATTCTATGGTATGCATAGTGAGAATATACAATTTTACATAAATTGAGTCAATATACTTGCCTCGCTTTTCCTAATTTTATTTTCAAATGAGGCAAAAAGAGACAAATCTATTGAAAGATGTTGCGTGTAATTCATGCGTGGAAATATAAATGTCAAGTGGTCATCTTTGGTCTCTTTATACTATGCCAAATAAGAGAGTAAGTACACTCATATCTTCTGATCTACTAGAAAAATGACATCCCTATTGTAGTAGTATTATAGAGGTGTCTAAAAGTAAAGACGCCTTTGTCCACTTTTTGTATTTTATAAACTATAAATGCAGTTTTAATCAAGGCTTGTTTCTCTATAGATTGGTAACATAAATTAGTTTCAAGCTCAACTCAGTACCGTGTAATGCTGCAACTTTGCACGGATTTTGATGTTTTTCGTTCGTATCTCAAAACAATTTATTATTATAATTTTTAATGGACTTTATATGGAAAACAGACCTTATGCCTTGCCAGGTAGTAATAAAATATTTTTAATTCAAGCTGTTCTTCCGAATTACAAGCACTCAAAGTTGTAGGCAAAGTTGTATGTAAAAGACGTAACTTTGCCTAGAAGGATATCTCAATAAATATTATGTTGATCTTTCCAGTATTTATTTTATTTCCCATCAGTTAAATTATTGAAACGAAGGAAATATTATTTTTTTCACAGCGAATAGGCAATGTTGTAGCAGGTACCACAAACTTTCCATACAAAAATATCGTTCACTTTAGGGTTGCCCAAAAAAATACAGATAATTTTTTAAATATTTTTGTTAAACAAAATACTGTTTTAATAAGTGGGTATTAAAATTGTAAGTAAGTTTTAAACTATTTAGGTAAAGGAAATACGAATATACGAACGATAAACATACGAACTATGGTTACGTGATTATAAAACAAATCCTGAAACATACACAGAAAGTACTCAAAATATTAAAAAATTATATAAAATAATTTCAATCAAAACTACAAAATTATTATTCAAAATACGATAGCGGAATAGTATGTATTACTGAATTAATCAGCTTGACTACTCTCATAGTAAAAAGATTGAAAATGTTCGTCTCATTATTAGTTTGGTACGTTATAACATTTTTACTAATTGTATGTTATATTTATCAAAATCTAAATTAAATATGAAATGTCCTCGTCGGGAAATTTGGGGATCAGGTAAAACTGCAATAACATCTTTTAAATCATGTACATCACATATGTCTTCAATATTATGGTAGGTGAATACTGTTCCCTTAGCACACTTAGAACTTTTTACTTTTCGTACAAATTTCACTTTGGGAATTTGATTATTTATTGATAAAACCTTACCTACAAAGTGTTTAACCCTTTTTTACGAAGCAAATTTAGCTATTATCCAGCTGTTTTCTTGAAGTCCAAGAGAATCTTCAACATAAAAATCAATATCACTCAATCCGAAAGGGCATATGTTTTCTTGTTCTTCTTGTTCTTGCAAACATGATGATGTGTGTTCACTCAATCCGAAAGGGCATATGTTTTCTTGTTCTTCTTGTTCTTGCAAACATGATGACATGATGCAATGTAATTATCAAAATTTTCATAATCGGAGTCGTCTGCAGCATGAAACGAAGTTTCCGATGTCAGGCTTGCGTCGCTATGGTACACAAGTTTATTTTCTTTTCTTCTTTTAATTTTAGATGATGGTCTTCGTGAAGTACTCGCTTGTCTTCTTTTTCTTTTATTCATTTGTGTATCTGTTATATCTTGTAAAACTGTTATTTTTTCAGGAGAGGCTTCTTTTATAACTATATTGGACGTAATTATTATTTTAGGTTTTTTATTCTTTTTTGGGTTTTTAAATGGTTCAGTGTCATTAACTATTTTCAACTGCAGACATTCTGGTGTGTCTTCGCAAAACGGAGTGTTTATTTTGGAATTCTTTGGTAAATTCTTTAAGCAATGCACGAAGTCATTTGAATCTGCCACTAAAGGGTGCAAGTAAAAGTTTATGGCACTTATGCAAAGCCTACAAAGGCTGTCAGGATTTTGGAGCATCAACGACGAACAATGTAATTGTGCCGAGTTATCTTCCAAGGTAGCGCCTTTATCTAGCACGTAGGTATCGTTTGATCCGGGGCTTTTAGTTTCAGTGTGCTTTATTTTTTTATTATCAGAAGTTAATTTATCCTTCTTCATCCTTTTAACTTTAGCTAGCTCCTCTGCTTCTTCAGTTGATATGGACTTACCAGGTACAACTGTAAGCTTGCTGTTTTTGCCTGTTTTCATTAGCTGTGATCGTCTGTTTTGCTGTAAGAACTCCAAAAGGCTGGCATCAAACTGACGATTATTTTCTTCTTGTACTGTTGGTATTTTTAATGTCACTCTTGAGGAATTGAAAGGGAATATTCCAGATCCTTCAAATCCTTTACGTATGTTGGTCTCTTTTGTCATGTCTATTTTAGTCATTAGCTCCTGCAGTAGCTGTGGGAAACAGCATTTGTTAATTGTGTTTGAAGTGTTGTATGTAATTTTATAATTTGTTAAAATTTCCCTCCAAATTCGTTTCATTGGTCCAAAAAATGCAACGTCTAGCGACTGAGTTAGGTGTGTAGCATTTTTGGAAGAAAAACGAATCTGATGTTTTTATTTTGACATATTTGAATTGTCTCGACACTCAGGTGAGACAACGATCGTGTTTGAACTCATTTTAAAGGGCTCATAAAGACCTAGGTGACTGTTATGACCTCACCTTTCTGATGGTGCAATCCGAAGGTGGGTATAGGATCTCAGTGACGGCACTAGATAGAACGATCGTGTTTGAACTCATTTGAAAGGGCTCATAAAGACCTAGGTGACTGTTATGACCTCACCTTTCTGATGGTGCAATCTGATGCTGGGTATAGGATCTCAGTAGCGGCACTAGATAGAACGATCGTGTTTGAACACATTTGAAAGGCCTCATAAAGACCTAGGTGACTGTTATGACCTCATCTTTCTGATGATGCAATCCAAAGGTGGGTATAGGATCTCAGTGGCGGCACTAGATAGAACGATCGTGTTTGTACTAATTTAAAAGGGCTCATAAAGACCTAGGTCACTGTGATGATCTTACCTTCATGATTGTGGACTTAGAAGGTGGGGTAAAAGATCTCAGTGATACCACTACGAAACATCATCGTGCTTGGGCTCATTTGAAAGGCTCAGATAGACTAACATGAATGAGTAAATATGCCATCATTTTAAGAAAAAGTAACTAGTTGAAATACCCTTTTAGATTTATTGCGGTTTGTGGCTTATTACCAGACTGTGTAATAGTAAAATCATAGACTTAGGATATACTTAGTATATTCTAAGTCTATGGTAAAATAGTATTATTACTCACTTAATTTATTATGTTTTCAGGCAATTAAAAAACCAGCAAAACTCCCAAGTAAGTACAAAATTAGAAATCTGCCATATATTTTACAGGCAATAAAAAACAAGACAGAACGGAAAAACATAACCAACTACAACTCATCTGCGAGAAAATATCTGCGTACTTCAAGAAAACCTACAAGCACCATCAACACCAATTCCTATAAATGACCAACTTACCTGTACTCGGTATTTAGAATTCAATGATTTTTGACTGGAAGTAAGATTTTTGGATTTAGTAAATGAAACAATGTTGTAGGTACTCAATGATTTATTACACGAATACTAGACATTTAATAAAACAAATTTTTCTCAAGGTCTCGCGTTATATACCTACCGGCTAGCGTACTCCGGGAGTGCAAGTATCAGTGGGGTGTCGCACGCTCTACATATGAGTAATTTAATTTTCATTAAAATAAACAGTTAAAAATAAATAACACATTCATTAAATAAATAAAATTTACCATAATGAATAAAATTATCATAATATCTGACCCATTTCTTAAAATTGTCTTAATACTTATCTTATCATGAATGAAAATATCTTTTGAAGTGTTAATATATAGGATATATATATATATGACACTTCTATTATGTTTTTCTAGTGTACAATAAAGCATATTTCATTAATTCATTAACTTATAAACAGATCAGGTTATACGAGAGCTTAGCCATATAGCGTGGTAGACGTTGATGTCGCCGAATCTGTGCGAATGGGAGCTACTGCAGAACGGAATTAGTAACCTAGAAAATTTATGCTGTACCTAAAACATTATTTGTTTGTTAGAAATCTTTGGCACGGATTGCAAAAGAAAATAAAAACAAAAATGAAATAAAAATAAAAACAAAAAGGAAGAGCTTTAAAGATACAAAATATATTATTACATGTACGCCGTAAAAAAAATATTAAAACAAACAATTTTAAATATAATTAACGAACGCACGAAAACGGTTGTTTTATTTAAAGATTAACCAACTCCATGACGTTCTATAATAATAGCTATCTTAGCTATATTATTTTTCAATGATTTTCATACTAGTATTTGTACAAATACTAAGATAAAATCTATTTTATATTATCTTATCTCTATTTTAATATAAATCTGACTATAGTTCATCGTACGTTCCTGACGATTTTCCTGAAGTTAGCTGTTAGAATGCGCAATGGATTGTTATCTCAACAACATCTTCACACAACTGCATCGGATACCTTTCTATCCATCTTCTTTGGCTGCCTAGTCGTCAGCGCAGATATGTTAGAATACTCTATGTGCTCTGGAGTATTTAAAGTTTTTACCTTTCTACCCTTATTAAGGTAGGTATATGCTTGGTGTAAGTATCATGAAAAGTGCTTCAATCAATTTTTAAATAGTGGTTAGTAGTAATGTTACTACGAACCACTTAATAATTAATAATGAGATAAATAAACAAATTATTAAATTAAGTCTATTACGCAGCCGAACGGTCAACTTCATTGCGACAAATAAATGCCGGCCGAACTGTTATTTAATATGAGATGATCTCACAGACTAATATGATACCATGATGCTTACGCATCGATGATGTGTTGTTATACATTCCTTTTGCCTCTACCACAGAATAAATTATAGTACAAGAACCTCTTCTGAAAGGGTTAAGGATAATACAACAATTTCTTTATTCGCGAAAAAGACATAATAGTTAAACTATCGAAATGTTCACATAAAACTCACGGGACAGTGAGAACATTCAGTGAAATATTCTCCTTAAAAAATATTTATTCTCCATATAAAAATTGAATTTTAGTACCTTCACCTTACGCTCAGGAAATTCATGAATTATCTAAACATAATTGTAATTAGTAATATTATTATCGTTTACCATTTGAATTGTTACTTTATGATTTATGATGACTTCCAATGATTTCAATTTTGATTGTATTATTATTGAATTAAACTACTTTTATGGATTATATCGCGTTTAATTAACTTATTTTATTAATTCCGACGTTTCGGTGCTTTACAACACCCATGGTCACGGGGACTGAGGTGATTGACGTCCTGATGTCAAAGTTAATCCGAGTACCTTTAGCTTTTTAATTATTAATTTTGGTCCGATCTACGCAGAATGAACTAACTGTGTCTTGAAGTCTTGCAGTGGTATGCTTGGGTTTAGTTTTAATTTTATTAATTACAGGATCCCAAGCAGGTGGTAGTACCCAGCCTCTCTATTGAAATTAGGATGTTTTTAATTTCAATAGCCTCACGTATCATCCTTGGCAGGAATCGATGTTCTTTCGCGAGAATCTGTGGTTTATCAAATCTAATGTAATTGCGGGGGCCGTCTAGGATATGATCACAAATTGCAGACTTCCCGGAACGTTGGTGCTTCACGTCAGCTATGTGTTCTTTTACGCGGGTTTTAATAGATCGTTTTGTTTGCCCTATATGAGAGACCACATTCACAATCAAGCTTGTACACCCTGCATCTTGTAGAGGAATATTGCACTTGACGGATGGTAAGAACTGACTAATCTTCTTCGGCGGCTTGAAGAATGTTCTTATAGAAGCTCGCTTCAAGATGTAGCCAATCTTGTCTGTGATACCTCTGACATATGGTAGTACAGCAGGCACACGCTCGACTGTGGCCGGCTTCACTCGGTCATTTTGGTTAATTAAACGCGATATAATCCGTAAAAGTAGTTTAATTCAATGTGTAGTGTTCGCGTAAATATAAGAAATCATTATGTATTATTATTATTATGTATGTATCTATATTCTCCCTATTAAATAGATAACTTAAAACCTAATCACACGGGCCGCAGCCAAGCGTGAGCAGGTGCCAGGTGATGGTGTAAGCAGAGGTGAAGGATGACGTGGTGAGAAATTTGCGTGAGTCGGCAGGTGTTGAGAATTACAGCTTTCTGCAGGGTGTAAAGTATGTGTTGGGGTACTTGCAAAATATCTAAACTGCGTTATAGGCTTTTAGGTATGACTCCGGTAGATGAGATAACTATTGGGACTATATGGATGGTTTCTGCTCTCCATTGACGCTTGAGTTCTATTGCTAAATCTTGATATTTTGTAAGTTTTGATTTAATTATTATTATTTTCCAATATAATGTCCGGCTTATATTTGTAATATGGTGTCATTTTTTGTATAAATTTGAATTTAAGCGCAAGATGTTGGTGTATTATGGAAGCTACCTGGTCATGCCGGTGTTTATAGTCGGTTTGTGCAAGGGCTCTACAGGCGGATGTTATGTGTTGTATGTTTTCGGGGCTAGAGTGGCAATGCCTGCAAGTATCGGTGGGGAGGTTAGGTGCGCGTATTATGTGCCTCTGGAAGTTTCGGGTATCGATGACCTGGTCCTGGATCGCTAACATGAAGGCCTCCGTCTCTGGGAAGAGTTCACCGCGCCTCAGCCAGGCGTTCGACGCTTTTTTGTCGACATGTGGCTGCTGCAGGTCGTTATAGTGCCTTCCGGGTAGGGACTTCTGTTGCCATGAGGCGATCTTCCCTTTTACGTCAGTGATCCGTTCGTTGCGTTGTGTATTTCGGTCTGCAAGGTTAAGTGGTGTGAGGCGTTTGTCAGCTAAGGTTACTATTTCGTGGAGAAGTGATTGTTCTGAGCGTTGATGGAAATTATGTCGAAGGCATTTGATTTGTTTGTTATGCAAGTTGAGGACATCTATTATACCTCGTCCTCCATCGGATCTTGAAAGAGTCATCCTTTGCACGCAGGATCTAGAGTAGTGCTTGAGGTGAGCCGTTAGAGTGGTATTTATAATACGTTGTAGATTGATAAGGTCACCTTGAGTCCAGTTTATTACACCAAACGAATATGTCAGTATGGGGATTGCATAACTGTTGATTGCTTTTGTCATGTTGCGGGAGTTGAGCTGAGACGGGAATGTACTATTGAGCCGATGTTTAAGTTTCTTTTTGAGACCTTCTTTCGTTTCCTTTTGATGGATCTGTCGCGCTTGTTGGATACCTAAGTATTTATATGAAGCGAGGGGTTCTAGGGGTTCAATCGTATCTCCTGATACTAGGCTATAGCTGTTAGGGTTAATTTTTCCATTTTTAACCGAGAACGTTTTGCACTTGTCGATCCCAAACTCCATATGAATGTCGTTTGAGAAAGATTGGGTGATATCTGCAAGGCGATGCAGTGACTGTGTAGTGTTACTGTATAGTTTTATGTTATCCATGTTCAACAGGTGTGTTAGAGTAATGTGTTTGTGTGGAGTGATGATAGAGTAACCACGATTGGTTTTGTTCAGCATTTGCGAGAGGGTTTAATGCGAGGCAGAACCACACAGGGCTAAGCGAATCACCTTGGAATATTCCTCGACGTATTGGAATTTCTGGTGTTTCTATACAAGAAGTTCCTATGGTTTTTAATGTAGTTGTCCAGTGCTGCATTGAGTTTTTAAGAAAATGTATAATTTGTGGGTGAATTTAATAGTGTTGGAGTACATATAGGAGGAGCCAGCTGTGCGGTACGGAGTCAAATGCTTTTCGGTAGTCTATATACATTGTGTTAATGTTCTTCCTTTTAGAAATAGCTTGTTTCATTGTTACGGAGTCTATTATGAGTTGCTCTTTACACCCCTGACTACTTTTTCGACATCCTTTATTTTCTTCAGCAAGAATGTTATTTATGACCAAATGTTGATGTAAGAGTTCGGCTATACATGCTGTAAGTAGTTTATAAATTGTTTGGAGACATGTGATAGGTCTCTATTTGGCAGGATTTTGATGATCTGTGTCTTTCGGAATCATGTAGGTGAGGCCTTGTGTAATGTATCGGGGCATTATGTCTGGTTTTTGTATAAAGTCATTGATATGGTTATGAAGTATAGGGTGAATTGCTGTAAGTTTCTTATACCAGTAGTTATGTATACGGTCACTTCCAGGTGCTTTCCAGCTATGGGATTTTTTTAATATATGCACAAATACTTCCAAAGGTATTTGTTCAAATGCCATTGGTGTGATAGAATCAGTTACTTCGAAATCTGTGTTCAGCCATTCCGCCTCTGTGTTGTGGTGAACCGGCACAGACCAAATACCAGACCAGAAGCTATGTAATTCATTCGTGTTGCGTGTCTGAAGTCAAGCTCCTATAAAATTGTTTTTCATTGTTGATAAACTGGCTATTTCGTGACTTCCTAAGTGTACAGTTAAGGTATCTTTTTAATCTGCTAAATGCCGCATTCATTTTTTGTTTAAGTGTGTCAAGGAATTGTTCATCGCTCAAATTGGGTTCTTCGTGCTGCGAATGTATTCGGTATTTATTTTTTATGGCTTCTACTAAAGTGATGAGTGTATTGCTTCTATTGCCTTTGGTATATTCTAGTTAGTCTTCTAATGTCTCTTCTGAAATCCTGTATCTTTTTTGCAACCTTTTCTGCCAGGCAGGTTCTTTACTTCGAATTTGGACAGGCAGTGTGTTTGTGTCTCTGATTTTGGTTCCGTTACTTATAGCTGCTGTGTATGCCGCGCAGTAAATTATGGTCTGAGTGGTCTCAAAATCTTGCTCTCTCGATATGTGATTTGGTAATATTTCAGTGTTTATAAAATCTATAATTTGTGCTAGCCTTTTAGAAGTTTTTTGTTTTGGTATATAAGGTCTTTTAATTGGATAGGTGTTCCGAAATTTGTCTATTGCCATTCTAAACAGTTCCTGGATTTTTTCCGGGTCGTTATTTCCCATTACTTGGTTTTGTTGAGGTTCAAAGGCATGAGTAGGTACCACTGATTCGTCAGTTTGAGATTGTAGGGTTAAGCTAAGTGAATGCATGGGAGTGTTACTTTCTATAATGTACAGGTGAATGTCAACTTTTTATGAGTTTTCTGTTTCGGGTGTAAGGGTCGTGTGTTGTAATGTGATAAATGAAGAATTATTTCCTAAATTGTATAGTCGGGAATTCAGGTTGCTTGATATATTGTCACGTATCTTTTGAAGTCTTTGGTCTTTAATCATTTTGTTGTTCAATATTACTCTGAGCTGATCTGATATTCTCTGTTCACTTACACCTGTTAACTCAGGGTGTTCTTCTATGACTGCTTGATGGAGGGGTCGACGATAAGCTGATTTATTTTTTCCAAGTTTGGTGATTTTGTAGTAATTTATTACAATAGATTCGTTTTGGTCAGCTGTCCATCTTCTTCTTTGTGTTAAGCCTTGTTGGTTGCTAAAATGTGGTTGCATGTGTGATTGCGTGGTCGAGTCGGTTTGTATATGATTGGTATTACTGTGTGCTTGTTGTAGGTATACTGTAACTTCATTCCTTATTTGATCTAATATTTTTTGGGGAAGTAATTTATTTCTAAGTATAGCTCTGCATTGATCTCCCAATCTTTGTCGTGATGCCTCCACAGAGGATACTTATTAGAGAATTCTTTATGTAGATGATTGCGATATATTTTGCTAGTATTTAATTTAGTGGCTATGAGTTATGTACGCCAGATGAATTTATTCATTTCTTCTGTCCATCCTTTGCGCGCACGATTTCTGCCTGGGGCGGGTGCAGGTTCAGTAGCGACAGCCTCCTGCACAACGTCCTCAGACATAAGTGATACAGAGTTTGATCTCGTTGAAGACTGTTATGAACATGGAGATGAAATAGGTGACTCGAATGAATGAAAAGGTGAGGGTGTCGATGAGGTTATGTCGCTTAGCATGTCGGAGTCCATATGTGTCGCTTGGGTCGTTTGACGGGTTGCTTTCGCCGCTCGGAGATTCTTTGCACCCCTAGGTCCAGTCTCAGGCTGGCTTCCGTCATGACCAGTGCTGCTACTGGGTCCGCCTAGCACTTGGAGCCGTTTACTTCTTGTTAATACCATAGTTATTCTCCATTTGGGTTTGGGTTTGGGACCGTTATTTGGCGAGGGTTAGCCAAGATGTTAGTGGCTAATATTATGTTCCTCCTGTATCGATAAGTACAGGGTTTGGTCAAGATCGTAGTGACCGCTGATATGTTCATGCCTCCCCTAAAGCCCCCCCCCCCACCCCCACCACGTCAAGGGGGTCCCCCGGGGGGTTATTATTATTATTATTCATATTAATTTGCATTGAGATGCTACATTTACCGATTTAGGTTTTTCCCTGTAATGGTAGATGTTAGTAGGAAATATAAATAAATAAATAATTGTATAAAAAATATTATTTTGTTTTGACATATTTTTAGATCGTTATTAAAGTCGACAGCTACGACAGCACCTCAAATAAAACATCGAAAATTCTTGTAACAGCCTTCGAAATTACGAAGAGAAGTGGCATATCTCTCTCTTTCTCTTTCCAAAACACCTATAAATAATTAAAAATAGTGCAAGTCAATGCACTATATTGCAATTTTAGTCTGGTTTTTATGCTTTAGATTTATGGCTTTAGAAAAGTACTGTTCAGAGTTTTGTTTAATAAAATTTTCTAAACAGTGTCAGTGTTGCCACCCTAGCGGTTTTGCCCTTAGATCGGGATGGTGACTTTTACCTTCTTCAGCGATTAATGTCTGACGTTTAGAGATTTTTTATTTTTTGCGATTTCTAGCGATATTTGACTGATTTGGGTTATTGTATTAAGTACTAAATTTCACATTTTTTGACAATGTTAGCTACGTGTCGACGCATTTTTTTTGAGAAACCTTTGGAGGATTTTGAAAACTAATTCCTCCAATTATGATGATTGCTGTTATAAAAGTAACTTAAGGTTTTGTGTTATTTAGAATTTGTTGAAATAGCAAAAAAAAAAGTTATAAACATAATAAATTGTTCTACTAAAATAGTTTAATAATTTTCTTACATACATAACTGATCGCCTTTGTAATGAGTATTTACGGGGTAGAATAAGAGTAACCAATATAGCCCAATGGATCAGTAAGTTGAAGTGGCAATGAATAGACCATTGCTAAGCGAAGTGTAGGGCCGCTTCCTACTAAATGGATTGACGATCTGGTAAGAGATACAGGAAATTGATAGTTAATTCCTTGGGAGAGGCCTGTGTTCAGCTGTGGACTTGTGATCAACGCATTACTGATAATGACTGAAATAGCTTTATATTAGGCGTGGTCTAATGACTTTGGGAATTGGGAGCTGATCTAGTTATGACAATTATTTTTGTAAGGTGGCAACACAGAATTGTTTTTGATTAACTTTGACAATAGTGACAAGGTGACAAGTGAAATCGAAGAAATTTTTGTGTTATTTACTCGATTTTACACAAAAAATGTCTTTTTTTGGAGTAGGAAATCCTTTTGCGACCCCGGTTGGGCAAAAGATAGGTTTGTAAAAATTGCTGATATTTTTATTTTTTCATATCGCTTTAAAATTTTAATCCATAATTTTAATTCTTTTGTTGGACTAATAGTATTTATCAATTTTATGTTTTGAAGGGGTTGAAACTAATTAGTTAGATGTTTTGTACTTTATGTTTTTGATATTTGTAACAATACCTAAAGTATTCTAGAAAATATGTCCTTTGATAGTGTAATTGTTATAACTACGACACATTGAATATACATTTCATGACGTTACAGAACAAGCTACAGACGGGTCTCTCCCGTCAGAGAACTGGGCGCTCAATATGGAAATATGTGATATTGTGAATAGTAGTGCCGATGGGCCAAAAGATGCAATTAAAGCTATTAGAAAAAGACTCACACAGAGTGCTGGAAGAAATTATACAGTGGTCATGTACACTCTGACTGTGCTTGAAACTTGTGTGAAGAACTGTGGGAAGTCATTTCATATTTTGGTCTGCAATAAAGAATTCATTTCAGAGTTGGTAAGCATTCTTATCATTTATTTTCTAATGAATATTCTTATTATTTAATTGAATCTTGGATGTGGCAATGAGTGTGTATAATATTTACTAGGAATTTAAATGATACAAATTATATATATATATATATATATATATATATATATATATATATATATATATATATATATAGTTGTTTTGTAATAAAATTTGATAATAAAATTGAACATATTATTATTAAAGATCAAAAGACATAAGGGTGTAGTTAGTAGTACTATATTTGCTGCTGAAAAAGGGTTCCTAAAAGTTTTCATACAGAGCCCACAAACTGGGCTATGCTTATATACTACTAACTGAATTAACTGATCGACTTGATCTTTAATAATAATTCATTAAAATTCTCTCATAAATATCATGTTACATATTATTTTGTCATTACAAATTTATTCTTATCATTGACCATAAAAAAAATTTTTCTCCAGAATTGTTAAACAATTATAGGAACTCGAATTTTTCTCCTGTATTATGGAGGCAATTTACATACATTAATTGCCCAAGAAAAACATCCAGACGTAGAACAATTATTTATTATAGGTCATACAAATAGTTGTTTGTGTCACAACTCAATGAGCCACTGTGCCTACAATCTATTTGGTTCAAGCTTTTATGAGGGATAGAGGTCATCTTTGTAAGCCTTATTGTAATATTTTATATTGCTTAAATAAATAGTTCTCAAGATATTAATAATTTCTTGTTAAAGAAAATGTCAACAAATCACAGGATAATTTTATCATTTTTATTTTATATTGTATTGGCTGGTTTAAGCCAATCTCGCCAGTGTAGAGGAGAGGTGCAGAGTAGCTAGCTATTTTAGAAAGTGCACAGTAATAACATGATTCTTCTTCCTTCTCTATTGCATCATTGTGCAAGGGGAGGTCAAAAAGTTCACAGCATGACAGAGAAAGGGGGTGAAATTAAACATGAAATTATTTTTCCTTTTCGATATGTTCTCCATTAACCCTAATACGCTTCTCAGACTGTTCAAACAACTTATTTATACCTTCGAAAAAAAAACTGTTTTGTCAAGGCCCTCAAAATAGGCAGAAATTGCCGACTTCACTTCATCTGTAAATTTCTTTCCCCGAAGCTTTTTTTTTCATATCTTTGTACAAATAATAACCTGAAGGGGCCTAATCTCAACTATAGGGAGCACTTGTGCACTTGTGTAAGGAAGCCATCACAACTTGTGAATAGGTGTGTTGTCTTTTTTTCATATCTTTGTACAAATAATAACCTGAAGGGGCCTAATCTCAACTATAGGGAGCACTTGTGCACTTGTGTAAGGAAGCCATCACAACTTGTGAATAGGTGTGTTGTCATGCAAAAGGAGCATACCTCGAGACCACTTTCCCCTTATTATTGCTTTATTTTAATTTTTCTAGTAGCTTAGCGTAATATTGTCCAGTGATATTGACACCTTTATCCCTTTATTTATAAAATTACCTCTTAATCCTAAAATACTGAAGCCATAATTTTTCCAGACAATTGTGACACCTTGAACTTTTTAGGTGGTGCTGCACCTTTTTTATGCCACTGCATGGACTCCTGCTTTGACTCAGGTTCATTGTGATGAACCTGAGTTTCATCCCCAGTCACAATTCGGTTCATGATTTCGTCCCTGTTCTCACTACACAGGTCCAAAAACTTGTGCGAAAACTCGACCTGCTGCTGTTTGTCAAGTGGTGTTAGCATTCTTGGCACTCATCTTGCACTGACCTTAGACATGCCAAGATGGTTATGGAGAATGTTTCAAACGTTTGTAGAGTTATTTCTGCAATCTTTTTTTTCTTCAGACGAGCATCTTCAACATCAAGTTTTTCAACTTTTTTGGCAATGTTTGAAGAAGTTGCCCCAATTGGTGGGCCTGAGTGCTGATTGCCTTCAATTGAATCTCTGCCTTGCTTGAAAAGGCTATGTCACTTATAAATCATTGTTTTTCCAGGGCAAGAGTCCCAAGAAAAACAAAAAAAAAAGAGTATACAGATGATATATCTTCCATAATAATATGTGACATTTTTCCTTGCTTAGTGAGGAACTCAATCACGGCACGAAACTCAATTTTCTCCATAGTGTTCACTTACCAATTGACTTGTTTATCCTGTTATATCTCAAAAGTTTATGAACCAATCTAGCTGAAACTTGGTATTTATAGTTAACACCTCCATTCCGCCTTTTGACCCGCATCGTACAACAATATAACACATATTTCAACCAAACCTTTTTGTTTTGTCATTTGTAAATGCATGCAATGATGAAATGCAATATAATTTTCTACAAAAATATGGGTGCCAAACAAGCGCACTGTCCACATGAAGTTAGAGCCATACTGCAGCTATATTAGTAGTATAGTTGTAGCACGAATGGGTCGGCTCGACCGGGGAAGGACCACGCTCTCACAGAATACCAGCGTAAAATGGCAGCTTGACACTGCTGTGTTTCGTATGGTGAGTGTAGAGAACCGGAGACCCATTTTACTGGAAAAGAGGCATTCCATCTTAGTCCTCACGGGTGACGACGCATCTGCATTTTGATTCTTTATTGAGGATAAATGTAGATGTCTATGGGTCACAGCAACCACTTACCATCAGGTGGACTGTGTGCTCGTTTGTCACCCTATCCTATAAAAAAAAAAAAAATTATATGATTGCTAGCAAGAATGGGTCAGCTCAACTGGGTAAGGAACAACTCCCATAGAATACCAGCATAAAATAGCTGCTTAATGCTACAGTATTTTGTAAAGTGAGTGTAAAGAACTAGACACTTTTTACTTGTGACAAGGTATCTTAGCCCTCAGGGGTGACAATGCAATTTTGATTCTTAATCGAGGATAGATGGAGGTGTCTATGGGCTACAGCATTAACTAATTATCAGGTGGGCAGTGTTCTCATTTGTCACTAGTATCTGACCGAAGCTTCAGCTTTGGCTTTGGCCACCTTCAGCCTAAAAAAGCCCCTTTGGCTTCACATTCGGACTTCAACTTAAATTAGTTGAAGGTTTGGCCGAAGCCAAAGTTTTGATTAATTAAGCAAAAATGTAAGAATTTTTATGTGTGAAGTTGTGTATGCATATGTCAATTTGCATACATTAGTGTTTTGTAATTATAATGTGTACTAATAGTAGAGCACAGCAAAGGCTTATTAATCGGTCTAGTGTCTAGTAGCTCATTGGGACTGTTCATTTCATATTTTTTATTTTATTGTATTGCTAAATTTAATTTTTTTAGGTTGGTTATTCACAAATTTATTTTATTTTTAACTATACTAAACCAATTTACTTTCAAATATATAAGTACCATTATTTTTCATGGCCTATAGCTAATGCAATGGCAGAGACAGAAGGGCTTTGGATTAAAATGTGGCAAGATCACTTATAAGGTGGTCTTCATTTGTAACTTTTTATCTTATAAGTAATGAAATGCTAGAGAATGAATTAATATGTGGTAGTCTAAATGCATAATGTTAGAAAAGTACGGTGGAGAATGGGGGAAAACAGAGAATAAGAACTTGTGGCAGAAAGATTTTTCTGATAGTCTGATGTTATAACAAATATACTTAATATGCTACTATACATATATATTGAAAATTGAGCCTTATCAGTTTGATAGTTTGTTACTTTTTATAGGCATGCAAGTAGTCGAAATAACTGATATGAGCTTGTATTCTGGTTTCAAATTTGTAGTTTTTCTAGTTTAGTTGTTTATCCAACCTGTTCCTAAATTGGTTTATGTTTTATGTTAATATCACATTGATGGCGGTTTTTCCATGCTTCAATCATTTTGAGTAAAAACTGCTTGTGTGGGTTATTATGTGTGTTGTTTGAGCACTGAAATAATAGTTTGACAAAATTTTGACTGGAACACAGAAGTTCCAGCACTACAATTTCTACCTGTGCGGTTAAAGAATGGGATTGAAAATGGCATTACTATTGCTATCTATACTCACACTCGCCGGTAAAGACTACAATAAAAATACGTTTCGATATGCGTTTTTCGTACGTCCTATAACTTTAGTCCGACTTGTCATTAATATCTATAATAACAAAATGCCATAAACTACAAAAAAAAAATCAGTGCGGTTTTGCTAATTTGTGAGCTAGACAGACACGTTCTGAGAGTTTTCTTCATAATTGTTGTTGATTTTGTTTGTTAATTTTTTTTATCATATTTACATGCTATTAAGACATGAGTAACCATTTTTAAAATTTTCGTTTGTCTATCTGTCTGTCCGAGCTAATCTTTGAAATGGCTGAACCGATTGTAATAAAACTTCACGAACAAATAGATAGTAATACCAGGAGTGATTTAGACTAAATCTTATCCGAAAAATGTAGAGATTTTATTGAAATGATAAATGGTCTTTAATGATTATCTTAAGTTTAAATAAAGCTACATTAAGAGATCCCACCCAGGCGAAGCCAGAGCGTGTCGCTGGTTATAAATGTTATTTTAAAATTAATGTACCTACTTGCGTATACACATTTTCAAATATTTTCCCATTAAAAGATAATTTCCAACTAGCCGAATAATATAACGTTATAATATACCGTTATTAGCGGGTTTTCGCTATTGGTACTGTGCATGTTGACGGTACGGGCTCGATGAGCCGCCATTTCTAATCCCATTCTTTATCCGTACGGACTGTAAGGGGGTGGCACTCGTCTAGATGGACTCGTAGGCACAAAAAAACCACCCAGTACTAGTAGTTTTATATGTTTACATCGAGTCTCCTCGTTCTAT
Organism: Parnassius orleans; assembly: GCA_029286625.1. NCBI lineage: Eukaryota > Metazoa > Arthropoda > Insecta > Lepidoptera > Papilionidae > Parnassius > Parnassius orleans. Next base: position 2,184,869 of record JAGSMP010000079.1, read on the forward strand.
GCGATTTGTTTAAGCTGTAAGCTTTAGTATTTGCAGCCTTTTCTCATATAGTTTGTTTTTCAATGCTCTAGTAAAAAATCTGCGTTGTACCTTCTTCAGTAACTCTTCTATCTTTTTTGAAATAAGGATTCCAGATGTGAAATGCATATTCCAACATTTTTCGAATATAAGTATATATTCTATATTTTTCTGACTGCCTCGTTGGTCTAGTGGTTGTAAACGCGACCGCTGCTCGTGAGGTTCCGGGCTCGAATCGCGGGTCGGGCCAAAAAAATCATTTCTTTTAATAGAATAAGGGTGACAAGCGAGCACACAGTCCACCTGATGGTAAGTGGTTGCTATGGCCCATAGACATCTACACATATCCTCTTTTACGAATCAAAATGCAGATGTGTTGTCACCCGTGAGGACTAAGATGGAATGCCACGTTTCCAGTAAAAAGGGTCTTCGGTTCTCTACACTCACCATACGAAACACAGCAGCGTTGAGCTGTTACTTTACGCTGGAATTCCGTGAGAGCGTGGTCCTTCCCCGATCGAGCCGACCCATTCGTGCTACAACTATACTACTAATATAGCTGCAGCATGGCTCTACCACGTAATATAATAGTTTTTCCGTCAAGAAATTCACAGTGCTTCGGAAAGCACGTAAAGCCGTTGGTCCTGCACCTGATCTTTCTCCGGTCGTGACGGTTTACCGTCCCATCGGACTATGAGAGTGAGGCAATAGAGACTGCACCTGTGCTTGCGAATACACTTGGGCACTATAACCCTGTCCTGCGCCAATGGCTTGTCTCCTTTGTGGCTGTCCGCCGTGACCGAAATTCGGTTTGGACGACATTATTATTATATTATTTTAGCATCATTTCTGGTATGAGATATCTAAAGGCTTTCCTAAAAACATAAATAAAAGTCTTCGCTTTTTTAGTTATCACTGTAATGTGATGTTTCCATTTTAGAACATTACTTATATGTAGTGTCCGACCGAAGCTTCGGCTTTGGTCGGACACTACATACAACTTTGGCACATTTTGGTTTTTCAGGTTGCTAGCGAGCGCCGAAATTAAAGGAACTATTACGGATGAGCGAGAGCGCGATAAAACACGTAATTTTTTTTAGTTTTCAAGCAAAATCCCAAATATTGATTTTTTATCACGAAAACTTTGTACCTTGTCTTAGTAACACTTTATGGTTAGATTTTCGGAAAATGTAAAAATGAAAAAATTATTTTTGAATTAAAATATTTCATTATTTTAGTTCAAAAGTAATTGTACCAAATTTAAATTTGAGCTACGCGTCTTAATACAATATATTTCAAACAAACGTTGTTTTAAACGCTTAATGGTAAATTTAAAAAAAAGAAGAGATAGATATTTTATTCTTTGAAATCAATAATATTTACGTCAGTTTTCAAAAAAATATATTAATTATTTTTTAACCATAAAAAATTTAATACCATCTGGCACTGCCACCCCCGTTAGGTGATGTTTATAAAAATCCCAAAATACGTATTCATTTATGTTATTTACACAATATTTTCAGTAAGTTTAATGTCACTCGCCCCGCAAAATAAAAAAATTCGTACAAACTGTAACACCCTATTTCATTTTCATATGGGTTGAATTTATTAAAACCCTTTCTTAGTGGATGTCTACGTCATAAAAGGCAACGACTGTCCAAATTTCACACTGCTACGTCTAGTAGTTTGTGCTGTGCGTTAATAGATAAGTTAGTCACTCAGGACATCCTCTTTTATTTAAATAGATTATTGTATTATTACTATTATTTTTAATTTTCTAACATTTTCAAAACTGTGCATTTAAGTGACCAAAATTTATTATGAAACTGAGTTTTTATTTTTTAGTCTAGCTTCGCACTAGACAAAAACAAAGACTGATTGATCTGATTGTAATTGTTAAATTACTTTAAATTATATAAATAAATGTTATAATTCACATAATTTCGAAATGTTATTAATTTTGATAAGTTGCAAGGTAATTTTTATCATATCTAGATTAACTGTTTGAGATGATTAAAATTACGTTATATATACAGTCAATATAAACCATTATTTCAAAAGGTTTAAAACCATTTATATTATTAATTTTCCAAGCCAATCTTGAACTGAATTTGTTTTTTTAGCCTTCGGCTTCGGCTCGGGCTTCGGCCGAAGGTCGTGGCGATAGCCGATTAACCGGCTTCGGCCTGAAATCTATCTTCAGTGGGTACATCATCGATTTTATAGGTCAAATGATGATTATTTCGGTTTTCTATGTGGAGGACTGTGCAATTACAATCTCATATTTTAATTAGGTCTGCTTTGAGGCGATCAAAGTCTATTAGTGGGTTTGCGAATATTTTCGTGTCATTAGCGTACAAGCTTTTGGGTAGATTAAAGGTAAATATTATAAACAATACTGGTTACAGAACAGAGCCTTGTGGCACACTGCTTTGTATTTCTTTTTTATCTGCGAATGTTGTAAATCCTCGCTCTGGTGGTTTTAGTCGTAAAAAGCTTCAAAGCAAGCGTACAGTTTCCCTCGAACACCAATAAATTCCAATTTATTTACTAGTGTGCCTTTCGGCACTTTGTCAAAGGCTTTTTCATAATTCAGATATATCACATCTATTGGGTTCGATAATTTTGATGGTGACCCAAGATGAATAGTACGATTGAATATTTTTGGTAAACCATGTTGCTGATAGTCGATTATATCCTGTGCTTAACTATTATCTTCTCCATGACCTAACTTTAGGCAGAATGCTCTTTATTATTGCGTTGTCACCCGTGAGGACTAAGATGGAATGCCTCTTTTCCAGTAAAAATGGTTTCCGGTTCTCTACACTCACCATACGAAACACAGCGGTGTTAAGCTGCTATTTTACGCTGGTATTCTGTGAGAGCGTGGTCCTTCCCCGGTCGTCCCGTTCGTGCTACAACTATACTACTAATATAGCTGCAGCATGGCTCTACCACGTATAAATCAAATATATATGGTAAATCAAATATATAAAACTATCGATTCATTCAACACAAATGTGACCTACAGACATCTGTTAGTTCCTCAGTACCGAAATAGAAACTGATTCTAATTAAATATTTATTTTAAATAACTGGTTTCTTTTATTTTTCCTAAATGTTAAACAGTTATACGTTTTAGTAATGAGATTCGACGGTTTGTCTGTCTTATTTTAAGTCAGACCAAACCAAATTCGATAACTATTGATCTGTAAAATTGGTAGGTATACAGAAATGCATACGTCTTCAAATTGCTAAAGAAGAAGTTATTTATTTGCTACCCTTAGGGGTGGAATTTTTTCTACAAATTTATATGGAACCACCCTTGATATATAATAGACCAAGATCCCAGGGCCACCAGACGTCACTTATTTTCTGACGAACGAAATGTGTGAGATTGAGTAGTGTTAGTATGTACTATGATCGCATGCCTAGCTACTAGCTTGGTCAGTGGGCCATTTTCCATGTATCTGGTAATCAAGGTATGTAAAAAATATTGCTCAGCGGATGTTTATTCTCCCAGAATGAGCTCTATTTTTATATATGTTAGCCAGACAACTATTTTAAAACGTTTTACAAGAAGGCACACCGATCCAAGGTGTCAATCATCCCCTAGACCCACAGTGTGATTCACGCTCATGCGCGCGGATAATGCCCTCGCGGTCATACCCACAGAGGCATTAAAATTGGGTCTAGGATATGATTGGTCTGCTCTTGTAAAACGTTTTAAAATACTTGTTTGTCTATCATATATAAAAATGGAGCTTCAGAATGTAAGTCAAATTGAGTAATTTTTTTGAGAGCTTTAAAGCATCTGCAAAGCGATACTGCACACGGAAAGAGTCTGGGAGTGTCGATGACTGATTTTTAACGATATTATCTAACATATATGTAAAAATCAGCTGGGAGAATAAATGTGAGGTGAGCAATATTTTTACGTACCTTGATTACCAGATACCTGGAAAATGGCCCACTGGCCACGCTAGCAGGTATGCATGCGATCATAGTACATACTAACACTACTCAGTCTTACACATTTAGTTCGTAATAAAATAAGTGACGTCTGGTGGCCCTGGGATCTTGGTCTATTATATATCAAGGGTGGTTCCATATAAATTTGTAGAAAAAATTCCACCCCTAAGGGTAGCAAATAAATAACTTCTTTAGCAATTTGAAGACGGTTTTTACTTTTTGTTAAAAGTTATAATTATTATTCAGTAGGTAATGTGCATCAACATTTAAGTATGCATTTCTGTATACCTACCAATTTTACAGATCAACAGCTATCGAATTTGGCTTGGTCCTATTTAATAAAAAAAGTCATTAAAATCGGTTCTCAATTTGCGAAGATATCATATGAAATTCTTTAAACAATAGTCCAATAAAACTTTTTCCCTTGTTATCCACCCTTGGGGCGGAAGTTTTCTTCAAAATTTAATGGAACCATCCTTGAGGTAAAGCCTATTTAATAAAAAAAAGAATCATTAAAATCGGTTCACAATCTGCGAAGATATCGCGTAAAATACATAAAAAAGAACATACAGTCGAATTGAGAACCTCCTACTTGTTGAAGTCGGTTAAAAAGCAAAATAAATATATTTTAATTTTCATAATCTTTGTATTTGCCTCTCTCAACTACTTCGCAAGATTTGATATTTTTTATAACATTTTTTCACCACTGACAGTAGGCATAAAGGTTGTGCGAGAGAAATGCTTCGGGCTCGGCGACCAGACAATATTTTAGAAGTTGGTGTAATGCAAAGTTCTTTCTGTTTATCACAATTAAAAATTATTAATGTATATTATTTATATGACATAGTTTTATTGATAACTAGCTGTTCCCCGCGACTTCGTACGCGTGGAATTTATTACGTCGTTATTGGTTGGATTTCATGTGTTTTGATTTTTTGGCGCAGAACCCTTATTGTTTTTCTAAAATAAAAGTAGCCTAAGTTACTCCTTATAACATCAGCTATTATCCAGTCAAAGTCCCGTCATAATCGGTTAGGCGATTTCAGAGATTAGCCGGAAAAAACAGACAGACCGACAGACAAAAATTTTCTAAAATTGTTTTTATGTTATACTGTTTATAGGTATTTGACATTACAAACAGACACTTCAATTTTATTTATTTGGTATAGATTTGCATTTTTGTCTTAAGTTAAGTATTAGTTCTTGTAATATTATTTATTCTGTGGTATTAGGTATATGATATGAATTATCTCAATATTTGTTTTCACAGGTAAAACTTATTGGCCCCAAAAATGACCCTCCTACAGTAGTGCAGGAAAAGGTATTAAGTCTCATTCAATGCTGGGCTGACGCTTTCCAAAATCAGCCAGAGTTGCAGGTAAATGTGATTTTCTTTTTATCACTAACATATTAGTACGTGAGGGTAATATGGTCATCCGGTTAATATAGTCACTTTCTTATAACTCAAAAACTACAGCCTTGTTTGCTTAGATGGTTTTGTGATACGATAGCTCTTCATCAGTCAATCAAATAATAAAGGGTCAAAAGGGCGCCGCTTTATCGACGCCATTTTGACAGTTGAAATTATAGTAAAAATTTTAGTCGATTTTAGTATTGTGTAGTGTAGTTAGTTTTTCATAAGTTGATTTTTCGAAATATCCCTAATTATTGGCAAAGCTTGTTTGCTATTTTTTTCTTAATATATTAGTTATAGTATACGATTTTGTGTTTTGTCTCTGTCCCCCTCCTACTTTTGGTTTTATAGGGCGGCAAAACTTAAGGTGACCATATTACCCTCACGTACCTTATTATGAATATGAGTCACTTTTCACTTAAGTTCTTTTCACAAATTTATTTACTCACTAGCTGATACCCGCGACTTCGTCCGCGTTGCTTGATATATCAAGAAAACACACGTCACAGAACACGAAGGCTTATAAAAATTGTTGTTTTTTAAAACTTTAATAACTTTATATTAAATGAAGATATCGCAATATTTTTTTAGATAGGTAAGGGCCTAGTGTCTAAGAAATAAAGCTTAGAAAACCTAATTGAAATCTATCCAGTAGTTTATCCGTGATACGCGCACAACTGCAAAGCTCTATCATTTTATTTATATAGATAGAAGGGGCCGATTTAAAACCCTTAATAAAGTGAAAAAGAAACATATATATGTCTTTTTGATATTTATGCGATAAATTAATGGGTTAAATGAAAAAAAAAATTACGGATTTTATAGCGTTTAGAAATAAGAAGAAATAGACGTTTACTTAATCCGAAAAAAAACTAGTTTCATTAAATGTGTAGTGTTCGCGTAAATATAAGAAATCATTATAATAAAATAATGTGTTCGGATGAAACGAACTCCATAAAAACAAAAATAACAGAGTCAGTATAGCCACAATAATTCTGTACTTCACGAATACTAATCACAGCCAGGAGTCGAATTGAAGACACAGTCAGGTAGGCTCTGAGAAATATAATTTTACTTCTCAAAGATGACAACGCATCGGTAGCCTTTTTTGTTTGAAGTCGGCGTCTATAGACTGCAGTAGCCACATACCATCAGCTGTAACTGCGTTTCACTTTAGTTTTTTTTTTTTAAAACACAACTAAAAAGGTGAATTTCCATTGGGCCACGCGATTGTTGTATGGTATGTGTATTTTACAAGGATGCAAAAAATATAAGCAGAATATTCTCTTTAACAAATCTACATTTGATTTCTGTTCTTTTTACGTGGTAGATCGATAGAGTTTTTTATACGTGATAGATCCATGCTGCAGCTACATTATGGTTGTAGCACGGATGGGTCGGCTCGACCGGGGAAGGACCAAACTTTCACAGAATTCCGGCTTAAATTGCTGCTTAAATCTGCTTTGTTACGTAGGGTGAGTGTGGAAAATTATTTTTACTGGAAACGAGGCATTCCATTTTAATCCTCAGGGGTGATAACGCATCTGCATTTTGATTCTTAATCGAGGATATATTATGCAGATGTCTATCAGCCAAACGGTGATCAATTGCTAATTTCTCGGGAAGCCCATAGGAAGGAAGCTGAAAAGAAGCGCTTTGTGCCAGAACCGATCGAAGGCCTTTTATGTCCAAACTGGCAATGCCTCGCCGGACTCGATCGCCTGCGCCCATCTATGTGTTGGTAATAAGAAGATCACCAGCTGAGCGACTGACGGAAACCGTACTGGCAGTCACTAATCAGCTGGTGCTCCTCAAGGTACCGCATGAGCTGGCAGTTAATAATTGACTCCATTATTTTCGAGAACAAGGGTGATGGCGATAGACCTGTAATTGGACGGATCAGAGCGATTTACCTTTTTAGGGATCAGATGCACGAAAACTGTCTTCATGAATTCGGGACCACGCCTAGGGGTAGGGTACCGAAAAAGACGCGTTAGAACCGGTGCCAACTCTGGAGCGCACGTCCTCAGCACAATTGGCGGAATTCATCAGGCCCACTCGACTTGTGGATGTCCAGGAGAGGTGGCACGTACTGAGCACTGTGTGAATCGCACATCAGGCATAGAGCACTCACACTGCGGGATGGTCGGTGTGTTCCTGTCATCAAGAGTCGAGTTGGACGCCAAAGGAGCTAAAGGTCGGCTTTCTTTGCTGTCGTGGATCAATGAGTCATCATCCCTGTGCAGAATGGTAGTGATGGCTGAAATTTCCTTGGACAGCCTTGGCAGAGACCAGAATGCACGGTTCCCGAAGGCAAAATAGTTTCTCGCCAATTCTTATATGTGCTCTGACTTTGTAGCAATAACTCTTTGAAGGACCTGGGCGAAGTTATACTTCTTTTTTAAGCATGCTGGTGTTTACATCCCAGTGCCGAAGCCTCAGCCCAGGCCTGATAACACTCCTGCCTGCGTAATGCAGTCTTACAAGGCGACCAAACCAGGCTGCGATCTGCCACCGATGGGTTTCACAGATGATGGAATAAATAGTTCCATTCCTGTAGCACCACATCGGTGACAGAGTCAACAACAGCGCTGGGATCATCCGGCGAAACCCTTGTGGGTAGGATGCAAAGACCGCATTCCATCCCAATCCGCCGACCTGTAATGCCAAACACGGCATGCAGAACGCAGCCGCGAGGGAGGCGTGAGTGGCACCACTCCGGATCAGACAATGGTCCGAAAAACCGAAGGGCATCGACGGAAACCTGATATCCGTCCGGATGAGAAGTCAGCAGAAGGTCAACAGGAAGGTGTTGATCCTCACATCTGATCCGTGTAAGCGAAGTAATCAGTTGTGTCAGACTATACCAGGCAAAGTCATAAATGATCTCCCACGCCGATCGGTTAAACGTGACCGTATTCAGCAGCGTGGTGGGCGTTAAAATCGCCAAATATAACGATCTCTACGGATGGGATCTGTTGTAGCAAGAAATCTGTAGCCATTTGGACGTGGTCGATGAGTCGGTCTGTGTCGGCATTACCGCTATGGGACCCTACAGGCACCCGTAGACGCGGGATGGTCGTCCTTGTCTACGCGCAGCCATAGGTGGACAGGTCCGTACCTTCAAGACTGCCAGGCGTCGAACAGATATCCTCTCTGACGTATACGCAAACTCCAGCCGGGGGCACAAAGAAGTATTCTAATTTTGGGTGGAAGAACCTGGTATCAGCAGAGGACACTGCGTCTCGGTTAAAGAGCAAATAAGCTTCGCCGTCTCTAGATAATTGGTGGACGGCGTTAAGGTTTAGTGAAGTCCTGATGTTGCAAGTCCACGGATAGCGTGGCAGGGGTCGCCATGGTTTTATGCTCTGTTTGCCGTGCAGTGTTGGTATGAAATTGGTTTTGCCCCAGAACCACGGGGCAGCCTGAACCACGCTCAGGAAGAGGTAGCTTGACCGTGGATGCTCAGCGAGGACTTCCATACAAGTTATGGTACCTCCCAATTAATTCTTTCTTTTTAAATTCCGCTACCATGTTATGGGAATTATCTCGGCCACCACTAACCAAGCGAAACACAGAAGCAAAACTCTACTTTACGTTGGTATTCTGTGAGGTCGTAGTGCCATAGTTCAAAACCGGCCATCCATGCTAAGCAAAGCTGCAGTAGCTCTACCACTGTTAATGGGTCATCCAGTTAATATAGTCACTTTCTTATAACTCAAAAACTACATGCCTTGTTAGATGGTTTTGTGATACGATGCTCTTCATCAGTCAATCAAATAATAAAGGGTCAGGGCGCCGCTTTATCGACGCCATTTTGACAGTTGAAATATAGTAAAAATTTTAGTCGATTTTAGTATTGTGTAGTGTAGTTAGTTTTCATAAGTTGATTTTTAAAATATCCTAATTATTGGCAAAGCTTGTTTGCTATTTTTCTTAATATATTTATAGTATACGATTTTGTGTTTTGTCTCTGTCCCCTCCTACTTTTTGTGGTTTTATAGGGCGGCAAAACTTAAGGTGACCATATTACCTCACGTACTTTATTATGAATGAGTCACTTTTCACTTAAGTTCTTTTCATTTATTTACTCTTAGCTGATACCCATGACTTCGTCCGCGTTTGCTTGATATCAAGAAAACACACGTCACTGAACACGAAGGCTTATAAAATTGTTGTTTTAAAACTTTAATAACTTTATATTAAATGAAGATATCGCAATATTTTTTGATAGGTAAGGGCCTAGTGTCAAGAAATAAAGCTTAGAAAACCTAATTGAAATCTATCCAGTATTTTATCCGTGATACGCGCACAACTGCAAAGCTCTATCATTTTATTTATATAGATAGAAGGGCCGATTTAAAACCCTTAATAAAGTGAAAAGAAACACATATATGTCTTTTGATATTTATGCGATAAATTAATGGGTTAAATGAAAAAAAAAATTACGGATTTTATAGCGTTTAGAAATAAGAAGAAATAGACGTTTACTTAATCCGAAAAAAAACTAGTTTCATTAAATGTGTAGTGTTCGCGTAAATATAAGAAATCATTATAATAAAATAATGTGTTCGGATGAAACGAACTCCATAAAAACAAAAATAACAGAGTCAGTATAGCCACAATAATTCTGTACTTCACGAATACTAATCACAGCCAGGAGTCGAATTGAAGACACAGTCAGGTAGGCTCTGAGAAATATAATTTTACTTCTCAAAGATGACAACGCATCGGTAGCCTTTTTTGTTTGAAGTCGGCGTCTATAGACTGCAGTAGCCACATACCATCAGCTGTAACTGCGTTTCACTTTAGTTTTTTTTTTTTAAAACACAACTAAAAAGGTGAATTTCCATTGGGCCACGCGATTGTTGTATGGTATGTGTATTTTACAAGGATGCAAAAAATATAAGCAGAATATTCTCTTTAACAAATCTACATTTGATTTCTGTTCTTTTTACGTGGTAGATCGATAGAGTTTTTATACGTGATAGATCCATGCTGCAGCTACATTATGATTGTAGCACGGATGGGTCGGCTCGACCGAAGGACCAAACTTTCACAGAATTCCGGCTTAAATTGCTGCTTAAATCTGCTTTGTTACGTAGGGTGAGTGTGGAAAATTATTTTTACTGGAAACGAGGCATTCCATTTTAATCCTCAGGGGTGATAACGCATCTGCATTTTGATTCTTAATCGAGGATATATTATGCAGATGTCTATGTCACATATCCACTTATCATCAGGTGGACTGTGTGCTCCTTAGTCACCAATATTCTGTTAAGAAAAATTGCCGCGTTGGTGATGTATTTTGCGTCTTACATATATATACAAGATGATCACACACGACCCATAAATTATTAGTGTTAGAAGAAAAATTATGATTATATCAGAAATTATACCTATCTAGATAAACTTATTGAGTACACAAAATTTCAAAATAGCGTGAGGGCAGTTTCCGAGAAACCAATTACATATATATTTATGTACATTTATTTATTATATTAATATCTAACAATATTTATTTACTGTAATTAATTCATTGCTTTGCGTTGTGATGTCGCCAAAGATGGTAACGCGCAGTCTTAGCTTGTGTACCCATATAATATGATAAAAATTAATTGTTATAATTTATTTTCAGGGCGTTGGTCAAATTTACAATGAGCTTCGATCTAAAGGCGTAGAATTTCCAATGACGGACTTGGACGCTATGGCTCCTATTTTTACACCGCAGAGGGTATGTTAATAAAACGAAATATTATGCTAATAAAAAGTTATATATGGTCAGTTTTATTGCATATAATATACCTGTAGTGAATTAGGGGTTAATCGCTCACTGTAAATATTACAGTACGCGCGTAACCCAGTTCCCTATGTTAAATGTAATATTCAGTTAACTGATTAACGAAACGTGTGAACAATAACATCGTGAGGAATCCTGCACGTCTATGAAATGAAATATTTATCTTCTTATAACTTCAATTTACTTTTTAAATATACCTAATGATAATTTTACTAAGCGTTATTTTAATAGGAAAATTATTCCGCAGAGCGTTCCAGATGGTGCTGAGCAAATAGTAGGATCTCCACAAAGATCTGCTACATTGCAGCATTCACCCACTCGCCAGACACAGGAGTCTGTTACAACCACGGTAATTTATCACTCACCAAACGAAATACATTTCTTCAGTATTTATTAAAGGTCCAGAACCTAGTTCTTAATAGAGCATATTTCCTGTTTCGGTTTCAGGTGACCTTATCGGAGAGTCAGACGACCAAGCTCCGGGCGGACTTGTCGGTGGTAGAAGGCAACATGTCTGTGATGAACGACATGCTCAACGAGCTCACCACTCAGCCGCACACACAGCACCATGATAGCGACATCGAGCTGCTAAATGTTAGTTCAATATTTACTATTAACAATTACTTATTGACCATGGTTTTATTAAGTGGTAGAAATCCCTTTCTGTATAGGAGTCCGTCCAAAGCAGTTGTGTGCGCACTGATATGTTCCAGTCTAAAGGGAATAGGGAACCAATTTAATTTCAGACTATGAGGTATTCCATCTTAGTACTCAAGTGACATTAGCAAAATAAACTTAGTCTTTTAAAGGGAACAAGTCGCGTGGTTCTGGTTTGCAAAATAAGCTTTGATTATTTTAAAGGAATCATGTCGCATGGTTTTAGTTTGCAAATCAAACTAAACGTTTGCTGTGTTTTTTGTGCAGAACCATGGCACATGGCTCTGTTTTAATTAATTGCATCTGCAACTAGGTCGAAACTAATGTAACGTGGTTCTTTTAGTTAAAATAGAAATATCAAGAAATTGAATTTAAAAACGTTTGATTATGTAAGATTTATAAAAAATACAGAATTTTTACTGTATTTGAAATTTAATTTTTAAGTAGCACTCTAGTAGTTTTTTTATTAGTAACTTTGCAACTTTTGATGACTTGGCAACATTGTATTAAAAGTCTGAAGTTTATTCGTAAGCGAAGTTTATTCCTAACTGACTGACCCTGAAAAGCCTTCCAGGTCGTCCTCAATTTGGTAATCTCCGACAAGATTAATATAAAATTCGTGAGCATCTTGAGGTAAAGCAAAATACTTTTAAGGTCCTTTAACTTTGCGTCAGCAAAATTTCCATCCGTCCAAAGAGGTTCCATCGCCTCGAACACTCTTTTTTATGTTAATCTTATTAAAATCTTACTGAATTTGGTCTTGGACCTTATTGCATTTGGTAATTATATTTCACTATGTACAGTTGTGTGATAACTACCAAAACATCGCAACGAAATCCATATTCGCTTCATCTCTTTCATACGTATTTATGATACCGTCGCTAGAACGAGAAACAACGAATATCAACGAAGGACTTCAGTTAGTTTTGGGCCGTGTTGGTATATCGTTCATTTAATGCTGCCTTTAACATTAAAAATGTTTTATGTTGCGGTTTTGTCCGCCACAAGAGTGGCTCCATAAGATTAAGCGCTTCACGTTGTTTCCCATCCTTTGTAAAATATGCTGTGCTCCGGGCCCTGCCTCGCCTTCTACCCACACATTGCAATAACATTCATTTTTACTGCCAGTATGGATGCCTAGACTATACACCCAAAGTTGTCGTTTATTAAAAAACATGTTTGTAGGTGCGTTTGTAATGCGAGGCAACAGCAGGGTCTTTTAGAGATCAAAGGTAAATGTCTCTACCATAGGGTCTTCCGAGGCAAGCTTCATGTCACGTTTAAGTTGTTCTTGTAAAAGAGCCGCTTTTTCATGGTGCGCCTTTTGGTTTTCTTCGATTTCCAATTTTTCTTCTTCGGTCGCAAAAAGCTTTTTATTTTTAAAAAGTCGCACCTATTACAGGTATCTTTATTCAAAGGAGCAGTACGCAAATTAAATTTTGTGAAAAATACTGTTTATTTTCGAACGGGAAGGTGTTACGATACACCTGACTTTTCTGCTTCTTCGCAGTAAAGATCGTATATTTGAGAAATGCAAGTTGGCAACTTTTATCAAATCAATCATAAATTGTACACTTTCAGGAGAGGGTTTATTGTGTCCTGCATTATTACCTCTTTTGTCAGTTATTTCGTTTGTAGAATATTTTTTGAAGAGATGTATTTATTATCTTCAACATATCCTTGCAAACGGACACTTTCTAGTGTGTACTCTCTAAAATATGTCTTCTTTCTGTTAACATTTGTTTTTTTATTTGTTGAAACATAATGACGTTTGACAGGTTTTTCATGTACCAATGCTACCAAGAATATATTTTGAGGATTGTAAGACCCTAAAGAATAAAATTTATTAAATGCATTATAACGTATTTCAACTGGTAAATTTTCATAACATTTTTTTGCAGCTACATATTTTGAATTCAACAAAATTTTCAGGTTTAACTAACTCTTTTTTCGAATTTGCATACGACAAGTTACAGTATTTTCGTTTTTTCCTTTCTTCCCTTGAGTGTCCATCATAACGTCTTTTTCTTCGTTTTTTTGGCGGAAAAAAGGTTTCATGGCTTTCAACTAAAGAAATACATAATGCTAAGGAAAAATGAAATGAATTACATATACATGAGAAGCAGCTTCCAGAAGAGCGAGAAGATTTTAATAAGATTAACATAAAAAAGAGTATTCTAGGCAAGACAAGTTTTGAGATGTCTAAGGAGGCGACGGAACCTCCTTAGACGTTGGCCGAATGGAAACCCAATTGCTGACGCAAAGCTAAAGGACCTTAAGAGTATTTTGCATCTCATACATCAAGACGCCCACGAATTTTATGTTAATCTTGTCGGAGATGACCAAATTGAGGACGACCTGGAAGGCTTTTCAGGACATATAGATTTCGAGCTTGAAAAAAAAGTTGGTGTAAAATAATTTTTAAGATGAAAAGTACTTTACTGTCTAATGTCTTATGATGGACATATTACATTATAATACATACATAAACACTCACGCCTGTCACCCAGAGGGTAGGCAGAGACTACGGACTTCCATTTGGCACGATCCTGGCACACCTCTCTCGCCTCCTTTACATCCATATATCTACGCATACACGCTCGTCGGTTAAGGGTACTCTAATCTGGCCCATTTTCAATATATCGCCAATTTGGTCGATAAACCTTCGTCTAGGGCGTCCCTTTCCGACTCTGCCGTTCACTTCTGCAGCATAAATTTGCTTTGTCACTCTTCCTTCGTTCATTCTTTCTACATGACCAAACCACCGAAGCATTCCTTTATTAATCCTGGTCACAACGTCATCTTGCAAACCACACTTTTCTCTTATCACACTATTTCTCACCCTGTCATTCAGATTCAGCCCTAGCATACTCCTTAATGACCGCATTTCTACAGCATTTATTCTACTCTCATGCTTCTTCTGCCAGACCCAACTTTCACTACCATACATTAAAGTAGGGACTAACACAGCATTGTGAATTGCCAAACGTGCCTTTTTGACACATTCTAACTCTTCACAATAGCGTGTAGAGCCCCATTCACTCTATTTCCATTATAACTGTGTACGATTTTACGTTTTAATAAATTTATGGAAAAATATGAGAAATCAGTTTATTTTTCCTTAAAATCACTAAATGCTGAAAGGAACCAACCCACATAAGTGCATTTTTGCAGAAAGTAACCAGATATATTTTTAAATAAAAAAAAAAACAAAAGTAGTTTTCAGAAGTAACGAAACTTTTTAAATAAACACATATAAGACGGCTTCATTCATCACACTGCAAAGTTCAGAGTTATTATGATAAATAGTTCGTTTTCTTTACACGATTTTATTTAAAACCTTATTTTCTCAAAACTATCATTGTATGGGTTGGTTCCTTATTGCATAAGTAGGTCCAACTTAAAATAAAAATGTTGAACAACCGACTTCAATATAAATTATTAAGAATAACTCAAAAATATTTGTCAGACCTTGATGAAATTTATATGGCACCACACGAGAAGCACCAGCTTTCAAATAAAAAAGTCATCGAAATCGGTTCATCAGAAAAAGTATTGAGTACCTCCTCTTTTTGAAATCGGTAGATAAAAATGGTGCATATCAGCTCCGACGCGCGACTGGAATCTAGCGTCTATATTACGTAACACTGTCACCTTGAGAGTCAAGTCAACCAATTTGTTCGATGAAATGACCTATAGAAGGAAGTAGATGGCGCTATTACTTTACACTATATTACTTATCACTATTTACATAATAATAATAATAATAATACCCTCCAGACCTAATTTCGGTCACGGTAGTCTCAATGGATAGTAACCATATGCAGGACAGAATTATAGAACCCAAGTGTATGCGCAAACACAGGCTTAGGGATAAGAGGACTAGCACTTAAATTAATAGAAAATTATTTAAATAATAGAATGCAAGCAACTGTTATCGAGATATATAATGAATCTACAAAATGGTTGAATTAGTTAAGTCTGAATTTGAAAATGTAATACTGGGTGTATCCCAAGGAGCATATTAGGGCCCTCTTTATTCCTATTATATATTAACGAGCTCCCAAACATAATTACCCAAATATGCGTAATGTATGTCGATGATGCAACTATATTTATTTCTAATGATTATGAAAATGAAATAAACAAAACATTGATAACAGTTACTAATTGGCTGCAGTCAATAAACTTGGAAGTAAACCTGTCAAAACCAAACTTATACAATTTAGAAATTACAAAAGTATACCTGCCAAACTAAATATAACCGTGACTGCTATAGCGGTCGAAGAAGTAAAGAACATAAATTTTCTAGGAATCGAAATAGATCAACATCTAAACTGGAAGGCACATATTGAAAAATAAATAAAAGATATCCAATGCATGTTACGCATTGTCCATCCTGGCAGAGACTACAAATGTAAGTGTCACTAGAAATGCCTATTTTGGAAGCGTTTATCCACTCCTAACTTACGGTATCATATACTGGGAAACTCAACAAATATACAATCCACATTCGTTCTCCAAAAAAATGTCTTAGAACAATATATAACGTGCATAGTACCGAATCGTTAAGAGATATTTTCAGAACGAAGGGTTTCTAACACTGACTGGAATCTTTATCCTGGAATTATGCCTATTTGTAAACACAACACGCAATATTTTAATTTGAAATCTGATTCAAAGAAAACATTCGCAAACAATATAAATATGATATAAACTTACCTATTATTGGAAATATGATTTATTATAAAAGTACCTATATTACTGCTATCCGTTTATACAACCAGTTACCACTAGCTATTAAGCAATTAAATGGAAATATGTTCAAAACAAAATTAAAGAAATTGTTAATTGAAAATGTTTTTACAATCTAAATGAGTTTTTAGTAAAAGTAATGTTAGTAAGTAGTTAATTTTAAATTTGTTTCTTCCTTGTTGCATATCCGACATGGGTAGACTGTTGAGCCTAAAATTTATGTTTTGTATTAAGATCATATTGTACACAGTTATGCAATAAATGTATCTTTATCTTTATTCCTCACTCTCATAGTCCGATGGAATGACAATCTGATACAACCGGAGAGCAATCAGGCGCAGGACCTACGGTTTTACGTGCTTTCCGAGAGACCGAGGTGAAACACCGCCAACTTCCTGACGGGCAACTACTGATAATTTATTTACAGAAAAACTCAATAACTAATTTATGGTCCGACCGGATTCTAACCATGGACCTCATGATTAAGAGTCCTATTTACGACCAATATACCAACGAGGCAGGCAATGCTATAATATGCATTGTATGATGCAGTATAATATGATGACGTAATGTTTGCACGGAGGGGAACGACTTCATCTTTTGGAACAAAGTTCTTTATGGACGGTACGGGTTTGGCGAATGGAGGCTAGGCGACAAAAAGTGTAAGATTTTTCCGTTACGACCCCTTCTGACGTAGTGTAGACGGCCTTGGCGGCTATAAGGAAGCGAGATGGAATAATTTCCATCTCTATCGCATTTTACTTATCTTACCATGAAAGAAATATTATTTTATTTTAAATGACGCTTCATTTTAATAGAAATATTAATCAATAATATAATACGTTTATCAATAATAATATACTACGATAGGAACTTTGATCCAACCGAGTGTTCCACGACACTCACGCATGTTTTTTGTTAACACTGAATTGCCCCGCATCTAATTATGTGCGGGCCATACATGAACATCGGTTCTTAAAGTGTAAACTCCAAAAATAAGCCGTGTTTTTATTTTCTCTAGGAACTGGCGGATACCTTGCGCGCAATGCAAAGTCGCGTGGCCGAACTAGTAGCGCGACTTGCGGGCGAGTCACCGCTCACCGCCGAGCTGTTGCAAGCAAACGACCGCCTCAACAATCTACTGCTGCGGCACTCGCGCTTCCTCAACAACAGGTGAGCTAATGTCTACAATCACCTAAATTATAGGAGACTGCAAGTTGCACACTTGAAAACCACCATCTTACTCATGTGGTAGAGAAGCTATATTCACATTATGGTTGTAGCACGAATGGGTCGGCTCGACCGGTAAAGGACAACGCTTTCACAGAATACCAGCGAAAAATAGCTGCTCAATTCTGCTGTGTTTCGTATTGTGAGTGTAGAGAACCGGAGATCCTTTTTACTGGAAACAAGGTATTCCATCTTAGTCCGCAGGGGTGACAACGCATCTGCATTTTGATTTTTAATCTAGGATAGATCTAGATGTACGAGGGATGATCCAAAAGTAACAAATATTGAACACGGTGATTATAGTTAAAAAAAAATATTTTTCTACATAGTCTCCTAACAAGTCATTTTTCTAAACCCAGAATTCCCTTGAAAAAAAATCTTTATCTTGTCCCTCCAAAAAAGCCTCAACAGCGTCCATCACTTCGCTATCGTCTGCAAATTTCTTGCCTCCAAGGTGAGCCGATTAAATAGATAGAACTCACTGGGAGCTACATCTAGCGAACAGGGCGGGTGTTCGATCAGTTTAAATCCCGTTTCTTGAATGGCAGCCATCGCAACTGCGGCTTTGTGAGCCGGAGCGTTGTCTGGGTGAAACAGCACTCGCTCGCAGATTGCTGCGTCTTTTTTTCTTAATAGCCTCCCGCAATCTTTTTTTAAAGTTTCCTCATCTGCTTGGAACCTTTCGAGATTCAAGTTTTTCAAGACACAAGTTTGCGCGTTTACCGCTAAAAAGAACCCCTTTGTCGTATCTCCTCAGTCTCAAGGCACTCCCCTTGTTGCCTCAGCCAGTATCGGAATTCTCGGCGTCGACATATCGAATGATCTGCAGTTTCGTGGTCACTTGGAAATGAAGGCCAAATTGGCATCTAAAAATATTGGCGTGCTCAGCAGAGCGGGACAGTATTTCATGCCGGCATACCGCCTGCAACTTTACAGGGCGCACAGGTTCGGCCTCACATGTAATACTGTTCCTATGGCTGGGCCGGGGCTCTCCAGTACCAGCTCCTTCCACTTGACCGCCTCCAGCGCAGAGCGGCCCGAACCGTCGACGACCGAGTCCTCTCCGATCGGCTTGATTCACTGGCGCTGCGTGGGGATGTTGCATCCCTTTGCATTTTCTATCGAATCTAACACGGGGAGTGTTACAAAACTCACGATACCATCCACACCATTAATACTTGGCGATCCATCACTGTACGTTTTACTAGGAGTTTTCTTCCTCGTACGACCCCTCTGTGGAATCGTTTACCACCGGCGATTTTTCCGGACCGATGCGACTTAGGGACCTTTAAGTAAAGAGCATACTTTTTTTTATAGAATGAGGGGACAAAAGAGGTGACACCTGATGATAAGTAGTTACTGTGGCCCATAGACATCTACATCCATCCTCAACTACAAATCAAAATGCAGATTCGTTGTCACCCGTGAGGACTAAGATAGAATGCCTCGTTTCCAGTAAAAGGTGTCTCCGGTTCTCAACACTCACCATACGAAACACAGCAGAGTGAAGCTGCTATTTTACGCTGGTTTTCTGTGAGAGCCTGGTCCTTCCCCGGTCGAGCCGACCCATTTGTGATACAGCTATACTACTGATATAGCTGCAGCATGGCTCTACCAAGTAAAAGTACTCCTTTCTAAAAGACCGGCAACGCACCTGCAATTCCCCCGGTGTTACAGTTGTTCATGGGCGGCGGTAGTCACTTACCATCAGGTATGCCACATGCTCGATCGCCCCTCTTCTAAAAAAAAATCACCTTTGCAATGTCGACTCGTTTTTTCATTTGCTCGTCGGTTAACATTCTCGGTAACCAACGCGCAGAGACCTTTTTCGTATGCTATTCGTTTGCAAGGATTCTGTGATCAATGCCATATGAGATCCCTTTGACCTCAGCTATATGCCTGATGGTCACTCTACGATTTGCCAATACGACATCTTCCACTTTTTTCACGTTATCTTCAGTGAGGGATGTGGATGGGCGTCCTTCGCGATGTTCATCTTCCGTGGATGTTCTGCCCAACTTAAACTCCTTGGCCAAACGTGCAACTGTGTGGATATAAGGAGGAGCAGAGTCCCCCAATGTTTCCGTCAAGTCGCTGTGTATTTTTTGGTAGACATTTTTTTAAACATATTTACTTGATGACAGCTCTAACGTTTTCTTCATTTTGATGTTATCTCTTCGAGGATTCGTATTCAAATTAGCGATGGGCGTTGAATGAACGAACAGTTAATTCGACCATCGACGTACAGTCGAAGTTGTTTGTTGTGCAGTGTGTGGTCTTGCGTTGTCGAAGCAGCAGTGGCCTAGAACGATTGACCAATCTCAGTTGTTAGCAGCTAGTTCTTCCTTCATGGTTTGCAGTTGCTGACAATAGATATCTGCCGTAATCGTTTGGCCAGATTTTAGAAAGCTGTAGTGAACGACACCGGCGCTAGTCCACCAAACACTCACAAGTAACTTTTTCTGACTCGATTTTCGTTTATGGCAGGATTTGGCTGGGTCTTCCGATTATCGTACAGTATCCACTTTTCATCACAAGTAATGATTCGATTTAAAATCCCTTCATTATTGTGTCGGTTGAGCAAAGTAACACAGCAGTCGACGCGTGTTTGCAAGTTCGATTCACTCAATTCATGAGGTACCCATCGTTCAAGTATTTTTACTTTCCCAATTTGCTTCAAGTGGATTAATACAGTTTTATCACTTACCCCGAAGCCTGCAGCTATCTCTGATGTGCTTTGTGATGGATCCGCTTCCACAATAGCCTTTAATTCTTCATTTTCCACTTTGGTCTCCGGCCGTCCACGGGGTTGGTTCTGAAGGTCGAAATTTCCAGAACGAAAACGTTGAAACCAAAAACGTACCGTGCTTTCTTTTGCGACATCAGCGCAGTACACATCATTAATCCTTCGAGCTGTTTCTGCAGCACTGGTGCCACGGTAGAACTCGTACTCGTAAATATACCGATATTTCATGTTTTCCATTGTGCGGTAATAAGCGACGCCAAAGAATAAAATAATGAGGGAAAAAACAAATGAATGACTGTTTTCAAAACTCAAATGTACCAGCTAAATGAATTTATAAATTTGAATTTGAAATTCTTAACCAAAGAGGAGATATTTGAGATCAAAGTGGTCAGTACGACAAAACGCTAATTTCATATGTAAGGACCTAATATTAGTTCATATTATGTAGACAGCGTAAGAGTATAAATAGCAGCGTGTTATTGTATTAGGTGAAGAAAAGGATGCCGTCATGGTATCATCGCATTTGCAAAAGAGAAGGTGGAAATAATTATAGGCGGCTTAATACATCAACTAGTCTAATGTCTACGTATGTCTAGCCATAGACGACGTCGCGGAGTTTAAATTTAAACGTCTGCAAAACCAAGTTGACACGTAAACTAGTTGACAAATTTAACTAGTTGATCGATTAGACGATGAACGAAAATGGACGATCTAGTTTCGTTAACGACAAATACGTCGACGACACATCGTTAATTCAAATGAATGTACCTCCCGGGAATCGTAGCCTATTTACTTGATTTTTTTATGCTGATCTAGTGGGTACAAAAGCAAGCAAAACATGTTTGTTGCATTTTTATGTGCACTGGAAATAACTGATTATCATTACTTTTGCATCACCCTCGTATATGGTCCACAGCATCCACTTACCATCAGGTGGGCTGTTTGCTCTTTGCCACCTTTATTATGTAAAATAAAATCTTAACAACAGGAGAGTGTATTGATACGAGAACCAGTTACGAAAACGTTCCCGAAGATAAGGGTCAATGGCCTCTGTCAAATCAATAAAAGTGTAAGCATAAAAATAGATAACACTCAAATTAATGATGCAAGCAAGATGCAACCTTATTGTCTACGTGGCTAAACCCTTTTCTCCTTTGGACATATGAAGTGTTCTAGTACTAGTACCTTCCCTTAGTATCCAGTATCCTTCTAGTGGAATGACCCGGATTGTCCCAGAATATTCTACATTCCTCTTATATTGGATATAAAATCGTGCGCCGGCGTTCGGAGTATTAATTATTTCGGGAACGCGAAAGTGAACTCTTCTTCGGGAAGCGACTACGATCAATCGAACTACTACATCTGCGCATATTAAAGACCTCACCGAAGAAGCTTACGAAGCGAAGTGTGGAAGAATACATCCATTTCTCATTCTAATTTTTACTCACACTTTCACTACCTTTAACAATACAATAATACAGTAAATGCGACTGTTGATCATGGGCTCCTGGATTTAAAATCCCTGGTCGGGCCAAAATCAGTTATTGGGGGTTTCTGTCAAATAATTCTCAGTAGCAGCCCGGAATCACGAAGTTTGCGGTGTTTCATCCCCGTGCCTCGGAAAGCACAGTAAATCCGCTGGTCCTGCGCCTGATCTCTCCCTATTTGATCTAATCTGGCCCCTACTATATTCGGTTAAGAACTAAAAAGAGCATAACACATTTACTTACGTTTTTATAAATTCACTTCTTCCTAACAAGAAGTATCGTTATAGAAATGCTGCGACCGGCGGGGCCACTCCGTCGGCCATATTGGGTGCAGCCATGGGAGTACCCGGCGCCACAGAATTACGTAAGTATAGAATTTGTCTTTTGAGGTAGGTTTGTATGTTCTGTGGTTTAAGTTATGCGATTTATATTAAAATTCTGACATACTTTAATACAGCATTGGCTTTTATGTTTGCTACTTTACTTTAAATAATATGAAAAATTAAACAGGCTGTGAGGCATACCATTTAGTCCTCAGAGAGGACAACGCATCTGTAGACTTCTTTGTTTGAAGTTGGTTGCAGGTGTCTATGGGTTGCAGTAGCCACTTACTATCACGTTTATACGTGGTAGAGCCATGCTTCAGCTGTATCATAGTTGTAGCACGAATGAGTCGGCTCGCCCGGGGAAGGACCACGCACTCACAGAACACCTGCGTAAAATAGCAGCTCAATGCCGCTGTGTATCTGGTGAGTGTAGAGAACCGGAGACCCTTTTTACTGGATACGAGGCATACCATCTTAGTCCTTAGGGGTGACAACGCATCTGCATTTTGATTCTTAAACGAGGAGATATGGGCCATAGCATCCACTTACCATCAGGTAAGTGGGCTGTGTGCTCGCTTGTCACTTTTATTCAATAAAAAAAAGGTGGACTGTAAGTCCCTTTGCCGCTTCATTTTTATAAAAAGAGACAAACTCAACCTGATGACATATTTTTTGATATTGGAAAAAGTACAACCGTACGCGTCAATTACCAAAGAAAAAATATACCTGTCCATAACTCAAAAAGAACATAGATGATGCTACGACTGTTTTGCCTTCATGATTACAATTTTACTCTTGGTTGTATCATACATAATACATACAAATATTGGAAAATCCAAAAGTGCAAGGCTCATGAGTGTTTTTATTTTTTCCATCAAAATTTCATTTAAATCTTTTAAACGTCTATGAGTCTGATAACCAGCAATAGGCATCATCCTGAGGATTCATGGAAACTTATTCAAAAATATTTATTTCATTTCTTTGCGTATATTTTTCTGAAACGTGAAGACAAACAAGTGCACAGACTAACTGACAGCCGTACTAATAATTTTTAACTACATTTTTTGTAAATATAACTAAACAAATGCATAAAAAAATACGCTGACTTAATAATTTAATATATATAGTTTTCAAAACATCCCCTTTTTTATTTATTTAGTGTCTAAATTGAGACATACTAACAATTTTATATTGCAAAATTGTCACATAGCGGCATGTCGAGAGTAGAGCACTCCCATACGCTCGCGCGTTGTGAGGCGTGCAATAAGTATTATGGGTGTCTGATTTTTGTAGATATTTTTTATATTGGAAATAGTTTTTAAGCAGCGAGTATACTTCTTCATTGCCTATAATAATTCACTGTTGGATAGCCGCTCTCATTGTAGTTAGGAATTTAGTATATATACCATTAATATCAATACATTGGCTAATTGTAGGAAAAATAGCTATAGATGAGATATGGTGATTCAATAGTAAATAGTCTTAGAAAAGAGATAGACTTTCCCAACCCTCAACAAAGGAAGTTATTGCATTTTATTTTTGGTAATCACGACATTAGCTAACTCTTGAGACAGTTTAAGAATTAATAACGAAAAATGAATGGGGAAAAGTAATATCTACAATTTATATTTTATTTGATTGAACACATTACACGGGTAGTAAATAATTTATTTTGAACTTGTGCATGCTCATAATATAAGCCCAAAAACAGTTACTGTTGTTGATTTATTTTCAAGTAATATGAATATGCTGTCTCAATTTTTCAAAGTGCGGTCATTTCTTTTACGCGACTACTTACTCGGCCATACAAGTAGTATTTGCCAATTTATAATATGAAAAACAAATATGTATGATTTGTTTTTCAAATGTATAGCACTTTCGCTTATATCTAATAAACACGGCAACAAACATGGACTACAACGATTCGAAGAAAGCTGTTGGTAACAGTAATTCCTCAATTCGATCAGCCCCTTCGGAGTATTGTGTGTCTTGAAAACGTCTTAACATTTCATAAAGAATCTCATGAATCGAAATATCCAAGTAAAATGAAAAATGTAAAACAAGGAAGTGATGTTGGACGTCGGAACTGTTATAAAATAATAAACTTGTGAGAAAAATTAAATTTTACCATTATCACTCTCGCACTCACGGAGCGATATCTACCCGCGCCCGCAGCGGTAGAGAAACTGCTGTTTTATTTCTAATCTCGCAAGACCGCAGTTTTGTATGTGCCTGCCCGCAATCGTGGGAGAAAATCGCAAAGCGGACGGGCACAAGGTAGGTTATTTGCGATAGTTAGACCGGTAAACAAGTAAAGTGCCAGCCCGTGGCAGACCAAGCGCACACGCCTCTCGCGATTCTGGACCGAGAGCTTGTGAACTGCGGTCTGATTCTACTTCAGCCGATTGTTCCGGTCATTCCGGTGCAGCGGTAGTCATCATAATTATATCGTGTCGTGAAGTTTACTATTGTCTTATTTAATTTATGGGCTACCGCTACCGATAGGACCGCGGGTCACTATCGCTCCATGGGTTCTTAGCCTAAAGAGAAATTGAATATCAGGAAAACCACAAGTTGCAAAACAGAATTTTACTATAAAAGAAAAAAGTTAGAAGTGGCGGCAATCTACACAAAAATGAGAAGAATGTTGAGATGTAAATCATCTCAAACATCTATTAATAACTTAAACTAGAAACAAAACTAATCTTTAGTAGTTTTGTTTCTAATTTGAGAAAAATAAGCAAACATAAATATCATCAATACGGTAAGAGAGAAAAAAGTGTATCGTTATTTTTAGCCACTTCAACTTCTATCGCCATCTCCTCAATAAATATTTGTATAAATGATGATAAGAAGGCCACATCAGAGGTTGAGTCACGGCTTTGTAGATTATTTTGAGTTCATTGTATTTGATAGAATTTCGAATTCTAAACGTTAAAAAAACTAATGCTTGAATGACTTTATCTCATTTGTATTTACAATATAAATGAATGTGTGACTCAGTTTGACAATAGTAAAGTAAAGTTACAGCCTATATACGTCTCACTGCTGGGCACAAGCCTCCTATCACTTCTGAGAGGGTTTTAGGACAAGGAAATGTCCGCCGCGTTGCCCCAATGTTTCCTTACGATGTTTACCTTCACTGCCGAGCACGTGGTAAAACACTTAAAATTGCCATTAAGATTTTTATTGGTGCCGGCGGGAATCGGACCTGGGTTGTGAAATTTACAGCGAGCGCTTAGCCCCTAGCTATCACGACTCTTTTGACCAATAGTCCTACTTATTAAATATATTTGCTTTAATTTTCGAAATAAGAAAAAAAAAATTTGTTTCTTACACGCTATTTAATTGCAGCAAAGAAAACTGATGACGACGCCCTCATTGACCTCAGCGATGATGTACCTGACCTCAGTAAACTAAGTAAGTCGTTTTATTTTGACCATATTATCACCATTACTATTATTGCGGCTTAAAACTTCACTAAACTCACTTAAGCTTTACTTACATTGATATAAATTAATTTTAAATAGAAATTACAAACATTCACATTGTAACATAATCTATAGCACATTACAAAGGCTTTCGTTAAAGCGTAATTTAAATTAAGGAATCGAACACTTTGTTTTATGGAATCTTTAAAATCTTTTCTCTTTTACAACTTCTTAAATCTTTAATTTAACTTCACATCTAAACGACTCAAACCTACCCTCAACCCCATATTAATATAAATGTTACTGCCATTACGGGGCATAAGAAAATCCACTACTCCATCCCGTTCCGAGGGTATAGTAAGAGGAATTATATTATATTTAAAGAAATACCCGGAACATCTTTTATGATTTCGCAGTATCATTACAGCGTATCAAATTCCACTGCTGCAATTCCACTGAACAAAACTGGCTTTCTCATAGCTTGTTTCATAGGGAGGATATTTGCCATAGTTGCCAACCTTAGTAGTTAGTTTTTGTTTTTGGAACGAAATTCCTTGTCGGACGGTACGAATTTGACGGATGAGGGCTAGGCGAGAAAAAGTGTAAGATTTTTCCGTCACGACCCCTTCTAACGTTTTGACGTAGACGGCCTTGGCGGCTTTTTGGAAGCGAGATGGATTAATATCCATCTCCCTCGCACTTTTTCTTATCTTGTCATGAAAGAAATATTATTTTATTTTAAATGACGCTTCATTTTAATAGACGCTAGTAATTTATTTATTTGTATTTGTTAATCAATAATATAATACGTTTATCAATAATAATATACTACGAAAGGAACTTCGTTCCAACCGAGTGTTCCACGACACTCACGCATGTTTTTTTTTTAATTTTTTTTAGCTGTTATTAGACAAATGCCACCTCATCACCTGTTTTAGTTTCCCCCTTTCGCCTTTTAAAACATAAAAAATGCTGTAAAACTCTTGCGTCGCCATTACACGGCAATATCTCATATTTATACCAGCTTTGAGAATATAGAGTAGCATGAAATGTGCAAGATATTTGGTACCAGTGGCGATCGCCAATCCATCTGCCTGTTGTGGCATGGATGGGTCGGCTCGACCGGGGTAGGACCACGCTTTTACAGAATACCAGCGTAAAAGAGCGACTTAATGCTATTGTGTTTCCTATGGTGAGTATAGAGAACCGGAGACCCTTTTTACTGGAAACGAGGCATTCCATCTTAGTCCTCACTGGTGACAACGCATCTGCATTTGGATTCTTAATTGAGGATAAATGTAGATGTCTATGGGCCACAGCACCCACTTACCATCAGGTGGATTGTGTGCTCGTTTGTCACCCTTTCACCTTCTTTAAAAAAGGAGGAAAGTAACTTGTATGTACAATTGTTTTTTTTTTTAATATTTCATTTTTAAGAAAATAAAAAGGAAACTTCTATGAATTCTATGAAATTTCTATGAATTTGAACTGTGTAGTGGCGGTAAAACTATATATCATTTCGTGGATGTCGTAAAAAGCGATAGAGGGAAACTGAACCAGGTGATGGGCAGCAGCATCTTCCTGATAACAATTGAACAAAAATAACACTGTGGTTGCCAACCCGCTTGCCAAGCGTAGCAACTATGGCAAATATCCCCCTATAAGGTGCAATCTTTGGGGAAGACCTAGGTTTAGCAGTGGACTCTTGAGGAGGTATAATTGTAATAAATATTTTTGCAGGTGTAAAGGAAGGACCGACCGAGAAGTCACCAGCTAGTTCAAAGGATGAGTTCGACATGTTCGCACAGTCACGCAATGTCACTTACGAAAGCTCCAAAACTGGGTAAGTGATTTTAATTAAAAAGTTACAGATGTTATAACTATACAGGGTTATTTTTCAAAGAGTAGCCAAATTTTAAACTCAAGTTTAAATATTCAAATAATGATATACCGATATTTTAGTTTTTGAAAATACGAGTAAATAAGGCTTCTAATTTTATTTGAAATTATCCCAAATTGAATATGATTTATGGACAACAACGTTTTTGCCTACAGATCGACCCTTACGAATGTGTGTGGGCAGTAAAATTAGTTAAAATAATGCATTACCACGCACTGAATTTAAAAAACAAAAAGGACAGAATGTTGGAGATTTTTCTTAAATAATTTTTCTTCACCAAATGCCTATATTACTTATTCTGAACCTTCTCTGCAAATTTATCCGGTTATTGCAAAATAACCCTGTACAATAATTATATTATTTATTCTTACTGATAAGCCTATTCGATTCATTCATCCATTATAGCTTATCAACAGTCCCCTGCTGAACTTAGGCTTCCTCCATAGATTGTATTATTGGGAGGATATTTTTTTTATAGAAATAGGGTGACAAACTAGCACACAGTCCACCTGATGGTAAGTGGTTGCTGTGGCCCATAGACATCTACATCTATCCTCGTTTGCAAATCAAAATGCAGATGCGTTGTCAGTCTTGAGGACTAAGATGGAATGCCTCTTTTCCACTAAAAAGGGTCTCCGGTTCTCAACACTCACCATACGAAACACAGCAGCATTAAGCTGCTATTTTAAGCTGGTATTCTGTGAGAGCGTGTTCCTTCCCCCGTCGAGCCGATCCATTCATTCATACCCCGTAATTATAGAACAAATCTGATAAACAAATACACAGTCCACATGATGGTAAGTGGATACTGTGGCTCGTAGACATCTACATCTCTCCTCTGTTAAAAATCAAAATGCAGATGTGTGGTCAACCTTGAGAACTAAGATGGAATGCCTCATTTCCAGTAAAAAAAATTAAGCAGATACTGTAATTATGTGAGAGCGTGACCCTATCCCGGTCGGGCCGATCTATAACAAAGAAATTATAATAGTACATTATTATAAATAATTTAAGGTGATTGCGTTTAACTATGGTTGCCTGGAAAAGATCGCTATATAGCGATCAGGCCGCCAAATTATATACCTTACTCGTTTTTCAATGTTTTTTGTATTCTTTTTTCTTCTCCTTTTTTTTCTTATTCATCTTTTTTGTTATTTATTCTTTTTACAACATTACGTTACACTAGGATTTTCTCCTGTATCGTGGAGGGTTACAAACATAAATTGCGCAAGGACGTACATTCTGGATTTATCATGATGAACTTCCCAGAACAATTATTTGTAGGCCATACAAATACATGTTCCGTGCGGGATTCGAACCCGCGGCCCCAGGTGCTGCATCTCATTGGCAAGCCATAGCGCAACAGAGCCGTCGCTGTATGTTTTTATTTTGTGGCGTACAATAAAAGTATATTAATTTATACATTCTTTCAATTGTGTGTTGTTTCCAGAGGCAGCAGCTACGCCGACAACCTGGAGGACCAGAGCTCCGCCGGGCTGGCCGCTGCAGCGAACCAGCGAGCTACGCAGGGACAGCCGCTGGTAACTAAAAACCTGAAAAGCAATTATTTTATTTTGTCTATTATTTGTTTTGAAAAACTTCAATCTTGTTAGATTCTGTATTGTTTATGGTAGTCGCTATTTGAGGGTAGATAATCCATCCACTTTTTCGTCACGAGGTTTTATGAATTGTAGAAAATACGCAAAAAGAATTTGATATCTCCGACAAATGAATTTCATCTTTAAAACTTTAAATCCCTTTTAAGATGAAGTATTCATTTGATTATCCTATATCGTACAGTGAGTGTCGTAATAACCGAACTAATGAAACAACCAAATGATTGGCAGCATTTTACTAATAACAGCTAGAAACTAAAAAAACTGCGCTTTACAATCCGCCTGCCAAGTAGCAACTTTGGCAAATATTCCACTTATGAGACAATCTATGGATAGGTTTAAGTTCAGCTGTGGACTTTGACAAAATTAATGAAATTAAAAATATGGTGTCGAGAGCGGTGTCTAGTGTGCAAAGCACGTAGAACTGCGATAGTCGTCCTATCGGACATAGTGATTATGAGAACATTTTCCAATTTGCGATAGTGCTATGTGCAACTCTGAACACTAATACTAGCGAATGATGACGATACATTATGTCGCAATCGCTTCTAATAACGCTTTTAATAATCAGCCTTTTATGTAATTAATTCAATTTAAACGCCTATTGTTTTCTTTTAAGTAAACGCATGTCCCAAGGAGCCATGGTATTTCAGGCGCTTAACGCTCGCTGAAAATTTCATACGAACGACCTAGGTTCGATCCTTGCCGCAGGGAGTAGGTAGGCAGATTTTAAAGAACGGTATTTATTGCTCTAGTGCTGTCGGATGACGGCAACCCATCGTACGCTGCTGTCTTGCAATAGATTACATAGTTTTCAAGCACTTTCAATTCGATTTTCGGATCCCCACTCCAGATATTATAATATTGTAAAAATTGGAAGTACCACTTTACCACATGCTCGGAGGTAAAAGAAATCATCGAAAAGTATCCTGCCTATCTGAATAATTATGTTGTGCCCAGCTGTGGTATAGGCTATTTATATTTGATTTTATACTTATTAGGTTTGGTGTTATACTATTTTTTCATTTTATTTTTTTGTTACTATTTCCGTTTCCATATCTATGGATGGGTATTAATTGTTGACTCATCTACTAACTATAGTCTTTGCGTTATAGCATGGTGCGGGTGACAGCTTACACTTTTGGCGTGTCTAGAGATGGAACATTGTTAAATCGATTTAAAAAAGGCGATTAACGATACACAAAGCAAAGCAAAAATTATCGATTAGCTATCGATATAAAAATTAAAACCGAAACATATATTTCTTTATAAACTACAATGCATGTAAAATTAAGTTAAAGTTTAATACAAATTATGACATAATAGTTACATAATAGCTGTTCCCGGACCTCGCCCGCTTGGTATTTATTACGATTGGATTTCATGGCTTTTAATTTTTTTGCGCGGTATCCTAATTATTTTTCTAAAATAAAATTAGCCTGTGTTACTCCTTATAACATCAGCTATCTGTCAGTGCCAGCTATAAGCCGGAACAAACAGACAATAAGACAAACATTTTAAAAATTGTTTTTGTCTTTTTGTTATAAATACCCTATATACTTTCATATGTATTTAGTAAAAGGCTGTTATTTTGTTATTACAAACAGACACTTCAATGTATAGATTATATAATGTATTAATTTGAAAATAAAAATCATCTTCTATTTCATGTTAATTGCAACATTCATATTAACATTTAAACAAATAAAATGGCTGCCAGCATCTGTAATTTTCAGTACGGCGTAGGCTGCACCGGCAGCTTTTCAAAGTACGAGTGCTACCGCCTTTTGCTATATGTGTATTAGTTTTGCCAGGTCCAATGGGCCAAATATCGGGACGGAAGGTAAAAATAATCGAGAATATGGTTTATAAATGTAATGAAGCTGTGCCCGCGACTTCGTTCGCATAGAATAATTTTTAGTAACTAGCTGTTCCCCGCAACTTCGCCCGCGTGTAATTTTGGGTTTTAATTTTGTTGCGCGGAACCCTAATTATTTTTCTAAAATATAAGTAGCCTATGTTACTCCTTATAACATGAGCTATCTACCAGTGAAAGTCCCGTCAAAATCGGTCCAGCCGTTTCGGAGATTAGCCGGAACAAACAGACAGACAAACAAAAATTTTAAAAATTGTGTTTTTGTTATAAGTACCGTATATACTTTCATATGCAATTAGTAAAAAGCTGTTATTTTGACATTACAAACAGACACTTCAATTTTATTTATTTGTATAGATTTATTATTATAATTTCCTATTTGAGTAAGTATTTTGTTCACAATTATATGGGTCTTAATTTTTTTGCGCGGAACCCTAATTCTTTTTAAATTCTAAAGTAAAAGTAGCCCAAGTTACTTCTTATAACATATGCTATCTACCAGTGAAAGTCCCGTCAAAATCGGCCCAGCCGTTTCGGAGATTAGCCGGAACAAACAAACAGACAGACAAACATTTTAAATTTTTTTTTTTTACTTTCATATGCATTTAGTAAAAAGCTTTTATTTTGACATTACAAACAGACAATGCAATTTTATTTATTTATATAGATGTACTGTTGTGTAATGTAGTTTTTATTTTTTTGAGAAGTGTCGCAATACACTTCTCAAAAACATCAAAAAAAAAGTCAACAATTAACCCAAGTAACTGTCATGTACATATTTTTTTGTTTTATCCCTTCCTTAGTTTTAATAGATATACATTTTCGACAGCCCACGGGAATGGATCAAAGGGAGATTGATGAAATATCAGCTTGGTTAGCGCAAGAGAAGGTGTGTTATTTTTATTTTCTTTTTTTTTGTTATTATATTTCGCACAATTTTATTTTTAATACATACAGGATTCACTAATTTGCTGAGCATGGTTATATATATACAACGGTCACATATGTCAGATATGTCTAACATAATCTGTCTGAAAATATTTGTACGCCGGAAACGGCAGAATATTTAGGATCTGAATTATTTTGTAACAACTTAAATGTACCATATTCTAACAAATAAATCATTTATTATTTATTATTATTATTATTATGAGAACAGAGTCGACCTGTGGATGCTGCAATTATGGATCCTACATCTATTATTGATTAAGAATTAGAATACAGATGCGTTGTCACCTCTAATATTTTTTGTTGCATGCCAGTAAAGTGACTTGTTTTCGTCACTTGCCACACGAAACACATATTTAGTTACTATTTCACGCTGGAATTATGTTCGAGCGTGGTCCTTCGAGCCGATCGGGTCGTAAAGAATCCATTCGTTCTGCAATATAATACAGCTGTAGTGTAGTTTTAGCACGCTCTAAAATTCTCAGGCGAGACGCTCTATTTCTTTGTAAATTCTTTCAAACGCTATCGAATATGAAGCAATCACCTACAGTAACGTTGTTTTCAAAGATGTATTAATATGTTGGCTTTAACGGGAAGCCTTAACTTACTTACTTACTTTATTTATATAAAATAACATTCAGCAGTTTTTTCAAATGTATTTAACAATATACATTTTTAATATTCATAAGGAACTTTTATTAATAAGTTATTTAAAACAGTTAATATAATTAAATTTCTATGTAAAAGTAATAATATTTCAGTTAGGTTAGTTAAATTTTAAATATTTATTATACTCGGTTTCTTTTAGCTCTACTTTAGTACTGCAAGTTCTGCAATACCTTTTAAAAAAAATTTAACTACCATTTTCTGCGAATTTCATAAGAAATTAAAAAGTATAAATCATAACAAAATATAAAAATAAAGCATTCCTTTTGATTTTTCACAGTGCTTTTTGCAAAACTTGATCTTTAATAAGTACAAATACGCATAGACTGTTTTATGCTCAAAAAGAGTAGGTTTGAGTCCCGGCTTAAATAGGAAGATTTTTCTAAAATCTATTAATGTACCTAGTATATGTTTTCGCCAAAATCAATGACGAGAGATCTTCAAGCAATTATCAATAATTGTTACACATTATTTTTTACACACTGCCTCATCTCAATTAAATTTTAATTCAGATTACCTTTACAACTGTATTTTTGATTGGAAATTACTTTAAGTAAGGCACATTGCGGGCGTTTTTTATAATGTGACACAATTTATTATTTATTTGTTTTGTTAATTTAATCCTAACTATTAAATGTTAATCAGCTCACAAATGAAAAGCTTAATGCATCGTCAAATATTATTTATTTAAAAATATATTTTATGTTAAATAAAGTATTGTCAATATATTTTTAATATAAAATAAAATATTATAGGCTGCTTCAGAGGCAAATGGAACTCAGGAGAGCGTCACTAGCAGTGACTTCGACAAGTTCTTAGCTGAGAGAGCAGCCGCAGCAGAAAACCTGCCTAATATTAGTGAATATAGAGCTCAAAATTCGCCGCAGCAGACACCACGGCATAGGCAGATTAAAAAGGAAGACGAAGACTCTATGTTCGCGCTCTGATGTGCTTGAATTGTTACAGAAGTATAGGCCTGCCATATATTATTTTGAAATAATTTAAAACATTATAATGTGATTTAAGATCGCTTGCCGTAATAATATGTATGTTACGAGAGTATTGCTAGTATTTAGAACACACCGCCATGTTTATTTTGAGTGTCTTTTTTTTTAATTAAGAACAATTTTAGACCAGAATGCTTATTATATTTATATTCTGGAAGTCAACCTTTATCATTAATTAAATAAAAATAATTCTTAAAATTGAATCTTCAAATGAAATATTTATAAATGTAATCATTGTTGATTCTTTACCAAATATTTATTTGTTATTTGATATCTTTAATAATGTAGCTATCCATTTTTTATGGTGGGCCTATACGTTTAAATGGCGCGATTATGTTTCAAGTGCATAGCTACACCGAATGTTGTTTATTGCATCGATTTATCTATTTATTTAACTTTAAGAATACATCGTTTTATAAGTGATAATGAAGTATTAAGTACTATTATCGTTCACGTGTAATCGATGCGCCATCGTGCCTGGCTTTTTATACACATATTTGAAATATTTTAAGCTGATCAACGATCAATCCATTTGGACCATACATATTGTTTAAGTATAGCATTTTTGACTGATGTGTTTATTGTTCTATGGGATTTGCGTTTTGTAATGAAATTGTTTCTAAAAATATTCGAGTTGATATTTTTAACTGTGTAGTTTTTACTTCCGATTATAGTAAAGATAATATTATCACCAAAATATATATTATTTACTTAGACTTTTTTTTCATTTTACTATACATATAACACAAGGATAGTGAAATATGTTAAAAATCTAACCTAATAGAATTATTATACTATACTACTATTATCAGAAATACATTATGAAGTTTCAATAAAATATTTCGATTACATTCCTGTATTTACTTTAAAAGTTCAAAAACAAATTTTTAAATAAAAATAAAAAAATATGAAATCAAAAATTAAAAAATAACGATAAGGGTTACTACATAACGCAACTACACGATTTTTTATCAGTATTGTTGCAGAGAATGACGTGCTTTTTGCATTTAAATTTTGAAAATAATAGCATTTCAATAAAAGTGGAATTAAATAATTTTTATTTACTTTCATTATTTACAGCATTTACGATAGTTCGTATTTATGTCTACAGATATCAGATGACTTCAACTTAAAATACTTCAATGTGCAAACAGTTAGATGTATAACGGTCGCAGACCTGCACTGTCATTGATTATGTATTAATAATATTTAAAACTAAGTAGATTCCTAAATGTTATGTATTAACTGTGAACAATTGAAGCGAAAATGGGAGCATTTATTGAATATTGGTGTTATAAGCCCACATAATGGAATTACCTACTGTATTTTAGTGTTTGAGGAGGACATGCAATGTAATAAAGTATTGTTGGTATCGAAATATTTGTATACTTATTATATTATTAATGTAAGAACACGTGCAACCATGAATTCTAATGTGCTGAATACATTTTCTTCATGCGCAAAACTTGCGCAGAATTAACAAGTATTCTATATGTGCATGTGTATATCAATACACATATTGTATGTATGTGTATGTCGCTTGTTTATGATAAAATCAGGTTTTTGATCAAAAACCTAATCTTTTGATCAAGAACCGGAAGAAAGTTACTACTTTATGTTATCATAAACCTGAACAAATCCAGTTTTTTAATCAAAAACCTATACTGATTTAGTTTTATGATAAAGTCAACATAACCTAACCTAAGATCAAATTTTATCATAAACCTAAACAAGTTCAGGTTTTTGATCAAATAAACAGGATTTTTTTCAGGTTAATGATAAGATTATGTAATAACTTTGTCTTCTTCCGGTTCTTGATCAAAGGCCTAGGTTTTTGATCAAAAACCTGATTTTAACATAAATCTGCGACATAATATATAAATTATCAGAGATAGGTATCGCATATCTTAGATAATTTAATTATTGAAAAATGTGTTTAGTTAATTTGTTTCTGTATTTAGTAAGACATTTTTCCCTTAATTGTCATATCGAATTGCCACTTTAACTATGACTTTGTCCGGTTAAAATTTATTTTTATTGAATGAAGAATTCAGGCTGTTAAAGTTTTACATCGTTTCAAAACCTGCTGAGATTATAAACATAAAAATGCTTTGATCGAAAATGACATTATATGTGAGGGATATGGTGTTTTGTATTGTCTGTATTACATTGGCACACTAACAACTAGTGTAAGGCAAATGAATTTGTTTTCCTTTACACTATCCCCTACGTTTTCTATCTGTTTTCTTCCCCACGATTCATGGGCCAAAGCTCATAGAAAACTTACTCATTCCACTCTTTGTCTCGATTAAATAGTATTTTGGTGTTAATGTGATAACTTGTAAAAGAACAAGCTTAATGTTAATTATTTAAAAGAGTTATTTTATGTTTTAATCGTTGTATTTAAGATAATAAATAAATTATCATATAAGTGATTTATTATTTTCTTTATGTACCTCCTTTTATTAATTAATTAATTTCGATAAATTATATAGATCATGTAGTATCGCTGTAATAATATTCACTACAACATATCGTCTAGCGGGTGTCATAAGAGGCGACAGAGGGACAAAACCCAAGAAATTACTTATAATAAAAAAACTGCGTTTGACAACTTATCTGCGAAGCGTGTCATCTATGTCAAATATCCCCCCTATAAGACAATTTATGGGAGAGGCATACGTTCAGCAGAGGACTTTTGATAGGCTGTAACGGTCCTCCAGACCTCCAGACCGAATTTCGGTCACGGCGACTATCCTCAACAGAGACTAGCCATCGGCGCAGGATAGAGATAATCGATGTTTACGAGTTATAAAACGCTTGTATAACTCGTAACACTTTGCTGTACGCTATGTAAATACTTAGGTGAGTATAAAACTATTATAATAAAACAAACTCCTTATTTTTTTTAATGTTTATTTATTAATTTCTGTATCCACAATAGATACACAAAACAGTTTAGGCATTTTAATATTTTGATATTTACAAATACTGTCCGAATTAATGTAGTAAAATATTTAGAATGTTTTCGTTATATAGTCAAAGACGTTCTTCAATTTCCGATTACTAGTAAAATGAAGCAACTTTTAATGTTTATTATGCCTTAATTTAACAAAAAAAACTTATAAAAATCACGTACAAAAATATATCGAATCGTAGTATTAAGTCTGCCTTAAGCTATTTCTTGTGATGAATATAGATTTTTATGAGACGCGAAATTACTTTAGGTCAAACTTGGTTGTTCGGTGTCATTCAAACTAATACTATTATTATAGGGGAATGTGAGATTTTAAAACGCCATTATGATACAGAAATTATAAATATTGTACATACATATGTTACGTTACTGTTCTCTCTCAATAAATTATGCAATATTGAATAAATTATTTTCACGAAACAGATCCAGACTTTAAAGAGTATTAACACAGAATATCATTAAAAAGAAAGAGAACTCAATTTAAAGATTCCAACAAAGATTAACGAATAAAACGATTACTGCAAATATAATAGAACCTTTCTGTTGAACTTTTGTAGAATAAAATGTTTCTCGAGCGCAACTCCGCGCTCGTAAGCATCGAATTCATAAATTCAAATACAACCCTCAACACAAATAAAACAATAGTACAGTCTAGCAGACGAAATGCAATATTAAATGTAAGATTAAGTGTAAAATTAGTAATTATAATCTATACAAAACTATGCTATGGAAGTCTCATTAGAGTGTACTGGGCACTGTTTTCTTATAACTCATCTCGGGCCGGCGCTTCGTCGTCTTCGTCGTGCTCGCTCTGAAATTGAAATGAGCCAGTTAAAGACATTTATCAATATAACTTTTTTTTAATTCTTTATTGTGCACACTAGGTGATGGGAGTGAGCTTGGCTCTAATAAAAGTTCTCTTCAAGCAAACCCTTGTGGAAAGATCAATTGAGGTACAGAGCAAGTAAGTAGGTATAGATATATAATAAATAACATAATAACTAATAAAAATTGGCTATAAATTATCTAACCCATATTGCGTGAGTGTCGTAAGAGGTGATAAAGGGTAACTGAAACAAGAGATTGGCAGCAGCATCTTCCTGATAGCAGCTCAAAATAATAAAAACTGTAGTAGGTAGTTAAAAAAGGAGATACAATTTCTTATAAAGAGCGAAGAAACATATTCTGTAATATCTCTTTACTACTTTAACTGATACATTTCAAGAGATCCGTTGTAAAAGTTGGCGAATAAGGTGACTGGCTACTAAAAGGGTCAAAGATCAAAGTGATATCTATAAATAATTATATTATACTGTACGATTATGTGTATAAAATGTTATGTATAAAAATATCTCTTAAAAATTCTAATAAAATATTGTTTTGTGAAGGATTGTTGTAACGCTGACATTTTGAGCAGAAATAAAGTTTTGCAATAACTTTGCAATAAACTTTTTTCAATAAAAAAAAAATGACATCTGATAAAAGTGCATGTCGTTACCACGGAATTAAAAAAAACACGGAATGTTACATTAAAAATGTGTGAAGCACAGCAGTTCCTACAATTTTGTTTATCATACGCGAGATACACGCACACAAACACATCAAAATCCGGCAATCGTCGCTAGTGTGCAGTGCGCGTCAGCTCTGATAAAGTATAAAATACTCTGTGGTCATGATAGCTGACGCGCACTGGCATAGTGCATACTGGCGCCGATTGTCGGAACTTGAGTGCGTTTGTAGGACCTAGGATGCTGCAAACATTTTCACTTTAACATTACGTCCGTTTTTTTTGGGTCCGCGGTTGTTATTTAAACTGTGCATAAGTATATTTATCAAAATATGTTGTTTTTTTACTCTCTAATATATCTATTAAATGCGTGAATCTCAAAAAGTACCATATACCATAAGTGTGTTGCTTACTACCCTCTATAATTATCATAGATATTATCATATATATTACATACCTATACATAAAACTAATTGGCATTCAATACATATTAAAAAAAACACTTACAACACTTGGTACAGGCTCTGCACCTTCTCCGTTGGTCTCTACGAACTTAGTGAGACCGGCGAGCGTCCTCTCGCCATTGTATTCACGCACCTGTGAAATATAAATTTATTATAATCACTAATGTTACATTAGGTAAACTTTTATAAAAAGACGTACACACTTAACTCAAGGACTTGCAAACATTTCATATTATGAAATTAATAGTACTATTAAAAATGAAAATACCCTCTCGATAGAAAAACCCCCACATTACTATATTTGACATGATAAAAGTGATAAAATCTACTAAAAAATAAGAAGTGTGGCTATCTCTACCAAGAAATATTCTATATTTTAATAATTTTGAGACCAGACTTTAAACTATTTCCTCTATAAATTTGAATATACTGAAATATTCAATGTAATATATTTATGTTGCATGCCTGTAGTGTTAATTTGTTGTTTAATATTTTTTAATATTTCAGGAAAACAAAATGTATTGTTATAATTATAAATATATAACCAAATATAACACACACGCTTTTATAAAGTTTTATTTTATTTGACCAATTGTTTAATTTATATTTCTTTTTTACCAAAAATATGTATTAGACATGTTTTTAGACTATTGTATTCTCTTATAATTCTATCCACTATTATTTAAAACTAATTTCTCAGTTAAGTGACATTGTGTAACTGAAAACTTTACCTCAATCACAACTAGCGACATCTGGTGAGTAGAATATTATTAGCCCTCATTAGCTGCTGGTCTCATGCATTTTACAAGAATGTTGCAGATAGGGGCAAGTCACCCTGTCATCTATTATTTTAAGAATGCCGTTGGGTCTGGCTCTAACCCTGCGTATTTTAGATGCACCTTTTTACCTAACCTCCCCTGAATATCGCGCAAATCTGCGACAATATTTTTCCCGAACCGATATCATCTACAGAAGTAGTTTGTAGTAAAATAAAACTAATTACTATTGAAAAAATACCTGGTTGTCCTTAGTGTACAGTTTGATGGTGGGGAAGGAGGTAATCTTAGTGTGCTCGAGCTCGTTGGCGGTGGCGTCCATCTTGGCGATGATAACGTCCTCATCCTTGGCGAAGTGCTCACCCAGCTTGTCGTAGATGGGAGCCAGCTGTTTGCAATGACCACACCTGCAGACAAAAATATGTTACACCTTCATGCTATAAAAAATAGACAAATAATCCAAATAAAGGTGAGCGACTACTACAGCTTTTGGACTTCTGGAATCAACTGCAAATTCAAACAAAGAACGCTACTAATGCGTTTTCTCTACTGAGGATAAACATGAAATGCCCCACAGTCTATAACTAGTAATACGGCAGGGAGTGGATATACTAGTGTACTACTTCTGGGGGTTTATTTAAGATAATTAGGCCGCTAAATAAAGCTGAGTGTGTAAACTAAGCACGAAATTGAACAACATAATGTACAAAGTAATTTTAGGGAAAAACGTTTATAAGTTGCTGTATTATTATTAGCAAAACAAGGGTGATTGTGAAATAGGTGTAGATTGAACTAAAATTATCAGGTTTGAAAAATTCCATCGATTCAATCGCCGTTTGTTATAGTGTGTGTGTGTGTGGGAGGGGATCCCTCAAGGTTTTGCCAGTACGAGTCGTCCCTTCGACACCCACGGGGCAAATGGTGCAAGCTTAGCTTGTGTCATTTCGATTATGAACCTGATTAATAACTTATTTAACAATTTGCACAAACTTTCGAAACCTTTATTCTTAAATGCGTAGAAGTCATATTACAAATTTTCCGAAATAACAAAATTAATATGGTAAAAAAACAGGTTGTATTATAACCTGAAAAATAGTGGAGCTATCAGACTCAAGGTGAACCGGATTCGTTCGATAAGCGACAAACAAATTTACTACCAACATTTTAGTCCGCAACGACCTCTTGCGTAATATTACATCAAACATCTGCCGATATGCAAATATGACAAGTATGACAAGTGAATACAATGGAGAAATGAATTAACATAATACGAGTATAGTTTCCAAACCACTGGGCAAGTAACAAATGTTCATTATTCTCAGTCCAATGAATACATTCTAACGAGACGCTTTTAACCTTGAACGGGACACTTGAATATATAACTTGAGAAAACATCGCGTCTGCTTTCAAAGTAAATTTCGCTATCTAGACATAATCATAGGTTGTAATGTAATAGTAGTCTTATAGTCTAATAATAGGAAGAGTCGGCAAGTCCTAGACGAAATTTTATCGGCCGAGTTAGCGATGTTATATCGGCAAAATTAGATATATTATAGATTATATTGAAGATGTAGCATGAATGGGTGGGCTCGACCGGGGAAGGAC
Source organism: Parnassius orleans (assembly GCA_029286625.1). Lineage (NCBI taxonomy): Eukaryota > Metazoa > Arthropoda > Insecta > Lepidoptera > Papilionidae > Parnassius > Parnassius orleans. Next base: position 2,226,047 of record JAGSMP010000079.1, read on the forward strand.
CACGCTCTCACAGAATACCGCTACGCTGCTGTGTTTCGTTTGGTTAGTGTAGAGAACCGGAGAGCCTTTTTACTGGAAACGAGGCATTCCATCTTAGTCCTCACGGATGACAACGCATCTGCATTTTGATTCGTAATCAAGCATAGATGTAGATGTCTATGGGCCACAGCATCCACTTAGCATCAGGTGGACTGTGTGCTCGTTTGTCACCCATATCCTATAAAAAAAAAGATGGGCCAAGTTAAGAGTACCTTTAACCCACGAACATGTATGCGTAGATGTATGGATGTGAAAGCAGTGAGAGAGGTGTGTCAAGATTGTGACAAATGGAAGTCTGTTGACCCTGCCTACCCCTATGTGTAACAAGCGCGGGAGTTTATGTATGTATGTGCGTAATCTAACAGTTCGTTTTTCATATAGATGATCATGATTACTGGACATTCTAGTCAATTCGAATAATCTATGGACAGCGCAGTACATAGTACATATTGTAATTCTGTTGCTGCTTTGTAGCAGCCAGCGCAGTGTAAAGCGACACCTGAGTAAACGGAGTGACTTTTTTATAGAAGTAAAGGTGACGGTGAGAAAAGAGCACACGGTCACCATGATTGTTAGTGTATGTTACGTTCCATGGGCACTTACGTCAATACTCGCTTAAGAATTAAAAAGATGATGAGATGAAGATGTGCTGTCACCCCCTGTGGTCCAAATTCGATGCGAAAAATGGTGCGATTCTGTATATTTTTAATGTCTGCGCATGTGAACTATCAGTAAAAAACGATGCAAAAATTCAATAGTACGAGTCTAAAAGGAAGAAAGAAACCTACCTATGACCACAGAATAAATAATAGCTATGACATAGATACAAAATCTAATTTGAAGTAAACGTTTTACCTAGCGACCCGTTTCAAGGTCAAGTGCGCCACGGATTCCTTGATAAAAATGCCACTTAATTTCTATATTTTTAATCGAATTTAAAAAAAATACTTATCTATACAAATAAATAAAATAGAAGTGTCTGTTTGTAATGTCAAAATAACAGTTTTTTACTAAATTTATATGAAAATATATGCGGTACTTAAGTATAACAAAACAATTTTTTCAAATTTTTGTCTGCCTGTCTTTCTATCCGTCTGTTTGTTCCGGCTAATCTCCAAAATGGCTTGACGGATTTTGACGGAACTTCGTAATAAATTCGACGTGGACGAAATTTCGGAGAAAAAGTAGTACCTAAGTAAATAAATATACCATGCCATTGTCTTCTACTTCACTCGTCTGTCATGTAAAAACAGTCAGCCCGGTATATGGGTATATACTTATAGCAAATAAATATATTTGAAGTCACTGAATTCCTAGTGTGTTTTTAAATTAATGTTGATTTAAATAAACGTTAATTCGTACTTTTACAAATTTGTAGGAGCAAGAGCGCTATTCGTAAAAGTAATTATATTTCTTATTACTTATCCAATGTACAAACCTCTACATTAGATAAAAAAATTAATATTTTGTTTTGTACGTTTGTACGTCTCGTATCTTTCACACTGGTCCCAGTAGCCGGTCTGCGTATTTTACGTTGGTATGAGATGGTATACCGCCTTTAGATAGGATTTCTGGTATGTCCTACTAGCCCTTTACGTCACCCATAGGACGAAATAGTTAAAATAATTGCTAATTATTTTATTGATATACCTATTATAAGTATATATTTCATTTTTAGATAAGACTTATAGTGTCTGAAATAAATATAATACGTATATGTTTATTTATTTAATAAAAATTTAACTTCTAATTCCAAGCAAGTTATACTATTTTACAAAACGAATTATTATCAACTTTGCCACTAACCATATTATGTTTTACGCTTAATCTGAAACGAATTATTTTTAAATAGTACAATTGTAAGTAAAATGAACATATAAAACGATGCGCAACGGCTTGCCGGTTTCATGGCTCGGTAGCGTCGCGCTATAAAACGAATGTAAATGAAATGATAACACTTTATTTTTCGACGTATATGAAAACTTCGTTTGTCAAGCGTCAACGTGTATTTTAATCAACTACTGTTTTAATATGAGGTTCCTTAATCCGAAAAGAAACGGTGAAAGGTATGGGCTATGGGCTGCAAGTTCGATCTCGCATGGTTCAAGTGTTTGAATGGCCTACAAATAATTGTTCCGGATCTGGATGCTTGTCCACTTGCAATTCATGATGTAAAACGCTACCACGATATAGAAGTAAATCCTTATGATGGTACCGTTTTCTTTAAACTCATATCACTGCGGTTTATTTATAAATATCACAGAAATAAATAAATGAATTACAATCTGTTAGGTTAATGTGTCTTATTATTTGTTTACACTTTTAACTTATAAATCATGTTTTAAATGGCACTGTTTAATTGCACAGTACTCACATAAACTTAATATCGATATTTATCCCTTGCTTATTAGCACAATATTACAATATTAACGTTGTGAATTAATAGTTTGGCAGTAACTTCAAACTTTAGAGTTCACACTTATAAATTAACTAATAAATTTTATAAATAACAATGTCATAATACTTAATATGCCTTTAACCAATTCACTTGTTTTTATTACTCACTAACACTTAAATTATTTTTAAAGATTATTTTACTACAGAGCGTTACTACACAGGCTACAGCGCCATCTGATTAATTGATTGTGGGAATTTTGGAAAAAACTAACTGAACACTTTTTAAGACGCTACTGTACACAATGTTATATGTTTTCCATTCGAGGAAAGAATGTGGAGATTCTGGAGATTTGACACACGCGAACATGCTACATACAGCTGACCATGAGAGAAGCACGGTTTTCTAAGTTGACCCCCGCTACCTGTAACATTTGCCCTTGCGCTTTATTAATTGTCATTGCAAAACTGAGCTTAATAGGAACTGCAACCTTTTGAATTAAAAAGGAAGATCTGTGGGAATTATAGGGATCCGTGGTATAATAACATTTTCACCTTTTCCTACGCCTGTCAAAATTGTAGCACCGATTATGTTCCGTCCAAGATGTGTCACGC